>JARBWK010000008.1:13141963-13856595 GCA_030556195.1 Anolis apletophallus
CATGTTCCAGAAGCATTCTCTTCTGACGTTTTGCCCACAAGTGCCCTCAGAGGTTGTGAAGTCTGTTGGAAACTAGGAAAGTGGGGTTTATATATCTGTGGAATAATGATCAAGGTGGGAGAAAGAACTATTGTCTGTTTGAGGCAAGTGTGAATGTTGCAATTGGCCATCTTGATTAGCATTGAATGGCCTTGCAGCTTCAAAGTCTGGCTGCTCCCTGCCCGGGGGAATCCTTTGTTGCGAGGTTTTAGCTAGCCATGATTTATTTAAAACCATTCAATGCTAATAAAGCTGGTCAAGTACAACAACCTCTGAGGATGCCTGCCATAGATGCAGGTGAAACATCAGGAGAGAATGCTTCCGGAGCATGGTCATACAACCTGGAAAACTCACAGCAACCCAGAATTAATGTAGTTTGGCACTACTTTAACAGCCATAGCTCAGTGCTATAGAATCATGGGAGTTGTTGTTTTACAAGCCTTCTCTGGCAAAGGGTGCTGCGCCAAGACAAACCACAAATCCCAGGATGCCATAGTACAAAGACATGGCAATCGAAATAGTGTCAAACTACATTAATTCTATAGTGTAGATGCCCCACAAAGCTCTGAGTACTTCTCAGTGCAAGCAATGATATACTAGTGCTACAGACAGAAAAACGATTCAAATTTGGGGATGTAAAGTTAGATTGCCTATTAAGAAATGCTCCCATCCTAATCACAATGCTTTAGTGGAACCTCATTTAAGAACATCGCCTCAGCAGGAAAGATCAGGGTCATGAGGCTCACTGATATGGACAAAAGCTGGATGAACCGGCATTGAAAGAGGGAGGAGAATGCCACTTTCCTTTTCAGAAAATTGAAAGAAGGGATTCTTGAGATTTCTTCAGATGCAATGCTAAATGTGAATAGCTGCTTAATGTGACCTGGGCAGAGATACACTGGCAACCGACCTCACTTGACAATATCAGACTCAATGGGGCTTCAAGATTTCAGAGTTTGTTCATACCTTGTCTTCCCTTTTGTCTGTGTTTTTATACCAATGTTATCCAGCATGTTGTGTTTTGTGACTTCCTGCCGCATGGGACACCATAAATCCCCCAGCTGAGCATTTAGAGCATTAAATACTTCAGCCATGTCTGTAATGTGTTATTGAAGAGAAGGAGAGCTCTCAAAGTGTTAGGTATTACCACTACTATTAATAGGGAATTGTCGGACTGTCCAAGGCATTGTGCCTTGTGAATCTCATTGTGTAGCTTCAGAGCTGTGTCAATTACTGGGATTGCTCCGTGGTTAAACTCTAAATTCTTCCAATTAGCACACCAATTAGAATTCTTTAATGCAACTTTGTTATTGTTAACATGAGGTTGGTATGGTCAACAGTGGCCTAAATCCTATTATTATATTCTGTTATACTCCATGTGTGAATAGGGGAGATCTACTGAATCAGTTGTGAAGAGCAAGTCAAGGTTTGTTACGCTACTCTAGTTGGGACTAACAAAAAGATCCAGTTCATTGTGTGTTGCGAGACCAATTTCGTATGGTAGTTTTGAGTTCTGGATGAACCTAGTTCTACACTGCCATATAATGCAGTTTAAAACTGCATTGTATGCTCAGAGTAAGCTCATAGAATGCAATGTATATAGTGCAGAAGACCTCAAGGATCCCAGGTTTTCCTTAATCCATAAAACTCACTGGATGATCTTGGCTACTCCTCACAGCTAGAAGTACATGAGAATGAGGCAATTGAAATCATCTGTTGAGCAGAAGAGAGCTGTGTGTACTGCCTTGAGTTCAGTGAAGAAAAGATTGCATATTAGTATAGTTAATAGGAATAATCAAAATAGTTTTGAAATATTACAACAGCTATCCAAGTCTGCTTAGCATGTACAGTATGGCCCCTGTATCTGTGGGACTGGTACCTGCAGATTCCTGTATCGATTTCCAGCAAAATATGGCCTCTCTGGGCATTTTCTAGGTTTTCCAGAAGTCCTTCATTTCAATAGGCTTGTTGTAATCCACAGTTTCTCCCATCCATGTGAAGTCTGGGCATGTGTCCCACGCATACTACATTGTACAAGATTCTTCTAGAGATAAAATAGCTCCCAGATTTTTGGAAATCTTTCCAAAGCTTTAATGCTTTGCTCTGATGAAGCTATTGGCTAATTGTGGGATCTACTGATCTTTCAAAATGGGAGATTTCTTTGCAAATAAAATCAATTGCTGAGCAGTAGGCAGATTGAATTAAGATCATAATAGGAATAGAGGAAAAATACTTTTTCTTATCCTTGACGAGAAAGATAGCTGAAAGACATCAAGAAATCCTCTAAAGGAAATGGTCAGTTGTCATGTAATTTGGACTTTTTAATGACAATCTTTTTATTATATTGATATTTATGTTGCATCTTAACCCTGAGGCACTTGTTCATGCACTACCACACCAGAGATCAATAAATAAAATGAGACGATTTTTTTTATGGCAGGGGGAGAAGGGTTATATCCCAAAGTACAACACAGCACACACAGGGAACAAGGTATAAATGAATATAAAGCTTAATCATCTATATATATAAAGGAAGAGTCGTCATGGAACGACCGTCCCAAACAGAGAAACCTTACAACACAGAGACACCAAACTTGCCAACAGAAATAGGCCTCAGACAAGGTACGTTTGTAGCAAATAAACTCCCCCCCCCAAAAAAACCTAAAAGGCCCCTAAGACAACGAGTAAAAAAAACCCTACATTTCCCAGCATCCTCTGGGGCTGCCAACGACTCTCCCAGCCTCTACATTCTGACAACATGATTGGCTGCCAATAAGGGTGGATTTGCATAACTCCTGTACTGGCCAGCCAACATGAACATTCCGACCCATAATAAACTGTCAGAGAAGGATAAGGCAAAGGACTGAGGCACAAACACAAGCACCCAATTCACTTCCCACAGAAAATTTACACCCCTACAAATCACACACCACGCCCAAAATTGACAGTAAGGTTTCATTAACTTAATTTCCCTGACTAGGCCTCACTTAATGGAATGCTGATTACGCTCTGAATTGACAGTAAGGCTTCATTAACTTGATTCTCCCGACTAGCCCTCAGCTCATTGGACATTGTGTATGGCCTGAATTGTCAGTAAGGCTTCATTAACTTGCTGTTCCTGACTAGGCCTCAGCTCATGGGACACTGTGTATAGCCTGAATTTACAGTAACCTACCTTGGCACACAGAGCCCCTATGACCCACACTACATTACACTACAGTTTGGAGGAGGGTGGACCATGGATTATGGGACTTGAAGTACCTCCATGGATAATGGAATTTGTAATACTTCAAAACCCATCATTCTCCACAGACCACTGTGTCCCAGAACCAAGACCGATAAAGACCAAACTTGGCAAACAATGCCCTCCATGACCTGCAGATTAGAGGAGGACACACCATGGATAATGGGATTTCAAGTACCTCCACTCACTTCCAAAGTACCCCACCCACACATGCATCAACCTCTACATCAACACAGCAGACAGAAAGACAAGACATTGTATATCTACAAGCAATGCAGAACGCCAGCAACACCACACAATAACAACTCCACAGGACTCCAACATCCCACCCACCAAAACAAGCCACAACAACACAGCCATGACCCCAACAACACCATAACTAACAACAACTCCAACCCTTACATACTCAGACTTCCTCGCATCTCCAAAATAGGGCACAGCAACGCATGCCGGGTACAGCTAGTGTATTTATAAATCAACATGTAGAATATTCAATACACTCACTATGTTCACCATGACTATAGCAATATGTAGTGACAATAGATGAAAATCCGGTATATATGTTCGTCCAAACAGTCCATGTATCAAAAGTCCAATATTAAATTGGTAAAATAGTCCAAACATAGTCCATCAGTCCATGTATACTCCAAATGAGGGCAGTGAAAAAATCCAAAGGTGAAGTGGAGAACACAGGAGAAAACAGTATAGATTACATCCAAGCGGTATGCCACATTATATCCTTCTTGAGGAGTTGGGTTGATGGAAGGTAAGTTCAAAAGGATCCCGCTCTGTTTTGCGTTCCTCAAAATGCTTTTTGAAAACCCAGAATTACTTATTTATGGGATAGGCATCCATGGAAAATCAGAAGCATCAAACAAACAGCATACCGACCAGTCTCTCAGAGAAGTAATATAGTGAGTGTATTGAATATTCTACATGTTGATTTATAAATATATGATTAAGCTTTATATTCATTCATATCATGTTCCCTGTGCTGTGCTGTAGTTGTAGTAGGACATACACTTGGTTTTTTTATATCCCAAAGTATCAATCAGGATATAACCTGATATATATATAGAGAGGGGGGGGGGGGGAGCCAGAGTTCAGTAAATGTCTTTCAAGAAATCCAAGGAAACATCACAGTAGCTAGAAATCCAAGAACATAGAAATAATCCAAAGTAATTCCAGGAACATGAACACAGGAAACTCTTCCAGGCAAAACTCTTCGAAGGTACATAGGCAAAGGCAGGAACATGAAACAAGTGTCTTGACGTTACAAGAACCATGGATTTGGAAGCTTGGTAAAATGAACAGGAGATTATTTCCCCTTTAGCAATGTTGTCTCCTCTGAAGTGGTTAGAAGTAAAACACCCTATTTAAATCCATCTAGGCACCCATGAAGTCATGGCGAAGCCACCTGGATTTCAAGGAATTATCTAGGAAGATCTAATCCGCCTCCTTTTCACACCCTGTTTTCAGAGATCTAATCTACACTTCCTAGTGACCTCTCCACCCTACTTATCTTCCTGAGGGTTTTTCTACAGGGAAACTTCAGTTTCACTTTCCCCAGTTGCTAAGGAACGATCTAAAGAATGCAAAGCATTGGCTTGGTCATGTTGACCTGTCTGCTCTGATTCTCCCTGAACACATTCATTTTGGGACCCCTCATCCTCAGAATCTTCTGTCTCTTGCCAGACTACAACAATTGATTTATACCCTGCTTTTTTCTCTTGATCTAGGCCCAAAGTTTCTGGTCAAAATGCAAAGCAGCATTTGTGCTAAAAGAAAGTGTGTGTGTGCGCGAAATATTAATTTTTGCACATTTTCTCTGTGAGAAAATCTTGTACAATATTTTAAAGAGTTTTGGTGATAAGAGGGTCCTGAAAAAAAATAATCAAAACTTTCAAAATCTTAGCCAGTCAAGAAAAGTTTGGAAGGTATTCATTCCTACAAGCCAGAACAAAATACCCCAATTTTTTTTACCTTAAAATAGAAACCAATAACTTAAAAGGGCAGGAAGAAAACCATGTCTAGACTATATTGCAGGGAAGAAGGTATGTAGCCTTTCTCCAACCTTGGTTTCCTGAAACAAAACAAAAAAAATCCCCATAAGCTTTTAATAGGTGCAGAGAATGAAATACGTATCAAGGCTTTAACTCTTGTATCAATAAATGTCCCTCTTTGAAGCCAACAGCTTCTATAGACCAGTGGTTTTCAACCTGTGGGTCCCCAGGTGTTTTGGTCAACAACTCCCAGAAATCCCAGCCAGTTTACCATGCTCTTGAGATTTCTGGGAGTTGAAGGCCAAGACATCTGGGGACCCACAGGTTGGGAAACACTGCTATAGACTAAACCGGTGCTAAAATTTGGAAACTACAACTTTCTGAAATATTTCACTAAGAAATAGGTTCATTAATGATGACTTCTATTACCTTGCTTGACTTCTATTACCAGAATCATCTTAATAACTATGGGCAGTTGTAAGAAAGCCTTGGGGATACTGGTCATTGTAGTCCAAAGTGTAATTCACCACTTCCTGGATTCTGTTACAATGCCAGCTGTAGCTGGTCCATAAAGCTGTTTTCTGTAATGGGGGGGGGGGATTCCCATCATGAATGCAATTGATCATGTGTAGCTTATCCCTAAAATCTGGAGGGGAGAGGGATCAAGAACTTAAAAGGGAAGGAAAGTCAACGCTTGTGGCTTTTCCCTACCCGGCCACTTACTTTAACCCAGCTCTACGGCAAGGCTTTGACACACTGATTTGTCTATGTGGTGCCGCAAAGACCATTTCATCTTTGTGGATTACCGAAGGAGATTCGTCTTGCAAAGCCAGCCTTCAGAGATTCTACAATAATCCATTGACTAAAGGACTATTTCTGTCCAGTAGAGAATCCTTGAAGGATGATCTCTGATAATGGGCTCCAATACGTCTCAAAGAAATGTGTCTGTTTAGCGAGTGAGCGAGAGAGAGGGGGGGGGGATTGGGGGAAATAGTAGAGAAATGACAGATCGCCTGCTAAGTGGCAAGCGTGTTAAATCGGAAACATAGGCAACCAGCAAAAACATATGCAGGATAAAACAGAGCAACTCCTGACAACAAGATGTTCTTGGTTCTTCCTGGACGATTTGTCTGAAGTTACCTCTGAAGTCGACAGGTTTTATTTTGCAGTATTTGAATGTGTTTGATTAGGATATTCTCTGGGTTTAATCCCTTTGGGGAAAAGATGAAGACGGGTACAATGCAAAGTCGGTGTTCATCTGCAGAGTTTGCTAGGGAAAGCACTGAATCCCTTGGGTCCCTCTGAGGCCTCATCTACACTGCCATATAATACAGTTTGAAACTGCATTATAAGTCAGTGTAGATTCATATAATGTTCAATGCAGTTAAACTGTAATATACCTATATGAGTCTACACCAGGCATGGGCAAACTTTGGCCCTCCGGGTCTTTTGGACTTCAACTCCCAGAATTCCTATTAGCCAGTAGGCTGTTAGGAATTGTGAGTGTTGAAGTCCAAAACACATGGAGGGTCGAAGTTTACCCATGCCTGGTCTACAATGACCATATAGTGACAGTATAAATTGGGCCTAAGAGTAATAAAAATGTCCTAACAACATGAAATATCATTTACATTTTCAGAATATATTCATGTTTTTATGTGCCCCTTGTTCTTCCCAAATATATTGTAAGTTGACACAATAGTATAGATTTCCCATTTAAAAGATCCTCTACCCTAGACCACTGCTTCTTAAACAGTGGACCTCCTTAAATGGTCCTGACCCCTTACCTCAATGTTGGAGTGATTAAAAATTGGCAACAGTAAAAGGTTTCTCAGCACCACCCATTTACACAAATCTGTGAGCAACAACATGCAATGTTTACAATTGACCCTGCAGAAGACGTTTCAGGTGTACTCCACAAAAAGGAGAATCAGGCTGTTTAACAAGCCTGGCAAAAGCTGGTTTGTGTTGCTGAAGGCTTTCAAGGCAAGAAGCACTGGGTTGCTGTGAGTTTTCCAGGCTTTATGGCCATGTTCTCCTGACGTTTTGCCCACATCTATGGCACGCATCCTCAGAGGTGTGAGGTCTGTTGGAAACTAGGCAAGTGTGGTTTATATATTTGTGGAATGTCCAGAACTCTTGTCTGCTTGAGGCAGGTGTGAATGTTACAATTGGCCACCTTAATTAGCACTGAATGGCCTTGCAACTTCAAACACTGGCTGGTTGCTGCCTGGGTGAATCCTTTGTTGGGAGATATTAGCTGGCCCTGATTGATTCTTGTCTGAAGCTGATTTGTTATCCGTAAACAACTGATTTTATTCCTATTTTATATACCTATGTATTGGGATCATGTAAACATTTCTCAGACAGAAAGCGGTCATGAGTGGAAAAAGCTTAAGGAGCCCTGTCCTAGAACATGAATCATGAGGTTCAAAATAAAAATGTAACAAATATTTTACTATTTCCCCATCCTCAACTCAAATCAAAATATTACCAAAAATCAAGATGCAGCTACATTCCTAACAATATTGGGATTTCTTCTTCTGTCCAATTCAACCATGCTGAAATACACAGTGGTTTGTGCAGAAAACATTATTTTCTGCTTAGGAAAGTTACTGTTTGCACAGAAAATGATTTTTAAAAAATGTTTTGCACATTTTTTGGTACAAGGTCCCAGACTGGAAACAGCTATTCACAAAGAGGCAAAACTTGATCAATTTATTCATACCGACCCATGAGAATGAAATCAATGGATTTAATCCCTGGATCAAAATTAATATTTCTGTACAGAAATGCAAATCATCTCTTTGCCACTGAGGTTGTCCATGGGGCACCCTCTGTTTTTGTGCTTGAGACCATTAGTTGACAATAGAAGTGGGTGCAATATTTGTTCCATTTGTTTCATTCAAATATTTGTTTTGTATCATCCATTTGGATGGCACGGAACAAAAGAGCCATTTTTGGATTAAACAAAAGGCGAAATGAAAGAGAAAGTTGCACAGTTTCCATTTCTTTGGCTTTTGGCTGCATGGCTTTCCCTATGCGGCTCAGGGAGTTCTTCCACATGAGTCAGAGGAGGAAATGTTTGGGCCAATCAGAGCCCAAGAAAACAGTGACATTGCCAGGCTATAGGTCTCCTCTGCAGATCCAGAGAAAAACATCTCAGAACCAGTGGTATCTTAAGCCCTGCCTTTAAACTTGGGTCTTCTCTGCAGATCAACAGGAAGGGAAAGAGGGAATGTTTTTAAGGATATTGTATTTAGAGAAAGAAAAAAAATCCTTAAAAATTGGGAGATGACCCAAATGTTAGAAAACTTGGTGGACTAAGAGCGGTTGATGTGCCCTCCATGTGTGGTGAGTTTTCACCCCTCTAGTCCTAAAACTGAGAGGTAGTGGAGCTGGGAAGGCCTCCCATGTTGGCCAATGGTCCGAAAATATTTATTCATTTGGATGAAAGAATGAAACAGCTCATTTGGAAAGGCCCCCATTTTTGGAAGCAGAGCTCAAAAACTAAAACAGGGCCATACAAATGAAACAAACAGAAACACATAGTGATTCTATACAGATGCACAAGACTATTTATTTATTAATTTATTTATTTGTCACATTTCTATACTGCCCCTCTCAGCCCGAAGGCGACTCGGGACAGTTTACACAAGGCAGTCTCTGCCCTCCAATACAACACAAGCAAACAACCCAAAAATAACCATATAACAACAAATTAACAATTAAAACATACAATTGCAGTCCCAGCATTATGTTGAAATCACTTTCTGTCACATCGTCGTCATTCCATATATTTAATTAAACCGTTACATTTCATCAGCAAATGCCTGCTCAAACAGCCAGGTCTTGACTTTCTTGCGAAATGTCAGGCGGGAGGGGGCCGATCTGATGTCTCTAGGGAGAGCATTCCAAAGCCAAGGAGTCACCACTGAAAAGGCCCTGTCTCTCATCCCCGCCAATCGCACCTGCGAAGAAGGCGGGACCGAGAGCAGGGCCTCTCCAGATGATCTTAAACATCTTGATGGTTCATAGGGAGAGATGCGTTCGGACAGGTAAGTTGGACCCGAACTGTTTAGGGCTTTAAAAGCTAAAGCCAGCACTTTGAATTGTGCCCAGTAGCAAACTGGCAGCCAGTGGAGCTGGCACAACAGGGGAATTGTACGCTCTCTGAATGCCGCTCCTGTTATCAACCTGGCTGCTGTCCGTTGGACTAGTTGCAGCTTCCGAACAAAGGCAACCCCACGTAGAGAGTGTTGCAGTAATCTATACGGGATGTAACCTGAGTGTGGACCACCGTGGCCAAGTCAGACTTCCCAAGGTACGGGCTAGTTGACACATCCATACTCTCCAGTATTTTACAATGACAATCAGGACCTGTGTGGTCAAGATGGCTGAGTTATTAAGAGGGAAGAACCCACAAACTAGACTGCAGACGCTTGCTCTTGCCTGTGTCTATTGAGAGAGACAACATTCCTTGCTCTCCTTTTCCCCCTGCTAAAATAATTGAGTGCCAACAAGTTTAGCACTTTGGACAGTTTGGAGGAATCAAAGTGAGATGAGAACAAAGGAAGAGGAGGAGAGAGAAACCAGGGTGTTCTAAAAGCAGCTCAGTAGCTACTGAAATGGACATCCAAGTGCCACCTGGGATGGCAGGTTTTCTACTGGTTGTGGGGGGTCGATGGAACTATCTGCTGGACTAGATGGGCTGAAATCAGGTTCTTAGCTGAAAAAGTGGGATGGCAGATGAGAAACATTATTTGTCAGGTGGCTGCAAAGCTGCTTTTCCCTTCTTTTCTTGCGAGGTGGTGAATGTTCAGCAACCTTCCAAATTGTTTACTGGAAAGCACTGGCTCTTCCAGGATCTTCGCATTATATTTAGAAAGCCTGGCTGCCGCACAAGTATAACCAAACACAACACATATCGAAGCCAAGAAAAAGCATCTTTTAAACAGTGGCTCACAGGTTAACAGTGCCTTATGTGGGAGTCAGTGCCAGCCTTCTGCCAATTCGTCTGGGAAAAAGGAGTTGCCGTATGGAGTGAATATATTGATGGCGTGTAATAACTTTAATTGTTTTCTGGATTTTCTTCCCCATGTTGATTAGGAAGATGGAGGCTTGTATTGCTTTAGCAATAATTGTACAATCTGCTATAATCAGTTGTTACCAAACAGTTGCTGCTACCAGACTAGGCTCATATGTTGTCATATCTATTGTTTTCTTGTTTCTGTTGTTGTTTTAAAGGTGCCTGTGTAGAAATATTGAGTTGCCAGCACATTCTTGTTACAAGTGGATAAAAAACCCAGATTGTTCCAGGAACAATAGACAATTGGATCTAGTGTTAGAAACAGATCTGCTTTAGCAGAGATGCACTTGGGAAGCTTTAAGTCAGAGAGCATGTGCTTTGCAAAATGTTCACAATCTCCAACATTTTGTAGGTGAATATTTGGACTCATGTGTCGTAGAAACACAAAATGTGGTCAAGAAGGCAAAAGCTAATAATGCGAACGAACAGAGAAGCTAGGAAATACTGCAGCTTTTTGCTTTTGTGTGAGCATGCAGGGAAAGGCAGGATCCTCCACTGGTAAAGTGGGTTATACTGTTGAGCTGCTAAACTTGCTGACCAAAAGGTCAGCGGTTTGATTCCAGAAGCTCCTGCTGTTAGCCCCAGCTTCTGTCAACCTAGCAATTCAAAAACATGCGAACGTGAGTAGATCGGTAGCTACCGCTTTGGTGGTAAGGTAACGGCGCTCCAAACAGTCATGTTGGCCACATGACCTGGGAGGTGTCTATGTCCATACATCAGCTCTTCAGCTTAGAAATGGAGATGAGCACCACACCCTTTAATAGGACACAACTAGACTTAATGTCAAGGGAAACATTTATCTTTACCTTACAGGGAAAGGCAAGATTTAATTCTATCCTTTTCTGTGCCAGTCAACTTCAGAGTGTGATCTAAACTGCAAAACATAATAATTATGAAAAACAGCAATGCAAGCAGAGAGAGGTGGCTATAGTTTGCTTCTGTCTTAGCTTACAGGGAAGAGTAATATTTCAGCCCCTCTTCTCCCCTTCTTCCTGTGGACATCTGAGTGCAAGCTACTTTTTGACTTTGAACACAGTTTGCAACAACTGAAGTTAGCAGAGGACAAACAGGGAAAGTTGGAGGAGATAACATAAATGTTTTAAAAACAGCTGAAAATCTAGGGTGACAGAGGACTAATCATGCCTGTCCCTGCCAAATTGGGAGGATTGACAGGTTTGGACTTTTTGCAGCCCTGGTCTTCCACAGACTCCTCAGGTTGTCCTTTTCTGGGTCAGGAAAAGGAGTGAATTGCCTCTTTTGGAAAGTTACAAGAGTGGCTATTTATCTTTAAATGGGTCACACCAACTGTTAAACATCAAATTTTATTCATTTTTCAAAACCAGAAATAGACTTCTTGACATTTCCAGGTTTGTGTGGAGGGAGAGGGTGGCATTTTCAGCCGTCGTTGCAGTCTCTGGAGCAGTGGTCGGCAACTGTATAGGCTTATAGAGATGTGTTGGGCTTCCATGCGACATTTGAGGGCCACCACATCTCCAATTTATTTCTGAAAATGGTTGTGTTCCCTTTCATGTGCCACAATGCCTCATAGGATACATCAAGGACATTTTATTTTCTTCCACTTCCCTCTGGGCCATTTTAGGACAAGGAGGGTCCATTTTCCCAAAGGGAATAACTGAAATTCAATTACCAGGTCACTTCCTTTTGGGAAGGGAAGTGTCTCGTGGGCTTGAAAAACCTAGATGTGGGCAAAAATATGGAGAAATTTAGCCCCCTGTCCTTTGGAAATGTTTTGGAGCATTCTTAGGCAAAACATTGTTTTTGTTAGGGGCCTTGGAGAAGCAAAATAAGAAAAAACCTAGATGGACTTTGGGAACAGCTTATTTGAGATCTCATTCTTTTGCCCTTCTTGTCTGCTGGCATCTCTCCTGCTCTCCAAGAAGTCTCAAAGACCTATGGTTCTAAGATTACATTTACAAGTTCCTTAAGTACCTTCTTCTAGCCTTCAGGGCTCAAATTCCTCCAGAGTCACTAGTTATTCCTGTACTTCCCTGATGCAGATAATAAACCACTCCCTGGAGCAGGGAATTTTCCCGGATGCCCTGAAAGAAGCCTTGGTCCGCCCACTCTTGAAAAAAGCCAACCTGGACCCTGCGATGCCAGCGAACTACCGTCCCGTCTCAAACCTCCCGTTTCTCAGTAAGCTGATCGAGCGCGGGCAGCAACCCAGCTACAAAACTTCCTTGAGACCTCAGATGGCTTGGACCCCTTTCAATCAGGGTTTCGCCCCGGGCACGGGACTGAGACCGTCCTGGTGGCCATCTCGGACGATATCCGCTGCCAATTAGACAAGGGAGGCTCAGTAGTTCTGGTACTATTGGACCTTACCACTGCATTCGATACGGTGGACCACGACCTGCTGACACGACAACTTGCCACCATAGGGATACAAGGAGCAGCTTTAGCTTGGATTAGCTCCTTCCTGCGCGGACGTAGCCAGCGAGTTGAATGGCTAGGCCAAACTTCTAGGAAATCTTTCCTCGAGTGCGGAGTACCCCAGGGCGCCATATTATCACCAACGTTGTTCAACATCTATGTCCGGCCTTTGGCTGGTAGAGCCCGGAGCTTCGGCCTAGGGTGCTACCAATATGCCGATGACACTCAGCTCCTGCTGAAGCTGGAGCCTGGCGCAACTTTCGGTGCCTGAAAACTTCACTCGAGGACTGGAAGCAGTAACAAAATGGCTCCGTGCCCACAAACTCAAAATAAATCCATCAAAGACGGAGATCTTATGGCCGGGCCGCCCAGAACCACCTTTCCCACTGCCCCCTTCGAAGGTGAACCATTGATTCCGTCCCCTCAGTAAAGAGCCTTGGTGTTATCCTGGACTCCAAATTGTCGATGGAGGCCCAGGTTGCCTCCACGAGCAAAAGGGCCTTCTTCCACCTGCGCCAAGCGAGACAACTGGTGCCCTACCTCCCGACGGAAGCGCTAGCTACAGTAATCCATGCCACGGTTACATCACGGCTGGATTACTTTAACGCATATATGTGGGTCTGCCCCGGTCACTAACCCGCAGGATCCAGATTGTGCAGAACGCGGCCGCCAGGCTTCTCACAGGAACATCGATGAGATGCCACATTACACCATCCCTGCAGCGCCTGCACTGGCTGCCCGTTGAGTATAGAGCCTTACATAAGACCTTGACCTTGGCTTTCAAAGCCCTACGGGGCCGGGGCCCAACATACTTAAGGACCGCTTGCTGATGCCTGCCTACTCAAGGACACCGCGACGGCAAACAAGAACCTCCTTTGCGTCCCGGGCGTGAAAGAGGCCCACCTGGAGGCCACGAGACGGAGATCGTTCTCCATTGTGGCCCCCCGTTCTCTGGAACTCGATGCCACCGGACCAGAGAGCCTCCCTCGACCTGCCCCAGTTCCTGACCGCTCTAAAGACCTGGCTATTTAGGAAAGCACATGGCTAATGCAGAACCAGGAACTCAACTACCTGAGCCTGGCCCTTGCATTTAACCCCTAAATATTTTAATCTAATTTTTAATATTTTTAATATTTTTAATTGTTGAATTGCTATATGTAAGTCGCCCGGAGCACTAACGTGGAGGGCGACTCAGAAATAATAAAGTCAGTTCAGTTCAGTTCAGTTCAGTTCAGTACTATTTCATTGTCCGACAACCCAACCGTGCCAGCATCGTTTGCTCTGCTTTCAGCTTGAGTATTGTTTCTCTTCTAGGAGAAGATTAAGCCAAAGAAGGTGTTTGGCAGTTTTCTCTGTCCCCTATTAGCCTTTTAAACTCTTGGAGGGCATATTCTTTCATTGCTCCTCCTGTAGTTCCAAACATAACCAAAAAGCCCTTTTTCATTATTGTGTACCTTACAAGCAAGCATGAGCTCATTCCAACCTTTAACTTCCTGACTTTCTCCCCAAATGTGCTGACTACTATACATTTATATTGATTTCCCCTGCTTTCAGTGTCTTGTACATCTCCTCTTTTGAATCTCAAAGTTCCTTATACATCCACTCAGGTTTCTCCAGACACTTCCCACTATTCTTCCTTTTGGGAATTGCCTGCAATTGTGCCAACAATAGCACACTTTTAAGAAGCTCCCATTCCTCTTGAACTGCCTTCTCTTCCAATTCTATTGTTCTATGATTCGATAAGTATTTCTGATTGTGGGATCTTGCAAAATACTTCTCTCAGTTTAATTGGAGTCAGTTCTTCTAAATCTTGTTGTTGTTTATTCGTTCAGTCACAAAATTAGCAGCCTTCCTACTTTCGTGTTTGGTATATTTAGTTGGAACAGGGTATATCCTTCCATTATGACTTTCCAATCATATGAATGATCCCACCAGCTTTTAGTGATGCCTAGTAAGTCATATTTACCTTTCTGTGGTAAGAGTTCAAGTTCGTCTCATTTAGTTCCCAAGCTCTGTGCATTTGTGCATAGATATTTAAGACCATGGCCTTTGTGTAGAGCTGCTTGCAGTTTCCCTACTTGCAGTTTGTTGGCTACTTGTCCTGATCACTAAGCTACTGTTTGCCCATTTATTCTAACTCTTCCACGAAACCTGCAAACATAACACCTATTTGCCTTTTGCTTTATGCCTATAATCAGGCATAAAGCTGTTTTATATGAATTTTATGTAATTTTAACATTTTATGCACATTGTTGTTTTATGTACGTTATGTGAACCGCCCCGAGCCTGCAGGGGGGAGCGGAATATAAAATTGAACAAATAAATAAATAAATGCCCGCTTCTCAAAACCAGAAGGATTGTCACTTGCTCAAAGTGGCTCCTTCAAAGGAATGCCTCTTCCATAGTTCCCATTATATAAGCCCAGCTACCATCAAGGGAAGCCTATTGGAAGCTTCTGCAAACAAATCCCAATATTTATTTATTTATTATTTGGATTTGTATGCCACCACTCCCTGAGGCCTCGGAGCGGCTCACAATCATAAAAACACAAACAAAAGCAAAGAGCATCAGTTAAAAACTAGACAGGATAAAAAATGTCTATCCTCAGCAATCAAAAGCTAGCCGGAAAAGGTAGGCCTTGCAGGCCTTGCAAAAAGATGGTAAATCCTGCAAGGCCCGCACTTCGCTTGGAAGAGTATTCCAAATTGAAGGCACTACGACAGAAAAGGCTCTGCGCCGGGTAGATGTTAGGTGGATGGATTTGAAGCTAGGCACTTCAAGGAGATTCAATTGTTCGGAGCGGAGTGACCTCTGGGGTTGGTAGGGGATATGGTGGCAATGTGGGATATGTAAAATTCACACAAGGTAAACATATGTTGGAATCACAAGGGTGTGTGTGAGGGAGAGAGGAATGCAACAAGGCTTGCCATGTGTATAGAAACCTCCTGTCCAGTTTGGTAGCTCACAGCTGATGTCCATCAGTCTATAATGTAAAAGTGGGAAAATACAAATGCTTAGCACTGAATCATTCTTCAGAACAGCAGGGCTGTGTCTCAAAAAGAGCAAATTTCGCAATCATAGTGACACTTTGACTAATTAGCCTCCAGGCAATACGTGTTTCTTGCCAAGAACCTATTAATACCAGGTGATTTAACAAAACCTGATGTTACTCTACAAAGTTGCTTAATAGTAAGTTTCCACATTTGCCTATTGAATTCTGTCGCTTGTCGCAGCTGGTTAGCAATGCCATTGTCTGCTTTAATTTGCTGATTAGTTTTGTTCTGCATATTTTCAGTAAATTGAGAGAGATTTCAGTTAGGGTTAGAATAAATGATTACCGGGTTTCCCCAAATGTAATTGCCTGTGGCTCATTTGCTGTCCGTGTTGTGATTGGAAAGTGATTTACTATTACCAATATTACCTTCACCATCATGAAGAAGAGGAAAGAAAGGCTGAAGTGTTTTTCCTTTTCTTTTCCTTTTCTACTGGCAGCACTTTAAACTTTCTTTATATCCCTTCCCTGTCAAACCTGGGATACACAAAAATATACTGAGCTAGCGATTAGTGTCTGTTTGTGTACTTTTTCATTTTGTCTTTTCTGTTGATATGGTCAAGAATCAGACTTCGCAAAGCTGGAATTGATAGGCAAAAGTCAGAGCTGTGTCAGGAAGCTCAGCGTTGGATAGATTGCACTTAGACACCATGCCGCAACTAGAAAGACTATGAGAGCACCTTAAATGTCATTTTTTAAAAAACCCAAATAATCCCTAGTCCACATGATTACAATCTAAAAGGGCCCAACACAAAAAGGATAAGGTGAGGAGAGAAAGGGCAAATACGCAACATGAAGCTTGTGGCGTGGGTCCTTTGAGGTTATGAGGTTCTTCGGCCTGATGGAATTGCTCCTGGATGATGATTGCAGGACAAGTAAAGCCCGGTGGATTTGGGTTTTCATGAGAGCACTTGATGGCCACCCTGTCTTGTTCTCAGCAATTTGGGGGGAAATCACTATCATAAAAAATTTAATCAGATACCGTATATACTTGAGTAAGCCGAGCCAAATATAAGCTGAGGTACCAAATTTTTCCACAAAAAACCTGGGAAAATGTATTGACTTGAGTATAAGCCGAAGGTGGGAAATGCAGCAGCTATTTATTTATTTATTTATTTACGACATTTATATGCCGCCCTTCTCACCCCGAAGGAGACTCAGAGCTACTGGTAAATTTCAAAATATTTATTTATTTATTATTTGTCATTTTTCTATACCGCCCCTTTCAGCCGGACGGTTTACACAAGGCAGTCTCTGCCCTTCAATCAAAACACAAGCAAAACAAAACCAAACAATAACCATATAACATAACAATTAGCAATTAAAACATACAAATGCAGTCTCAGTGTCACGTTGAAATCATTTTCCGTCACATTGTCGTCATTCCATAGATCTAATTAAACCGTTATATTTCATGCCTGCTCAAACAGCCAGGTCTTGACTTTCTTGCGAAATGTCAGGAAGGAGGGGGCCAATCTGATGTCACTAGGGAGGGCGTTCCAAAGCCGAGGAGCCACCACTGAAAAGGCCCTGTCTCTCGTCCCCGTCAATCGTACCTGCGAAGAAGGCGGGACCAAGAGCAGGGCCTCTCTGGATGATCTTAAACATCTTGTTCATAGGGAGAGATGCGTTCAGACAGGTAAGTTGGCCCAGAACCGTTTAGGGCTTTAAAAGCTAAAGCCAGCACTTTGAATTGTGCCCGGTATCAAACTGGCAGCCAGTGGAGCTGGCACAACAGGGGAGTTGTACGCTCTCTGGATGCCACTCCTGTTATCAACCTTGCTGCTGTCCATTGGACTAGTTGCAGCTTCCGAACAGTCTTCAAAGGCAACCCCATGTAGAGAGCATTGCAGTAATCTATATGGGATGTAACCAGAGCGCGGACCACCGTGGCCAAGACAGACTTCCCAAGGTATGGGTGCAGCTGGCGCACAAGTTTTAACTCTGCAAATGCTCCCCTGGTCACCGCCGAAACCTGGGGTTCCAGGCTTAATCCAGGATCACACCCAAACTGCGAACCTGCGTCTTCAGGGGGAGTGTAACCCCATCAAGCACAGGCTGTAACCCTATGCCCTGTTCGGCCTTTAGACTGACCAGAGTACCTCTGTCTTGTCTGGATTCAATTTCGATTTGTTAGCCCTTGTCAGTCCGACACAGCGGCCAAGCACCGGTTCAGGACCTGAGGCCTCCTTAGTAGTAGGTGGGAAGGAGTGACAGAGTTGGACATCATCTGTATACTAATGACACCGCACTCCGAAACTCCGGATGACCTCCCCAGCAACTTCATGTAGATGTTAAACAACATGGGAGATAGTATTGAACCCCGAGGAACCCCACAAGACAATGGTTGTGGGGTTAACAGGTATCTCCCTTCTGAGATCGGCGCTCCAATAGATGTCAATAAAATTACATTAATTGAGGCATCAATCAAGGTTAATTTTTTTTGAATATTTACATAAAACTGTAATTTAAGATAAGACTGTCCAACTCTGATTAAACCATTATCCTATCCATCTTCAATGTAAATGTGCTGATGTATCCTTCCAATAATAATTGAGTAAAATAATAAATGTAACAGCAATAATAATAAAGAAAAATAATAGAGAAAAATTAATGTAATAATAATAAGGGAAAAGGAATAATAATAATAATAATAATAGAGTAAAAGTAATGTCAGTAACTTCCGGGTTCTTCTTCTTGTGCTCCTCGCAGCAGGTCTGCACAAAGACAATAAGTTTAGTTGTGTCCAACTCTGGGGAGTGGTACTCTCCATTTCTAAGCCAAATAGCTGGCATTGTCTGTAGACAGCTCCAAGGTCATGTGGCCAGCATGATTGCATGGAGCACCGTTACCTATTGCTTTCCCACCAAGGCAGTACCTATTGATCTATTCACATTTGCATGTTTTCAAACTGCTAGGTTGGCAGAAGCTGGGGCTAACTACGGGAGATCAGCTCGCTCCCCAGATTCAAACCACTGTTCAGCAGCTTAGTGGTTTAACCCACTGTGCCACCAGGGCCCCCAAAAGATAAAAGTTTCCTCTTAACATTAAATCTAGTAATGTCCAACTCTAGTGGGGTGGTTCTCGTCTCCATTTCTAAGCCAAAGAGCCAGCGTTGTCCATAGATGCCTCGAAGGTCATGTGGCTGGCATGACTGCACGGAGTGCCATTATAATAAAGTATAATAATAATAATAATTAGAGTAAAATGTTAAATGTAACAACAACAACAACAACAACTCAGTAAAATATTAAATACCTTTGACTCAAGTATAAGCTGCGGAGGACTTTTTCAGCCTAAAAAAGGGCTAAAAAACTCGGCTTATACTTGAGTCTATATGGTCATTATCCGTTTGAAATAGTACCAATTAGAAATAGTTCAGAGGCTTTTAACATTTACCACTTAAAAAGGTAACACTTGGACAAACCCATAGAGCAGGCCTGCACAACCTGGATTGCTTTTCTTAATCGAGTCCTCCTTTCTAATACCCAGTGATAGCACTTTAATGCCACTTTTATTGTCGTGGCTCTATGCCATGGAATCCTGGGATTGATAGTTTCATTGGGGGGGGGGGGTTACATTTCCCAGCCACAGAGCACTGCCTCCCCCCCAAAAAAACTACAAATCTCAGGATTCCATAGGATACAACCATGGCAATTGAAGTAGGATCAGACTGCTTTACTTGTTCAATGGGGAAGTGCCTTAGAGTTGATGGCCACCTAAGTTACAGAGTATTTCAGATCTTACTTTGCTTTTCTTTTGTAACCGGGCTCTCTATGTGGCTGCCCTCCCTTAGCATTTGCAGAGGCGGAAAGTCAGTTCAGTAATGATGGCAGACTTACACCTTTCAGATTTGAGACGAACATAAAAATTATTTTAAAGCGCACAGTGTTTTTGAAATTTAGACCTCTGCTGCGTGACATTCCTGCAGGATGGGATTATGGATGTGACATTCATAGGAAGAGAGAGGATCAAGCAGATGTGTTGGAAAGAATCAGGTCTTAACAAGCTTGCACCGGGGAAGTGTTGGAGGCTGGGTGGAAGGGAGGGAGGTCTCTCTTGGAGAAAACGCTGACTTCCCCATTTGCTTGGGCAATGTGGGGCAGTCAGCAAGGATTTTGAAAGCTGTTTGATTATTTAAAAATATCTTCCCAGGTCACATTTAATCAAGACCACAAAGCCGAGGCTATAGCATCGAGCCTGCTCATAGAAATAACACTTGACAGGGAGAAACAAAAATACTTCCGAAATCAACAGCAACATGTTTAGACATCTTGTCTGCACCTATGAGCTGCCTCTCTTTCTGGAAAAGAGTTACCAACCACTGTAGCCTTCTGTTCCGAAGCCTAAAAACACGTCCGCCCCTAAGTCTAAGAACTGCCGTGCATCTATAGTGGATTTTGAGGTGTCTGTTCCATTCTGTGTGACTTACTAATTTATCGAACTCATTCAGTTGAAGGTTAATACAGGTTCACCAATGAGGTCAGGAGTGGGGAGGCAATTTTCTGGAGAGGCAGCTAGGTCAATCTTTCTGCAAAGAGACTGTTTGATGTGCTTCAGAGGGTGCTCTCTGTTCACTGTAGAGGAGAGAGTCTCTCAAGTGCCTGAGATCATCACATAAGGTGTCCTAGAAAACTTTGCAACAAAGAGGGGTTCTGTGCCACATATTTCAGAAAATAATTCTGCAGGGATTGACAGTGTAGCCAAGGACCACCATGTGTTCTGGAGCTCACTTTAAAAGAGTTATCTAAAATGCTTAACCCAGCCTGTGAAATAGGTTCAGCATCCTGGAGAGTGTCTAGATTGGGGAGTCGTAGTTCCACTCTTTTCACCAGGAATAGTGCTGCGTGCAGTTCTGAGCACCACCATTCAAGAAGGATATGGACAATGTGAAATGTCTCCAAAGAAGGGCAACCAAAATGGCAAAAGGTCTGGAAGCCAAGGCTGGATCTACATGATTCTGTATGGGCATTATTTATTTGTTTATTTTATTTATTTGTTTCAACTTGTCTGTCGCCACTCCCGTGCGGCTCTGGGCAACTTACAACACTAGAAAACAAGTAAATACAGATAAAAACATGTAATTAGAAACAACATCTAAAACCTAAATACCATTAAATAGAATATAAAACAATACATCACATTCACAGTATCCGACCAGGTAGGTCGCGTAAGTCTGTATCAATTGCAGTGGAGTGCCCGTGAGGTCAACAATCGAACGCCTGCTTAAATAGCAGCATCTTGCAGGCCTTTCTAAAGGCCAGCAAGTTGGGCACAGCATGAACCTCGGACGGGAGAGCGTTCCGCAGAGTTGGCGCAATAACGCGAAATGCTCTCCTAGTTGCAGTCAGGTGGACATTTCGGCAACTCGGGATCTCTAAGAGATTTTGTGTCTCTGAACGTAGTGGTCTGGAGGGACAATATGGGGAAAGGCGGTCCCTTAGGTACACTGGCCCCAGACCATTTAAGGCCTTAAAGGTCAGCACCAACACTTTGAAGGTGATTCTATAGGAAGCCAGTGCAGTTCGCACAGAATGGGCGTAATGTGGCAACGTGTTGGAGAACCTGCCAACATGCGCGCTGCAGCGTTCTGCACCAGCTTAAGTTTCTGGATCACAGACAGAGGAAGGCCAATGTACAGAGTGTTACAGTAGTCAAGTCTCGAGATGACCATGGCTTGGATGCAGTGTAGATCCAAGCCAAGTTCTATGATGTGGATCATCTTAGGGAACTAGTTAGGTTTAGTTTGAAGAGGCTGAGATGCAACATGATGGCCATTTTCAAATATTTGAATGTATGTCCTGTTGAGTATGAAGCAAGCTTGTTTTCTGCTGCTCCATTGAGCTATTATTTTTTTATTCTTCTTATATTTATTTATACCCTTCTCCATTGTATACATTAGGAAGAACTTACTGCTGGCGGGAGTTGTTTGGTGGCAGAATATGCTGCCTTAGAGGGAGTTAGTCTTCTTCTTCATCCTCCAGGAAATAAAGCCCAACTGCTCACTGGAGGGAAGGATATTAGAGGCAAAGATGAAGTAGTTTGGCCACATAATGCAAAGACAAAAACTTGAAGACAATAATGCTGGGGAAAATGGAAGGAAAAAAGGAAGAGGTGCAGACCCAAGGCAAGATGAATGGTATCCTTGAAGTGACTGGCTTGACTTTGAATGAACTGGGGGTGGTCACGGCTGATAGGGAGCTCTTGCATGGGCTGGTCCATGAGGTCACGAAGAGTTGGAAGTGACTCAATGAATAAACAACAACAGCAACAGCAGCAACAACAACAACAAGTCTTCTCTGGAGGTTTTTAAGCAGGGGTTGGATGACTGTTGGGAGTGCTTTGAATGGGTGTTCCTACATAGTATAGGGGGTTGGACTCTTCCAACTCTATAACTCTGAGAGCTCCTTTATGGTCAGTTCAGAACCTCATTATGGATTCACTACCTCACTGACATGAGGCCAAGCTATGCAAGCCTTAGGCAATCTGTTTCTCTGTGTGAATATATTGGGGAGTGGTGAAAGCAGCATTTTTCCATTGGTTCTGGTGTTCAAATAAAAATGTCTCAGGTCACACTTTCGGTTCCACCTTATATGGAATGGAGCTTTGGAAGGATTTCTCTTTGGATTACAGTCCCCCAAATCCCCCAGCCTATGTTGGCTAGGCAATTCTGGGAACTTTAGTTTTCCCAAAACCTTCCTTAAGCCCTATTGTCAGTGGGTTGCATGTTGCATCATGGAGGAGCAATCCATCAGTTGGAAATATAACCCAACATTCATTCACACTTCGCATCCACACTGCCTCAAAATAATCAAACAAATATTTCCTGGTTGTTGGAATCTCCCCTAAATGTGTTATTTTCATCTATGTGTTTTTCTATCTGTGTATGTGTGTTTTTCCTCCCTTCTTTCCCCCTTTGTTTCTCATTTTGACCAATAATTTCCAAATTCCATTCGATCTGCACAGATTTCAGTTATTTGCCAGATAGCAACAGTTCTCGGTTATGACCACCTGGCTGCTATGAAATCTCTCAGGACGCTGAGGGCCATGAGGCCTCTCCGAGCCTTATCCCGATTTGAAAGCATAAGGGTAAGGGTTGTCCATTTTCAGTGTCTGTGGAGTGTGTGCATCCGAAATAACCAATGCCTTCTCTTCTCTTTTCACAGGGAATAAGCCATCAAGTCTTTCATTACAGTGGCCTATGGCAGCTTCGTCTACTAGTCATAAAGAGCAAAATCGAGATTGATACACACTATCAGATTTGTACAACTTTAGTTGTTGTGACTCTATCCTATGGGTCATTTGACTGAAGGGCTTGAAATTCTGGATGCTATAGTCCACTCCCTAGAACTATAGATCCTAAAGTAATTAGACTACAGTAGAGTCTCACTTATCTGACATTCCATAATGATGCTCTTATCCAAAGCCCCCCTTTTCCTCCAGCATTTTCCCCTCAATTAAAGGAGAACTCCCCAACTTTCTCACCATTCCCAATAAGTGAAAAAGGCAAGACAAGGAGGAGGGGGGAGGAAAGGGGGGGGAGGCAGGACCAGAAGTGGAAGCATCCTCCCTCCTTCTCTCTGTGATTTCCACGCTCCTCTTCCGCATCTGGGAACTTTCTGCTGGGCTGCTCTAGCCCTGAGGCATTGGCTTGCCTTAACTCTTTGAGTCCCTGTTGTTAGTATTCTAGGTGTCTACTACCGCATCCAATGGATAACAGTAGGCGACTCCGTATTATTCGCCATGGCTGGGTTGCCTGGTGTTGGTGAGTGCCGGTTGCCCACCCTGGACGGTGAGCGGTTAAGCCCGTCATCTTTGGTAAAAAGCCTGGGAGTCCAACTAGACCCACTGCTATCGATGGAGACTCAGGTCTCCGCGGTTAGCAGGTCTGCATTCTTCCATCTCCGACAGACTAGGCAACTGGCTCCTTACCTATCCAGGAATGACCTAGCCACGGTAATCCAGGCGACGGTCATCTCGAGGCTAGACTACTGTAATGCCCTCTACATTGGCCTTCCCTTGTCGACAACCCAGAAACTCAAGCTGGTGCAAAATGCTGCTGCCCGATTGCTGGTGGTATCACCTGCAAGAGAGCAAATCACACCAATCTTACAGCAATAGCACTGGCTGCCAATAGAGTACCGGATTGTTTTCAAGGTGCTGGTTTTGACCTTTATGGCCTTGTATGGTCTAGGGCCAGTGTACCTGAGGGACCGCCTCACCCTATATGTTCCCCCGAGATCACTGCAATCAGAAGAACAAAATTTTCTAGTGATTCCATCAGTTCGTTCCTGCCACCTCTCAGTAACAAGACAAAGAGCCTTCTCTGTGGTAGCGCCGACTTTATGGAACACGTTACCAGGTGGAGTTCGCGCTATCACGGAGTTAGCCTCCTTCCGGAGGGCCTGCAAGATGACCCTCTTTAAGCAGGCTTTCAATTTAAGTGCTTCCTGACAAGTCTGTTTTGCCCTGCGTTTTTATATAACAAATTGTTTTATCTGCATTTTATCTTGTTGTATACTGTTGTTTTATGTAAACCGCCCCGAGCCTGCAGGGAGGAGCGGTATATAAAAGTGAACAATAAATAAATAAATAAATTTTCGTTTATCTGAGATTCTGCTGGCCCATCTATGTCAGATAAGCGAGACTCTCCTGTACATGTCTATACCACAGGATGAAATAGGTTTAATTCCCATCCTGCTCTTCCTCAGGTACCTTCCGAGTACCTCACCAAGCTGAACATCCCTGGTTTCTTTAAGGCTGGAGCCACAGCAGTGGCATGAAACTGACATACCTGTGTAGTTCAGATAACTTGAATGTATTATAATTCTTTAAAGAAAGGCCGAACACTATAAACACAGATCCATTAATATTATGTTATTTTTTAAAATCTGATACTCTGGAGATTTATTAATAAACATTTGAGTGACAATTTAATTGGCATTGTCAACCTCATTTTAAAAAGGAGTAATAATCAATGTTTTAGTCCTTATAAAGCAGATCTTCTTGACAGCACAAAATTAGCATTCACATAATTTTAAATTGGGAGATGCGCCTACATTGCAAATTGTTTCTATTCAATTACCTTTTTTTAAATAAAAAAAACCACCTTAAAAGTTTGTGTTTCAAACAACCCCCCACAGTTGACATCATTCTTGTCCTGTTTTCGGACTATTTGCAAACAGCATTTGACAGCAGTCAGAGCTCCATGTGGCCACTTTAGTGAAAGTAGACAACATGTATGAATGGGATTCCAACCAGAATGAGTTCAATATATAATTTCCAACCAAAATCTTATGGTTTCATTTTGCCCTGGAAATCAATAGTTCTATATCACGAAGCATGGGAAAGATTATGGTACTTGTGACTGCTCTTATTTTGCTAGTTCTTCTGGGTTAATGTCATATTTTCCTCCCTTCTAGGTTATTTCTTCATCCGTTGATTAACCAGCTTTATCTTTGCAGGTGAAAGCACGGAAAACAAAAGTTAAATGGTAGGACCTGTGCTAATAGTGTGGACTTCTTTTCTCCCCCGTTTTGTGTCTCCATTCAGGTCTCATTAGTAAGCCTCATAGCTAGTACTCTTGGATACTCCGAAATTGGTCCCATTAAATCCCTTAGGACCCTCAGAGCTCTGAGGCCTTTAAGAGCACTCTCAAGATTTGAAGGGATGAGGGTAAGATTCAATGGAACCCCTCCCCAACAAGATCCATCGTTGAAGCCCATGTGTCCATCAACATCCAGCCACATGTCTTCAAAGCCGTCATCCATCCATCCGTCTATTCATTCATTCATTCATTCATTCTGTTGGGTTTCTTCCATCCTATGCTGCCCATGAAACAATCAGGAATGGCCTATGTTGCAAAATACCATATCTTCATTTCACAAAACCATTCTGCTTGCTTGTAGACATAGCTTCTGCCTTGAGCACTATTTCCTTAGTGGAATTCCCTACTGCATGGCTTCTCCTGCATCCATTTATAAATCCATTTCAGACTGAGGTTATATCTGGTTGCATCATATCCTCTGATATTTCACAGATGAAAGCCAGGAATTAGAGTAGGTCCAAATGGTGAAAATTATAAATGAGGTAGGATGTACAAGCTAGGATAAGTTGTAAAGGTTTCCCCTGACACTAAGTCTGGGGGTTGGTGCTCATCTAAACTGAAAATCCAGTGTTGTCCATAGACACCTCCAAGGTCATGTGGCCAGCATGACTGCATGGAGTGCTGTTACCTTCCCACAGAAGCTGTTCCTATTTATCTACTCACATTTCCATGTTTTTGAACTGCTAGGCTGGCAGAAGCTGGGCCTAGTAGCGGGAGCCCACCCCGCTCCCCAGATTGAAACCGTCAACCTCTTGGTCAGCAAGTTCAGCAGCTCAGTGGTTTAACTCGCTGTGCCACCATGGCACCCAGGAGAAGTTGTAGCAGTTTGCTATTCCCTAAGGTTACAGGGAAGGGCAAGACTCTCTCCTTTTCTATCCTACAAATGTTGCTGATTTCTAGGCTGTGCAATCATGGTTCTAAAAAGTTCTAAAGCACTTACAAAACTAAAGTTCTGGTGGTGAACACTAGGTGACG
Organism: Anolis apletophallus; assembly: GCA_030556195.1. Lineage (NCBI taxonomy): Eukaryota > Metazoa > Chordata > Lepidosauria > Squamata > Anolidae > Anolis > Anolis apletophallus. The sequence goes on from JARBWK010000008.1 coordinate 13,168,367, forward strand.
CTAGAGCTTTGCTTCTACAGTGTTGCTAAAGTTCTGGTGGTGAACATTTCAGAACTCTAACAAAACTTTCAAAATTTCATTATAAATGGCAGTTCCTAATTGGTTCTGGCTTAGACTTCGCCAATAATGAAATAATAATGAAGTTTTGAAAGTTTTTTTAGAATTCTGAAATGTTCACCACCAGAACTTTAGGAACACTATAGAAGCAAAGCACCAGCGCCACATAGTTTTCACCACCAGAACTTTAGTTTTGTAAGTACTTTGTAACCATTGTAAGTACTTTGTAACCATTTAGAACCATGATTGCCCAGGCCTATTAATTTCATTGAGTGCAAACACATTGAGCACAGTGTTCAGAAGTTGGATTAAGCCGAAGACAAAGGAAGAAAGAAATAGATATAGAGAGATACTGGAATCTTTTAAAAGTAATTATGGATGACCCGAGATTAGTTAGTACAGTCCTTGCCAAATCTAGACAGTCGGGGGGTATGCTATAAACAAGGCATGGGCAAACTTTGGCCTTCTGGGTATTTTGGACTTCAACTCCCACAATTCCTGGCCTCAGGAAAAGGAAAGGGCCTGAGGACAGGAATTGTGGGAGTTGAAGTCCAAAACACCTGGAAGACCGAAGTTTGCACATGCCTGCTGTATACCCTATAATCCGCATAAGGAAAGGGGGAAGAACACAAAAGATATTTTATTACATGGAAAGCATGATAGTTTTTAGCTCTCTATCTCAACAACTGAGATTAACAGAAGAGCATCCTTTAATTTCAATGTAGATTTATTTATCCTCTGACACAACTGGTTATGAGGCACAGGACAAGACACAAGGTGTATACAGCTCTGACATACAACAATTGAGAATGTCTAGGGAAAATATGGGAGCGAGCAACTATTTTTGCCTGCACCCCCTCCTATTAGACTTGAGTGTACCCCAAAGCAGCATCTTTTTCTTTCTCTGTCCCTCCCCAATGGTCTTAGGGAGAGGTTCCTTCCTGATCTGGAAACGTTCTTAAGCATATACCCTGTTTCCCTGAAAATATGACAGGGTCTTGTATTAATTTTGGCTCCAAAAGATGTGTTAGGGCTTATTTTCAGCGGATACCTCTTCCCCAAAATTGATTTTATTTCATTGTAACTAGGTTTATTTTTGAAGTAGGGGATATATTTTGAGCATCCTCCAAAATCCAGGGTAGGTCTTAATTTTGGGGGTAGATAGTATAGAACGTGAGAAACCCACCCTAAATAAATTGGGTCCCGTTCCTTAAGCACCTCAAACCTGGAGTGGATTCAAAGCTTCCTGACATGAAGGTCATTGCTGCATAAACATGCCCAAATCTTTGCTTTCCCAAATGCCTACATTTCCAATTTTACATTTTATTGGGCATGTGGCTTTTTGTTGCCTACATAGCTTGTGAGTGTTTTGCACCAACACAATAGCAAAGATTTTGCACAATTGTCATTCACTACTAGTAACTTCGTTGGTTCTTGCTAATGGCATGTTGTGCCTGTGGAGTAAATGCTTGTGATAATTCCCAGTGTGCTGAAAAGCTTGCAGATAGCTGGGGAAGTGTTGGCCTGTTACCTATTTGGACCAGATCTAGATTGCCATATAATGCAGTTTAAAATGCATCATATGGTCATTGCAGACACATACAATGCACTTCAAAAAGCATTGTATGGCAGCGTTATTCCAGCTTCACCCAGAGCTTGAGAAAGTCACCTTTTGGTGTACAGTTCCAAAAGCTGGCCCACAGGAATTGGGTTATAACTTTCTACCACATGCATTTCCCATATTTTGTTCCCGTGTTTTCCATATTCCATATTGTGCTCTGTTTTCAGGGGTTTATGTATGTATTTATTTATTTACAGTATTGATATGCCGCCCTTCTCCCCTCGCAGGGGACTCAGGGCGGATTACAATGCACATATACATGGCAAACATCTAATGCCATTTAGACATACAACATATATAGGCAGACACAGAGGCAATTTAATATTCCAAATCCTGCCACAGGGGAAGCTGCCACTTCACCGTCCACATGTGACACCATGTCTTTGATGGAGTACTTCCTCATTCTTATGCACACTGCTGGAAGGATTTATGGTGTCGTAAATTAGTTAAATTACCCTCCCCTCATAAGGCAGTACCTAAATTTCCTACTTGACAGGTGCAACTGTCTTTTGGGCTGCATAGGTCAACAGCAAGCTAGACTATTAATGTTTGGGAGCTCACTCTGACCCGGGCTGGCTTCGAACTCATGACCTCTCAGTCAGTAGTGATTTAATTCAGCTAACTAGCTGTGCCACAGCCCGGTCCAACCCGGTTTAGGATTAGGTGGATGTAAATCGAGGTGATGCAAACATTTCCACTAAAGTTCGTAAAACGAAAATGCACATTTCCACTAAATTTAAAACAAAGGCTGGACAAAATGCATTGAATTAATGCATTACTAAGATGGGAGGGAGAGATGAAAAAGAAAAGTTTGCAATAAGAATAGACAGGCCCCGCTCCCCACATAGTCTTTCTTGGAATGACGCTCGGAGTTGTCACAGATTATGTTTTGGTCATTCATATTTTGTTGTAATCGCACAAGTGTTTAGAGGAGAGAGTTTGCATTTTACAGCCATAACATGCCTTTCGGCGCGGTAGCTTTGCAAGTGGAGATGTTTTCATTAATATGCTGATTTACAAAACTCCCTTGTTTGTGAACATGACATTCATTTGCGTTCTGCCTGTGCTGGAGCATTTCAGTCTGCATTTTGTGTTCCCTTCCTCATGCATGATTGTGCCATATTTGCACGTAATTGTTTTCTGTCTAGTTGCAGTACATTTCGTCCAGCCTTGTTTTTAAAAATGTAATGCTTTTTGTCAGGATTGGAAAATATATATGTGTATGTATTGAAAAGAGCAGGGTTTGTCGTTTGGGGCAGAACACAGTTGAACAACTCATTGATTATTTTTTTTAATGTGTTTGTCATCTCTCCAGATGGAAGTGAGGAAGTATCAAAGAACAAGCTAGTCAATTCTATTTATTTCAGTGATGCTTCAATACAAATATCTTTTAGGTGGGTCAAGGCTCACCTAATCAATTCACCTTCTAAAAGACATATTCTTTCCCCTAGTATTTCCTAATAGGCTGTCTGGTAGGAGTCCATGCGGTGAAGAGCCTATGGCCTTCTAGAAGTTTTAGACTGCAATGCCTCCATTCCCTTGACCCACTCTTTCATTGGGGGAACCCATGATGCAGAAGCCAAAACACAAAAGCCCTGCTGGCTTTTACATGCCTACAGAAGGGTTTTCTTGGCTTACATGCAGTACATGTGAAAAAGTCCTTGTGGACAACAACCTAAACATGAACCAACAATGTCATATGGCAGCAAAAAAAAGCCAATGGGATTTTGGCCTGCATATATAGTATAGTATCTAGATCCAGGGAAGTCCTGCTACACATCTATTCTGCCTTGGCCACACCACACCTGGAATCACATTTTGTCCAACTCTGAGCACCACAGTTGAAGGGAGATGTTGACTCTAAGCTGGAATTTATCCAGAGGAGGGTGACCAAAATGATCAAGGTCTGGAGAACATGCCCTATGACGACCAACTGAAAGAGCTGGGCACATTCAGCCTGAAGCAGAGAAGGCTGAGAGAAGACATGATGAGGGCCATGTATCAAGATATGAGGTGAAGTCATAGGGAGGAGGGAGCAAGCTTGTTTTCTGCTGCCCTGGAGACTATGATGCATAACAATGGCTCCAAACTATAGGAAATGAGATTCCACCTGAACATTAGGAAGAACTTCCAAACTATGAGAGCAGTTCAACAGTAGAACTCTGCTTTGGAGTCTGGTGGAAACTCCTTCTTTGAGGGCTTTTAGAGAGAGGCTGGATGGCCATCTGTCAGACATTGTGCTTTTGGGGGTTGGACTAGATGGTCCATGTGGTTTCTTCCAACTCCATGATTCTATGAAGTGCTATCTAGCCCAAGTTAAGTTCCTTCCTTAAGAAGGAAGCGCAAGAGCTTTGAGACTGACCATTGTTTTAATCGTTGTGTACCTTCAAGTTATTTCTGACTTCTGATAACCCTAAGGTGAATTTATCACAGGGTTTCTTGCCAAGATTTGCTCAAAAGAGCTTTGCCATTGCCTCTACTTGAGGCTGAGAGAATTTGATTTGCACAAGGTCACCAAGTTGGTTTCATGGCTGAGCAGGGGTTCAAAGCCTGGTCTTCAGAGTTATAATCTAACGTAGAAATCATTTCGCCACTCTGGCTCTCCATTAACCACTAGGCAACAGGCCGATCAGTAGACACACAAGTCAATGGATAAGTATGGTGAGAAATGCATCCCTGTATTCCTTGTTTAATGAGGGTCAAGTGCCATAAGCGGTGAAGCAGAGAAAAATTAAAAAATAAGTTATGGTGGTCCTATAAATAGGACACCTCCAAGATAGCCCTCGTAAAGTCTTGCAAATTCGGAGCCTTATCCTTGACTGAGTCTACTTTCCTCAGTGATAACAAATAAAATAACTTAACAGCTTGTTTTCCTTTTATGAAAACCAAAACTTGCAGCTGGAAGTGACTACCATACTCTGTCTAAGGATAGGGCTAGACCTGCTAGAATTACACCTCTTTCTATCCTTCCAGTCCTCAACCTGCCTTTCTGCCCCTCAATCCTATTTTCCTAGGGTTTTTGCTCAGAGTTTGCAAGAGTTAGTTTTTGGGACTACAGTCCCTCATGCCAGAGACCATTTTGGGGAGATGTAATCCCAAAAAGAAACTTTTCCAAGCCCTGTTGTGACTTCTTCTCCTTTTCCTTGACCCTTTTAGATATCAGGCCATCTCAGTCAATGAGAAAGATAAGCACACTATTAAATGAGACCTCATCATAGAGCCGTTTGATTATGAACAATTTAGTGTATATGTGTCGAAGTAAATAGTCCACCCCCAAACTTCTAAATATGATTCATTCATTCAGGGCTGCTAATAGCATGAAGAACTGTGCGGAGATGATGGCATAAATTGAAGCCAAATACATTCCAGCCTCCCAAACTACTACAGATGCTTTCAATTTCAGTTTGCAATTGGGCATACTTATGACAAATTTAGAGACTCTATAACTCAAGCTTATTGTCCCATCATTAGCAGAAGAAGGAGTTAATAGGATGGAGACTCTTCTCAAGGTGTTCACTATCTAAGTTCAGCACTTGGGATAGCTTAAAGTTCAGACTATAACTCGGAGTGGATTCACTGGCCCTATTTAAAGCTCATGAATGGAGGCATTAGTTACTTGAACGTAGTAGTTTATTTAAGAATATGCCTGGCAAGATATCAGCTGCAAGCTGTACAATCCATGTCCAAAGCAAACAGATAGAAAACTACACTTCCAGAAGTATTTGTTAGTTTACCCATTTACAGCATACAGCAACATATAGGAAATCATAGCAGTATATTAGATATACTTTAGATATCTGTTCCAGAGCAACCATCACATGTTGGTCATACAGTTTGACAATAGGACCAACGTATCTGTGGGGAACATATTCTAAGACCTTGAAACCATGAATTGTTGGTGAAACCCTGGCTTGTTATTCAACTATGGCTCTAGAAGAGTAGGGCTTGAATCTCCCTTTGGCCATGGAAATTCATTAGGTGACCTTTGGTAAATTACATTTTTTGGCTTCAGAAGAAGGCAATGGCAAACTCCTCTCTAAACCATTCTTGCTAAAGCAATCCCATAATAGGGTTCAGATGAGTCAGAATTGTCTTGAGAGTACACAACAACAAAGTAAGGTCTAATTCAAGTAGAACTGGTCAAAGCATTGTTTTCAATACATTTGAAGAGCACGTAAGTCAACACTTCTGATGCTTCTCTCCAACCATAGGAAGATAATATAACACCAATGGCTGTTACTGTTGTTAGTAGAAAGTCTCAATTAATCGATGATTGGGTTGAGTGTCCTGTACATGATCCATTTTCCATTCCTTGAGATGTCAAAGAATCATAGAGTTGGAAGAGACCTCGTGGGCCATCTAGGCCTAATCTCTGCCAAGAAGCAGGAAAATCGCATTCAAAGCACCCCTGACAGATGTCCATCCAGCCTCTGTTTAAAAGCCTCCAAATAAGGAACTTCCACCACACTCTGAGGCAGAGAGTTCCACTGCTGAACAGCTCTCACAGTTAGGAAGTTCTTCCTAAGGTTCAGGTGGAGTCTCATAATACTTTTGTAGGTAAATGAGAGCCATTGTGGTATAGTGGCTTGAGCACTGGACAATAACTCTGGAGACCAGGGTTCAGTTCCCTGTTCAGCCTTGGAAAATCACTAGAAGACCTTGGGAATGTCATATACTCTCAACACCAGAAAATCCTATGATAGGAATCCATGACAAATGACATAAAGGCACACAACAACAGCAAGCTAAATCTTCCTTGTTTGAGTGTACATTTATTTCAATAAGGCTGTATCTTACATTGACCTAATAGTCATCTTCTGAGCTTCACCTTCTGAGCTTCATCTTCTGACATCACAATAATCCTGCTTTGTTATTGATTCCCATTTTGCAGATTTTGGGATTCAGCCCATACAGAGAGGCTACAAAGACCTTTTTCCCTATTAGCTTCCAAACTGAAGCATTCTCATATTGCTGTGGAAATTTCATTCATTTAGAAGGGATTTTTTCCCCTTCACTATAATAATTTTTTTAAAGTTGTCCACTTCAAGAACTCATTTGAATTGAAAAGCAGGCTGTAAGTCCTTAAATAGGATTATCACTGGGTGGTTTGAGGATATGATATTTTCATAATTTTCCTGTTCAAAACCATAACCCTTTGCAACCTTTTAAATAGATACAGATCATTAAAGTGAACAAATAATAAATGGGCTATATTTTAATAAGGTACAGGTACACCCATGCATTATTATCTGCTCATAACCACAGAAGCACCTGCTGTCATTTAGAAGAGCTGAATTCTTTCACACAGTCATTGCAATTGTTCATAAGCTGTGCATTTCAATGACCATTTTCCATTGCAATTAATTTTTAAAAATGATCATGGTCTTTTCCAGTTTATACATAAAGAACAGCACATATTGAGAGAGATTTATAAGAATATGTGTTATTCTTGTCCGTTTCAGTAATATCCATGAGCGACAATGACATGGTAACACAGGTCCATTGGATTAGACCAGTGGTTCCCAACCTTTTTTTGACCAGGGATCACTTGACCAGGGACCATTTGACCACTGACCACTTGACCAGGAAACACTTTGACCAGAGACCACTTGACCAGGGATCACTTTGACCAGGGAGCAACATTAGTACCAAAAGGGTTACAAATTCATTTTTGGTCAACTTTAGATTTGGTATGGTGATTTGGGGTGCTGATTCATAAAATTGCATTGGATAGACCACATCAGCTCTTGCTGCTGATCCAGAACATATGCCATCTAGTAGTCACCATCTGCACACCCACAGAAAACCATATTTAATCAGCCACGGCACTATAAAAGGGTTTCACAGGACCAGTTGCTCTCATTGCAACCGTGTAGTAATGGCGAGGCCATAGACCATATTTTAGTTTTTGCGGACCACTGGTGGTCCACAAATCACAGATTCAGAGCCACTGCATTAGACCCAGTACTTAAAGTAGACCTATTGCATTCTTAAGGGATTTAGGTCCTATGGATTTTAGCAAGTCTGCTCTTTATCAGATTTTCATCTTAATCCAACTCATTATGATGGTATTTTTCTCAGGTAGAAAACAAAAGATCATGATCTTCCAACATTTCACAGTTGAAAACCAGCAATGTTTAAATGAAAAATTGTAGTGTTCTTCAGTCCCAAATTGTAGACTTTGGCTAGGAAAAAAATGGAAGCTGGGTTGAGTTGGACTGGTTATTTTACTTCTTCTTCAAGTGATCTCCCTCAATGAGACTACATTGACTTGCTGCTCAGAAAGAGAAATGATTACACATATGAACCCAAGGAAAGACACTTTATGTTTTTTAAGCGAATTTAGCCACACTTAACCATGATTCAGGGGCACTAAAGCTTAGCATTATTACCAGCCGATGATATGCTGTGGAATCTCCAAGGGAAATCAGCCCCCATAAGAGATGTATTAAGTACTCTGAGCAAGCAAGGTACAAACACATCAAGCAGGAAGGATGATAATAGCCGGTGGATGTGTCCCAGGGGAAACGCAAGATGAGACAAATAGCCTCCTTTTCAGACAAATGGATCTGGTGGAACTTCTTTGACGTTAATGGACCTGTGATGGTGACTTGACTGAAACAAGTGTCAAACTGGGGAAACTTGCACTATTTGGTTTTATCTCCCCACTGTTTTCATTCTATATATCTCTATTTAAGACAGTATCTTATTTGCCTGCCCACCCCCCGAAATAAAGAGACCACACAACATTTTCTTGGGTTCAAATTGGGCAACTTTTATTTAAATGTTACCTATTTAATTTTCCTTAACTTAACTCAAGGGGTGTCAGGAATATGGTGTATCCAAGCCAGGTAGCATCCCTACCTGGCTTAAAATAAGTAATTTACGCGCGAAACACCTGGATTGCCTGATTACCCAACCAGGGCAACCCTTTAAGGGAAATGAGTGAGAGGTCTATTCCCAAGATATTGAGATCAGCCTCTTCCCATTGCAGGGCCATTTAACTTTACCTCACCCATCAACTTGAACTTTAAGGTGAGTGTTTAACTTAATGGCCATCACCTCTGAAGGGGGTGCCTAAGGTGCACACCGACTGGGATTTCCCTAGCTATTTTTCCGCTAAGACCTATTTATGAAATATCACCACCTCATGTAGCCCCTAAACAGTAAAGGGGTAGGCAAAAAAACCCACACCCAAAACATAGGGTGAAGGGGGGGGGAATCCTACCTGTTTCCAATGGGCAACCAAAGTCAATACTGTTAATGGGCGGTAATGGTGGGCCAACTGAGCCTGGTTGGGGCTGGCCTTCCACTAAGAAGGCTACGCCCCCTCATCTGGAAGGTTCTGAACAGAACCCTCTTTCTCGTGGGAGGGAGGCAAATTCCTCTCTTCCCAGTTCCACTGGGAGGAAAGGGTGTTAAGATCAGTGGCTTCAAGTCTTTTGCTCCTTGAGTTGCTGGACTCTGGAGTCATTTTTTATCCCCAAATGAAGTGTTTAGCTGAGAATTTGGTCATACTTTAACACAGTGGCAGCCAATAGACTTGTGTCGGTGAGACGGTGACTTTGTCCTGGGTTTTTGTCTAAAATGTGAAGGTGTTCTCCAAACCATTGAAGTCACTCAGCATCTTGGGTATTTCCTTTGCAATTGAGGCAGAACTAATTTGCCACCTTGCCAGTCTGGAAGCCATCATCCTCCACTCTTTTAGCAATTCCGTGCATAGGCTTGTTGTAGATGGTTTGGCTTGCTTTCTTTATTTTTAGAAAAAGTATCTAGTAAGTTCAGAAGATTTCTTGATCTGGACTGAGATCAGCCATGTGAGGTGACAGCTTTCCTTCAGCTACAGATAGAAGATGTAAGATGAACTAGTCAGTATCAAGATTCAAATAGGGGCGAAATCTTAGAGCCTGTTCCCTAGGGATGGCCTTGCCATTATAGAATCAGAGAGTTGGAAGAAACATTGTGGCCATCCAGTCCAAACCCCTGTCAAGAAGCAGGAAAACTGCATTCAAAGCACCCCCTGACAGATGGTCATCCAGCCTCTGCTTAAAAGCCTCCAAAGAAGGAGCCTCCACCACATTCTGGGGCAGAGAAAGAGTTCCACTTTTGAACAGTTCTCACAGTCAGGAAGTTCTTCCTCATGTTCAGGTGGAATCTCCTTTCCTGTAGTATGAAGCCATCATTCCACATACTAGTCTCCAGGGCAGCAGAAAACAAGCCTTCCTTCCCCCTCACTATGACTTCACCTCACATCTTTATGCATGGTTATCATGTCTCCTCTCAGCCTTCTCTTCTGCAGGCTAAACATGCCCAGCTCTTTCAGCCACTCCTCATAGGGCTTGTTCTCCAGACCCTTGATCATTTGAGTCACCCTCCTCTGGATACACTCCAGCTTGTCAACATCTCCCTTCAACTGGTGCCCAGAATTGAGCACATTATTCTAGGTGTGGTCTGACAAAGGCAGAATAGGGGGGTAGCATGACTCCCCTGGATCTAGACACTAGACTCCTATTGATGCAGGCCAAAATCCCATTGGCTTTTTTGCCACCACATGACATTGTTGGATCATGTTCACCTTTCTGTCCATGAGGACTCCAAAATCTTTTTCACACGTACTGCAATTAAGCTAAGTGTCCCTCATTCTGTAGCTTTGCATTTCATTTTTTTCCTGCCTAATTGGAGTATCTTGTATTAGACCCTATTGAACTTCATTTTGTTAGTTTGGGCCAATCATCTCTCTAATCTGTTAGGTGGGATGAGACAGAGATGCTGAAGAATGGGAATGGGAACATCCTTCCTTGATGTAGGTATGGTTGAAGTTGACAGGACATTTTGAACTTGTGTCGTTTCAGTCTAAACCAGTGGATTTCAACCTGTGGGTCCCCAGATGTTTTGGCCTTCAACTCCCAGAAATCCTAACAGCTGGTAAACTCACTGGGATTTCTGAGAGTTGTAGGCCAGAACACCTGGGGACCCACAGGTTGAGAACCACTGGTCTAAACCAAAGAAAAGGAGATGCTGTCTGCAAAAAAACCAAAACAGACTAAGGTCATCCAAACCTATAGAAAAATTGGTTTTGTTAAGTCTTCAACTTAAGTCATGATTCATATCAATAATAGTTGTAACATTTCTCTAGATCCCATCTACTGACTTTGGTGACACTCAGATCCATTGGCACCAAAGGGATACAAGACAGGTCACAACAAATCTGGGGGATATTAGCCCCCTTTTAGTTACCCACAAATATACTTATGCTCCATATGATTGTGTCTTGCCTTTTTATCTGTGTGAAGTTTTCTTTTCTCCAAACAACTCAGTGTGGAATGGGAAAAGGTTGTGGGGATCATGCATGGTCTTGTTCCTCCTTTGCCTTGTCCTTCACTGGCATGATTTTGGCCTGACCTTCTGCATGCTTGTTGTCCCACAATGTTCCTCTTTCAGAAATCGGCCACTTATAATTTTCACTCGTATTTGCAACAGTCCTGGGCTGGCACAGATGGACATTGAGCCAAAGCGTTGTGGTGTCTCTTCTCCACATACCCACAGCCAAAATATATTTCATATTGACCACTTTCCAGATAATAACTGTACCATACAAAATAACCAAAGCCAAGATCCATCTGGAAAGTAACAGGAATCCCAGCTGGACTCTTAGGTGTACAAGCTAGTGTGCTTTACATGACAATTATAGACACAAAGCAGAGAGATTTTTTTCCTCCTTATTTCTACCATAACCTCTTCTGCTAAACTATTCTTCACTTTTAAGACTGTCTTATTATGCCTGTTCTCAAGATTATCTTGAATGTATTTCTTCCCTCAACCTGGAAACATTGCCATTGAAGCAACAGATAGAGATGATGAGAGTTGTAGTCCACCATTTTTGAGGAAACTCAATAGGAGGAAGGCTGTTCCAAACCAATAAAAGAATGATAGTTGTAGAAACTCAACACATGACTACAAATGAATGCTCTTTTTCTGTGGAATACTTTATTAAAGTGTCATCAAACTTCTTATTTACAAATACCAGAGGAAATCACCTCTTTTCTGAAGTCTGGAGATTTCCTTCCCTAATACACCTCTTTTGTAGAAGCCCAAAACATAATGGTGAAATGAATGGTGTCTTTATTGGTTTTTGAGAAAGTTGGCCTTTGGCCTGTTAGACCAGTGACATTTATGTAACCCAGTACACACTTGAATCCAAACGTTATTTGGTCCACTCTAAAATCAATACCACTTTATCTCCATTTCAGTTTTACAGATGACCAAAGCCACAAAGGGTAGAATAGCACTTGAGTTGAGAAGGTTGTCAAAGTCTGCGAAAATGCTCAATTTATAGAAGGCTTTCTAAACCTTTGATATGTTTCAACAGTGATCTAGTGAAAGGTTGCCACGGCAGAGCTAACTACAACCAAAGTCAATACAACTCAGATTCATTGCACCTAAGGACCTTTCCACTACTTCATCATGACTATCTTTTGCTGGGTTGTGGCTTGTGTGTTTTCACATGAAGCGCTGCATGCATAGAAACCTTCCATACTGTATCTGGTGGTTCATTACATGTTGTGTCTATCTATGATTTCATTGTCTTCTTTTCCTCTGGAATGCATGTTGATATTGTTGAGTATTTCATGCCAGTGATGTTGATGTATGCCCTGCTGCACAAGCAATTTTTATCGTTGCAGAGCCATATCATAAATTATTTCTCTTACCACAATAGTGTTATCATATTGGTATTATTTCCTATTTGTTTCCAAGTTTCCCCCCCAAAATCAATCATTCTCATTTATGCTGACATCATTCAAGAGCAGATCCACTGCCCAAAAGGCATGGACTCGACCTTACATGATCATATCCTGGGTTATACGGTGTTATTCTGCATGCCTGATTCTACATGTTACAGCTTTCATTGGTCCTCCTTGAAATTTATGGGAAAACAGTATTCTGCAGATATAGAAAATGCAAATATAAAATGTGAAAATATGTGGGAGGGATAAAAACAAGCTTTAAATCAGGGGAGCATGTGGTCCTCCAGATGATGATGAGACTACTATTCCCTTGATCCTCCACCATTTGATATGCTGCTAGGATTGATGAGCTTTGTAGGCCAACAACATCTGGAAAAACTCAAGTTCTCCTCCCCTAGAGGAATAGTAGGCCAACTCCAGTTTACACACTAGCTGTAAGGTGATCCAAATACAAAATCAGAACTGAAAAAATAGGAGTGCACCTATCACTTCCTCCATATATCCCATATAAGGTGCAGAGTGGAAGCTGGTATGCACAGCAACCATTTCCATTCACCTCACAAAAGAGACAGTTGTACCATCCCATACAGAAGCAAAAGACAAGGTGGCATCTACTTTGATCCAGGCAAATTAACCAACTTGACACTCTCAACAAAGGAACAATAGGGTAGCTAAGCTTAATACACAAAAATGTGCCATCTTCCAGTTGCTCCTTTCCCATTTGTGGACATCCATTCAAACCAGCCCTCTCACATTATAGTAGAGAATAGAGTTTGGAAAAGTTACCCCTTAGATACAACTCCTAAAATCTGGAAGCCATGCTAGTTGGGAGATTCTGGACATTTTTTTTACCCAACCAAAGTAGTTTACCAAGCTCTAGTATAGAGAGGGGAACTTGCCATTTGCCCTGCCAACTGAGTTGTATTATTGACTGGATAACTCAAAACCAGGTAAAGATATATCATGGGAATTCCTTTAAAAAACCCCTAAGTTCTCATTTCTTGATCTCCGGTCCAGATTGTGCTTCAAGTTTTAAATGCTGTTAGATTTGATTTGATGACCCTTAGGGGAGTGTTTCAACGTTGTCCTTTTGTCAATGGAGCCACTCCCAGTAGTAGAACCAATATTTGGAGAAGTTATTTTTTTTAAAAAAGAAAATGGCTTCTAACTTCCCCCTGGCAGTGTGGCTGCTCAAGAGAGTCATAGTCCAAAAATTAACCTTTCAAAGTTTTGGGTATCACTATTATTGTGAAGTTAAATAATGGAGGTGTTGCATATAAGATAGCAGTTATATTGGTTTGATCCCACTTTTATTGTCATGGCTGCATCTTTCCCAATCTTGGAATTGACAAATTGTTTGAGTTATTTGGAATTTTCTGCTAGACATCTCTTGTTCTTTCCTCTAAGTTACAGTTACACTCAGTACCTGACCATTGTTGTGTGTCTTCAAAATATTTCCAAGGTGAACTTATCACCAGATTTGCTCAGTAGGTCTCCATGGCCAAGCAGATATTTGAATCTGGCCAATGGAGTCCTAGTCCAGCTCTCAGTTCAGTAAACTGACTCTCTTGTTGCATTACAGAATTAATCCAATTTAATCCTCATTCCTTCTCTTCTCATGGTACCTTTATACTTTCTTTGAATATCACCAAACTAGTCTTTTCAGAATTCCATAAAATGCAGCTATGACAAAGTGGTATAAAGCCAGTTGGTCTGTACGCTGCAGATATTTATCCATAACGTGAGTCGCAGTACTGCAAACTCTTGGAGCCAGGTTCAGTCCATCTTCAGGTATTGCCAGGAGAAAATCATTTCTGAACAACAGCTACTCAGTGTTGACCATAAAGATCTGTTTTGGGATAAAGCATCTTATTACATGTTCTGTGAAAGTGAAAACAGCAGTAAATTTCAGCAGAAAGGATATTAGATGTATTTGTGCTCCTTGTTCCAGGAATTCAACTATCCGTATGAACCAGTGATCAAGGGCAAATTGCCATTCCCATGACTGTTGGGACTAGGGAATAGGAAGGTCTGTTCTAGGAACTGCTGTTTACAGTATCTTGAGTATAGATTACACACACACTATATATCCAAACAAGAGTGCATGTTTTAAAAAGATTGGGATTACTTCCATCTAGAATGATTCATGTTTGTATGAAGAGTTTCACAAGATTAAGACCTTACATAATTTTGTTAATCAGGAGGAAGCTGCTCTTTCTTGTTCTGCCCAGCACATTCCCTGGAGCCATAGCTATTCTGAGAATGCATCTTTGACATCAGAGGAACAATGGTATACATGCTACTAACCAGGCGATAGGTTACTATAAATATTACACTCTTGTGCATCCAAAGGATTTTGAGCTGGCCACAATACTTGAAGATTTTAACCACATATAAAATATTCATAGTTTTGAGACATCCGTAAATGAGAAACCAGGCCACCAAGTTCTACCCTAGATATAACCATCCTTTGATACAGAGATTGCACTACTGCTTAAACATAGGGTGTCTTGGTCTTTGGTCCTCCAGATGTTCTTGACATCACCTTCCAGAAGCTCCAGAGAGCTTGACCAATGGTGAGAAATTCTGGAGCTTGATGACCAAAACATCTGGAGGACCAGAAGCTGAGAAGCACTGCTTTAACATCTCCAGCTCAGCAAAATACCAAGTGGGTAAAATGACTTTTTCTTGGCTCTGTAGTATGACCATTGCACCTTCACCAACTTCAGCTCCAAACAATTTCTTATAGCTTTGGAACTATTAAAACAGATCTGATACCATTCAGATGTTTTGGGTTATAACTCTCAGAATTCCTGGTTATTGCTAAGCTGATAGGACTTGGCAATTTGCTGGTGAGAATTTGAGACCAAAACAACTGAAAGGCAACAAACAGTTGAGTAAGAACTATCAACTTGATCTCCAGCTGATCCTTAAATGGAGAGTGTTCTCAATAGTCAGTTTAATGGTAACACATACAACACAAGGACTGCCCACTAGTTTTGCATAATGTTGGTCCATCTTTCTTCTTAATACAATGTGTAGAGTAGCCAATTTGGAGTTGTGTCTTACAGTAGACCCCCGGTGATAACTGCCTGCTTTCCTCTCATTCATCAAAGGTTGTGGTCAATGCCTTGGTAGGCGCCATACCTTCTATCATGAACGTTCTGCTTGTCTGCCTCATTTTTTGGCTCATCTTCAGCATCATGGGAGTCAACTTGTTTGCCGGAAAGTTTGGGAAGTGCATCAATAAAACAGAAGGGGATGAGCCTTTGAACCACACAATTGTCGACAACATGACTGAATGCCAAAGTTTGAATGAGACAGGAGAGCTGTACTGGACAAAAGTCAGAGTCAACTTTGATAATGTTGGTGCTGGCTACTTAGCTTTGCTGCAAGTGGTAAGTTCAAGACACTTTGGATTATTTTGAGAGTTATCCCTTGATCAAAGAAACCTTCCATCAATTCTGTGATCTGTTTCATTGTTCTAAGACAGTGTTTCCCAACCTTCCTAATGCCATGACCACTTAATACAGTTCCTCGTGTTGTGGTGACCCCCAACCATAACATTATTTTCATTGGTACTTCAGAGGGGCTTAATCTACTAGAGGTCCCTAGTATTAAGATCTGTAGGCTGTCGAGCACCCGGCAGAGAGCATTTACAGTGGCCGCTCCGACCCTCTGGAATTCTCTGCCGGAGGAGATACGAGCACTACGGGGTTTGTTGGCCTTCCGCAAGTCTGTGAAGACTTGGCTATATAGGCAGGCATTTGGTCCCAACTGATGCCTCCTTAGTTGCCAGCTGCCAACATACCGTCCTGCCATGTATTGCCTCTGCGTATTATTGCTTGCCGGGATCATTTGTGGGGAGGGGGGCTTTTGGGTATACGTCTTTTATCTGTTTATTGATGTTTTATTGATTTTATGCTGTAAACCTCTCTGGGCTCCAGAGAGAGCGGTCTACCAAATCGAATTTATAAATAAATAAATAAATGTAATTTTGCTACAGGTGTGACTCTTAATGTAAATATCTGATATGTAGGATGTATTTTCATTCACTGGACCAAATTTGGCATAAATACCCAACATGCTCAAATTTGAATACTGGTGGGGTTGGGGAGGATTGATTTTGTTATTTGGGAGCTGTAGCTGTTGGGATTTATAGTTAACCTACAATAAAAGAGCATTCTTAACTCCACCAACAATGGAATTGAACCAAACTTGGAACACAGAACTTCCATGACCAACAGAAAATATTGGCAGGGTCTGGTGGGCATTGACCTTGAGTTTTGGAGTTGTAGTTCACCTACATCCAGAGAGCACTGTGGGCTCAAAGGATGATGTATCTGGACCAAACTTGGCATGAATACTCAATATGCCAAAATGTGAACACTGGTGGAGTTTGAGGAAAATAGATCTTGACATTTGGGAGTTGTAGTTGCTGGGATTTATAGTTCACCTATAATCAAAGAGAATTCTGAACCCCACCAACAATAGAAGTTCCCACACAAAACTCCCATGACCAACAGAAAATACTGTGTTTTCTGATGATCTTTGGCGACCCTTCTGACACCCCCTCACAACCCTCACAAGTGTCCTGACCCCCAGGTTGAAAAACACTGTTCTAAGATGTTTAGCAAGGAAAGCATTGAAGAATATTAAAGAGGAGGTCTCTTTTTGAATCCTTTGGCCCAGTTCCACACAGGTGTGGTTTCCCCTTTCACTGATGGGAGCTTATCAGGAATCCAGAACAGTGCAATATAGGCACCATAGTTGGCTGTAACACATTACCTGTTTCCTTGTTTTTAATTATTGGTTATGGTAACCAAAGCACTGTGAAATTACATTTCAAAAACAATGCGCATCTGATTTGGCCTCTGTGCCACTGGAGCAGTGAGTCCACTCTAGAATGTAGCTTGAACTTTAAAGAAACTATCTAAATTGCTGAATTCATTGCCTTGGGTAAGGCTTTCTGTAAAGTTCAAACTAAAACCTGGAGCAGATCCACTGGCCAAGCAGCGTGGAGGTCACCAACCTTGAGGTTCAAACGTAACATAACAAAAGGAGACACAGCAAATTCATCGATGCAACGAGTAAGATTTTCTTCTAGTTACTTTGAAGAGATATTTTTGTTTTGGATTTTCCACATTTGTAATCAGAAATGATACAATTACCTACTTTTATATATCACAACACAAAGGCAATGGCTTTTTAAATACTGTACTGGGAACAATATGCTTTTTAAAAATAGCTTTCCAGGCTCTGGAGTTGACATGTGCATGAATGCCCATATGGAAGGATCACCCCTTTCTAATCCCAGTAAGGAAACTGAAAGTGGAGAGGAATTCAGAAGAATTAGAATGAGAATGAGAAGTAGATTAGAAATAGGCTCCACTATTTCTCATTTCCACCCTGAAACCTAAGCTGGCAAATATCATTTCCTTTGATACCGAGCAGACTCTTTTAGAGAGAGAAACCATTTTTGCTGTACTGCAGAACCTAACTTTCTGCTGAATTTATTAGGGCATTACATAGATCGATGCCGTGACACACCGGGCTTTTTTTCCCTCTAGACTCTGCACAATTTGAAAGTCCCTGTTTTTTTATCTGTTTATTTTTCCATGCTTGCAATTAGTAATGTTGAAAGAGGGGGACTTAAAATAGCTTTTAAAATGAAATAGAAAGCAAAATTCAACATAGAAGCTTGCTGGAACGCCAGCTCCTGAAAGCCAGGAGAAAGGAAGAGCTGAAAACATAGTAGGCTTCTTTCATCCCAAAAAAATGGTTCAAAACCCGTTTCGGATTTAGGTGGTTCGGATCTAAAGTCAATTCTGATTTTCACAGGGGAAAAAAGTTCAAAAATTTTCAAAACTTCCAAGACTTCTGAATCCTTCCTTATGGTTTCAAAGTGTTATTTCCTGTTTCATTGGGTGGTCTTTACTTTGAAAGTAGTTGTTTTACTCCAGAAAAGGGGGGGGGGAGAAAAGGGAGGAAATTCATCCACTGGGTTTTAAACCGCTTCCTAGGTTCATGAGGGGAGACAGGAGGGAGGAAAGCCATCCACTGGGTTTTAAAAAGCTTCCCAAGCTCACGAGGGGAGACGGGAGGGAGGAAAGCCATCCTCTGGGTTTTAAACCGCTTCCCAGGCTCATGAGGGGAAACGGGAGGGAGGAAAGCCATCCTCTGGGTTTTAAACCACTTCCCAGGCTTACGAGGAGAGACAGGAGGGAGGAAAGCCATCCACTAGGTTTTATAAAGCTTCCCAGACTCACGAGGGGAGACAGGAGGGAGGAAAGCCATCCACTGGGTTTTAAAAAGCTTCCCAGGCTCACGAGGAGAGACAGGAGGGAGGAAAGCCATCCACTGGGTTTTAAAAAGCTTCCCAGGCTCACGAGGGGAGACAGGAGGGAGGAAAGCCATCCACTGGGTTTTAAACCACTTCCCAGGCTCATGAGGAGAGACAGGAGGGAGGAAGGCCATCCACTGGGTTTTAAACCACTTCCCAGGCTCACAAGGGGAGACAGGAGGGAGGAAAGCCATCCACTGGGTTTTAAACCACATCCCAGGTTCACTAGGGGAGACAGGAGGGAGGAAAGCCATCCACTGGGTTTTAAACCACTTCCCAGGCTCATGAGGAGAGACAGGAGGGAGGAAGGCCATCCACTGGGTTTTAAACCACTTCCCAGGCTCACAAGGGGAGACAGGAGGGAGGAAAGCCATCCACTGGGTTTTAAACCACTTCCCAGGCTCACAAGGGGAGACAGGAGGGAGGAAAGCCATCCACTGGGTTTTGAACCACATCCCAGGTTCACAAGGGGAGACAGGAGGGAGGAAAGCCATCCACTGGGTTTTAAACCACTTCCCAGGCTCACGAGGGGAGACAGGAGGGAGGAAAGCCATCCACTGGGTTTTAAACCACTTCCCAGGCTCATGAGGGGAGACAGGAGGGAGGAAAGCCATCCACTGGGTTTTAAACCACATCCCAGGTTCACAAGGGGAGACAGGAGGGAGGAAAAGCCATCCACTGGGTTTTAAAAGCTTCCCAGGCTCACAAGGGGAAACAGGAGGGAGGAACAGCCATCCACTGGGTTTTAAACCACTTCCCAGGCTCACGAGGGGAGACAGGAGGGAGGAAAGCCATCCACTGGGTTTTAAAAAGCTTCCCAGGCTCACAAGGGGAGACAGGAGGGAGGAAAGCCATCCACTGGGTTTTAAACCACTTCCCAGGCTCACGAGGGGAGACAGGAGGGAGGAAAGCCATCCACTGGGTTTTAAACCACTTCCCAGGCTCACAAGGGGAGACAGGAGGGAGGAAAGCCATCCACTGGGTTTTAAACCTCTTCCCAGACTTGAGCCGAGGCCAGGGACCAGAAGTGGGGAAATGCTAAATCATTTCTGACTTTCTCACTGCTTCATAACAGAAATGGCAGGAAAAAGCTTTGGAAGGGCAAAGGGATTTCCGGTTTCCTTAAAAACTTCAAAATTGCTTCAAAAAGCAAATCTTTCTGAATTTATTCCAAATTACGAATATTCTGGACGAATCTAACCATGCCTAAAACATAGTCTAGTGGACTGATGTGCCTGACCCACATGCATGTCCTAAAGAGTCTCAGTTCTAAACTCATTCTAGATGGAACAATGATCTCACTTAGAATCATAGACCCCTTGAGTTGGAAGAGACCTCATGCGCCATCCAGTCCAACCCCCCGCTGGCCAAGAAGCAGAAAAAAATGCATTCTGAGCACCCCCAACAGATTGCCATCCAGCCTCTGCTTAAAAGCCTCCAAAGTAGTAGCCTCCATCACACTCCAGGGCAGAGATTTCCACTGCTGAACAGTTCTCACAGTCAGGAAGTTGTTCCTCATGTTCCAGTGGAATCTCCTTTCCTGTAGTTTGAAGCCATTGTTCCATGTTCTAGTCTCCAGGGTAGCAGAAAACAAGCCTCCTCCCTATGACTTCCCCTCACATATTGATACATGGCCATCATGTCTCCTCTCAGCCTTCTCTCTTGCAGGATAAACATGCCCAGCTCTTTAAGTTGCTCCTCATGGGGCTTGTTCTCCAGACCTTTGATCATTTGAGTCACCCTCCTCTGGACACATTCCAGCTTGTTAACATCTCCATCCAATTGTGGTGCCCAGAATTGGACACAGTGTGATTCCAGGTGTGGTCTGACCAAGTCAGAATAGAGCGGTAGCATTATTTTTCTGGATCTAGACACTAGACTCCTATTAATGCAGGCCAAAATCCCATTGGCTTTTTTGCCACCACATTATATCATTGGCTCATGTTCACCTTACTGGCCATGAGGACTCCAATATCTTTTTTACACATACTGCTGTCGAGCCAGGCATTGCCCCCATTCTGTATCTTTGCATTTCATTTTTTTCTGCCTAAGTGGAATGTTTTGCATTTGTCACTGTTGAACTTCGTTCTGTTCGTTTTGGCCCATTTCTCTAATCCAGTGGTTCTCAACCTGTGGGTCCCCAAGGTGTTTTGGCCTACAATTCCCAGAACTCCTGGGCCAGTTTACCAGCTGTTGGGATTTCTGGCAGTTGAAGGCCAAAACATCTGGGGACCCACAGGTTGAGAACCACTGCTCTAATCTGTTAAGATCATTTCAAATTCTGCTCCTATCTTCTTGATAAAAGGCCTTTTTCTGTTGCCTTACTAGGGAGAAATTCTTATTAAAAAGCAGAAAACAGTTTAAAACCACAGTTTAAAACACAGGTTATTGTAACAGGTATGGCACTGAGAAGGGGAAGACTGATAGGAGGGGTCAAAACACTGGGGAGCCGCACTAAAGGGTAAGGGAGGGGCACATTACAAGTCTAGTAATATTTTAGCTGTAACATGTTGCTCTAACTACATTCCCATCAGGGTGTTGTCTTGTGGGGTCAGTCATCATCCATCTAATTTTAAGCGCTGCAACACAAAACTTGGCAACACTGTAAGTTATTGTAGTGCTAGAGTCTGAAAGCAGCAGGGTGGGATAATATTTTTCGCTGTGCCCTGGGTATTTTAGAAGTCATGGTGTAATAAGATTAGTTCTAAGATCTCTGTAGAACATGCATTGAAGAAGCATGCGCTCAGTTGTTTCTACATGTCTGGACTCAGGGGCATAGTCTCTCCTTGAAAGCGGTCTTCCGATACCTCTCCTCCAATACAGCCGAAAGGAAGGCATGCCCTCTTGCCAGGGTTTGGGCACCTCCAGGTCTGTTAGGTATGCCATGGAGGCAGTGAGGTATCTAGTGGCTTCCCTAACAATAAAGGCTGGCAAACAGGCGCTCTATCTCCAGGATCCATTGCCTAATGATATCTTTGGCTTGGATTGGTTCTAAGGTCTCTGCTTAGCAATGTCCTTGGGAGAAACCAAGGATATGGCTCATGCTTAGCAATTGTCCTTGGGAGAAACCTAGAGTTGTGATCTTTGTTACCACTGTTTTAATCCATGTGGACTGGAAATCATTCCTCATGATTAGCGGGCAAGACCACGCGAGCAAAAGGATAGGCGTTGCAGTAGTTGAGAATAGCAGTCCATATTCTCTTCTCCAATCGCAGGGTGACATTAGAGTAATGTGTAGAGCTGCTCTTAGGAATTTTGATTGAACACACTCTAGTGGGGCATAATTTGAAAAGGGTGTTAAATTGGGGGTATAATCCCTTAGCATACCATCCAAAGTTCCATAGATGACATTGAAGATAGACTTGTAAGGTGCCCAAATGTTCCAACCATCCAATTTCCCTCCGTGCCCCAATTACAGAAAGTTGAAGGTTCTTCACTGCCAGCAGTACTGAAGTTGTCAGCATCTGCCTGTTACAGTTTCTTCTGGCCCATGGCACTCCTCCACAAACGCATCACTTCCCCACTTTCAAGCCCAGGCCCAGCCTCTCTCTTTCCTCTTTCGGTGGCTTTGCAGGGTTTCTGTTTCTTTCCCTTTGATTCCTAGTTAGCCACAGTCTACTGGTTCGAAGCCTTGAGCGCATATGCCACACTACCCTTCCGAGCAAAGACCTAATCATCGACCGTACGCTTGCCTTGAGATGAATTTATCAGCTTTAATCTCATTCGCCCCCACAAGACTCCACACACACACACACGCAGGCTTCAGTAGAAGACCATATTTTAGATAGCTTTCTTGCAGCCAGGATAATATCAAGCAACACTCGTATGAAGATCTTGCCACCTCCAGATCTGGTCTGTAAGTGGCTACTAATTTCCTGATAATTTCCCCAGCAGCCTCATTTCTCTGCTCTCTGTGATATCGCCACTTTTTTTGTTGAGTGTGTAGCGAAGGATTCCAGAAACCACCCCGGGCTTTACATTATCTCACTGTGTCGGAAACTTCAGGGATTGGACGGATGGACAGGCCGGGTGGGAGAAGCCCTTGCAATGACAGCTACGCTTTGCAAAGTAATCCTTCTCCAATCAGTTCATGAACTGCTGTTGTAAATTTCAGAGGTGGCCATGATTGTGTATGTTTTTATGCAAAGTGCAATTTCTACTTGGAATCTAGCAGAACAATGCACTAGAACAGCAGTGTCACTGTGAGGCTGTACCCTCCAACTTTTCACAGACTGCATGTGGCCAGGAAATATCAAAATGTGGTCAAGATACAGGGGAAAATGTTAATGAGCTAGAAGAGACTGCGACAGTTTGCTTTTGCCTGAACCTATTGGGAAGGGACCCCTCCTGTCCTCTGTTCCTTCTGAATTTAGTCGAGTGCAAACTAATTCTGCATTTCACTCTCAACTTGAAACAACTGAAGTAAGCTGAGGATAGAGGAGGAAAGAAGAAGATGGGGAAAGAAACCAAAAGTGGAGGATTAATTGGGACGTTTCCTCCTCAATCTAGACAGTGGCATGTATGCAAGATGCTGGGTTGCCTCACCAATGGGAGTGAGATGAAGATTGCATGAATTTGGAGAGGATGCCATAGACCAGTGTTTCTCAGTCTAGGAATTGGGACCCCTGTGGGGACTTGCGAGGAGGGGTCACCAAAGGCCATCAGAAAACACTTATTTTCTGTTGGTCATAGGGGTTCTGTGTAGGAACCCAAACTTGGATTGTAGGTGAACTATAAATCCCAGCAACTACAATTCCCAAATGTCAAGGTCTACTTTCTCCAAATTCCACCAGTGTTCACCTTTGGGCATAAAGAGTATTCGTGCCAAGTTTGGTCCAGATACATCATTGTTTGAGTCCACAGTGTTCTCTGTATGTAGGTGAACCACAACTCCAAAACTCAAGGTCAATGCCCACCAAACCCTTCCGGTATTTTCTGTTGGTCATAGGGGTTCTGTGTAGGAACCCAATCTTTGACTGTAGGTGAACTATAAATCCCAGCAACTACAATTCCCAAATGTCAAGATCTATTTTCTCCAAACTCCACCAGTGTTCACCTTTGGGCATAAAGAGTATTCGTGCCAAGTTTGGTCCAGATACATCATTATTTGAGTCCACAGTGCTCTCTGTATGTAGGTGAACTACAACTCCAAAACTCAAGGTCAATGCCCACCAAACCCTTCTGGTTTTTTCTGCTGGTCATGGGAGTTCTGTGTGCCAAGTTTGATTTAATTCCATCATTGGTGGAGTTCAGAATGCTCTTTGATTGTAGGTGAACTATAAATCTCAAAAACAAGCAGTGGGCTACACCGTGATAAACACGCGAGGGCAAATAGGGTAGCAATGAAATCAAGCAGGCTTAGTAAAATAGAGATATTTCATTGACAATAGCAATAAGCATGAGATCAATCAGCATATACAACATACAAATCATAAGCTTATAATAGCATTAGTAAAGTATACAAAGATACACAGAACACATGGTTGTAAATACACATCCTTCCACGAGAGTGGAGCCGCTACTCACAAATACAGTAAAGTACATCAGGCAATAGTCTATAGCTGTCCCAAGGGGTATCTTGGTCGAGAGAGGAGTAGGGGATGGAGACTGGCTCACGAAGACGATAAGGTGGGGTGGTGTTCAAGTGGAAGGAGGGAGGAGAAGGTAGGAAGCCCAAATCAGGAGAGTGGTATGGAGCGATCCCGCTGCTGGCGCTAACAAGCGCTTGTGTGCAGCACCAAGCTGCGCCAAATGGCGTGTCGAAATGCGACCTGCTGAATGCAGTTGCTGGTGCGCTGGCAAATGCCGGCGGGGAATCGAGATGCGGGCAGCCGGGGACTGTGTTACAGGGAACACGGTCCTCCCCGGAGCGGAGCCCCAGTAGGAGCGTTCCACAAGAGTTGCCTGACGGCGCGAGCTCTTCCTTGGCCGGCTAAGGGCCGTTTCGTCACAAGACTTCCTCAGAGGCTGTGTACTCAATAGTAGGGTGACGTCCTCACTTTCAGTTGAATATTCATATCATGACTTCCAAGGTACATGGAGAACGGACCATTCCATCCGGGGGGAATTGGTGCTGCACACAAGCGCTTGTTAGCGCCAGCAGCGAGATCGCTCCATACCACTCTCCTGATTTGGGCTTCCTACCTTCTCCTCCCTCCTTCCACTCGAACACCGCCCCACCTTATCGTCTTCATGAGCCAGTCTCCATCCCCTACTCCTCTCTTGGGACAGCTATAGACTATTGCCTGATGTACTTTATTGTATTTGTGAGTAGCAGTTCCACTCTTGTGGAAGGATGTGTATTTACAACCATGTGTTCTGCGTATCTTTGTATACTTTACTAATGCTATTATAAGCTTATGATTTGTATGTTGTATATGCTGATTGATCTCATGCTTATTGCTATTGTCAATGAAATATCTCTATTTTACTAAGCCTGCTTGATTTCATTGCTACCCTATTTGCCCTCGCGAACTATAAATCTCAGCAACTATAACTCCCAAGTGACAAATTCAATCCCCACCCCAAACTCCACCAGTATTCAAATTAGGGCATATCGGGTATCTGTGCCAAATGTGGCCCAGTGAATGAAAATACATCCTGCATATCAGATATTTACCTTACAATTCATAACAATAGCAAAATTACAGTTATGAAGTAGCAATGAAAACAAAGATCCTCTATTTCATAGCATGAATAAAAGGCTCAGGCAAGAATAAGCAACTTCTCTGCTTTCGTGCAAAACCCAAATTCATGGGGCAATTAGCAGCTGTGAAGAAATTATCCCCCCCCCCCCTTCACACATCATCTACAAAATGAAGCACAACCAAATAAAGTCACAATTAACACAAATGCTTATTATAATTATCCTAATTACAGACATTGCTTTTTTTCCCAGGCTACTTTTAAAGGCTGGATGGAAATTATGTATGCAGCAGTGGATTCGCGAGAGGTAAGCTGCCCCCATCAGTGATGGTTGTTTAGTGTCCGATACTTTTTTCCTTTTTGGCCATCAATGAGGAGGGCAATAAGTACTGCTTGCTATATAACTAGTAGTAGTAGTAGTAGTAGTAGTAGTAATAGTAGTAGTAGTAGCATTCTGCTTTTTTCTCAAAATTGGAACACAAAGCATTTGCAATTTAAAAAGAAAATACAATTAAAAACAGAGAGCGAACACAAATACACCATTAGAATATCATAGAATCCTAGAGTTGGAAGATACCTCGTGGGCCATCCAGTCCAACCCCCTGCCAAGAACCAGGAAAATTGCATTCAAAGCACCCCCGACAGACAGGGGCGGATCTTAGTGGAGGCAAAGTAAGAGACCGCCTCAGGGCGCCACGTGGCGAAGGGCGCATCCAGGGCTGGGCGCCACGCCCCCAGGAGTGCCGGCAGGGTGGGAGGAAGGCTCAGTCCCGCCCCACAGGCTCCGGATGCCGCCAAGGATGGCTCGCGCAGGGCGAGAGAGGAGGAGGCAGAGGCGCACACCTTTCCCTTCTCCCTGCCTTGTCCTGCGCGCGTCTCATCCCTCACTCTGCATGTGCCTTTCCTCCCTGCCGAGGAAGTCCAAAATACCTGGAGGGCCAAAGTTTGTCTATGCACCACATATATATATATATATATATATATATATATATGTATATATATATCAGTGATTGGTTGAGGGCGCCGAAATACTGTTCGCTTACCATTTAAAATTATTAAGACGGGGGAAGACCTGGAGTATTTCAGTTGGTGTGCAATGAATTGAAAATATATGGAGGTTTAATTTTTATCATTGCATTGTGGAGGATAATGAACTTTAGCACTATATGCTAATTTTTTGAGAAGGACCTGTAAAAATAGTAAGTAAATAAATAAATAAATAAAATTACCTAGGTCCGGCCCTGCCGACAGACGGCCTTCCAGTCTCTGCTTAAAAACCTCCAAAGAAGGAGACTCCACCATACTCCGGGGCAGTTCATTCCATTACTGAATGGCTCTCACAGTTAGGAAGTTCTTCCTAATGTTCAGGTGGAATCTCCTTTCCTGTTGTTTGAAGCCACTGTTTTGTGTCCTAGTCTCCAGAGCCGCAGAAAACAAGCTTGCTTCCTAGGACTTCCCCATACATCTTGATACATGGTCCTCATCATGTTTCCTCTCAGCCTTCTGTTCTGCAGGCTAAACATTCCCAGTTCTTTAAGCCACTCCTCATGGGGCTTGTTCTCTAGACCCTTGACCATTTTAGTCACCCTCCACTGGACACATTCCAGCCTGTCAACATCTCCCTTCAATTGTGGTGCCCAGAATGGCACACAGTGTGATTCCAGGTGTGGTCACTGGTCTGACAAAGGCTGAATAGAGGGGTAACACGACTTCCCCAGATCTAGACACATTACCTTTATTTATGCAGGCCATTAAACTATTTAAACCTGGATACTAATCCTGGATGATAGTGCTTTGGAGGCAGGACTAATTCTGGGTTTGAGAAGGCTCCAGGCAAAGCGCATTTCAGTTGTGGGAGTCGTTTACCAATGATTGGGCTTTAGTAATGCCATTTTGAAGGACAGTGCCCAGATGCAGTGAATATGTTCTCCTTTTGAAATGACATTTAACATATAGGATGCCTGTGGATATTGACAATTCTTCTTGCTTTGCCCACTTTGTTCTTCAGCGCGAGCAGCAACCTGTGTGGGAAGCCAATTTGTACATGTACCTCTACTTTGTGATCTTCATTATCTTTGGCTCTTTCTTCACTCTGAATCTTTTCATTGGTGTCATCATTGATAATTTCAATCAACAAAAGAAAAAGATAAGTAGTGCCTAATTTCTTATGGTAATGCAGTGGTTCCCAACCTGTTGTCCGTGGACCACCAGTGGTCCACAAAAACTAAAACATGGTCCATGGCCTCACCGTTACTACACTGTAGCAACAAGAGTGACTGGTCTTGTAAAACCTTCTTATAATGTCAATGCTTATTAAATATGTTTTTTTTCTGTTGGTGAGCAGATGGCAACTACCGCATGGCATATGTTCTGTATCAGAAACTAGAGCTGATGTGTTCTATCCAATGCAATTTTCTGAATCAGCACCCCAAATAACCAGACCAAAAACTGATTGGTACTCTTTTGGTACTAATTTTGGAGAGTGATCCCTAGTCAAATTGGTCCCTGGTCAAGAGGTCCCTGGTCAAAAAAAGGTTGGAAACCACTGTGCTAATGGGATGAGACTGTTGTATGTCACCCTGTTCCGCCTGTGATTATGTCTAATGATCAGGTTGCTTTGGATGATGGGAATAACAATGTTATGTCTAATGACCAAGTTGCATTGGATAATGGGAATTTATTTATTTATTTATTTAAAACTTTTCTGCCCCGACCGACCTTCTCACCTCCATAGAGGGACTCAGGCCGGCTTACAGCAAGATTCAGTGCTATACAAATTTAAAACATTTTACAACAACAGATTAAAATACATAAAAAGTAAAATACAGAAAAACCGAATCACCACTAAAAACAAATTCAACACGATCTATAAACGTGGTCACTCATTTCAACTATAATCAATCTCAGCCTGTTCTGGGAATGCTTCGTTCCAAAGCCAGGTCTTCACCAACCTCCTGAAGGACAAAAGGGAGGGGGCAGATCTAACATCACTTGGGAGAGAGTTCCATAGCTGAGGGGCCACCACGGAGAAGGCGCTGTCTCTCGTTCCTACCAGACGTGCTTGCGAAGATGGCAGCACCGAGAGCAGGACCTCTCCGAAGGATCTTAATGTTCTTAATGGTTCATAGGGGAGAATCCGTTCAGACATGTAAAGTGGGCCGGAATCGTATAGGGTTTTGTAGGTTAAAACCAGCACTTTGAATTGTGCTCGGAAGCTAATTGGCAGCCAGTGGAGCTGGCGCAACAAGGAAGTTGTATGCTCCCTGTACCCCACTCCTGTTAGTAACCTGGCTACTGAACATTGGACTAATTGCAGCTCCCAAGCAGTCTTTAGAGGCAACCCCACGTAGAGAATGTTGCAGTAGTCTATACAGGATGTAACCAGAGCATGAATGACAATGTTGTTCATGTTCAAGTTGATTCCTCTAATGGGAATGGGGATGCTGTCCATGAATATGTTCCTGAAGGGAATGGGGATGATGGTCTGTTTCCTAGGCCTGGTTTTATAGATGTGGGGCCTGTATTTGAAGGGATTCTCTAGGTCTTGAGCCTGGGAAAGGCTCTGTGCCACAGTCCCCTGGTCAGCTATCTCCAGGTGCAGATTTTAATGAAGCCTTGAATAGAAGAAGTGCTTTTAGCCAGCAAAGACAAACAAGTCAGAAATGAAGACGCTCAGACAGATTAGAGCAGAAGCTAGAAATGAATTCAAAATTAAGGAAAAATCCGTTCTTAGCTGTTTGGGAAACAAAGTAGGGATATAAGCGCCAAGTACTGAATCTAGCTTCAGATGAAGCAATGTTGGATTCACAATAAATTCTTTATGCCAAGTTCCTGGATATTTGTCTTTGTTTGATTCCTGTTTTAAGTGCCTTTGCTGTTATTTTGCCTTTGAAATCAAGCCTCTAGTTTCATGGACTTCCTTGGGCTATTTCTCTTTGGACTCATTGCTCTTTTTACTTCCTAATCAATTGGATTTACCTTTTACTGTGGATTACTTTTTATAGCTTTGGCTTTTATTACCTTCAATAAACTGCTTGCTATTTTAACTCAACTGTGTGGTGTTTAAAGTCAGAGGGGATTCTCCTCTGGCACAAAAAGGGTTTCCTGAACTTGCAAAGGGTTTGGGATTGTCCTTGGGTGCATTTACACAGCAGAATGAAAGCAATTTGATACCATTTTAACTGCTGCGAATCAATGCTATCAACTCCTGGGATTTGTAGTTTTACAAGGATGATTGTCGTCTCTGCCAAAGAACTCTGGTGCGTCGCCAAAATACATATCTCAGGATTCCAGAGCATTGAGCCACAGCAGTTAAAATGGTGTCAAACGGCATTTGTGTGAATGCACCCTAAATTAGAACTACATAATTGCAGTACTGAATGCCAGCCGTAATTTACTTCTTACTTACTTATGAAATTATGGCTATGAAATATTTTTAGGTGCCATACAATTTTAAAGTGAAGCAATTATACCATTAAAAAACACACAAACATCTCAAAACGCAAAACAAGACAATACAATGCAATAAAATTAGAAAGGGCACTGCAAAGCCCACATGATTTTGTTTTTTTTAAAAAAATGCCCACAGAATCTCAATGTGCAATTTGGAGAAATTAGAAACTAAAAGCAGACAGGGAACAAAGCCACCTACTTACTATGGGAATTAAAATGACAAAGGCCTGGGAGAACAATATGTGTTAACAGAAAGAAAGAAGTCTTTGCAAAGGCCACATTTCCTTGATGTTAAATACCTTCTGCAACTCCGGCATGCTTTTCTTTTTTTCCCCCATTCAAAATAATAATAGCATTTCTCCCCCTCCCTTTACTTAGGTGGACAAGATATCTTTATGACAGAGGAGCAGAAAAAATACTACAATGCCATGAAAAAGCTGGGATCTAAGAAACCGCAAAAACCCATCCCACGGCCATTGGTAAGGGCACCAAGTTGCTGTTATGCACCTCCGGATCAATGCCGATTTTGTCACAGGGCTTTTCCGGCAAGATTTATTCAGAGGAGGATTGTCATTGCCTTCTTCTGAAACTGAGAAAATGCATTTTGTGGAGGAGTGGCACTAACACTGTGTTGTACTCTTTTGGGAGCTATCCTCTACCCTTTATTATTTAACACATATATGCATCCACTTGCCCAACTGGTGCGTAGTTTTGGTCTGGAGTGTCATCAGTACGCTGATGACACCCAGCTGGTGCTGAGGATGGAAGGCTGGCCAGACTCTGTACCCGATTATTTCCATCAGTGCCTGGAAGTCGTGATTGGGTGGCTACGGGCCAGCAGGTTGAATGTGAACCCGTCAAAGACGGAGGTCCTGTGGCTGGGTTGTCCCGAGGGGAGGGGGGTGCGAGCTCCAGCTGCCAATAATGGATGGTGAGGTGGTTAGCCCATCTCCTCTGGTTAAAAGCCTGGGGGTCCAACTGGACCGTCTGCTGACAATGGAGGCTTAGGTCTCCACTGTGAGCAGAGCAGCGTTTTTCCATCTGTGCCAGGCAAGGCGGCTGGCACCTTACCTTTCCGGCGACGACCTAGCCACGGTAATCCAGGCCACGGTCATCTCGAGACTGGACTACTGTAATGCCCTTTACATTGGCCTTCCTTTGTCGGTAATCCAGAAATAGTTTCGGATGTAGGGGGCGCTGGCAATTCGATTTGGAAGTGATTTCCGAAATTTTCCCGCAAAAAACTTGGAATTTTCCAAAATTTCCGAAATTTTTGAATTGCTTCGTTAATGGCGGCTGCAATTGCGCAATATGTGAAAAACTGCAAACGGGGCAGGCAAAACTTGGGGGATTCCCTTTGCGTCATTTTTAGACAGCTGCTGACAAAACTTGCTAGAGTGGTAGAAAACATTCTCCTCTGTCAGTATACTAACTTTCAACGTGTTTAGAAGATCCCTGGGTTCTTGACAATTTTTAAATTAATGTTAGTAATCTAATAAGGAATATTACAACAAGAAGAAATGTGCTGCCTACAGGAGATTTCTAGTTTTCAAAAGTACAACGTGTAACCCAAAGCAGACAAGGGGGCCTCCAAACTTTTATTGGGTGGTTCCCCCCCCCCCCCAAATTATGAGATTAGGAGATTTCAGGTTTTCAACAGGACAACATGTAACCCCAAGCAGACAAAGGGGCCTCCAAACTTTTGTGTGTTTTCCCAAGGAAATTATCAGCAGATTAAAGGAGATTTCTCGATTCCAAAAGGACGACGTGTAACCCCAGACAGAGAAAGGAGGCCTGTGCAAACTATTATGGGTTTGTTCCCAAAGGAGAAGATTAGATAAGGAGATTTCTAGTTTCCAATAGGACAACATGTAACCCCAGACAGACAAAGGGGCCTCCAAACTTTTGTGTGTTTTCCCAAGGAAATTATTAGCATATAATGGGATTTCTTGTTTTCCAAAGCACAGAGGTTAAACCCCAGGAGCGGAAAGGGTCTTAAAACTTGTATTCACTGCTTCAGGAAGGGAATTATTAGCAGAAAATGGGCTTTCAAAAGTCCAAAGGAACTTTCTGGAATCCCAAAATCCAAACTGTAACCCAAAGGGGATTGAGGTCTCTTGAAAGTTAAAATCACTGCTTCCAAAGGGGACATTGGCAGTGGCAGACAAGAGAAGAACACTTCTCCCGGCTACCCTGCCCTACCCTTCTTCCCTCCCCACACACAAGCAAGCCTTGTAGGCAAGGGGCCTGCTAACAGCCGTTCACCCCAATTTGTTTCCTTCCCTAACCCTGTTGTTCCCTTCCCAAGTGGTGGCATCTTTCCCACCCAAGCTCCCTTCCAGTTTGCATCCCCGGCTTATGTCAGTTGGGAGTGTGTTCCATAGGCGGGGAGCCACCGCCGAGATGGCCCTGTCCCTCGTCCCCACCAGGCGCCTTTGAGCTGTCGACAGGAGCGAGAGCAGGGCCTCTCCAGATTATCTTAGCTTTCGAGGTGGGACATAGTTTTTGTGTGCCTTCAAATCCTTTCCACCATGGGATTTTCTGAAACTAAGAGTGTGCAACTTGCCCAAGGTCAACCAGTGGGTTTCATTATTGAGCAGAGATTCAAACCCTAGTATCCAGAGTCCTAGTACAAAGTTCAAATCACTACACCACATTGAGTATATGTATAATAAACCATAAAAAATGGCACCATGCAACATTCAAAGTCAATTCCAGATAGTTTCTGATGGCATAAAAATGTGTAGCCTAGACATGAAGGGTTTTGTAGGTCAAACACATCAGTTTCATTAGGGAGATGATACATAGGTAAATCCAATTTATTTAATGGGGTTACTATAGCAGTGCTTAACCTGAACACTCAGGACTATGTGTTGGTTTGTCCAGCTTATTCAGTTAAGTGCCTTCTTTACCACCCAACTTGTGCCAAAATTCTGTCTGACTTAAAAACTACTCCCTTTCCATTCAAACCCAGGCAGGTCCAGATATGCATTATTGCCTGGCGTGGATGCTTTGCTATGCTAATAATTTTGTCTCCATTCTATCAACAGAACAGGTGTCAAGGCTTCATTTTTGATTGTGTCCTGCACCAAGCTTTTGACGTATGCATCATGCTCCTCATCTGCTTAAACATGGTCACTATGATGGTCGAAACAGATGACCAGAGTCCAGAAAAAGTTAGCATTCTTTATAAAATCAACATGGTCTTTGTGGCCATCTTCACTGCTGAGTGCATGTCTAAACTGGTGGCACTGAGGCACTACTATTTCACCAATGGCTGGAATATATTTGATTTCGTCGTCGTTATCTTATCAATCGTAGGTAGGTTAAACGCAAATCCTACATGCAGACTTGAGAAACATTAGTTTGTTGTTAGATCAAAATGATCCACATTGGCAACCCCATAATAAGGAAGGCAAAGGCTCTTGATAGAAAATTGGCCATACCAACACATTTTGGTTAGGCATTGATGGAACATGTCACAGTTGATCACCTGGTAATGTTGACTGATGTACAGAAATTATACCTATGCTTTTACCTGTCCACATCCAACAAAAGAAGCAATCTACAGAATGTTTCTATGTCCTCCAGGCAAGTCTATAATATGCTTCCATCACAGGTACATAGAGTTTCTCTAGAGAACCTAGCAAATTCCCAGAGAGAATACTTCTCCAGGAATTTTCTAGGTCCTCCAAGATGACTATGCCATGAACGTCCAGCAGACACCATTCATTTCAGTAGGGTTTGCTATTATCCACAATTGTTTTTCCAGATTGCACTTACTCTGTATGCCTGTATGGAGGAAACATTCAAACCTCATTTTAGTTTAGTTACTTAAGTACATACTTCATACTCACATGGGGTGAAATAAAAGGAAACACTTAAATTGGTAAAATAAACTTTCAGAACTAGGCCTACCTGGATTTATCACATAAAGAGATGATGAGTTCTTGTGTTGACTTTACTTTGATAGCCTCTAACTGGACTATTTGTTCTCTCTCCCAACCTGCCCATTTCTTCTCCCTAGGCTCTGTGCTGTCCGACATCATCCAGAAGTATTTCTTCTCCCCTACCTTGTTCAGAGTCATCCGCTTGGCTCGGATTGGCCGGATCCTGAGACTTATACGCGGGGCCAAAGGAATCCGAACTCTTCTCTTTGCCTTAATGATGTCCCTTCCCGCGCTGTTCAATATCGGGCTCCTCCTGTTCCTGGTCATGTTCATTTATTCCATTTTTGGCATGGCCAACTTTGCCTACGTTAAGCATGAGCATGGCATCGACGACATGTTCAACTTCCAGACGTTTGCCAACAGCATGCTCTGCCTCTTCCAAATTACGACGTCAGCGGGCTGGGACATGCTTCTCCATCCCATCTTGAACACAGGGCCACCCTATTGTGACCCCAGCCGCCCAAACGCAAATGGCTCCAAGGGAAACTGTGGCAGCCCTGCGGTGGGGATCCTGTTCTTTGTTACTTATATCATTATATCTTTTCTCATTGTTGTGAACATGTACATAGCTATTATTTTAGAGAACTTCAGTGTCGCTACTGAAGAGAGTACGGAGCCTCTGAGCGAGGATGACTTTGATATGTTTTATGAAATCTGGGAGAAGTTTGATGCCGAAGCCACTCAGTTTATGGAGTATTCTGCACTTTCCAATTTTGCCGACGCTCTGTCGGAACCATTGCGCATTGCAAAACCAAACAAGCTTAAGCTCATCGCTATGGACCTGCCCATGGTGAGCGGAGATCGGATCCACTGCTTAGACATTCTCTTTGCTTTCACCAAAAGAGTGCTTGGGGAATCTGGAGAGATGGATGCCTTGAAAATACAGATGGAGGAGAAGTTCATGGCGGCGAACCCTTCGAAGATTTCTTACGAACCCATCACCACCACACTCAGGCGAAAACATGAAGAGGTATCTGCCATCCTGATCCAGCGGGCCTACCGGAGTCATCTCTTCCAGCGCTCCCTTAAGCAAGCTTCCTTCTTATACCGCCAACAAGCTTGCGACCTTGGGGAAATGGCTCCCGAGAAGGAAGGCCTCATTGCCTCCATGATGAGCGAAAACTATGGGAGGCCCATAAATAAATCAGAAACTCTATCCTCCACCTCTTTTCCTCCATCTTATGACAGCGTCACCCGAGGTACTAGCGATAACTTCCAGCTGCGGTTGACGGACTCCAGCAAAAGCGACCTAGAAGACCCATTATCGCCCGACAGAGATAAAGAATCGATTGTTTAGGGATACTTTTTTTCCTTTTGTTGGTTTTATTTCAGACACTTTAAATATATTGTTTACAGAATGTAATGCTGTAACTACACAACAGTTGAAACAGCCTTTTTTTAAAAAAAGCAAAACATTAGTTGCAAAGGAAATAAGAAGGGAGGTTAGCCCTTTCAGAAGGGGTGTGTCACTGTGTTATATCCATATATATAACCTTTGGCCCTGCTCTTTTCAAACTTTGCTTAATGTTTATATTTATATATATGCACAGGGGCAGGGGATAGAGGATCTGGCACAAGGTCACGGCAGTTATAGCAGCGGGTGCGGGTAGCACAACAGTAAATACTTTATATCCATACACAGATAAAAACCTGACCGTATCCTTTCATTTTAAGGTCTTACTTATATTAGTGCATTTACTTACCGGCGACATATGACCTTGCATCCTATAACATGAAAACCAGAGCAAAAAAGAAGATGAGAATGAGAGAGCGCAGGAGGAGGAGGAGGAGGAGGGAGGAATCACGTAGCTGCTGTAGCAACAATGTAACACTTAATGTATATGTTGTGAATGGTCTTTCATAAATTTATTATATTTGATATTTTTTTACTTAAAACAAAGCTATAATTGTCTCCTTTTCCATGGAGATGGGAGGACGCAGTGCGACGAACCCGGAATGAGAGGTGGTTTCCCAAAGAGCAAGAGCAAAGGATGGTTTGTTGAGAAAATGAGCTGCATGGAGAAAGGTTAGGTTGGCAATGTACTGGCTGTGTGTTACAACAGGGAGGAGACATTCGCTTGGAACATGGAGCTCCCTGCCAGCAGTTTAACCCAGGGAACACAAAAGCAAGGAAATGATGTCAGCTAAAGCGTGACATGGGTTACATTTTATTTTGATTTTGATTTTTGTTCTCTACCCGCAGGATATTAGACACGAATGGATTCTGCTTGTAAACCTGCCAATAAAAGCACTATTTTTTTACCATGTTTCAAGCATCTGGCTTCACTTCTGTACAGCAGGTGGTTTTCTCCAGGTTCTTTTCGAATTAGCTCCTGGCTTTTGAACATTCCCCCAAACACGGTGACCTCAGATGCTATTGAAGCAATGGGGAGCTGCTACCTGGATCTGGCTTGAACAACGATTTTCTTTCAAGCTAAGCAAGCTTTGACTCCATCTTCTGAGGCATAAGTGGCATTATTTTGATGAGAGCAGACTGGTTAACTGAGCTGGAAGAACTGCTATTGACAGCAGGCAAGGAGAATCGCTTGAGGAGATTATAAACAAGTGTTCCTCGACAATGAGGTAGAGATTTTCCCCCAGGTTAAGAAAGTACCAAAATCAAAATGAAATTAGGCAAAGTCAGAGTGGGAAATACTTAACTGCAAGACCTGACCACAATATCCAAAAAGCAGACAATTCTGAATGTGGACGTGGACACATTCGGTGACAATGAATGCAGCCCTCCAAGTGATTTTGGCCTAGCATCTACGCCAAACTCATAATTGGCTGTGCTAATCTTAGGTATTGGGATTTTCAATCCAGTCATGATTAATGTACTTGATAGAGATTGTAGCCAAGATCCTTCATTTGACATATAGCCATATAGTGTAGCTATCAACTCCTGAAGCCTAGTTTGAAAACAACTGTGTTGCTTACAAGTGCTGTGCTCCAGGATGACACGATCTCTTGCCAATGAGTGTTTTTGCATTAATGTGTTGCAAATAGGTTCCCCAAAGCATTGCTCACTGATGGGACTGGGCTGGTCATGTCATCTTGGGACCCTACTATCCAAAAACTCAAATCTCCTTCACTCTCAATGTCTGTCTGGTTTTTAAGGTGGATTTCAGGGATTGGTTCAAGAGATAGAACATGACTACTTGTTTGAGGTAGAATCTTGACTGGGTATCATGAAGCTTTCTGGATGTTGTCAGGCTGCTTTCCTGTTTTTGCTCTCACCAGCATCACTTGCCAGTCAGAAGGACCTGTTCAGTTCATTCATACTCCCTGGAAAAGACAGAAACTTGACTTTAATATATGAGCATAAATTTGAAAATAACCCAGTAGACAATGACTGAGATCGTACCTATTAATTTTGTAGTTGTGGACAAGCAGCAGCTCATGTGCACAAGCACTTTTCTAGACATCCACTCCGTTTTGTACATCAGGAAGATGAGTCTGAGAAAGTCACTGATATTGTTTGAAAAATAAGATCATACACATTACACATACATAATAAAAGTGAAAATGTGTGTATGTGGTGGAGGTGTCCACTTACACTGACAGCCTCCCACCTCCACAAACAGGTTATAGTTCCAAGTGCTGAGAAGCCTCCAAAGGCACTCCCTCAACTGACATTGCAGGTTATAGTGAGCACTGTAAACATGTAGTCCAATCCCTGCCAATGTCCTCCCCAAACACGAACCACCCAAGAAATGCTTTCATTTGGGGACCATTTCATCCTAGATGTTCTGTTTCTTCTCCAGAATGGACATCCCAGGGTTCCTTTCTCTCTCTAAATTAGCATGACCCCGCCCACTGCCTCTCACTTAACCCTTTCCTACCCATTCCTATGGCACACAGCAAATGATTGATCAGCAACTGAACAAGAGGTTTGGGAAGAATTCACCATGATTTAGAGGAGTTGTAGTTCACCTACATCCAGTGAGCACTGTGAACCCAACCAACAATGGATCTGGACCACACTGGCCACAAAATGACTCACCCACATGGGAGTTGTAGTTCACCCTGCATCCAGAGATATTGCCAAACTTCCCAAAACAAAGAATGCCTTTCTCAAGTAACCTGGGCATCGCCGGGTCAACAAGCTACTAAGAAATAAAGTTAGCATAAATTCAACCACCCAGTTTTGAGATATCTTTCCTCTCTATACCCCATTCAGGAGGTTTCCACAGTCCTCTGTGTTCCATTTTCAGAAGGCTGCCATGCGGAGACAGAGAAGAGAAAAGCTACGTCTACCAATCTAGCTTCTCCTACCTAAATCTGGATCTTCTCAGGGCTGTCACAAGTTAGTTTGTACCCTCTTTATTCCCTCTTTGTTCCAGCTACCAACATGGTTACTCAATATCAGTCCTTCACCATCTCTTTCCTCTTGTGCAAAGGAGCTTTGGAAATGGATATGAACTGAAGTAAAGAGTAATGCACAGAGACAGGACTTACAGGAGTGGCCTGTTCACCTGCC
Source organism: Anolis apletophallus (assembly GCA_030556195.1). NCBI lineage: Eukaryota > Metazoa > Chordata > Lepidosauria > Squamata > Anolidae > Anolis > Anolis apletophallus. Next base: position 13,206,660 of record JARBWK010000008.1, read on the forward strand.
TCTCTCTTCAGAGTGAGCAGAAGGGGAAGATGGGGTAAGAAGGAGGACAGATGTCCCCGGAGGCCCGTTGTCAACCTCTTCATTAAAAAGGCTGGATCAGAAATAGCAAGCAAGGAAGGAATATGGGCAGAGGAAACACCATCCTTCCTTCTATATCCTGGTGCCCCTTCCATCTATCAGAAGCTGACAGTGGCCTTCTCTGTCCTTTCTATGCCATCGACATACAAGAGATATGCTGCTCCTGGTTATAAACTAGGTTTTCCAGGGGCTGAGAAAGTAATAGAAAGTAGTAGGTAGCTCTTCTTCTGGCCACTGGATTGAGTTCAAGCGAATCAGTCTGGATTCTCAACATAAGTACTCCCATTTTACCAAACACTAGCTGTACATTGAGCATATGGTTATTTAGGAGATGCGAGAAAGTCTGAGTATGTAAGGGTTGGAATTGTTGTTAGTGAATTGGGTGTTTTATGTTTGTGCCTCAGCTCTTTGCCTGCAGTCCTTCGGGTTTGACTTGTACCATGGCCAGGACGGATCAGCTTGGGGAGGGCTTGTCCTGTCAGGGGATTTCTATCTTCACAGGTGCGTCCAGTGTCTGTTGGGGGACTGTTAAAAATCCTTCCCGTATCCTTTTTAGCCACCTTTCTCAAGATCTTTCTGCTCCTCTCTTTTTCAAGATGTCCAGCTTTGTGTCTTTTGCACCCATTGGTCGATGTCCGATGAGGCTTTCCATCTGAGGGAGCTCTTCCAGTGCTGGGCATCAGAAGGTACTTGGTGATGACCTCCATCCCTTGGAGCCAGCATATAGAGGGGCTGGAGCACCCTCCTTGGCAAACCCCATTGTTGCTGGATGGTCCTCTTATTAATGTGGAATTCAAGCCACTGGAGATCTTTTGGGAAAGGAAGAAGAGCTCCCCTTGAATGGTGTTGATCTCCATCATGGTCTTCTGATTTGAAAGTGTTGGAGGAGGCTGTGGCACTCATCTGACAGTTTGTTGTGGGTCGGAATGTTCATGTTGGCTGGCCAGTACAGCAGTTATGCAAATCCGCCCTTATTGGCAGCCAATCATGTTGTCAGAATATGGAGGCTGGGGGAGTCTTTGGCAGCCCCGGAGGATGCTGGGAAATGTAGTTTTATTTTTACTTGTTGTTTTGGGGGCCTTGTAGGTTTTGGGGGGGGGAAAGTTTCTTTGCTACAAACGTACCTTGCTTGAGGCCTATTTCTGTTGGCAAGTTTTGTGTTTCTGCGTTGTAAGGTTTCTCTGTTTGAGGTAGTCTTCACATGACGGCTCTTCCTTTATATATATAGATTAGCATAAGTACATTGAGAATATGGTTATTCAGTTGTTATTGACTTCAATTCCCATCAGCACTCAACCGTGGGAAATTATTAGAGATGCAGTCCAATATTTGAAGGGGTGCACACATTCTCCATACCTTCTTTAGCGTGCTAAGTACAATTTCTCACTTACTTTGTCTTGGTTTGGAGGAGGCAATCACAGGTAGAATACATTAGCTGTGATTATGTATTATGCACAGTATACATCTACAGGCAGTCCCCGAGTCACAAACATCTGATTTACAAATGACTCATAGTTAAGAATGGGGGGGGGGAGTGAGACAACAGCAAGCAAGAGAAATCTACCCCTCAGAAGGGAAATTCCCTCCTGGAAGGGTTATTACCATGGGAGGAAAGGTGTCTCCATTGAAGCTTTATCACCAATCTTTGTTTCCACAACAAACCAAAATTTTCAAAAGCCAATTATCACAAGGACAGAAAAAGAGATAAAATCATCTGAACAGGGAAACAGACAGAAAAACAAGCACCACAAGCATGTTCACCTTTCCCTATCATAGAATCATAGAATCCTTGAGTTGGAAGAGGCTTCATGGGCCATCCAGTCCAAACCCCTGCCAAGAAGCAGGAAAACTGCATTCAAAGCACCCCAACAGATGGCCATTTAGCTTCTGCTTAAAAGACTCCAAAGGGGTTCAGGAGCCTCCACCACACCCTGGGGCAGAGAGTTCCACTGCTGAACAGCTCTCACAGTCAGGAAGTTCTTCCTCATGTTCAGATGGAATCTCCTTTCTTGTAGTTTGAAGCCATTGTTCCGTGTCCTGGTCTCCAGGGAAGCAGAAAACAAGCTTGCTCCCTCCTCCCTATGACTTCCCCTCACATATTTATACATGGCCATCATGTGTCCTCTCAGTCTTCTCTTCTGAAGGTTAAACATTCCCAGTTCTTTAAGCTGCTCCTCATAGGGTTATGCTATCCAAAGCTGTATCTCACACACATACACACACAAATATGTATATGGCTGGAGTTACATGTTAAAAATCCCTGTTACTGCTTACATACAAATTCAACTTATGGACCAACCTAAAGAACCGATCTTATTTGTAAGGTGGGAACTGCATGTACACTTATGCAATTACCTAATGTAGAGTGCATATACAGTGTTAAATAAATGCAGTTTGACACCACTTTAACTGCTTTGGCTCAATGCTATGGAATCACGAAATTTGTATTTTTACCAGGGCTTTTGCCTTCTCTCCAAAAGGCACTGGTGCCTCACCAAATGACAACTATAGGCACAACCTACAGCCACAAAAGGACAACTATGTGTGTGAAGCATGACACCAACAGGATTCCAGCCTTTATTTTCATGGCCGAAGACCCTAATCCTTGGCATTTCCACTGAAAACAGGATGAGGTGGTGGTTTTATTTTTAATTGAACGGGGAAGAAAGCAAAACGGATCGCTTCGCCCATCCAGGCCAAGGGATTTGAGTGCTTAGCTCTTAAAATGCTGGCATTTAATTTCTGTGTATTCAACCATGTTTGCAGTGCTGAATTACGGTTGTTGTCTCGTTCTCTCTCTTTTTCAGTCCTCTGTAACACCAGTATAGCAACCAGGTACAACTTGGTGCCCTCCAGGTTGTGAAATAGCTGTAATAACATTACAAAACTTTCTTCACCAATGGTAATTAAAAACAAACATTTATTAACTTCAGCCATTCCTAATGCAACCCAGATTTTTGAAAGAAGGCTTATACCTGAGAGTAATTAAAGTTGTACTTGGGAACAAAACATTGAGATTTCTGGACACAAATTGTTTCCTGCAAAACAACAACAACAACAAGTCACCCTTTATATTGCTTCATTTTACCAAAAGAGGTAAATCATTAGAATTCCCAGAATCCCCCAGCTAGCATGGCAAGGAGTTACAATTTAAAAAACCCCTTTTGAAACCTCGATTATCATCCAACCAGTAGTTTGACAGTAAATTTAAGCATGGAGGAACTTAGCATGTCAACCTTCATAGACATGGATCCAAAGAAAATCCAAAAGGATAGATCATTCTGTTTATCCATCCGTCTGTCTACTTGTCCACCCATCTGACTGTAGAGCTTATTAAAGACCAAAATATTTTTCATTACAGAAGTGTGTTGTTGCTGCGACAATCTATCCCCAGCTTCCACAGTAAACATGTTACCTAAGTTCAGAGGGAGCAAGAAATGGGCTCATCGCCTTATTGTGCCATTTGTTGTTATTATATTTAGTACCTTGGGTACCCGGCATTGCCTGGGTTACTTGAAAAAGTCATTCTTTTAATTTACAATATTCATAAGGTTGTGAGTGAACTACAACTCACATCATGCCAGGTTAACCCCCAAAAAACTCCATCATTAAAGTTTGTTATGTTGGGCAAGTTCGCTCTAGATGCATCATTGATGGGGTTCAATGTGCTCTCTGGCTATAGGGTAAACTACAACTCCCACTATGGTGAGTCAGTCCCCTCAAACCCCTTCAGTAGGTTGAGTTGGTCATTTATAGTGCACTCTGGATGTACAGTAGGTGAACTACAATTCCTATAAATCCCTCCAAAGACCACCAGTATTTTTTGTTGATCATGAGGGTTCTGTGTGCCAAGCTAGTTCCAGGTCCATCACTGGTGGGGTTCAGCATGCTCTTTAACTGCAGGTTAACTATAAAACCCAGTACCTACAACCAGCTCCTATAAATCAAGGTGAATTCCTCCCAAGCCTCTCCAGTATTTCTCATTGGTCATGAGGATTCTGTGTGCCAGGTTAGTTCCAGGTCCACTCTCTTTGATTGCTGTGCTCTTTGAGTGTTCTTTGATTGTAGGTGAACTCTAAATCCCAGGACATACAATTCCTATAAATCAAGGTGAATTCCTCCCAAACCCCTCCAGTATTTCCTTATTGGTCTTATTTGACATTCTGTGTGTCAAATGTGGTCCAGGTCCATTGTCAATGGGGATCACAGTGCTCTGTCTTGATGCAGGGTAAACTACAACTTCCATCATGTTGGCCCCCAACTCCCTCCAGTATGTTCAGTTGCAGATCAATTCCTCTCTGTTCGCTGCACACCATAGGGAAGGGTTAAGGGTGAGGCAGTGGGCTGGATCATGGAAATTTCACACCCAATGGAGAGAAAAGGAAACACTGGGCTGTCCGTGGTGGAGGAAATACAGAAAATCTAGGATGAAATTGTCCCTGAATGAAAGCCTTGTGTTTGTGGAGGACATTAGCAGGGTTCTTGGACATGTTCATGGTGTTCACAATAACCTGAAATGTCATTGGAAGGAGGGCCATTGGTATCTCCTGAGCAGTGAGAGATATAGCCATTTGTGGAGGCAGAAACTTGTTTGTGTAAGTGGACACTCCAGCCACAAACACACACACATATTTTCACTTTTATTATGTGTATAGATTTTAGATGGGACCTTTAACATTTTAACTAAACCCTGGCTTAGATTCCCTGCTGACTTGTATTTCCCATGTTTGCATGACAGTTATAACACTGTGACAACCTTTTAGTTGCCATGGCTCCATCTTATAGAAAGTTGGGAGTAAGAGTTGGGTGAGACATGCAGAATTCTTGCTAGAGGGTTCCAGTAAGCTTTCTTGAACTCGAGTTCTCTAGCAAAGAAAATCCAAGTCCCACAGCCAGTCCCCGGATTCTATAGGTTTGAGCATCTCGGCTAAAGTGGGATCAAACTGTTAGAATGGGGTCATGAAGGTGAAGTTTTACAACTCAAAGAGCAGGACTAGAAGAGAGGTAATATCCATCAATATCCAGGCAGTAAGACACCCTCCTTTTTGTTTGCTCCCATGACCACAGATGAATTTAGCCCATTTGGAAATCTACTTCCAAGGATTTAGAGGAGCTTCACATGAGACTCTAGAGCTTAAACTCTGGTTCAGCCTAAATTACAAACTGGTGTTCCTGGAGATGGGAAAGGGCAACTTTATTATCTTCTTCTTCTTCTGAGTAAATATCTTTTGGGATAGAAGTTCTCTTTGAGACAAATTGTCTGACAGTTGCAGTAATTCCTTCCCGGCTTCCTCCGCAATGGAGAGAAAGCCCCTTTGGAGCTCGCATCTGAAGAGAAGACAAAAATCAATGAATCCAACTCAGGTAACCCTTTTATCAAGAGGTTAATTGCTACACTTTTCAAGGCTTGCTCTGAAGTGCGCGGTACGATCTATAGAAAGAATTTCATTAATTTTAGGTCACGCTTAGCTGAGATCGCAGAGGATTTTCCTAACTCTCCACTTGCTGGATCTGGAGATGGTTGCCACTGCAGTAGAATGAAGCAGGGTGCAAGTATATAGTTTCAGGGTTCTGCAGAGATGCTCTTTACTTCATAAGCTGATCTTGGCAATGATACAACTCCACTACGTCCTCCCCAGGTCTTGTTCTAAAGGAGCTAACCAGGGTGCTGAACCTTGACTTCCAAATAGGTCCAGCACTTTGGATAGCTCCCTGGGTTGGTTCACTGACAGGGGAGCCGTTCTTCCCAGAACAAAAGACTTACTGTAAGAGTGAACAGGTTCAGACTTAGTCCAAGATAGAAGATGGGCTCAGCTGGGTCAGAGAGAAGGCTTAACAGATGGTTAGCACCCCTCTTCCCTGCTTTCATTGCTTCTCCTTTTGCTGTCCCCCCCACCATCCTCTTTTCCTAACGTTTTACACCCCAAAAATGTGAGGAAGGGAGGACTCAGCAGATGGAATGAGGAGGGTGTTAGGGGTATTAGACCAATTGGAAATACTGCAAGGGCAGTTGCAGTGATGGTGGAACCTTCTTCTTTCTCCTCTTCTGCACCCCTCTTTCCCCCTTTTTTGCATGATCAGAGGGGTTCCCCAGGGCCCCAGTCCCATCCATGCCTCTGTCTTTGTTTTGGGTTGGAAGGACGGAACTAAGTTTGAATCCCTCCTGTTGTCACCAGTTCCAATTCAATTCTTATTGTGGTGGGGATAAAAGAAATGCCTATCTATCTTTCCAGAGGCAGATGAAAAATTATGACATCAGTCACTGAGATTTCCAGAATACCCTGTTGGACCTCAGTGGCTTATGTTTGCTTCTTCTGGATACTGGTACGTAGCTAGACACATCTCCAATCCACTTCCTCCACCAGACTTTGTTAACTCTATAGTACAAGGGTGTTAAACTCACTTTCATCCAGAATTACATCTACCTTATGAACGCCTTCAAAGGGACATTGAATCCATAGATGGAAAATTCAGGGATGCAAAGAGTCAACTATAACTTTTTTTTACATAGTGGTAGATGCTCTTTAGTTTACCTCAGATGTTACTGAATGGCAACTCCCACCACTTTTGATTATCCACCATGTGGACTTGATATAATGGGAATTATAACCCAACAGCACTTTTGTCTTTGAGGCTGGGGAAAGATTAAATGACATTTTAAGGTCATATACACAAGCCATGTATCTAAATTTAAACCCCAATCTCCTGGGGGAAAAACAGAACAAACTATAGCCCACCAGATCTTATGGTATCACAACTGCCATCAGCTCTAGTCATGTCTAATGATGAGGAAGACAGGAGTTGAAATCCCGCATCGGGAGGGCCACATAAGAGGAGATGGCAGGACAAATTCACCCCCTGGGTCTTGAAATTAACACATGGGCTATACTAAGTCTACAGCAGCATTTCTCAACCTGGGGGTCAGGACCCCTAGAAGGGGGTCACAAGGGAAGTGTCAGAATGGTCGCCAAAGACCATCAGAAAACACAGTATTTTTTGTTGGCCATGGGGGTTCTGTGTGGGAAGTTTGGCCCAATTCTAACATTGGTGGGGTTCAAAATGCTCTTTGATTGTAGGTGAACTATAAATCCCAGTAACTACAATTCCCAAATGTCAGGGTCTATTTCCCCCAAACTTCAGCAGTGTTCACATTTGGTCAATTTGAGTATCTGTGCCAAGTTTGGTCCAGATCTATCTCTGTTGGATGTAGGTGAACTACAACTCCAAAACTCAAGATCCATGCCCACCAAACCCTTACAGAATTTCCTATTGGTCATGGGAGCTCTGTATGCCAAGTTTGGTTCAATTCCATCATTGGTAGAGTTCAGAATGATCTTTGATTGTAGGTTAACTATAAATCCTAGCAACTACAACTCCCAAATGACAAAATCAACTACCCCCCAACCCCACCAGTATTCAAATTTGGGCGTAACGGGTATTTGTGCCAAATTTGGTCCAGTGGTACATCCTGCATATCTGATTCAGAACAGAAGCAAAATTACAGTTATGAAGTAGCAACAAAAATAATTTCATGATTGGGGGGCACGACAGTATACACGTGCCAGTGTGAGATTTTTAATGCCTGGGCCATGCCATCTGACAATTTTGTTCTGTGATTCACTTAAACCATACACTTATGACAGTGGCTAAACAAAAATATTAAGTCGTAGAGCAAAACATTACAGCTTCTGCCTCTCTCAGCCGCTCAGCTGAGAATCAAAGGGCACATCAAATACACACAGAGAGATTACAATGTCAAGTGGTGTATCAATATTACAAATAAATTCTCTCCCTGCATTCACACACAGATACGCCTACGGTGAGAGAGACAGAACACACTGCAAACAGTGAGATGAAATGGCAAAAACATGTGAAAAAATAAATACCATTGGTGACCGTTCAATTAAAGCCGGGTGTATTTGTCACTGTGACTTCAAGGCTTTGCTCCAAATGACCACGACAATAATCATTTCAAAGCCATTTCAGTCACATCAAAATGGGCTGTTTCAACTCATTGGTTGCTCATTGGGAGGTTTTTTGTGTGTGAAATGTCAGAATAAATAAGAATATCCATGTCTAATTAGATAGAAGCCCCACTGAGTTCAGCAGGACCTGCATTCCCGAGTAAATATGCTGATGAATCAGTAAAGCCAAGCAGGAAGGAGAAAGGCAAGCATTTTACTCAATGTTTTCTCCTCAGATTAGCTAGTTACATTCATTTCTGGTCAAATCATTGTTTCTTACCAACTTTAGTGATAATACAACCACCTTACCATTCCTCTCCATTGGTGCTCCCTTGTCACGGGAGAGAGGCTTGCATACCCTAATGAAGTTGTGAGCTATGCTGGCAGTGGCATAATAGCCACTGGTAGGGCCTCCCACGCCAGACAGGTCACAACCAAAGGATCTGACAAAGAGCGTCAACAGATAGGATGGGCTCTCTAGCCTTTTGGCAACCATCCTAAGAGAAGGAAAACTCTAATTTCAAACCCAGGCAGAAGGTGCTCATCTAACCCTGTAAGGTCAACCATCTAAGAGAAGGAAACCCGAATCAAACCTGCTGTGCGACCTGAGGACCTCGCTGCCACCATCCTAAGCTTGCTTAGCCCCTGCAGATGAACCTTTGGTTTAAAGGGTGAGGCCAGTAGTGCATGCTGCGCTCCACCAGAAAAATCCATTGCACAGGCTCAAAGGACACATCCAACCAACCTCCTTAGTCATCAACGTGCTTGTAGAAAGCATGGGATGAGTCCTTCCTAAGAATCTTCGTTTGCAAAGTAATGCCAGAGACCATTGCAATGGTAATACACAGCTATGGTAGTAGAAACCTCCAGTACATACTTGAGCATTGTGTTGTGTGCAGAAGGTGATTGTTGGATGCCATAATCTATTCTGAGATGCTGGGAAGCAAATCTGGAATGTTCTGAATGTAAAGCACATGCTTTGACATAAAGCTGTAGGTACTGAGCTAGAGAAAGGAAAGGAAAAGTTTAAAGGTAGAGGGATGGTTTTCACCTTCCAGTCCAGAAACTGAATTGCAAACATGCCCCAGAACATGGTCTTGAACGTATTGCAATGTGGCAAGACATGGTGTCAAATCATAGAATCACAGAGTTGGAAGAGACCACAAGGACCATCTAATCCAGCCCCATTCTGCCATACAGGAGGACACAGTCCAAGCCTTTCTGACAAATGACCATGCAGAATTTGCTGGAAAGTCTCCAGAGAAGGTTCACCACATTCCAAGGTAGGATGTCAAACAGCTTGCACTGTTGGGAAATTTTCCCTCTAATGTTAGGTAGAATCTCTTTTGCTTCAATTTTAATCCTTTGATCCATGTCCTAGGCCAGTGTTTTTCAACCTTTTTTGATCCGCAGCACATTTTTTTACATTTACAAAATCCTGGGGCACACCACCAACCAAAATGACACAAAATGACACTCTAACACAGTAGAAGAGCACAGCCAGGAGGTGGAGCAGGCAGAAGAGCACCAGGAGGTGGTAAGCCTTTTGCAGCGAGGCGGCAAACAGGTCCCGCATCGTCTTCCTCCTTCACGCGGCCAGGAGGGGCGATGGGGGGCTCCGCCGCATGGCCAACCACCCACCTCCACCCCCTGGCGCCCTGAGCAGCACCAGGCCCAGACTGGAGCCCAGAGGAAGAGGAGGAGGAGGAAGAGGGGGGATTGTGAGATCAGGCCTCCGACGCGACTGGGCTCCTCCTCCTTTGCTCCTCTTTCTCTGCGCGGGGAACTCCTTTCCCAGGGCTCGCGCTCTGTCTGGCTGACGCTCAGGCCAATCAGCGTGCTCCATTTCCCTGCTGCTCGTGCTCGCGCATGCCTGGGTCCCCCTCTCGTGCTGCCGGGCTCCGCTCACAGCTCCCTTTCTCAGCCCTTGAACAAGCAAGTGCGCGTGCACTGGGCTCGCTCTCCAGGACCTTTTGAAGTCTCCCCCATCCCCTCCCGCCCTGGGGAGGGGAATGAGGGATGCTCCAATCCACTCTGAGCCCATGCCTACTGCCTGGGAAGACTTGAGTGCGAGTTACTTTTGAGGAGACATAGCTAGATGGGTGTGTCTACAGCCAGGCATGGGATACCGTAGGAGCGGCTCCACTGGCCTCTCATTCTTCGCGCAGACTCACCCCACGTCTTCCTCCCTCCCCCTCCCCTCCTAAACACATTCACGCTGCCCTCTCGGATCAAAATGGCGGCTGAAGTGGCAGCGTGAGCAAAGCGAGCAGAGCGAGGCTGGGAAGAAGGGAGCCCGAGTGGAGAAGAAAAAGTGTTCAGCAGGAGGGGGAAGAAGGGGTATTGGAGGTTCCAATTTCCCACGGGACACCTGATGATCGCTCACGGCACACTACTGTGTTGGGACACACCGGTTGGGAAACACTTCCCTCTCTTCAATGTGATATCCATTCAAATATTTAAACATGGCTATCATGTCCCTTTTCAGACTTCTTTTCTCACACAGGCAATAAGACACTTGGATATGAGCAGAATTAATGAGTCTATGAACCAGGGTGTTGTAGCCTGGTCAGATTCTGAATGCTCAGAAGATGAGGAAGGGGATGCTGGGATAGTTTGAGGGGGCCCAGAGGAGGATGGACGTGGCCTGGAGAGAGTTGTTCATGGCAGTTCCCATGAGACTAGAGAAAGTGAGATCAGTTCTCATGAGAATCCGCCAGAAGTCCAGGCTGAGAGAAATGTGGGAGACGAATGTTTGACCAGATCAAGGTGCTTGGAACTTCGTTGGCAGAGCATGCAACAGAGACAGACTCACTTTTCCCAGCAGCTTAGAGATGAGGAGACGAAAGGCAGGTATATGAAGAATGATTCTCTATATAACAGGTGGGGACCGTGTTTAAACAAAGCCTAAAGAACACAATAGAACTGAATGGAAATAATCACTGTACAGTTAATTATCACAAACGTGTAGACTTTATATATCAAGAGTAAATATCATAATGACATCAATGTGAGATGTAGCATACATACAAATAAACATAAGAGTCATAACACGGCCAACACACTCTCAGGAGGAGAGAAAGATGGATCTTCTAGACTCGGTGCTAGAATACAATTATTTTGTGTTTGACCAACAATACTACTTACAAATAGGAGGAGTGGCTATGGGCAGTCCTCTAGCGCCCTCAGTGGCCAATTTGTACATGGATAGTCTTGAAAAAATACAAGTTTTTGGACTACCCAAACACCCTATGGCCCAAAGGATCAAAATTTATCTCAGATTCATTGATGATGTATATGTAATAGTCAGCAGAGGCACGGACCCCTTATTATTCCAGAATTGGTTGAACTCGTGGGCAGAGTCCATCACTTTTTCTATGGTTTATAATCATCAGTGCGTGGACTTCTTGGATGTCACCACCTACCGCCATCAGAACAGACTTCTGGTCAAATGTTTTCACAAGAAAACAGACAAAAACGCATTACTAAACACGAATGTAGCCAACTACAGACCCATCTCCCTTCTCAATAACGATTATAAGATCTTAGCCAGCATTCTTGCAGAACGTCTGAAAGCCTGGTTGCATGAGTGGGTGGGGCCGGACCAGAACGGCTTCCTGCCAGGCAGACAGACCAGAGACAATGTGAGAGTGGTCATGGACCTTCTTGAGTACTACGAGGCGCATCCCAAAAAGGAAGTGGCCTTTCTCGCTCTGGACGCTGAAAAAGCCTTTGATAATCTAAACTGGAGCTTCTTTCAGCTACTGATGTCGGAACTGGAAATGGGCGAGCCCTTCATGAAGGCCATTGGGGCGATCTACCAAAGGCAGAAAGCGAACATCTGGATCAACGGGCAACCAACAGAAAAATTTGACATCCAAAAAGGAACGAGACAGGGATGCCCGTTATCGCCCCTGATCTTCGTGCTCTCAATAGAAATCCTGTTGAGGAAACTCAGGACAAACCGGCAGCTGCACAGCCCGACAGTGGGACAACATGAGTTCAAAGTTAGGGCCTTCGCAGACGACCTGATCTGCTTCGTAGAGGAACCGGTGACCAATCTGCAGGCATGGCTAACAGACATAGAGGAATTCGGCAAGCTAGCGGGGCTGAAGATAAATAAGACCAAAACGAAAATCTTGACAAAAAACATGCCCAAGGCCCGGCAAGAGAGGCTGGAAGGTCAGACTGGCATACAAGTCGCGAAGTCCATCAAATACTTGGGGATACATCTGACAGCCCAAAATTCCCAGCTGATAAAAAATAATTACGAGACTCTATGGACAAAGGTGCAGGCAGATTTGGAGAGCTGGAAGCAGGCAGGCCTTTCCTTCATGGGGAGAATAGCGGCAGTTAAAATGAACGTGCTCCCAAGACTGCTCTATCTGTTTCAGAACATCCCGGTCATACAAACGAGCCGAACATTTGACATCTGGAAAAGGGATCTCTTGAGATTCGTATGGAAAGGGAGCAAAGCAAGGATTAAATACTCCACACTAATAGATAGCAAGGAAAGAGGGGGCCTGGGCCTCCCAGACATGAAGCTATACTTCGAGGCCTGCAGCCTGTCCTTTCTGGCGGATTGGATGGATCTGAAAAGAGATGAACTGCTAGCCTTGGAGGGCTTCGATCTGCAGTCGGGCTGGCACAACTTCTTATGGTACACCACCACGAAAGAGGGGAAGTGCCTGAGGAGGCATCCATTAAGAGCGGCCTTAATGAGAGTCTGGCAGAAGTATAAAAGAAGGTTTTATCGCTACACCCCCCTCTGGGTCTCTCCCCTGGAAGCGAGCCAGAAAAGGCTTCTGGGAGGGAATACATGGCCCACTTATTCAGACCTCACCACCAATGTAGGGGGGGAAAGGCACCTAAAGCCGCTGGACCAGATCAGGGCCAACTTCAACAAGCTGACGTGGCTCCACCTTCACCAAATTAAGGAGCGCTTCAAACAGGACGAACTCGCAGGATTTGAGGAGAAGGAAGAACTGTGGAGATCACTGCTAAAGTCCCGCAAAAACAAATTACCAAACTGTACTCCAGGCTGCTGGAGTGGTCCACCGAAACAGAAGTGGTGAAGGACTGCATGATAAAATGGGCCAACAACATCGGCCGGCCAATTGCGCTCCACGAATGGGAAAAGGTGTGGAGGAAGAGAATAAAATATACGTATGCGATGGAGCTCAAGGAAAATTGGCATAAGATGTTCAACCGCTGGTACATGACGCCACACAAATTGGGTCTCATGTACGGAGAAACACAAAATAAATGCTGGAAGTGTGGCTCCCAGACGGGCACCTTCTACCATATGTGGTGGACCTGTCAGAGTGCAGTGAACTTCTGGAAGAAGATCCACTTGGCGGCACAAAAGATCCTGGGTTGCCCCATCGAGTTTAAACCAGAAGCATATTTGCTGGGCCTGACGACAGAAGAAGAACTGCCGGAGGAGAACGCAGAGAGACTTTTCACATACCTGTCGACAGCAGCGAGGATAGTGTATGCATGGAAATGGAAGACCGCAGAGATCCCTACCACCGAGGACTGGCTGACCAAGATAGGGGAAATCATGAGCATGGACAAACTCACCTTCCTTCTGAATGAGGAGGGTGGCCACCCGCTCAAACGAACAGACTGGTCGCCGGTCAAGGATTTTTTAACGGCCCGGAGAAACGATAGGGGAGGGACAATCAAGAGCGGCACCACCAGCCAAAACTGATACAGCATAAGCTCCGAGACCACGGTCAGCGGAAGAAGGATTATAACTAAACAGGAACACATGGCTGGTAGCAATGAAGAAGGGACACACGTTAACTCCTCCCCCCCCTCCAAGACTACCCGCAGCCGACTTCACCCCCATCCTCCAGAGCACCCAGTTCCACTTGCTTCCCCCCCTTGTGCACCTCCCCGCACTACCCAGGACACCCCTCTCCCCCCCCCCCCCCCCGGCCTCTCATCTTTCTATCTTTCACACTGTCCTTTTCCTAGAATTGTTCTCCCACTTTTATTGTTCATGAAAAACCCTATTAAATATTTTTTTTAAAAAAACGCATTACTACACTATGGTCGCTTCCACAATTACGCCTTGAAAAGGAATCTTCCTTTTTCACAGATTTTAAGATTAAAGAGAAACTCCTCCCAGAGATCCCATTTTGATGAAGAAGTCGACTCGTTGTCCTCCAAACTATTCCAACGTGGATATCCCTCTCACATCATCAATTCAGCCATAAGAAGGGCCGAATTGGTCCCCAGGGAATCGCTACTCATCAACAAGGCTAGAACCCCTCCTGATAGAACAATATGGCCACTTACATTGACTAAACACTCCAGTACCATCATTGATGTGATCCACAAATTTTGGCCTCTTGTTCAAGACATTCCGGGGTTAGCTCTTCCCCGATGATTGCCTATAAACGGACCAAGAATCTCCGTGATGTCTTGGTCCATACCAACATCAGTACTCCTTCCAGAAGAAGTTCTTTGACAGCCAAAACCCACCCGTGTGGGCACTGCGCGCAGTGCAGTAGTGTGTACCCACACAAAGAGATCTACAGTCCAGGACGTGACCGCACCTTTAAGTTCAAAGAATTTTTTTTCATGTTGCTCAGAGTCCCTTGTGTATGGAATCCGGTGTCCCTGTGGACTAATTTACATAGGTGAAAGTAAAAGAATGCTGAAAACCCGTTTTTCGAACACAAATCCGGATCCGACACTCTTCAGAGGACTCTCCATTCTACGTCCACTGTAAAACCTTTTCCCATGGCCCAGAGTCATTAAAGTTTTTTGGTATTGAGAAAGTGACTCCTCCTCCCCATGGAGACCCCCATGCATCTTTAATTCGGGCTGAAACCCGGATTATAATTGAATATCGCACAGAAATCCCGCTAGGGTTAAATGAAAAGCTGGGAGTAACAGCTCTACTCATGTGAAGGGCTTCCCACCTTCCTTTATAAGCAGGCAGCCTAGTTAGCTCATTCAGGCTCTGACCATGAGACGCTTTGCGCCTTAGCTATTGAGCTTCTACATCCAGGTACTGTGTTCCTCATGCCTTATCTCTTATTTGATATTATGATTGTATCCGTGTATTTAGAATTGCATGCTTTGTATTATATTTTATATCTTCCAGATATTATTCTTCAGCCGCACATGCATGTGTATTGTACACCTGATATTTGATATTACCACGTGGCCTTGAGAAAGACCAAGAGGTCGAAATGAGAAGTGGCCAAGGCAAATGCCCCCTCGTCGGCCCGCATTTTGTGGTTTGTTTACATACGCGACTGTTCCCTGCCTGGATTTCCAGGAACAGTGCGCGATTCTACAGCGGCTTTTCTGCCCGAACAGCCGGCTCCGTGTTTGTTCACTACTACAGGCATGGCATACTGGACTGCTCCGGCTTCCACGTGTGAGTTACAACCCTACAGTGAGCATTACCACTGAGTTGTTTCTGCCCCTGTGGACATTATCATTTGGGGACGCTCCCTTATTTACTTGTCCTTTTTCAGGGACTGAATCTCAACTTTAGGGTTTCAGAGACTATTCTTTCTCTCCTCCTGAGAGTATGTTGGCGTGTTATGACTCTTATGTTTATTTGTATGTATGCTACATCTCACATTGATGTCATTATGATATTTACTCTTGATATATAAAGTCTACACGTTTGTGATAATTAACTGTACAGTGATTATTTCCATTCAGTTCTATTGTGTTCTTTAGGATATGAAGAATGATGTCATGGGATGGTTTTAGGCCTTTTAAGTGGTTTTCTGCTAGTACAATCCTTTGTGAGAGCAAGATTGTATTCAGGTGAACAGCTCTTGGTTCCTGGGTCCTATGTTTGTGTATTCAAGTTTCCAAGTTTGTTCCTGGTTCTAGTTTCATGTGTGGCAAAGGTTCCTTGCCTTGGATTCATGCTATCATGTTTATGGATATGTCTGAGGATTGACCCTTGAGACTATTTCTGAAAGCATGTTAGAATCTTTGCTATCTTGAAAATAACTTTTAAATTTTGATTCTCCTTTTTACATTTACTGTATTTTCCAGTGTATAAGATGACTGGTCATATAAGACGACCCCCAAATTTTCCATTTAAAATATAGAGTTTGGGATATACTCGCCGTAGAAGGCTGCCCCTCTTCCAACGCACACCAAATACAAATTTTATAAGCATCAGATTTCATTTCAATCTGGTAATTTTCCTATTACCATGCCTCTTTCTCTGACTCTCAGATCTCGCACATGCACACCTGCACCACTTCACTGCAGTCTTCAGGAGCAAGATCTGAGAGGCAGCGGAGGAGGTACGGTAATAGAATACAAGGGCGGGCCAGAAAGGTAAAAGAGGGATTTTTTCTGGGCCCAGAGCCACTCTATCTCTTTTTTCCATATCCCGGGTGTCCCGGACGCTTGCAGCTTGCTCCGCCCTTCACTTACACCTTCCCGGTGAGGCGCCTCTTCACCTCACCATCAGGACCGCATTAAGCCCACGAATCCTGATGAATGGATTGTCTTCTACCGTACTAGCACAGTGTCACCCTTAATGCTTTCATACAGTGGCTGCATAAGGCAGGGACGCAGCCACTGCCATTTTTGAGCTGCCTCCACCATATGCGGCAACCACAGATTCTCCAATCCGGATTGGAAGTTTCAGCAACCGCTCTATAAGACGACTCCTGGCATATAAGACTACTCTTAGCGAATAAGACGACTCCCAGTGTATAAGTTGACTCCCGCGTATACGATGACCTCTGACTTTTGAGAAGATTTTCTTGGGTTAAAAAGTAGTCCTATACACCAGAAAATATGGTACTTATTTTTATATACTCATATCTTAATAAACTTTAACCTACCGGATTACCTGGACAGAGTGGGGTTTGTGGTGAAAATGTCTCTAGGGGTCTAGTGCAATACAAAGCACATCTACACTGATCACTTATTGCACATGGAGCCATTTTGGGTTAACGTGGACCAAGGCCACGCTAAAGTGTCCTTGAACTGCATTAACCAAAATTGTGCATTGCAGTAAATTCTCCCTTGGATTCTGGCGTGAACTGCAACTTTGGGCCCATGTAAGCAGTTGGACCAGTTCTGATATGGAGGCAGCTGTAGTTGTTTACAAGCCCATCCCACACAGGATGACACTCATTTATTCCAGAGCCGATCTGGCGTTTACCACTCCAGATTGACCCCCAAGATACGTGGCCTGTGTAGAGGTGCTCCCAGGTCACAGAACGGTGACCTCACAATGAGGCCACAGGAAAAAATCAATGCCTTTTTTCATTCTGCCAGGCTTCCCCCACAACCCTTTTCCCCAACCCACTGCTCTACCTGTGTCACCATTCTGTCTCACTTTAAGTTTAGAAGCCACATGTCACACCTTGTCAGTATATCTGACTCAGCTCAAGCTGCTGTGACTTACTAGGAGGTTATTTGTATAGACAGCCTGGTTTCTCCCAGCTGGTAGTTGCTTTGGAGAGGAGGTTATGTCCCAAATGTTGGTGTCCTCTCTTACCTGTTAACAGGATCAGACAGGTCTGCCTGCAAGGCACCTGGCTTACTTTATATACACACACATATATATGAGAGGAAGAAGGTGGAAGAAAAAACAGCATTGCAGTCACGTTACACTTTGAAAGACCACTGCCTGGATCCTCTCAATCTCAAATACCGTTGGTGACATATCCACACCAGAAGTACCCCAATATGAGTTGCTGATGTTTTTAGGCTGTTTTAAGAGGGTCATACCTGACTATAGTTGTGCAAATGGAATTCAGACAGAAAAACAAGTACACAAGCATGTTGCATTTGAACATGTTGCATATATGCATCCATTTGCATATTTAAACAGGAGGGAGGGGTGTGCCCATTGAACAATGGTACAACCTAGTATAGGGGTGATATATCACAACCATATCACACATGCATTCCTGCATTATGTAACATTCTCCAGCTGTGCTATGGCAGGTCATAAAGGCATTAAAGAACAATATAGCTCTTTAATGTGGTTTTGACTTTTGTAGATCTAACTGTAAACAAAAAGCACAAGTGGGTTGAGAACATTTGTGTAAGAGCCCATTGTTTGGATCCCTGGCTCTTTTGTAATAGATTTAATATGTTCTACAGTTTCTAGCACTTGGTTCTCCTTAAATTACCACTTGAAGCATTTTTAAACTATGAGGATGAACCAAAAATCCATGTGGAAGTAGTTTGAGACTAAAATGAGGGCTGGGCTTTAGCAGGTTAAACCGCCAATACAGAAAATCTTGCCGATTGAAAGCTCGACAGTCCAAGCTTGGGTTGGGGTGAGCACCCAACCATCAGGCCAGCTTCTCCTCTCTGAGCAGATAAATAGGTACAACTTTAGCAGGGAGGTAATAAAAGTTGCCTAAACGGACATTCTGATGATTCGATCAGGAGAGTATCTAAAGACAACAAAGCTCCTCGGCATGGAAAAAGGTGCGAAAGCACACACACACATACACACACACCTGTGGTTGGAGTCGAGTACAGCCTCCAGATACCAGAGATGGAAAAAGATGGGAAGCCTTAATCTCTCTTCAGGCCCGGATTAACAAATTTTTGTGCCCTAGGCCACACTTTAGAATTACGCCCCCTACCGCAACCCCTCCCCCACATCACTCAGACCCACACTAGAAAAACCCTTATCTTCTCCCTCCCTCCCCGGCGGGCCTGAGCTGATGCTGCTGCGCGCCATGGGGAGCGGGGGAAGGCTTGCCGTGGGCAGCAGAAATGGAGCTCAGGGCAGGGTCTTTCTTTCCGCTCTGCAAACCTGGCCCTGGATATCTCTCTCTCTCCCCCTCCCCCCCTCTCTCTCCACTGAGGAGGCAGCAAAAGGTGTCCAAAAGTTAATATAGATCAACATACAAATGCAAATACAATTACAAAAAAGTTGACGCACGCAAACATGGCCCGCATATCAAATAGAACATCCTGGTCCCATAGAGGCAATATGAGTGAGTGAATACAAACAATAGAAAGTTCATGAGAACGTGGACAAGTGCCCTGATGATATTGGAAACAGTTCCGTTGGTTACTCACAAAGAGACGGGGAAGCCAGGGAAAAGGGAAAAGGCAGGGCGTGGTCGCTGGGAGTGAGTCCGCTCCAGAACGCCGTAGCCACATCACAAGGGCCCGACTGTAAGCGCCGGCACTGCCGCGCTCGAACCACATCACCGGTAAGTGACTGGTGGCGCAGAGATGAGCGTCATCAATGTTGGTAAACAAGCCCGAACACGATGGAACATGAAGTGTCGTGAAACTTCTCAATTAGGTCAATGAACAGCGACTAGGTTCACAATGGGAATAAGCTCAATGGTGAGCAACAGGGTAGAATGGAGAGCCGGGACCTTGCGATCTAATAATAATAATACTGTTTATTTCTATTCCGCTCTTCTCACCCCGAAGGGGACTCAGTGTGGATTACAATACACATACGACAGACAGTCCCTGTCGGAAAGACATACAATTACACGTAGACAAATACAGTGCAGTTTTTAGAAGGACTTCTTCTTTCCTGGCTGCGTCATACAGGTGGGCGTCATTGGGTGTGAATGCTCCATTACATCATTGTTGTTATGTCCCTGCGTCATTGCACCTTCATGTCACAAGGGGGTGCTGTTGTTCCATCCTCATGACAGGAGCCTCTTGTTTCTACCACTTCCGCCTCTCCCTTCTCCGTCAGCCTATTTCAGACAAGTCTGTGCAAAAGTCCTTCCCCACTTTTATGGTCCCCAATTTGTTGTTAATTCACAGCTGGGCTGTTGAACTGCTTGGGTAAACAGTAGACAGGGCTTACAGCTGACGTCTAACTCAGCCCGGGATTCGATCCTGCAATCTTCAGATCTTCAGATTGCCAGCACAGCTGTTGTTGTTACCGCTGTGCTATCTAAGGGGGCGGTGGGAGGCTCAGGGGAATTTGGGGGCAGTGAACCCCCTTTAAGGGGGCGGTGAATGATTGGCTATTTAGGAGCGGTCGTGCGGCCCTCTTCTTTGGCCCCGCCCCCTTCGTTTTGACCTGCTTGGATTAGAATTCATAAGAGTAGCAAAATTATTTATGAAGTAGCAACGGAAATATGGTTGGGGGTCACCACAACATGAGGAACCTTATTTAGGGGTCATGGCATTAGAAAGGTTGAGAACCACTGCATTAATACATATATTTAATTGTTTATTTGCTATTAATTTAAAAAAAAAATAATTTATAGGAGGCCGGTGAGTAATTTTTTTTTCTGGAAAGGGGGCGGTAGGCCAAAAAAGTTTGGGAACCACTGGTGTAGATGCATCCTTAAATGTGACCAGACCTAAAGGCCTTCCATGCTGCTTGCAAAAAACAGCTACTGCAATGAGCACAATCCTAAATGAGCTGCTCTATAATCCCTCTATCTGCTTCCGTCTGTCTCAATTTAATGCTATTTGCCAGTCATTTTGAAAAGGGGAGGAAAAAAGGGAAAACAAGAGATATTTTTAGCCTCTTGACCCAACTGACACATAGGACTTATTTTACAAATAATCCCACTGTCTAACAGTTGAAAAACAATTTCCCTTCAAATATATCAAAATGTACAGATACATTTCCTATTTTCTTGCAATGCACTTTTCTGAGGGTCTCCTATGAACTTTTGGCACCTAAATGGGACTGAGATCTTATTTGGGTGCAAAGTGTAGGTAAATCCCTGAACAAAAAAAGACAGGGATAAACTCCAGCTCATATAGCAAAGTAAGAATTTATATTCTGGGCAATTGCATTTGTCTGTGTGTACACATCAAAGAGTATGTGATTGTTTTCTCTCCTTTGAATTCAAGAGATGTCCCTTTTTCCTCCCACCCATGATTTTATCGTATCCCGGTGCAAGCCAATTGCGGTTATATAATACCGGCTCCAAAACAGATGCTCCCATGTTAGGGATGGGGGATTATAACTGGAATGCAAAGCTAATGGAAGCTTTGGGACAAATGCAAACTCTCCTGCCAAAGTGGGGGGGGGGGGAGAGCAGAGGCACATAAACATAAAGTGAGAGAGGGATATTGCAAAGCCAGGAGGGAGGGGAAAATATCACTCCAGAATCACCTTCTTTTGGCTATCTCTTTCTGGACATTTGGGGAGATGTGGCAAGGATGTGTCTGCTGCAGAAGCAACAGTCAGGGGTTAAACTCTTTCAATCTGACAAGATCAAAAATGTCCAAGAGTAGGGATTAATATATCTGAAATAATTTGCAGAGGCAGGAGAGAGAAAGAGAGGCATGCACGTGCGCACACACACCAAATTCCTCCAGCCACATTCTTGGAGCTGATATTTGCTGATAAAAAAGGCAGCAAAAGGCATTAGGAAGAAATCATTGTGCTTGGCAAGCTGGGTACTTTATGTGATTGTCTCCAAGTTAATCTTACAAGCATTTGTCAAACAAACACACAAACAACATTCTTTTCAAGTTTTCATTGTAAAAGGAAGCATGATGGGGTCCAACGAAATCAGCATGAATCAGTGGAGAGGGGCATCTCAATAAGAGCAGTGAACAAATCAAATCCATTTCACTTCTTGTTTGCTTTTAAACTGACAAAGAGTTAATCTACATTATGGAATTAATGCAGTTCAACACCACTTTATTTGCCATGGCTCAAGGTTATGGGATCATGTACTGTAAGGTGTGGTTTTATGAGGTCTTTAGCATTCTCTGCCAATGGGTGCTGGTGCCTCAACCAACGACAGCTCCCATTATTCCATAGCATTGAGCCGTGGCAGCTAAAATGCCATCAAACTGCATTAATTCTATAGTAGAGACGCATCCCTTGACTAGTGACTTAAGCAATGAAAAACCTCAAATTCCCCATTTGGATCTTACAAACTCTCAACTTTCAACTTCGATTTATTGAATAAATCTATCTCTAGAGTGGTCTCCTTCTTTTCCTGCCACTCCAATTCAATCTCCTTAAAATACATCAGCCTTTCTCAACCTGCGGCGGCCGGGGGCCGAATGTCAAGGTCTATTTTCTTCAAACTCCACAAGTGCTAACATTTGGGCATATTGAATATTCATGCCAAGTTTGGTCCAGATCCATCATTGTTTGAGTCCACAGTGTTCTCTGGATGTAGGTGAACTACAACTGCAAAACTCAAGTTTGGTCCAGATCCATCATTGTTTGAGTCCACAGTGTTCTCTGGATGTAGGTGAACTACAACTCCAAAACTCAAGGTCAGTGCCCACCAAACCCTTACAGAATTTCCTATTGGCCATGGGAGTTCTGTGTCCCAAATTTGGTTCAATTCCATCATTGGTGGCATTCAGAATACTCTGATTGTAGGTTAACTATGAATCCCAGCAACTACAACTCACAAATGATGAACCCTACCAGTATTCAAATTTGAACGTATTGGGTATTTGTGCCAAATTTGGTCAAGTGAATGAAAATACATCATGCATATCATATGTTTACATTACGATTCATGACACTAGAAAAATTACAATTCAACAAAAATAGTTTTATAGTTGGGGGTCACCACAACATGGGGAACTGTATGAAGGGGTTGCGGCATTAGGAAGGTTGAGAAACACTGATATACATCCTAAGTATGAGGGCCATCCTTTAGTCATCTTGACTTTGTTTGGGTTTTTCTATTGTAACACTTCAAATTCAAATTCAAAATTCAGCTCACAAACATGTATTTTTAATACCTGTACTGCAAACTCATTTATTCCATCTGTAGCTGGCATTTTTATTGTGACGCTTTGCCTTCAAATAATTTCTGGCGTATGGCGATCCTAAGCCCAGCCTTTCTTGGCAAGATTTGCCCAGAAAGCTCTTCCTCTGCCTTCCTCTGAGGCTTAGAGATTGTGGCTTTCCCACCCAATGGGTGCCTACCTATAGCCAAGCAGGGGTTCAGACTCTGGTTTCATGGTGTGCTTAAACCCCTACACCACACCAAATTTCTCACAGGCATATAGACCATTGTATATACAAAAATGAAATATCATATTTTCCCCTTCATTGCTAGATGAGATGAAATCACTTTCAGGAAACTTCACATTTGTGTAAATTGGATCAACTTATTTTCCGCAAGCACTTTGTCCCAAACTGCTCCGGCGACCACCTCATTGCGGGGCACTTTGAGAGCAGGAGCTTTGACTGGGTTGCCTGTGTCTGTTTTATCAACAATCCTGTCCTTCTGTGCTTCCTGTCTGCATGGACTTTGCTTATCAAGAGGGAAAGAGATTAATTTTGTGCCTAAGCTCCTTGTGAAAATTGCAGAGACCAAGATCAGGGAGGGGAGAAATCATCCACCGTTTTTGCTCTCATGCAGGAGGTGGAAAATCTTGCTTGGGTTGCCAGTTCCTTTGATGCGGTGCCTCAGTGCGTTGAGATGGTCGTTCTTATCCAGGATGAGGAAATGTACAAATATTCTGTATCTCCAGACCTCTTCAGGTGTGTGCTTGAAGTTTTTTGCAAAATACAAATGTAGCCGAAGGCTGCATCTGCACTGTAGAATGAATACGCAGGCAATGTATTGTCAAAGGCTTTCATGGCCGGAATCACTGGGTTGTTGTAGGTTTTTTCGGGCTATATGGCCATGTTCTAGAGGCATTCTCTCCTGACGTTTTGCCTGCATCTATGGCAAGCATCCTCAGAGGTTGTGAGGTCAGTTCCCGAGGCAGTTCCCGAGTTACAAACATCCAACTTACAAACGACTCCTAGTTATGAACAGGGGTGAGACAACAGGAAGTGAGAGAAATCTGCCCCTTGGTAGGAAAATTGACTCCTGAAAGAGTTATTTTCATGGGGAAAATGGTGTCTCCACTGAAGCTTCCTCGCCAATCCTTGTTTCCACAAGAAACCTTTTTCTTTTTTTCTTTTTCTTTTCAAAATTCAATGATCCCAGGGACAGAAAGTGAGGTGAAATCTTCTGAACAGGGGCACAGACAGCAAAACAAATGGCTGGAGTTACACTTTTTTAAATGTACCTGTTTCGACATATATACCAATTCAGATTAAGAAGATACCCACATATCCTATCTTCTTCATAAGTGTGGGACTGCATGCAGTCTGATATCACTTTAACTTACATGGCTAAAACACAGACATGTGCTTTTCATCTTAAGAACAGACAAGCATCCCGAGCTCTGAGGATTACCTGCAAAGGAATCCCACCGGAGCATTGCAGCACACCCAAATACCTGGGAGTCACTCTGGACCGTGCTCTGTCCTACAAGAAGCACTGCCTGAATATCAAGCAAAAAGTGGGTGCTAGAAACAATATCATCTGAAAGCTGACTGACACAACCTGGGCATCACAACCAGATACAGTGAAGACATCTGCCCTTGAACTTTGCTACTCTGTTGCTGAATATGCATGTCCAATGTGGAACACATCTCACCACGCTAAAACAGTGGATGTGGCTCTTAATGAGACATGCTGCATTATCATGGGGTGTCTGCGCCCTACACCACTCGAGAAATTACACTGTTTAGCTGGTATTGCACCACCTGACATCCGCCGGGAAGTAGCAACCATTAGTGATAGAACTAAGGCAGTGACATCTCTGGCCCATCCCTGTTTAGTGTTTGGGTATCAGCCAGCATGCCAAAGACTTAAATCAATAAATAGCTTTCTAAAATATATAGAGACCTCAGCAAGCGAGAGTTCAATCCTCAATCAATGGCTAATACCAAATGAGAGACTCCCTCCTGGACACACAGAAAACTGGGCAACTTGGAAGGCGCTGAACAGACTGCACGCTGGCACCACAAAATGCAGAGCCAACCTTAAGAAATGGGGCTACAAAGTGGAATCCACAACATGCAAGTGTGGAGAAGAGCAAACCACTGACCACCTACTGCAATGCAACCAGAGCCCTGCCACATGCACCATGGAGGACCTTCTTATAGCAACACCAGAGGCACTTCAAGTGGCCAGCTACTGATCAAAGGACATTTAATCGAATGCCAAGTTTGCAAACTTTGTGTTTTGTTTGTTTGTTTTTCTTTCTTTAATGCAATACAAATGTTTGGTTTGCTCCTGACATGATAAATAACTTCCATGGCTCATTGCTATGAAATCCTAGGAATTGTAGTTTGGTAAGGCACCTGCACTTTTTTTGACAAAGAAAGCTAAAGACCTTGTAAAATGGCAGCTTCTATGATCCCATAGCACTGGGCCTTGGCAGTTAAAGTGGTACCAGAGACAATTAACTCTGCAGTGTAGCTGCACCCTATAAAATAGGCAGCAGAGAGAATGAAATTTGGCTGCAGTGGTCCTATTTGTAGTTTGGAAGTGCATTATATGATGAGTATAGACTAGGGTTGGTTTAGAATCCTAAAATCGGGATTCTAAAATCAAATGGGGGGGATTTTTTTTTGATTAGTATATCAAAGACTTACAAAAAATTTCCAAAAAGTGCTAAAATGTAACTTAAGTACTAACGAAATTCTAAAGTGGTTCTAAAGTAGGAAAAGCAGGAAACAGTTAAAAATCAAGGGGGAACATTCCCTTCACCTCTGCAGTGCAATTAAGTGGAGCTGTAATGTATAACATAAATATAAGAGGTAGTAGCTACTACCTACTAGCTCTCAGGACAATTGTGAAAGTGACGTACGATTTCCCCCGCCCTTATTATTTCCCCTTTCCTCCTTTCTTCCTTCTCTACCCTCTTCTTTCATTCCTTCCTTTGCTCTTTGGTTCCCCATCCCTTCTTTTCTCTTCTTCGCCCTCTTTTTCCCCCGCGCTCGCGGTGCCCTCGCCCCCCTCGCCTCTCTAGCCTCGATCCATGGATCGAGGCTAGAGAGAGAGAGCCGTGAGGGCCCCTTCCAGCTAAAATATAAGCCGACCCAAGCCTGGGTCGAAATATATTTTAAGGGAAAGGGGCCCTGCGCGCCTCTGCTTCTCTCTAGCCTGGATCGAGGCTAGAGAGAGGCAGAGAGGCGCGCGGGGCGCCTTTCCAGCTCAAATATAAGCCGACCCAGGCTCGGGTGGAAATTTTAGCTGGAAAGCCATGCGCCCCTCTGCTTCTCTCTAGCCTGGATAGAGGCTAGAGAGAGAAGAGGGGCGCGCGAGGCCCCTTTCCAGCTAAAATATAAGCCGACCCAGGCATGGGTCGGCTTATATATTTTAGCTGGAAAAGGCCCCGTGCGCCTCTGCTTCTCTAGCCTGGATCGAGGCTAGAGAGAAGCAGAGGGGCGCGCGAGGCCCCATTACAGCGAAAATATAAGCCGACCCAGGGAAACAGGAGGTAATTCCTCCGATTGAGGCCCCTTTCAGCTAAAATATGCCGACCCAGGCTTGGGTCGGCTTATATTTTTAGCTGAAAAAGTCGTCTGCTTCTCTGCTTCTCTCTAGCCTGGATCGAGGCTAGAGAGAAGCAGAGGGCGTCTTGGCCTCTTTCCAGCTAAAATATAAGCCGACCCAAGCCTTGGTCGGCTTATATTTTGCTGGAAAGGCCTCAACGGAGAATCCTCCTGTTCCCAGGCTGTCCC
Source organism: Anolis apletophallus (assembly GCA_030556195.1). Lineage (NCBI taxonomy): Eukaryota > Metazoa > Chordata > Lepidosauria > Squamata > Anolidae > Anolis > Anolis apletophallus. The sequence goes on from JARBWK010000008.1 coordinate 13,233,180, forward strand.
TCAGAAGCGGAGGGACAGCCTGGGAAACAGGAGGAAATTCCTCCGATTGAGGCCCCTTTCCAGCTAAAATATAAGCCGACCCAGGTTTGGGTCGGCTTATATTTTAGCGAGAAAGGGGCCCTCGCTCACCCCTCTCTGCCTCTCTCTAGCCTCGATGCATGGATCGAGGCTAGAGAGGGCAGAGAGGGGCAGCCTTTCTCCTCCTCTCTCGCAGGGCTGTCATTGGCGAGAGAGGAGGAGGAGGTTCTCGCTCACCCCATCCATGTTTCTTTGCCTCTGATTGGCTAAAGGAAAGGTGGAGTGAAGGGGAGGGTATGTCCACCTGGTATCCATCAGCCAATGACAAAACACGCTTACTAAGGGCAAAGAAACCATACGAATGCTTTACGACCCAGATACAAAAATGGCGCCCCGAAGTGCCGTAAAAGAAAGTCTACTTCCTGGTTCGCAACAGCGATACGTAAACCATCAAAAGTCCCATTACATACGAATTTCTAACGAATCCTTTTAATTTCCGTTTCATTTTTCTCATGCCTAGTATAGACCATGTTTCCCAATTTTCCTAATGCCAGTATTTAATACAGTATTACAACACCTGATACACTCAAATTTGAATACAGGTGGGGTTGGGGGGGGGTTGATTTTGTCAATTGGGAGTTGTAGTTGCTAGGATTTATAGTTCACCTACAATCAAAGAGCCTTCTGAACTCCACTAACAATGGGATTGAACCAACTTGGCACACAGAACTCCCTTGACCAATAGAAAATACTGGAAGGGTTTGCTGGGCATTGACCTTGCAATTTGGAGTTGTAGTTCACCTACATCCAGAGAGCACTGTGGACTCAAACAATGATGGATCTGGACCAAACTTGATTCCTAAGACCATCGGAAATATGTGTTTTCTGATGGTCTTTGGCAAACTCTCTGACCCCCCCCCCCTCACAACCTCCCCCAGAGGTCCCAACCCCCAGGTTGAGAAACCCTGGTGTAGGCCCATATAAGCGCATTATATGGCAATGTAGATGGAATTCGTGTTTGGACTGGAAATCTCATCAATATGCCCTGGTGCATGATTGGATTACATGCCATTGGTTACCAATGCCATTTGCACATGCCAATGCATTTGCACACCCTTTTATTACATCTCCACAGCTGAGCCTGTGAACTGAAAACCATTTCTGGCACCGAATCCCAGAGAGCTCTGTTTCTGTTCAAGCTTCCAATGAGGAGTCTTATTCCTTTGCTTCTCTTCTTGCCCACTGATGGAATAATGGGCGCTGCGGCCACTTAACAGGAATCTTCCTGGCTCGATTCAGTGGAATGTCAAAGCAGGTGGGACTGGGAGGATCCTGTTGGATTTTTATCGGAAAGCTGATCAACTTACACAGTTGTCCAGCACGTCTCATCGGCAACACTGGGCACGGCTGATGCAGCCTCATGTCTCCCAAAGGCTGAATATTTCTGGAGGGCTTTTCCTTTATGGGTGGCGGCATGCCTGCTGTATCAAGTGTCCTCTGCCGTTTGGAGCCAGACAGCCTTGTCATCATGCACTGGGGCAACCCAATGCCATCGTCCCAAAGGGAAGTGGCCTTTTCCCCAGTAACGTGAGGTGAAATAGGAGCAGTATATGACGCCGGTGGAAGATAACTTTCTACCAACATAACATACTTACAATGTGCTCCAAAACTGCAAAACACGAGAAATCATTTCTTGGACCTCGTCTGATATTGTGATTTCTTTTAGTGTTTTCACCTTTTATTGATTGTTATTTTTCCACCTGAAAAGGAAAGGAATGATTTACTCCTTCTCTAAGAAGCTTGACAAAGAAGGAAGATGTTCTCCCTGTAGTAGCAAATAGTCAAAGGCTATTGGCAACTGCTCACAAGGAATTTCCTAGGTCCTTGAGAGTGGTTATATGGTAATGCCAGTGGAAGTCATTCATTTCAATAGGGTTCAGTATTATCACATTTTCTTCTCTTCCTGATAAGTTCAGGAAAATATTTCCACAGATATGGGAGTCATAAGGTATTGTACATCGAAAATGCCACAATCCTGCCATGTAGATACAGTTGCGATAGTTCAATATGATCAGTATTAGGCCTGTTTTCGAATGAAAAAATGCATTTCGGAAGTCGTTTCGGATATTGGTTTTGCTCTAGCTTCGGATGTGAATCACTTCTGATTTTTTTTAGTGATTTTATCAAAATGGTATTGGATGTATTCCGATGATGGGAAGTATTCGGAAATAGCGTCCGCGATTGTGCAATGCGCAAAAATCAGCAGAAGGGAGAGTCAAAAGGACATCCAAGTGCCACCTCTGTGTTGATTGAGGCAGGCAGGATTTCCCCGGGTACTGGTTGTGTCGAAAAAACATCTGATAATCGGGAGCAGGTGAGGGTTTTGCCCTCCTTTCTGCTAGAGATCCCCGTGTACAACTAGTGGGCCACTGTGTGACACAGAATGCTGGACTAGATGGGCTGAGGCCCGATTCAGCATGGCTTTTCTTATGTTCTTATGTTCTAACTTAGCCCACTCTGGAAGAAGCACTGGCTCACTCTACTCTCTTCTCCATGCTTTCTCCCCTCAGCGAAATGACCCTCAACTTATCCATGTGTCATATCAATATCCATAATTTTGGCCTCAATTTGTACATGAGGTCAGCTTGTACATATCATGGTAGTTTCTCTTCACTGGACAGTCAAGACCAAAACACCCCTAAAATTGTTTACACTGCCTTGCTGCTGTTCCCAGTCCCTCTTCTGCAACTATAAAGACAAAAACTAAGCTGGGACAGATCTGGAAAGCCTGGGATGGAGGGGGACTGATCCTTGTAGCCTGGTCCATCAAAAAGCGCTAAATATTTGACCCTGGAATCCCAAATTCCATAAGTCCGCCACCCACAAGAAACTCATTTCACGAAATCCTGCTGCATACCTCCGATCTAGGGAGTGTCCACATCAGAGCACCCCGCATGACCCTGTCCTTGTGCAGCTGTCATGGAGTCAGCTGTTCTTTTGTGGTGAATAATATCTAGGCAAAGCCAGGCAGGTGCCTGAAGAATGCACAAGTGTCACACTCTATTTGCATGTGGTGGGTGCTGTGTTATTAAGATCGCCGACTATCTTGGGCTCTTAACAGCCAGAATTAATGCCAACCCCTGTTAGTCCATATCAATGAAAGCATAAACAGTGCTCCCATTGGGTATAGATGAGAAATATCTGATGGATGGGTGTGTTTGTGTGTCTCATGTGCTGTTAAAAGATATGGGGTATCCTATAGCATTGTTACAGTCTGTTGGGTCCAGATACAATAAACACTAGATGGGGGACTCCTTCACCATTGGAACAAGAAAACTACAGTTGGCACTCAAGATTTGCAGATTGGGCTTTTACAGATTTGATTAATATAGAAGTTGACTAAAGAATTGAACAGGAAAGCCTAAATATTCCAAGAATTAACACCCTTCTAGAATCTCTGTGTCTTCCAGTGCAATTCTCTGGCCAACTTGTAGTAGAAATTGACCATAGAGTTTTCATAGGGTTTTCTTAGGCAAGGAATACCCAGAGGTGTGCTTCCTTCCTCTAACACAGTGGTTCCAATTCTCCCAGAAATCCTAACAGCTGGTGAACACTTTTCTGGGATATTCATTGATCAGTCTCCCACTTTATATTCATTGATAGTCTCCCATCTAAGCACTAGCCAGAGCTGATCCAGCTTAGCTTCCAAGATCTGATGGGATCTGGCATTTCTCTGTATGTAGGCGGCCCATTCACCCTGTTATCTGATTCAAAAAGAGCAATTGAAATGGATGCTTTCATGTCAATTGGGTAATGAATCTATTCTCATGTCAATGGGGTGATGAATCCAACTCTTGCTCACATCCCTTTCGCAGGCGCGATTGGTGGGGACGAGGGAGAAGGCCTTCTCTGTGGTGGCCCCCCAGCTCTGGAACTCACTCCCCAAGGATATCAGATAAGCCCCCACTTTGGCAATCTTTAGGAAGAGCCTGAAAACGTGGCTGTTGCAGTGTGCCTTCCCTGAATAAAGTAAACAATGTCCTGTTCTGACCAATTCGCTGCAAAATGTCCTCAGAAGCACTTTAACTAACCGTTGGGTTGATCTCCCTACATTATCCTTTAAAACCCTCCTGCTTAGATACATCCTACCTCTGTTCGCGCCCAGTGTTTATTTTTTAAATTTTACTATTACATCTGGCCTGGTCATAAGGTTTTATATTTTTATATGTTATTGTTTATATGTGATTTATATTAACTGTGCTGCTTTGTTGTTTTTATTGATGTTGTTGTTGGGCTTGGCCTCATGTATGCCACTCCAAGTCCCCTTGGGGAGATGGTGGCGGGGTATAAATAAATAAATAAATTATTATTATTATTGGTTTTAGACTGTCAAAGGTATTATCTATAGTACTGAACCATAACATTAGGCTTGTGCACAGATTCGATTTCACTGGTTCCCTTCCGCTAAGCCGGCTTGTTTGGATGTCTGTAGCAGCAAGTGCTCAGTCTCCATGTTTTTTTTTCTGGCTGCAACAGATTAGTGGCTGTTGAAAACCGTCTGCCTTCAGTTACAAGTTGAGGGAGGCAACCTAGAAGGAAACCTTTGAGGGAGAAAAGGAACTACTACAGAGCCTGCAAATCAAGAGAAAAGAGAGGGCTTTTTTAAGGAAGCCCAGACTAGGATAGCTCCAAGTCAATTGTTATTCCTTCCCAGAAAGTGGGGAAGCCTCCTTAAAATGAGATGGAAAGTTGTGTTCTGCAGGGAGAGAGTGCTGTGCACATCCTGCACCTGTTTCCTCTAGAGCAGAAATAGCTTTAACGAAGCATTAAACCCATGCTCCTCTACAGACAGAAGGCAAAGGATCCCAGGAAGTGAGGTTTCTTAAGACCTTAATTAAACCCAGGTCTCCTCTACAGACAGAAGGGAAAGGATTGCAGAAAGACTGGTATCTAACTCCGATGCTTTTAATCCAGGACTTAATTAAGAATATAAGGACAAACCGTTCCTAAAATGCCGGGAAGGGGAGCCTGGTAAGTCTCCCCCATAATGGGCTGGATAGAAAACTAATCTTTCAGCTTTCCAAATTGAAAACTCCTCCTGAATTTGAGAGGCTCCCGAAAAATGGATCGGGACCTCCACCAAAATCCGGGACACTGAAACAGAGCGCAGTTTACCTGGGATTGTACAAATCTAATCCCTATGTATATGTTCCACACACTAAGTAACTTCTTTAAAGTTTGATCTATAACCCAGAACTGATTTAATGTCTCACTGATAGGACAATCAGTCGTTTTTGGCAAAGTATTTCACCTTCTCGGCCAAAGAGTGCTACTGCCTCACCAAACTGCAGTTCCCATGATTTCATAACATTGAGCCATGGCAGTTAAAGTGGTGTCAAACTGAGTTATTTCTACAGTGTAGATGTGCCCAGGGAAATACACAGGCAAATAGGATGAGAAATGTACCATGAAATATGAAAAGCATCCATTTCTCTACCAGATGTTGTGATGCATAAATCCCACCTTCAGTGCAGAAAGGAAAAGGACATAAGCCGGTGCCGTTGGGGAGTTGCTTTCACAAAGGAGAAGAGGCGGGTGGCAGGTACCACAAAGCAGGGCAGTTATTTTTGGGCTTAATACCCGTGGGACCTATTTGAGCAAGGCCCTGCGGAAGTGGGGGGCCAGAGAGAAAGAGGTTGCCCCATCAGCAAAACACAGATGCTAGCTCAGTATGGATTTCAGGTAAATGCGTTCAATTTTCTCCTTGCTTTAGGATAATATTTTAATCCCTTTTGTCTGGTTTTATGTTTGACTGGATATGGTTAAGCTACTTATAGGGATATGAGGAGAATGTTTATGGTCAGGCTGCGGAGGTGGTGTGGAGCGAGAAACAGGTAAAGGGAGATGGGTGTATTTTTATAAACTCTAATTCAGACCATAAGCTGCAGGAGAGATCTGCCTTCCATTGAACCCTATGGTTGTTCTCCCCATGACTTCACATGGTCTCAAAGTGCATTTATAAAGTAACTCACTAATTCCCTGCCTCTTGCACACGGCCCTGCAGAGAATCTCACCATTCAAAATAATTATTCGGAACATACAATATAGGCCCCCCTGGTGGTGCAGCAGATTAAACCGCTGAGCTGCTGGACTTGCTGACCGAAAGGTTGGTGGTTTGAATCCAGGGAGAGGGGTGAGCTCCTGCTGTTAGCCCCAACTCCTGTCAACCTAGCAGTTGGAAAACAAGCAAATGTGAGTAGATTAAAAGGTACCACTTCTGCAGGAAGGTAGCAATGCTCTACACAGCCATGCAGACCACATGACCTTGGCAGTGTCTAAGGACAACACCGGCTCTTGAGCTTAGAAATGGAGATGAGCAACACCGCCCTGAGTTGGACAAAACTAGACTTAATGTCAGGGGAAACCTTTACCTTTACTTACATACAATCACAACGGAGCGAAAGCAAGAATAAAACATAATTTGAAACAAGACTGAACAATATTAAAATTCATCAAAAGAGTACAGATTATACTTGCTGTGTGAAATTCAGTACCAACAGAACCATCCTGATCGAGGGCAGTTGCTTGAAGTGAAAGAAGCAGGCATTCAATGCAATTTAGAACCTTGGCTTATTGGATTGATTGCTGAAAAGCCAGTCAACACATGTATGTATATTTACCTTCAGGGCATCCATTAATTTATGGCAACCACATGAATTTCATAGGGTTTTCTTAGGAAAGAGATACTCAGAAGTGATTTTGCCCATTCTTTCCTCTTAAATATAATTTATAAATTCATCTGAAATCTCCCACCCAAATACTTAGTAGCCTTGGTCAGGATGAGTTCCTGGCCTTTAGTTGAGCTTCTGCCTATCTAGCAGTTCCGAAAACAGCAACATGAGTAGATAAATAGATACTGCTTTAAAGGCACCTATAAGGAAATGCCAGAAAAATGCCAGCAATTTGATCAAGGAGGAAATTTATGAACAAAGCTCTTTGGCAGTGAAAGTGGAGCAACAGCACCCCCACGTGGGCAAAACCAAGCACAGTCTCCAAAATGCCAAAGATGGGAAAGGTTATATATATACCTCTACTATGTATAGTTGTTTGTCTTGTCAGTGTTTAACAGCATTGAATGTTTGCCATATATGTGTTCTGTGATCTGCTCTGAGTCCCCTCAGGGGTGAGAAGTGCGGAATATAAATACTATAAATAAATTACCATTCAAGATAGGCTGACTTTAGAGTATTTTAGGCATAAAGGATCTGACACCTTTAGGGTGTTTAGGCAAATCAATAAAAATATAGGCAAGTTCAGTCGGAACTAAAAACAAGTCCATATTGGATTTTACTACTATAATATTTGTTTGTTTATTTGTTTGTTTAAGATCCCACCTCTCATGAAAATCAAGAAGCCTAACAATATATTTGAAAAGCAATACAGAGTCAAACTATACAAAATATGAGTTCTTTTAGATGTGATGAAATAATTTATAACAGTGGTTCTCAACCTGTGGGTGCCCAGTAGGCATGAGAAAAAAGTTATGAAAATGAAATAATTTGGAAGAAATTCGTAAGAAATGCTACTTTTGAGTAATTCCGCATCTGGAATGCCAACCATGAAGTGAACTTTCTTTATAGAACTTCGGGGGCCAGGATTTTCTTAAGTGTCGTTATTAGGTCATAAGGGGGGGGGCACCCTCCTTCTCTCTCACCACCCTCCCGCCTCCCTTGCCAATAAGTATTATGGCAAGGCAAGCCCTAAACTCGCTCCTTCTATCGGCTGGAAGCCTGGAAAAAATGTAAACAGAGAGGCTTACTCAGAAGTAAATCTGCAAAGGAGGGCACTTTGGATGAAGTGCCCTCCTTTGTGGATTTACTTCTGAGTAAACCTCTCTGTTTACATTTTTCCAGGCTTCCCTGCCTCTCCTGCCTGCCAGGATCTAAAGCAGTGTTTCGCAACCTTTTTTGAGCCGAGGCACACTTTTGACATTTAAAAAATCCCAAGGCACACCACCAACCAAAATGAAACAAAATGACACTCTAACACAGTAATACATATATTTAACTGACCTTGAATTTTGGAGTTGTAGTTCACCTACATCCAGAAAGCACTCTGGACTCAAACAATGTTGGATCAGGACCAAACTTGGCATGAATGCTCAATATGCCCAAAAGTGAACACAGATGGAATTTGGGGAAATTGACAGGGAGCCGGAGGGAACCGCAGCGAAGAGGATGGGGAGGAGGGAGGGGCGGGGGGCAAACGGAGCAGGCGCCTCTGGGGCCTTGCCTCTCCCAAACATGCATGCGGAGGGCGGCTCGGGCAAATGGAGAAGCCACCTCTGGGGCCTTGCCTTATCCCAAACCGCTGTTTGGGAGAAAGCAAGGCCCCAGGGGCGCCTGCTCTGTTTGCCTGAGCCGTTCTTGCATGCGGAGGGCGGCTAGGGCAAATGGAGAAGCCACCTCTGGGGCCTTGCCTTATCCCAAACCGCTGTTTGGGAGAAAGCAAGGCCCCAGGGGCGCCTGCTCCGTTTGCCCGAGCCTCTCTCGTATGCGGAGGGAGGCTCGGGCAAATGGAGCAGGCGCCTCTCGGGCCCTGCCTTCTGCCAAACAGCGGTTTGGGAGAAGGCAAGCCCCGAGATTGGCTCCGTTTCCCCAGTTCTCCCTCACAAGCACAGGGAGAGCCTGGGAACAGGCCCTGCCTGGGAGTCGGGTTTGGGCGGCTCGCCTCTTCCGCCAGGTTCTGCGGAAGATGCGAGCCGAGTCAGACAAACTCGGCTCCCAGGCAGGTCCTGGGCCCTGCGGGGAGCCGTTTTCCTGGTTCGCGCCAGGTTCCCGCCTCCTCCTCCTTCTCCTCCTCTGGGCTCACTTCTGGAGGAGGAGGAGAGCGTCGCCCAGCCCCTCCCCTCCTGAGCCTCCCCTGCCTCTCCCCTGCCTCTCCAGGTCCTAGAGAGGGTTGTGTTCCCCATCCGCTGTCCTGCAATCGGCTGGTGTGCCGCAGGAAAACCTCGGAGGGGGAAGAAAGGCGGGGGTAAGAGGTTTTCTTGCGGCACACCAGCTGATCGCTCACGGCACACTAGTGTGCCACGGCACAGCGGTTGACAATGACTGATCTAAAGCATCAAAGAGTATTGGGGTGAGAAACCAACCTAATGTATAATAGAATGAATGCTACTGTAAGTGCCTAATATTATAAGTAATCCAACTGGTCATATACCTACATTCCATGCACATGCAATAATACAGCAGTAATAACAATGGGTATAACAGGGCCGTAGCCAGGATTTTGATTCGGGGCTGAGTTTGGTTCGGGGGCTGAGACTGGGTAGAAGAGGGTCTACCCTAGCAAACCTTTTGTATTGTTATCCCAATAACCAAATTAATGTGGGATATAATGAGCATGGTGATCAGATCATGATATGAATAAACATAACAGTTTAAATAATGTACCAGTAAGGCCTTTTCACGGACCACCCTGAGAATTTCGGGGGGGGGGGGGGCTGAAGCCCCCTTAGCCCCCACTGGCTACATGCCTGGGTATAAGAAGAGGTAAAATTCAAACTGAAGTATTCTGACTGTGGTCCCTCCTCAAGTGGTGCAAACTGCAAAAGGCTCTTCTCTATGAGCCCGGGAAAAGCCAAAAGCCACCGTTTGCTGCCTGGATGCACACACACACATACATATTTGGGGGGTTGCTGCAGAATCTTCTCTATGAGCCCGGGATTCTGCAGCAAATGCCCCCAGAATATGCATGTGTGTGCACCCAGGCAGCAAAACGCTGTGCCCGGGCTTTTGGCGTTTCCGGGCTCATAGAGAAGAGCCTTTTGCAGTTTGCACCGCTTGAGGAGGGACCACAGTCAGAATACTTCGGTTTGAATTTTACCTCTTCTTATACCCATTGTTATTACTGCTGTATTATTGCATGTGCATGGAATGTAGGTATATGACCAGTTGGATTACTTATAATATTTAGGCACTTACTCTATAAGTTAGCATTCATACTATTATACATTAGGTTGGTGCCAAGCCTTGATGCGCTTTAGATCCTGGCAGGGCAGGAGGAGTGGACGGGCCCTCCCTGCCCCTTCTGCCTGCCAGGATCTAAAGCCTTGAAGAGGCTTCATGAGGGGCCAACTTCAGCCCTCCAGGTGTTTTGGACTTCAACTCCCACCATTCCTCACAGCCTCAGGCCTCTTCCTTTTCCTCTCAGCCTGGGCAAACTTGTGCCCTCGCTCCCTCAGGATCGGGGTGAGAGAGAGGCAGCGAGGAGCGAGGGGGGGCTCCTCCTCCTTTTTTTGCTGCTTCCAAGAATAGAATACCCCCTCCCTCCCTCCTTCCCTCCCTCCTTCCTATTTGGAGAGTCCCATCTAGAATTCAGTGTGATTTATTCAAGTTTTGGCCTACAACTCCCAGAAATCCCAGCCAATTTACCAGCTGTTAGGATTTCTGGGAGTTGTAGGCCAAAACCATCTGGAATGCGCATGCGCTGGCATACGAACTAATAACGAATTTCGTTAGTAATTAAGTTACATTTTAGAAATTTTTGGAATTTTTTTTGTAAGTCTTTCTATTACTAATCATTAGATTTCCGATTTCCTATTTTTGGGTTCTAAACCATGCCTAGTGCCCAGGTGTTTTGGCCTTCAAGTCCCAGAAATCCTAACAGCTGGTAAACTGGCTGGGATTTCTGGAAGTTGTAGACCCACAGGTTGAGAACCACTGTGTTAGGATTTCTGGATCTGAAAGCTCAAACATCTGGGGATCCAAAGGTTGAGAACCACTGATTTATATAGCTGAAACATCAAACAATACAGTTCATTAAAAAAACTACAAACCCCTAAATAGCACCACACATCAGTTTTTAACAGCCTGGTGATATAAAACTTTGTTGACTGGCTGAGGGAAGGAGAGCAACAATGGCTTTAAGGAGGAAGTTCCAGAATCTGGGAGCAACCACCAAGAAGACCATCTCCCTTGTCCCCACTAAACAAGACTGGGAAGGTAGTGGGACAAAGAGGTGGTGGTGGTGGTGGTGATAGTGCTGATGATTGCCATTACTAATAATATCCCATTTTTGTCTCTTGATTGAGACACAACTACAGAAGGATCTCTCCAGATGACAACAGCAGGTTCACTCTTTCAAATAATCTGGACGGAAGCTGTACAGGACTATAAATGGGCCCTTCCTTATAATTCTTGCCACTGTATCATATTCATAGTGTTGCTCACACTGAGTAACAAGGGTCATCGAGCCCTGGACCTTGTGTCCCCAGCTGAGAGATCACTTTTAGCCTGAAGTATCATTTGGGAATCCCTGCCAAGTGGGATGCACAGATTTCTTGGATGCCTCTCGCCTTTGCAGGGAAGGACAGCTGCGGTCATGCGAGATGGCTCCAGCACTTTATTTACGGGTCGTGTTGCAAGGAATGGCATTGTGGGCATGTGTCTGTGTGTACTCACAGAATGATGAGTTCCTGCTGAGTCAGAAACAGCCCTCTGATTCTTAGCCTGAGGTTCCAGAGGAGACCTGCCAAAGTGGGATGCTTCACCATGAGCTGGTCAATGCAGTTTGCTTGGGATGCTGGCCAGTCAAGGATTTCTGGGACCTGAAGGCCAAAAGTAGTCCAACTCAAAAATCCTGTTGTTTCTCTTTTGGTCCCATCTCTAACCTTAATTCTGCTCCTGCTGTGCCCCCTTAACTGTCAAGGTTGCCTTACTTCAGGGCTTCATAAGTCAGACAGGGACAACGGAGATCAGCTTTGTAGAAGACAGACTGAGTCATCACCATAAAGGGTAGTCAGCGGGCACAACCACAGGGCTTAAGCCAGGAGACAGGAAACCAAGCAAGAGACAAATAATTAGCCAGAAAATGTCTGTACAGCATAAGACAAGACTGTCTAAAATGCAGCCCTTGGGAAGACTAGGTGCGGCCCTCACAATCTTTCTGGAGAGTGCCCAAATGACCAAGCAAAAAAGTAATGATCTTTTTGCCTGAAAGCAACCCCAACACCAGTGCTTGAAAGTGCAGCTGTTTGCTTCCCCCAATCCTCTTCTGAAATATTAAACTTCTCCCCCTGAAAAGGGGGGGGGATGGTCAGTAAAACAGTTACAATAGCAGCCAGAATGTTTGGCATGCTGAATTGTGTTGGTGGGGCTCACCAGGTGGGCTCACGGGAATAGGGTCCTAGACCCCTGTATGGTTGCCCATCTCTGGCATGTGGCAAAGTCTGTCCTATGATAAACAGGATGTTGATGATGATGTGACCCAATGCCTAGCTTGAACAGATAGAGCCTTTCTAATATTGATAAAACCCTCAAGGTTCAGGATTTGTTTCAACCTAGAGGACAAAAATGGGCCCCAAATGAATGTATATCCTCCTGCAAAATTTGACAAAGTTCCTACATTGTAATTTACTTGTATAAATTGACAATTGTGAAGACCAGTGGTTCTCAGACTGTGGGTCCCCAGATGTTTTGGCCTTCAACTCCCAGAAATCGTCACAGCTGGTAAACTGGCTGGGATTTCTGGAAGTTGTAGGCCAAACACGTAAGGACCCACAGATTGAGAACCACTGATATAGACCATTATTGCATAAGTGTTGGGGTGCATGCTAGCAGCTGGCTAACAGGAAGTGTTCACATTTGTCATATGATGGGGGCATTTATACTGTAGCATCCAAGGCTGGAGTTAAAATTGCTGGAAGATATGCAGATGATACCACTTTGATGGTTAAAAGCAATGAGGAGCTCAGGAGCCTTCTAATCAGGGTGAAATAAGAAAGTGCAAAAGCTGGGTTGCAGTGAAACATTTTTTTAAAACCCGCATCCAAAGTGGGTTATGATGCAGAGGGAAGACATCCACTTCAAAACTGGGTTAAACACCCAGTTTGGATGGGGATTTCTTCCCTCCACATCAGAACTGGGGCGACAGCCACATCCAGTGAGTTAAACACAGCTGCCGCCCCAGTTCTGATGTGGAGGGAAGACATCCCCATCCAAACTGGGTGTTTAACCCAGTTGGGAAGAGGATGTCTTCCCTCCGCGTCAGAAATGGGGCGACAGCCGCATCCAAAGTGGGTTTAACACGGCTGTTGCCCCAGTTCTGTCACAGAGGGAAGATATCCCCATCCAAACTGAGTTAAACATGCGTGTCCGCCAATAACAAAGCCATTTCAAAATTTCAGAATTAATTTGGGAAATTCTGAATTTTTTGCGGAAAATTTCAGAAGTCATTCAGATTAGAAGCACCAGTGCCCTCTACATCCGAAACGAGTTTGGAACCTTTTTTTTTTTTAGGAATCAAATAGGCCTACAAACCAGTCCATACGCCAAGAAATAAACCCCAACTGCTCACTGGAGGGAAGGATCTTAGAGGCAAAGATGAAGTCCTTTGGCCACATAATAAGACAGGAAAGCTTGGAGAAGACAATGATGCTAGGGAAAATGGAAGGAAAAAGGAAGAGGGGCTGACCAAGGGCAAGATGGATGGGTGTTATCCTTGAAGTGACTGGCTTGACTTTGAAGGAACTGGGGGTGGCCACAGCCGACAAGGAGCTCTGGCATGGGCTGGTCCATGAGGTCATGAAGAGTTGCAAGTGATTGAACGAATAAACAACAAACACTGTAGAATTACAGTATTTTGAGACCACTTTAATGGACATAACTCAATGGTATGGAAACCTGGAAGCTGTAGTTTGGTGAGGCAAGGGCGCTCTCTGGCAGATAAAAATAAAGACATTGTAACATTGCAACTCCCATGATTCCATCATGTTGAGCCATGACAATTAAAGTGGAGTCAAACAGCATTCAGTCTACAATATAGATGCATCCTTCTTGGCTTTTCTTTGCGAACGAAGATTCAGGAAGGACTCATCCCACGCTTTCTACAAGCGCATCGATGATTCGCAGGTTGGATGTGTCCTTCGAGCCTGTGCAATGGATTTTTCTGGTGGAGTGCAGCGTGCACAGAACTGACTTCACTCTTTAAACCGAAGGTTCATCTGCTGGGGCCTAGCAAGCTGGGATAGTGGCAGCGAGGTCCTCAGGTCATAGGTTTGATTAGAGTTGCCTTCTCTCAGATGGTTGACCTTACAGGGTTAAACGAGCACCATCTGCCTGGGTTGAAATTAGAGTTTTCCTTCTCTTAGGAAGGTTGCCAAAAGTATAGAGAGACCATCCTGCCCATTGACACTCTTTGTCGGACCCTTCGGTTGTGACCTGTCTGGCATGGAAGGCCCTACCGGTGGCTATTATGCCACCGCCAGCATAGCTCACAACTTCATTAAGGTACACAAGCCTCTCCCCCACAAAAAAGGGGACGTCAACATTGTGTCAAAGCAGTGTGACCAGGAAATGCAACGTTGCAGGAAGGCTAAGCTGGGAAGGTGCTTGTGGTCAGCAATGAAGTTGCAGCAGCTATAGGCCCAATGTACCTTCAGCACTGATGACCATTTGGACCCCAAAATCGATGAATTGGGTGAATGCGGAAACAAACGTATAGCAAGGGATTCAAACTAAAGGCAAGGAAATTCCACCTAAACATTAGGAAAAAACCTTCTGATGGTCACAATATGCTGCTGCCTTAGAATCCATTATAATCTCTTTCTCTGGGGATTTCTAAACAGATGATCATCTGTCCGGAGTGCTTTGCTTCTGTATTCCTGCGTGGCAGAGCAGAGTTGAACCAGAAGGGCTTCATGGCTCCTTCTAACTCTAAGATCCTACTATTACAAGAAACCTGGTCCCAAGACCTTTACGTTGTTCTCTGCCATTGCAGAGATGCTTACGGCTACAGCGTAGGAGATGGAGTAAAAGCGAAATGATCAAGAGGCCTGAGAGAGCAGATCCCCTCGGTCCAGAGCACAGAGAGTGCTTTCCTACTTAAAAAGTGATTAATCCAAATGCTCTTCAATTTACACGGCAGGGATCAATCAATAATTATCCCATTTAATCCAGGCATAAATCCCTTAATTTTTCTTTTTAATTAAAAGCAATAAACACCACAAGCTGCAGCCTGCGCCGCCCCCATTAACCCTTCTGGGCCTGACCCTTGCCGTGCTGTAGAAGTTTCTTTTTCTGCACCTGCTTTTTTTGCTCCTGGAAATAAAGTCGCACAATAAAAAGGAAGGCACGCGTTTCGGCATGCGGTTCTCCTGCACAGCTGTTGCAAGGGAAGCCTTGCTTGTTACAAATGCCAGCCTAAGGCAAAGTGACACCTCTATTAGTCACTTAATTAGATGAAATCCATGGCTGACATCCCCGTGGCAAGCTGGCCTCCATTAAATGGTCCCTTTAGGTATGAATTAGACCAGCCTAACCACAGTAAAACTTGCTTTAATTAACAGAGCTGTCATAGAGACATGAAACGCACAGTAGTCGCCAAATTGACAGTCCTGGATTAAAACGAAACCTCCATCCATGTTTTCCAGTACTTCTAGCACGTGATATATCTGAACTAAAGTTGAAGCCCTATTTCTCTATTGCATACACCTCGCTTAGAACAAGGGACTAATGAAACTTCCTTTCATATCCCATATAAAAGGCAGTTGGACTGGCATTTGAAGATAGGTCCTCTACTATTTATTTATTTATTTATTTATTTATTTGCCATATTTATACCCCGCCCTACTCACCCTGGAGGGGACTCAAGGCTGCCTTACAACAGGCAGTAATTTGATGCCGCAAACACATATCAAATAAACAATTATTTCATTTCTATTCCACTTATTATTTGATGAGTTGCTCTCCACCGGAGTGCTCCGAGCGACTTACATGGCAATAAAGCAACAAGCATATCAACAATAAATCACAGTTTAAAAGCTTTGACGAAGAGCCAAGTTTTGAGAGCTTGGGAGAATGACCGCAAATCAGGTATAGCTCTAATGTATGGAGGTAAGGAGTTCCACAAGGTTGGAGCAAGAACCGAAAAGGCCCTGCACCTCGTGGAGTCCAGGTGAGCCTCCCTGGGACCGGGAATAGACAAAAGGTTTTTTTGAGCTGATCTTGGTGGTATCTGATGGCAGATACATGAAAGACGCTCTCTGAGGTATTTCGGGCCTTGACCATGAATAGCCCTAAAGGTCAGAACCAGTGTCTTATAGGTAGCCCGATGTTCTTTTGGGAGCCAATGGAGGTGTTGTAGTACTGGAGCTTTATGATGTCTCATTGGTGTCCGAGTGAGTAGTCTGGCAGCTGCGTTTTGGACCACCTGGATCTTTCGTGTCACCAAGAGAGGTAACCGAGAGAGGTAATCCAGTCTTGAGGTCACTGTGGCATGGATTACCATTGCAAGGGCTTTTGTTGGAAGGTAGGAGGCCAGCTGCCTCGCCTGGCAGAGATGGTAAAAGGCCTGCTTACTGATTGTAGAAATCTGAGCTTCCACCGTCAACCGGGGATCCAGCAGGACACCGAGGCTCTTCACCATGGCAGACGGGGCTAATGGTTCACCTTCAAAGGTGGGCAGAGGGCAGGCCAGTTCTAGGGGCCAACCAGGCCATAGGATTTCAGTTTTGGCAGGGCTCACCTTGAGTCTGCTCATGTGCAGCCAGCCTGGTACAATTAAAACCAATCAATTAAAACCAGAATTATTAAAATCAACAATTAAAAGCATGCCAACCAAAACATAATCCAGGGCCGTTCCATTTGTCAATCATATTGTTTCATTGTCACTTACTGCACGGCTCCAATTAATTGTCAAAAGCTTGGTCCCAAAGCCACGTCTTATGTTTATTCCTGAATGTCAGGAGAGAAAGGGCTGTTCTGATCTCACTGGGGAGAGAGTTCCATAGCTGAGGGGCCACCACTGAGAAGGCCCTATCTCTTGTCCCACCAATCAAGCCTGCAAAGAAGGTGGGACCAAGAGCAGGGCCTCCCCAGAAGATCTTAATCTCCGAGATGGTTCATAAAGGGAAATACGTTCAGACAGGTAAGCTGGGCCAGAGCCATTTAGGGCTTTATAGGCTAAAGCCAGCACTTTGAATTGTACTCTGTAGAAGACTGGCAGCCAGTGGAGCTGGCATAACATGGGGGTTGTGTGCTCCCTGTACCCCAGTCTGGTAAGCAATCTGCCTGCTGCCACTTGAAGCTTCTGAACAGTCTTCAAAGGCAGGTTATAGTTGTGCAAAAGCTCCCCTAGCCATCGCCAAAACCTGTGGTTGCAGGCTCAGCGATGAGTCCAGGAGGACTCCCAAGTTGTGAAGCTGCATTTTCAGGGAGAGTGTAAGCCCGTCCAGCACAGGCTGTAACCCTATATCCTGTTTGGCCTTACGACTGATCAGGAGTACTTCTGTCTTGTCTGGAGTCAATTTCAATTTGTTCGCCCTCATCCAGACCATCACAATCTGGATGAGAGCTGAACTCTACTATATGTAGATTTGCTAAATTTCAGGGCCTTGGCTTTCAAGGTGAAAGGGAGGAATCTCAAAATGAAAATACTGCCTTGAATCATCATCATCATCATCATACCCCACTTTTATTCCTTGAATGAGATGCAAAAATTGGCTTTCATTTAACTAAGTGCCAAATCTGCAACATGCAAGATAGAATTTGACATGCAAATTAATTAAAATCACTCAAAAGAACTTAAAAACCATTCAGATAAGTTAATATACTCCTTTTTTTGTTAGACTTTAACAAAGAAATGAACCCAAGGGAGAAATCAGGTTTCTGATTTCTTTCAGGACCCGTTAATCTGGCTTTTTAGCCATCCAAAGTATCCACAGAACTTTTCTCTGGTGTTTCAGATGAGTTGATTTTCTTCTTATCAGCCTTTTCACTGCCCACCTTTCACAATCATACTGAGAACTGGAGAATGCGATGGCACAGAGAATCCTAATTGTAGCATTCAATTATACGTCTTTACACTTCAAGATCTTTCTTTCCTATTCCCTTCACAGCTACCCTTCCAAGTCTTCTTGAAGTATTTCAATGGCTTCTTCTATATCAGTGTTTCTCAACCTTCCTAATGCCGCGACTCCTTAAAACGGTTCCTCAGGTTGTGATGGCTCCCAACCATAAAATTATGTTTGTTGCTACTTCATAACTGTAATTTTGCTACTCTCATGAATCATAATGTAAATATCTGATATTCAGGATGGAATTTCATTCACTGGACCAAATTAGGCACAAATACCCAATATGCCCAAATTTGAATACTGGTGGTGGGGTTGGGGGGGGGGTAATTTTGTCATTTGGGAGTTGTAGTTGCTGGGATTTATAGTTCACCTACAATCAAAGAGCATTCTGAACTCCACCAACTATGGAACCGAACAAAATTTGGCACACAGAACTTCCATGACCAACAGAAATGACTGGAAGGGGTTGGTGGACACTGACTTTGAGTTTTGGAGTTGTAGTTCGCCTACATCCAGAGAGCACTCTGGACTCAATCAATAATAGATCTGGACCAAATTTGACACAAAAACACAACATGCCCAAATGTGAACACTAGGCTTGTTTGATTTTTTAAAAAAAGGTTCAAAACTTATTTCAGATGTAGGGGGCATTGGTGGTTCGGATCTAAAGTCCATTCCGATTTTCACAGAAAACAGTTTGAAACATTTCAAAACTTCCAAGACTTCTGAACCCTTCATTAATGGTTTCAAAGTATTATTTCCTGTTTCATTCGTGGTCTTTACTTCGAAAGTATTTGTTTTAATCCAGAAGGGGCAGGGAGCAAAGGGAGGAAATTCATCCACTAGGTTTTAAATCACTTCCCAGGCTCACGAGGGGAGACTAGAGGGAGGAAAGTGATCGACTGGATTTTAAACCGCTTCCCAGGCTCATGAGGGGAGACGGGAGGGAGGAAAGCCATCCACTGGATTTTAAACTGTTTCCCAGGCTTGAGCTGAGGCCAGGGACCAGAAGTGGGGAAACGCTGAATCATTTCTAACTCACTCACTGCTTTGTAACAGAAATGGCAGAAAAAGCTTTGGAAGGGCACTTAAAAGTTTCCTTAAAAACTTCAAAATTGCTTCAAAAAGCAAATCTTTCTGAATTTATTCTGAATTTACAAAGATTCCGAACAAACATAACCATGCCTAGTAAACTCTGTTGGACTTTGGGAGAAAATTGACCCTGACATTTGGGAGTTGTAGTTGCTGGTAGTTATTGTTCACCTACAATCAAAGAGCATTCTGAACCTCACCAAAATTGGACTAAACTTCCCACACAGAACCCCCATGCCTTGAAGAGACTCGCTGGTGTGAACCACCCTCCAACCTCATCTACACGTGCACACCATGCTGCCATATGACAAGCATGCCTGCTCTCCCCTCCTCGCTTGTAGTCTCAGAAACAGCCTTCCCCTTGGCTGAAAAGCCAGCTGACAGGCTGGCCAATCACAGTGGAGGAGGACTTTTGGTGGGAGGATTCACCTTGTGTTTCCATAAAGGAAGAGAAGAGCAGGTGGAGAGATCTTCAGCCTTCTCTGCCAAAGGGGTTCCTAAGACCATCAGAAATATATGTATCTGATGGTCTTTGGAGATCCCTCTGAAATCCCCTGGCAACCCCCCGCCCCCCAAGGATCCCAACCTCCAGGTTGAGAAACACTGTTTTATATGTAGCATTGTTGTCCTTTTCAGTGAAGCATGTCTTCTCATGATATGGGCAAAGTATGACAGCCTCAGTTTAGTCATCTCAGTGGCAACAGTGAAATCCACACTAAACCAGTCTATGATTTCCTAGACAATGTCCACCTACTGTCCAGCCTTCTTTCATAGCCATGAAGGCGAGAAGTCACCTTTTTAAATGAAACACAAACACACAAATGAGGAAATTCTCAATAGGCGAAAAATGGTTGTCCTCTGCAAAATCCCGCTATTACACAGCATCATGGCAATGCTCACAGCTTTGATTGTAAGTGAATCCCAAGGATTGTACCTCGTGAGTCTTTATCTTAGAGAGACGAGATTCCCTCTTGATTTTGATCCTCCAAAGAGGCCTGTTTCTCCTCTCTTGCTGCCTCCACCTCCCACTGGCTAATGCGAGGGGATTAAGGGCTGTTTTTTTCTCTCTCTCATCCATTCTGCCAACTCACAGAAGAGCTCAGGAATGTCACAGGGACTGGCCTGCAGCTGCTGCAGCCGCTATCGCTGCGGAGAGATAGACTGTAAACTCATTAGTCCTCCTTATCACCACAATGCTTTTCAGCGCTCCAATGAACAAGAGCTACTGGAACAGCCACCAAATGCATATTTCCAAGCATGCTTTGACTGCCTTGAGCCCCCCGGACTGGAGGGAAGTGTAGATTTGGGGTGAAAAGTATTCATTTCAGGCATGTCAAGGAAGTGGAGGGGAAAGAAGTATCCTATGTATAACTTTAGAATCATAGAAGCAAAGATTTAGAAGAGAATGCAAGGGCCAACCAACCCCTTTCTGCTATTCAGGAAAATACAATCAAAGCACTCCCAACAGATGGCCATCAAGTCCCTCCTGCCAGACCAAAGAGCCACTCCTGAACTACATACATTTTTATGGGCACTTAAGACATGGCTTTTCAGAAGAGCCTATGATTGTTAGTAACAAGCGGTGACTATGTAACCTGTTTATTTTAATTGTGTAAGTTGCCCAGAGCACCTTTGGTGGAGGGTGACTCATAAGAAATAAAGTTAGTTAGTTAATTAGTTAGTTAGTTAGTCTCTGCTATGCCCCTTCCTAGATTTGGAGGACCTAAAGATGGTAGTGCACACACGGGTCGCATTAAGGTTGGACTTCTGCAATGTGCTTTGCTTTGGGCTCCCTCTGTACCAAATTTGGAAACTAGATTTAAGTTAAAAACATGGCAGCCAGACTAATTACGGTAACATGAGAAGTGAGCATATCAGCTCTATAAAAAAAGTCACTGCACTGATTGCCATTTAGTGTCGAGGCAAAGTACAAAATGTTGATTTTGACCTTCAAAACCCAGCATGATTTGGGTTCAGGTGACCTTACGAGGGGCGTTCATTAAAGATTTCCCCTGACCCTCTTCCTGTGGACTGAGAGCAATGAAACATGGCACAGTTATTTGTCCTTCTCTACAGAGATGCCACCTAGGGACATACACTTCCATGGACGCCACACTAATCTTGACATTTTGAGCTAGGTGGCTAATGGTTATGCAGTGATTTTCCAAAATGGTGACCTCCACTTGCTGGATGGTGTGTTCATCTATAGCAGAGTAGGGTCACCCTGGAATTGGAGCTGTTTCCATTGAAGTCTGACCACATTGGAATTGACAATGCCAGTTATTGAGTACATCATATGATGGGGCATCATTACCATAAACGTCTTTCTTCTCATTGAACATCTCCTTTGGTGTGAGGCCTTTCAAGTCAAGGAACTTGCAGACTGCTCTGTATTCCACTGGGTCCATGATCAAACATCACACCACTTCAACACCTGTAAAATCAAGACCGTTATCAGTTCTGAGTTGTAAATTGGCACATAACCTATGGAGACTACAACATTCTGTAGCATTCAATACCATTATACAATGATAAGACAGACAACTGTACATATAGATGTATATATAGGCTTTCCCATCTTCAGCATCTTGGAGGCTGTGCTTAGTTCTGGCCACGGGGTGTTGCTCCATCTTCCCTGTTGAAGAACTTTGTTCGTAAACTTCCTCCTTGATTGAATTGCCAGAATTTTTCTGGAATTTCCTTATGGGTGCCTTAAATACCTCTCCACTTTAAAGTAATACCTATTTATCTACTTACATTGCTGTTTTTAATTTGTTAGGTAGGCAGAAGCTGGGCTGAAAGGCCAGGAGGTCATTCCAGCTTGAACTTCGAACGGTCAACCTTTCAATTGGCAAGATTTACTCCAGCTGGTAGTTAACCTGCTGTGCTAAAGCCTGGCCATGGAATCCTACCTTCTCTGAGTAAAGTGGAGAAAGGCAAGAGTTTATGGGAGAACATAAAAGAAACACTGATCTCCTCTAGTCTTTCCACTGTGGCCCCACTTCTAGATATGTCATCACTGCAAAAGAACATATAGATAAAAAATAGGCCTCTGCAGTCACCTATGGACCCGTCGCCAAGACTCTACACTTGGAAGGCAATCTTACTTGGCCGCAAGTAATAGCCAATGATGAGACATTTTAATGCCTCAGTGGAGAAATGGAAGTGGTGACCAGAAATTATTATAAATCAGCATTGGTGCTTTTCCCTCTCCAATGGATGGCCCTCGTCTTATCCACGGGTCATATCAAAATCCAGAATTTGGGCCTCAAAACCTGCCCCCAACTTATATGAAGTCAACTTATACATGAGTATAGTGGCCATTGGCAAATGTTTATAGCAGAACTTCCATAAAGTCTTTTGGGAAAAGGACCACAACATCCCAAATTTTCCCCGCCAGGATGTTTAGTTAGACCATTGCTTTTGGTGGCGACCCCTATAGCAGAATACCATGTGCAGCCACTATTTACAGGCAAAACCCATCAATAGCTGCCAATCCTGCAATGTTCCCATTACCTTCCTTGTGCAATGAGTCCCTTCCATGTCTGTGCTGACGTGCCAGCAAGGATGTCAGGAGGATTATCCTGCTCACCAAACCCAAGCTGTCTGTTTTTATTTGATATTTTACTGGTATGTTTGCATTTTTTTGTTAACCATGCCTGGAAGTGGGAAATTGCTTTTCAAAACAAAAGTAAAGACTGTAACCAGGCTGATGTAGGTGATGGCAACAGGAGAGAAAAGTGCCCTGTGGAATTGATGAAGTTTGACACTGTTTTAATTGTCGTGGTTCAATGCTATGGAATCAAGGAAGCTGTAGTTTTACAAGGTCTCTTGCCTTCTCTCCCACATAATGCTGGTGCTTCTTCAAACTACAACTCCCATGATTCCATGCCATTGAGCCTTGGCAGATATACTGGTTTCAAGCTGCATTCATTCTACAATGTACATACAACCCCCGAAGAAAGTAAAGTGTTGGATACATTAAAAAGGTAAAGGTTTCCCCTTGATACTAAGTTTAGTTGATTCCAACTCTGGGGGATGGTACTCATCTCCATTTCTAAGCCGAAGAGCTGGCATTGTTCATACCTCCAAGGTCATGTGGCCAACATGACTGCATGGAGCACCGTTACCTTCCCACTGAAGCGGTACCTATTGATCTACTTACATTTGCATGTTTTCTAACTGGTAGTGTCACAATGCAGGGTCTCGGCCCAGCCCCTTAATCACACACACAGAGACGGTAATCAGCTAACTATTTATTGAATAATGGAAAACAGGTGAAAAGGTAAATTGTCCATAAAAGTATCAAAAAGTTCAATCAAAATGGTAAAGAGTTTGTAGATAAATCCAAAGGCAAAACTTGGCAAAAGCTCCGCTAAACAATGCGGATCCAGCAACTAGGTCCATGGCAAATCAACAAGGCAAAGTTCAGAAACAAGGCCCAAGAAACTTCTTGGCAAGGCACGAGCCTAAATCCTGGCTCCGTGGATCTTCACTCGCTTCACTCCCTTCAAATCAGAAGTGGCCGAGCAACTGAGGATCCGTTCCCACGGATCCTATACTTAATTCCCTTGGTGAGACCCCCGACGCTCTAGGCTTCGGCGCCAATCTGTTCTACGGGACCTAGTGCTCTTCTGGCGCTCTAGGCTTCGGTGCCATTCCCTCCTACTGGACTCAATGCTCTGTCTCCTATCAAAGCTCCGTCCTTGCCTCCCAGCACCTGGGTCGCTATCTTCATGAGAGCCAGACTCCCTTTCAGCTTCCATGGGCTCATCCTCCGCTATCTCCCTAACCCTTTCTTGTGACCCGAAACCACCTGGTTTCTCATACTGATTATCTGAATCAGCACTTTCAGTGTCAGCCTGACTTTCCCAGCTTTCATACCCATCAGGCCAGCCATCATCCCATTACAAGCTCTCTGTGGGAGATGAAGGCCCAGCTACCTCATCATCCCCTTCATCCATGTCCTCATCAGGTGCAATTGGCCCTAATGCAATCGGGACCCCCGCCCCCTGCCCCCCAGGCACGAAAGAGAATGGGGTTGCTACAGGTAGGTTGGCAGAAGCTGGAGTTAGCAGCATAAGACAATACAGAGAAAAGATTCCCCGAAGTACACGGACAAGAGGCCACTACAGACAATAATATAATCCAATAATATAAACCATAAGAATGCTTTTTATATGTATGCTATACTCATAGAGCATTCAATGTACAAACAACGCTTGTCGAAATTCAAAGTATGCTACACAATTATTCAAAATACAAGTCTCTTAACACAAAATCTTTCTTACTTGGGACAAATGATTCCTGAAGCAGAATCCAAAGGAATGTGGTCAATGTATTACAAACAAAAAGCAGGAGCTCACCCTGCTTCCTGGATTAGAACTGCCAACTTTTTGGTCAGCAAGTTCAGCAGCTCAGCAGTTTAACCTGCTGCACCACCAGGGGTATAGGCTGCTCCAGACCAGCAGATTTGGACCCTTCTGAACAAGACAACTGTATCACGGTTATTCCACTTTAACTGCCATACTAACACCATACAAAATCCTGGGATTTCCAGTTTAGTCACTGCCAATTCTTTGCCGGAAAGCTCTAGTGCTTTCCCCATGTACAAATGCAAGGAGTACATAGAGGCTGCCATGGTAGTTAAATTGGAATGGTGGTACTATAATTGCGTAATGTGAAATTCCCTTGCTACATAACTCCAGGGAAAGAACAAACACTTGCATAGTGTACCAATCTGATTCCAGCACCTAAATATGTGTGCCTGTTATGAGTATCTGTATAAACTTTCAAAAACTTTCAGTTACAAGATATTTGTAACTGAATTTTCAAGCAGCGCAAAGAAGATCCTCCCTTGTCATCTTTCATTTGTTCCCAGAATAGCAACAGTACTTTTAGTTAGGGAAAAAAGCATGCTTGACGTGAACACTTTGGTCATAGCTTTGACATGCTGAGTCCTTCACCTTGGGTTCCTCACCAGCTATTTCCCTGTGTTCCTGTGTGTCAGCAAGGAACAGAAACATTAGTAGAAGCAATGTTTATTTGCTCCATTTGCCTAGTATTTCCTAGCTTTTTAGACTTGCCTTCTGTCCTTTCAGTCGTTGAATCCTGCAACTCATTTGAATTTTGTAAATTGTTTTGTTTCTTTTTCAAAGAAGGATGGAGATTATAATGTTGACATTCTGTGTATACGTATGTGTTGAGTGCCTGGAATGCCTTGTTATGTGTGAGACAGGCTGGATAGGGTGTTAACAACTCAAAACTGACACGTGCGATGGAAAACTCAAAGAGACACATGTCTAATATCCCACAGAGCCTTGCAACTGGAGTGAATTGTACAGAAAGGCAGGCAAATGTGCATCTTATTGTCCTTTTGGCAAAGCCTGGAGACATGCAAGCATAGTCTGTGGAGGTCCATGCAGATTCTTCTTGCTTTGTAAATATGCAACTATACTTGGCTCCCAATGTCCATGGATTCTCTATCTATACATTTATTTAAAAAGAGAAAATCCGTATTTTGTCATTCTATATTTACTATATCTATTTACTATACCAATTTACTATGTCTATTTATTGTATCAGAAATGAACCAAGAGTAGAGTTGTAATGTTTTGTTTAAAAAAAACCTTGGCATTATACTAAATATCATTTGACCAGCAGTTGACCACTTGGAGTGCCTCTGGTGTTGCCATAAGAAGGTCCTCCATTGTGCATGTGGCAAGGCTCAGGTTGCATTGTAATAGGTGATCTGTGGTTTGCTCTTCTCCATGCTCGCATGTTGTGAACTCCACTTTGTGGCCCCATTTCTTAAGGATGGCTCTGCATCTCATGGTTCCAGAGTGCCTTTCAAGTCACCCAGTCTTCTGTGTGCACAGGGGACAGTCTCTCATTGGCGTGCTGGCTGATATCCAAACATGGGACGGGCCGAAGATGTCACTGTCTTGATCCTATTTACTATGCCACTGTATATGATTAGACAAACTTCCATGAATCTGGGTATCCATAGGGAGTCCTAGAAACAAACCACAACAGATACGAACAGCTCACTGTACTCTTTATTTATGCTCAAGTACCATCAGATGCTCAAGAAAGTCTTCATAGTTCCTTTTTCTTTGCTCTTTTCCAATAAAGACATCCAACATACAGGGTTCGTCTGCACTGTAGAAGTAATGCAGTTCAAAACCATTTCAACAGCTGTGCCTCCATGCTATGGAATCCCAGGAGCTGTAGTTTAATAAGGCCTGAAATCTTCTTTGTCAAAGATTGTGAGTGTCTCACCAAACAACGAATCCCAGGAATCCATAGCAGTGAGACATAGCAGTTGAAATGGTGCCAAACTGCATAAATTCCACAGTGTAGATGCATCCCTAGTGGAATAATAGTGGTATAACAGTGTAATGTAATAGGCCCTGTAATGGTGATGAGGCTCGTAAGTGTTAAGCATAATGACTCTTTGATTTATGGTGACAGTGATGTATCTACTGGCAAATCTGCTGCAACTTCTGAGTTTAGTTTGAATCCTGACTACACCTAGGGAGATATTGATATGGATCAGTACAAGTGCCTGTACTTTTTCAGTTTGCAATGACTATGAGAACTATTATAAGACCCTGATGATTATATATTTGTCATGACAGCACTTCATTCAAACTAAAGCTGGCGCTATATGCTATTACGCCAAAGCTGTGCATGCACAAAGTCCATTCTGATAGTATATTGAACACACATCAGTATTTATTTATTTATTTATTTCAGGATTTTACCCCGCTCTTCTCAACCCCCGAGGGGGGACTCAGAGCGCCTTACAGTAAGGCGCAATTCGATGCCCACACAGTAACAATATAAGACCCCAGAATCCTTCAACAATTAAAATACATTAAAATACATTAAAATACAATTACCTAAACATCATGCGCATTCATTCCAGATTAAAACAATGTTCTGTCCATAAAAACATTGGCCCTATTCATCCACTTTCCATTAAAATCCCATCTAAAGTGCTGCCTTGTGCTGGTGTGCAAACGCCTGGTCCCACAGCCAGGATTTTACTTTTTTCCTGAATGCCAGGAGGGATGAGGTGGATCGTACATCGATAGGGAGCGCATTCCACAGGCGGGGAGCCACCACCGAGAAGGCCCTATCCTTCGTCCCCACCAACCACATTTGAGAAGTAGGCGGGAGCGAGATCAGGACCTCCCCGGGTGATGATCTTAGATTACGAGGTGGGATGTAGCGGCTGTGCGTTCGGACAAGTAAGCTGGGCCAGGAAATAGAAGCTTGAGTTTTGCCTAAGTCCATATTTTAATGTAATCTGTTATATGGCTCTTTGTTGCCATTCAGTGTTTGCCATATGTGCTGGAAAGTGCCCTGAGTCCTTCCAGGGATATAAGATGGTCTATAAATAAAGTTGTTGTTGCTATTTTACTGACACAAAAACACAGTATGTCACAGCAATTGAGATATATATGCTGGATCTCATATCACAAAAT
This sequence comes from Anolis apletophallus, assembly GCA_030556195.1. Classification (NCBI taxonomy): domain Eukaryota; kingdom Metazoa; phylum Chordata; class Lepidosauria; order Squamata; family Anolidae; genus Anolis; species Anolis apletophallus. The sequence continues at coordinate 13,260,636 of JARBWK010000008.1, forward strand.
CACAAGTCGAGCAATTCCCAAGCATCTAGGACTCTGTGATGTATTTTCGAATGATGCGTGCAGATCCAAGTAAGGTAGCCTTTTGCAGTTGACAGATCGTGACTTTGTCAATGTTTATTGTTTCCAAATGCTGGCTCAGATCTTTTGGCACGGCATCCAGTGTGTTGATTACCACTAGGACCACCTGTACTGGTTTATGTCAGAGCCTTTGCAGTTCGAATTTGAGGTCCTGATAATGGCTGAGTATTATTATTATTAATTATTGAACCACATTGATATGTATCTGTCAAGTCTAGAGTGGATTCATTCCTCCAGGAGAGGGTTCCCAAAGTGAAAACTGGAACTGGCTTCAGTACCTTTAAACTGTGTAAAACGGGGAAATTTCAGCAGGTGTTTCTTGTTATCTAGTCGCGTGACAAGCAAAGCATGCTGAAATTCTTTCTTCTGTAACCATTAAAGATACAGAAGCAATCTCCAATTTTCATTTTGGCAACTCTGCCAAATGATTTGGAAGTCAGCAATAGCCAGTCAGTCTGTGCCTTCCTGGACATAACATATTTCCTCTGGTTCTTCAGAGATAGTTTGGAAAGGGTACACAGGCCAATCCAAGCCGCAAAAATCAACCAGACACAAAAAGTGTGTAAGTTGGTGTGTGTGTCGATGGCTACCTAGCTTTCCCTTTCATCAGTGCTGCTGTTGTCAGTAGGCACTCCGCTTACGTTACTCCCTTCGATATATTGATCCTGTTGGGTGCCCATTTCCCTACAGTACACTTTGCTCATCGAGAAAGTACAGTTCTCTCTAATCTATTTTAAACAATACTTACCTGAACTTAATTTCTGGTATGAATCCCGTAAGCCCATAGCCGTTTGCAAACGTTTTATGGATTTCTGCTGCAACATCAAAGGCCACTTTAATGTGACTTAATGTTTTCGCAGAGGCTGTTAGCTTTAATCAAGCGTCGCTGGAGCACCTCAAGTTCAGGGAGACAGTTTTACTGACTAAGGTTTCTCTTTGTGTCAGGGGTGTCCTTTCCTCCAAGGCAAAAGCTTGGCTTGCTGTACCATTACATTGCTTTGAACGCCAAGAAGGCTTAGACCAAAACATTTTGTTGCCTGGGGTGGAGTAGCAAATAAACCCTTTCCTCACACAAGCATTTCTAGCTTGTGTTTTCAGTACCAGTGGAGTGGCACATCCTTGCTGGGTTTTGACCTAAAGGAGCTACCCAGGTGGTGAGCCCCATGTCCAAAATACAGCCAGACAAAATACTGGAGTGGATTTATTGTCTCGCCGATGTGGCAACTATCGGGTGTAGTTGCAAAATAGTCCACCAAGTTTTTTTCCTTCATAAGATAGGAAAACTCACAATATTTGACAATGAAAACTGGAATAACAAAAAGGAGTTGAAATAGATTGGTGATTCTTAACCTGAGGGCCAGGACCCCTGGAGGGGTCATGAGAGGGTTTCAGAGGGGTTGCCAAAGACCATCAGAAAACATATATTTCTGATGGTCTTAGGAACCCCTTTGACAGAGAAAGCTGAAGATCTCTCTGCCTGTCCTTCTCTTCCTTTTTGGAAACAGACTGCAAATCCTCCCACCAAAAGCCCTCCTTTGCTGTGATTGGCCGGCCTCTCAGCTGGCCTCTCAGCCAAGCAGGGAGGGGAGAGCAGGCATGCTAGGTACATTGAAATGTGATTCACATGTGCGGTGAGGGAGAGCATGCAAGGCTGTAGGAATGCTCACACCAACAAGTTCCTTCAAGGCACGGGGGTTCTGTGTGAGAAGTTTGACACCAATTCTATTGTTGTTCTTTGATTGTTAACTATAAATCCCAGCAACTACAACTCCCAAATGACAAAATCAACCCCCCCCCCCCTTCAACCCCACCAGTATTCAAATTTGGGTGTATCAGGTATTTGTGCCAAATGTGGTCCAGTGAATGAAAATACATCCTGCATATCAGATATTTACATTACAATTCATAACAGTAGCAAAATCACAGTTATGAAGTAGCAACAAAAATAATTTTATGGTTGGAGGTCACCACAACATGAGGAACTGTTTTAAGGGGTCACGGCACTAGGAAGATTGAGAAACACGAAACTAGATGGCCCTTACAATCTCCTCCAACTCTGTAATACTATTACTTTGCTTCTTTTTCAAGATACTCAAGATCTTGTACATTATTCTATACTACTTCACGCTATAGTGTAACCTAGGGCCAGCCATATTTCCAAAGTTCACTTGTTGACTTTGAAAAGCCCACAAAATTCCCTAACTTCAGCTTTTGGGGTTAATATGCATACTTTTCAAGAGCCAACATGGTACAAAGCAGACAAAGTGTAACCAATGGTCTGCATGTACCACACAGAGCCATTTTTGTGGCCTTTGGGGGTCAAAACATGTGTTTCAAGAAAAGAGGGTAACTTCTATTCACTTTCTGAAATTAAAAAAAAAACAACTTCTTCCTAACCTGAAACAGCCAAGAGGGATCTTAACACATAGCAAGAATGGGTTGTTGTGAGTTTTCCAGACTGCATGGCCTTGTTCCAGAAGCATTCTCTCCTCAAGTTTTGCCTATATTTATGGCAGGCATCCTCAGAGGTTGTGAGGTCTGTTATAAACTAGGCAAGTGAAGTTTATATATCTGTGGAATGTCCAGGGTGAGAGAAAGAACTCTTGTCTGCTTAAAGACAAGTCTGACTGTTGCAACTGGTCACCTTGATTAGCATTGAATGGCCTTGCAGCTTCAAAGCCTGGCTGGTTGCTGCCTGGGGAGATCCTTTGTTGGGAGGTGTTAGCTGACCCTGATTGATTCTTGTCTGGAATTCCCCATTTTTTAGTGTTGCTATTTATTTACTGTCCTGATTTTAGCAAGAATGCCTCCCATAGGGGCCAAACATTCTGTGTGTGTGTGTGTGTGTGTGTGTGTGTTTGTGGCCATAGTACAGTCCTCCAAGTTTTGGGGATGACTCCTAGCCTTCTACATCTGTCCTGGAAATTTTACAATTTAGGATTGCAATTATCAGAATAGCCTACATCACTTGTCCACTGATCATATTTTCTTAAGCACTTTTTATTATCCCAAAAAAAAGTAACTTGCCTGGGCTCTGCAAGGAACGCAACTCCATTTGTGGTTTTGGCGATACAAACAACATGGTAGGGAAAAAAACCTTTGGTAGGCATGAGTTGAATGAACCTTCTCTTTGCACAAGTAAAACTCCTTTCTCCATGATGAGAGCCCCATGCCAAATAGCAAGGATGATTCAAGCGGCAAGCAACAAGGCACATTAATTAAAATGCTCCTTCTGACACGAACACGTCATGGGCCTTCTGTGTTCCATCTCACAAAGATGTTTGAACATGCATCCAGCTTTGGCAACACTGCAAGACCGAACTGGCTGCATTGGAAGAGAAGAGGGGAAAGGAAGTGTGTTCTAAAAAAGTAAACTGATATGATATTTCCAGAAGAAGAAATCAACTAGATTCCATCATCCTGGGTCAGGCTGGGACTGTGTGATATAGCAAGACGGATGTGTTTCCCATCGTCCCCACCAACTTTATATATTTGCTCCACTTACAGCCTGGAATGTGGTTCTGTGCGCCCACAGATCGCTTTTGCTTCCTTAACGGCTGGGGGAATGTGCACCCTAAGTGGAGCTGATAAGATTGGTGCTTCAGAATGTGTCACTCTGAGAGTGCTCGCTGCCCTTTTATCAGCCAACCGAAAAACTTTCCGAAGCTTCCAGGGCATCAGTTCCAACACCCTGATTGAGACCAGATGACAGGCAGACAGGATGACACCCAACGGCCTACTTGCCTCCGGGAGACACCACAGAGGCCAGGGAAACAAAAGGACTTTAGGCTCAGATGGCATGCAGCCATCGACTATGTAGTCCTTTCCCTCCTATGTTTTGTCATCTTGTCATCCTTAAATGAAAGGCAGTAAGTGAGCTCCACAGCTGGAAGGAGAGACCCAACTTAGTTGCCTTTCCACTCAAAACACTGCTGCTTTACAGAGTCACAAGGCTCTTGAACATAAATTAGATATTCTGCAGAGAAAACAGACATGCATAAGGCACCATCAGGATCGTGGCCAACAGCTTCTTGGGAGGCTTGGAATCATGACTGATAATTTTTAATAATAGACTGCCTAAACTCATATGATAGCTATTATCAGATTTCAGCCTGCTCAAATTGAAACCAGCAGATACCTCGCAGGATATTCGCAGCATCATTTCATACACTTGTATTGCTCCAGCACAGATGTTCGGAGCTGCAGTGAATGCCAGAGGCTTGGAGAAATAGACATCTGGGTGCTCAGGAGCACAGGCCCTTTCGAGTGCCAGTGGGCAGTGGCTATTTTAAATGGCAAGTCAGCAAGGATCTGGTGATTATTTGCATAAGTTGTTGAGTGCCTTTTTAAAGAGGGTTTGCAAGAAAGAAACTGCCCTAATTCAGCAGCTTTCAATTAAAATGCAACAAGATTCCAAGTTCTTCCAATAACCTATATATTCAGGTTTAAGTCATAGAAATTTTAGTAAAATAATCATCCCCTTGGACCGAACTATCCATGGGTCATATCTGAAGGTGTGGCTGAGAGAGAGAAAAGTGGGGCCAGGACTGCAAAAAGGACTACTCATGAGCAGGAGTCCAATGGGGAACAAGGGAGGAAAAGGATAAGGCAAATACTTAACGAACAGGGCATAGGGTTACAGCCTGTGCTTGATGGGGTTACACTCCCCCTGAAGGCGCAGGTTCGCAGTTTGGGAGTGATCCTGGACTCATTGCTGAGCCTGGAGCCCCAGGTCTCGGCGGTGGCTGGGAGAGCTTTTGCCAGCTGCGCCCGTACCTTGGGAAGTCTGACTTGGCCACGGTAGTCCATGCTCTGGTTACATCTCGAATAGACTACTGCAACGCTCTCTATGTGGGATTGCCTCTGAAGACTGCTTGGAAACTGCAATTAATCCAACGCTCGGCAGTCAGGTTACTAACAGGAGCAGGGTACAGGGAGCATATAACTCCCTTGTTGCGCCAGCTCCATTGGCTGCCAATTAGTTTCCGAGCACAATTCAAAGTGCTGGTTTTAACCTACAAAACCCTATATGGTTCCGGCCCAGTTTACTTGTCCGAACAAATTCTCCCCTATGAATCATCAAGGACACTAAGGACCTCTGGAGAGGCCCTGCTCTCGATCCCGCCATCTTCGCAAGCGCGTCTGGTGGGGATGAGAGACAGGGCCTTCTCTGTTGTGGCCCCTCGGCTGTAGAACTCCCTCCCAAGCAATGTTAGATCTGCACCCTCCCCGTTGTCCTTGGATGTGGAAGACTTGGATTGGAACGAGGCCTTCCCAGAATAAGCTGAGATTGATTTCAATCTGAAATGGGTGACCACTTTTTTAGACCGAGCTGAATGTGGTTTTAATGGCAATGTGGTTTTATGTATCTCTGTTTTTATGTATTATGCTGTTTTAAGATGTTTTAAATTTGTATGGCATCAAATTTTGCTGTAAGCTGGTCTGAGTCCCTCCATGGAGGTGAGAAGGTCGAGGTACAAACATTGTAAATAAATAACGAACTTTCTGAGGATCAGTCCTTTCTGGGGTTTCCTGGGGATGATGGGTGTGATAGTGAGGAACCATCTATGGGGGATGAGGAGGAAGTATCCAGCAACATGGACTGGACCAAAGTACAGCAGATTCGTGATGTATGCAAGAACCAACAAACAGCTATTTGTTTGTGGGTTTTGCTGGGGATGGGAACTGGAGTACTGAGAATCAGGCTTCATGTTAGGATGAGATAAGTCGTAGCAGGAGACGGAGGGATTGGCATGAGAGGCAAAGGGCAGCAGGTGAAGCTGCAGTAGCAGCTGAATGGGGTAATGATGGGGTGTTGTCCCAATCGAGTTCTGATGAGGAACTATGAATAAATGGGGGTTGGAATTTACCATTCCTTTGTAACTAGCAAAGGGTCGCTTTGCTGTTCGTGTCCTGCCTTGTTTTGCTGTGTTGTTGCGTTCCTGTGGACTGATTCTTGGACGTGAGTTTGGACCTTGGACTTCCTTCGCTGACTTGGGTATTGTATCAGTTGGGGTCTGCATCTTGATTCCTTTATTTTGCTACACCGAATTTGCTTCCTGTGTGCTAGTTGCTGCTGCCGCTTCCTGTTTTCCTGTTGTGAGTCCAGACCAGTTTAAGACTACTCTGCTTTGCTACCTATCTCCTTGGATTGACCTCAGGACCGGGTTGACACCTCTTCGCTGCCTGCCTTTCCGTCTTGGATGACGACATCGGCTTGATCTTCAACACTTGTTTTTTCTATTGTTTTGTTTTTGTTGCGGGTTTTATGGAGATATAATCCAGATTTTCTGACTCTTTTGCTTAGCAGGTTCACTTTTTTGAGTTTCTCTTTTCTGTACACTGAAGTTAAAGTGTTTTTGGGTCATTTTAACCAATTCTTCAGTTTTTTGTGACGTTGTTAATAAACTTTAACTTAAATTGGGCACTGCTCCTTTAAGGCTCTCTGTTCATGACAATATCAACATCCTGAATTTGGCCCCTGCTGTTGTTTATACATGAGATCGCCTTAGGCATGAGTTTTATGTAGTCCTTTTAAATCCCAGAATCATAGAAATTTATCACCATCCTGGTTGGAATTGCAGGTGGAAATATACCATTACTGGAACAATCACTTTCACATCTTGCTGTAATTGTGCAATGCTGGCATTATGTTGGTATCCCTGCAATTGGTCTTATACAAAGCCTTACTTCTTACCTGTGTTTGTCTTACCCAGTGCATTTTCTGTTTTCCCTTCTTCCCCATTTTGCCACAATTGTGCGGTCAGATTGTTTCAGCATTCTTGTAAGATTTCCTCCACTTCGCAATAATGGAATAACAGCAGGAAGAGTGACAGAGAATAGCAATGCACATTCACTGTAAACCACTACAAACTTACGAGTATCCAGAGAGGTCACATTCCTAGAAATGTCTAGAACTATTTACCTTCCACTGGAAGCTAGCAATAGAATCCCACTAGAGGTTTTTGGAAAGATGGTCTCTCCAAAAACCTCTAGGTCCTCCAATGTAGCTGATCACTAATAATAATAATAATAATAACAACAACAACAACAATATAACACAATCGGCACTGACAAAATTACCATCTGCCAGCTGCAAAAGACAACTTACTGGGATCTGAACGCATTATTCGCCGATACATCACATAGTTCTAGACACTTGGGAAGTGTCCCATGTGTGATTCAATTCAACAGCCAGCAGAGTGATTTTGTTTGCTGTGGACTCATCTTGTTGTGTTTCTAATTATTATTATTATTATTATTATTCCACTCTATCTCCCCGAGGGAACTCAGAGTGGATTACAGAACGCATATACAGCAAGGGTCCAATGTCATTATACAATCAACAAAGACAGCAATAGATAAACAGAGGTAAAGGCTTCCCATCTCTCACCCCAGTTTCCATCTCTGGAATCTGGAGGCTGTGCTCGACTCTGGCCATGGAGAGGGGCTGTTCCATTTTCCATGCTGAGGAGCTAGTTGACCATGGACCCCTTACTGATCAAATTGCCGGTATGTCTTCGTGGGTGCCTTTTTTCCTACCTGCCAAAGCAGTACCTATTGATCTACTCACAATACTGTTTTTTGAACTGCTAGGTAAGCAGAAGCTGGGCTGATGGCAGGAGCTCACCCTGACCTCTGGCTTGAACTGCCAACCTTCTGGTCGGCAAGATTTTCTGCAGCTGGTGGTTTAACCCCCTGTGCTAGCCACATTCCCTCCAGCATAAAATCATGCCGGAAGACCTAGAGATTCCTAGAGATAATACTTTAACCAAATTTATGAGTAATCAACTCCTCAAGGAACGACTCCATCAGATTTATTTTCATTTTTTAAATCAGTGAAAAGAGACTATCCAATTGCGATTCAAGAGCAATGTGAGAATGGGAGAGACACAATGTTGTGTGGCAAGCTCCATCCAATAACATTGTTATCCTCCTGCAATTGTGATATGATGTGATAGAGTCCATAGGATTACAGAGTTGGAAAGGACCACAAAGTCATCTTGTCCAACCCTCTACCACAGGCATGGGCAAACTTCGGCCCTCGGGTGTTTTGGACTCCAACTTCCACAATTCCTAACAGCCTACCAGCATTTAGGAATTGTGGGTCTTGGAGTCCAAAACACCATGAGGGCCGAAGTTTGCCCATGCCTACTTTACCATGTACATAATTCTGAGATAGGCAAGTCCGGTTGCAGAAAACACAGCAGAAATTCTCCTTGGGTTATGTTGTTTCCAAGTTGCGGTTCTTTTTGCGTTGTCGTTTCTCTCAAGGCTCGTTCGGCATAACTTCTCGAAAGAGGCCGTAGCATTGTGGATAGTGTGTCTCCATGCCTCCCGATGTGAGGTCAGGGTGGACCATTGTTGGTGATCAATCTGGCCGAGCCTGAGATGCTGTTTCAGAAAGTCCTTATATCTCTTTTATGGGACGCCTCTCTTGCGCTGACCCGTGGCGAGTTCACCATAGAGTAGTATCTTTGGGAGGCGATGGTCCTCCATCCTAGAGATGTGCCCTGTCCAACACAGCTGTGTTCTCAATAGCATGGTCTCAATGCTGATGATCCCTGCTTGCTCAAGGACAGCAACATTTGTCACATAGTCCAGTGTATATTTAGGATTGTGCAAAGACAGCGCTGATGAAAGCATTCAAGGAGTTGTAGGTGTTGGCAATAATGTTAAACCCTTTATGTTCAACCATATTGGTGCTAAATTAAGACTGCCAATTGTTTTCTTAAGAGACTCCTCATCTTCAACATCTAGCATCAACAACAATATGGCCTTTTTTGTGCTGGGAACCACTTTCCTATTGAATTGGATTGATATACCCATATTGTACAGGAAAGGAGGCGTTTTTTTTGTTTTGTGTTTTAACTTGAGAGGCTTAAAGAGAAAACAACCCACATGTTCTTGCACAAGGGTACACAAGAGGATTGTGTCACAATAAAACAATGTTCAGTAAGGGTAATGTACCTGCATTTAGTTTGGCATCCACAGCCCAATAAATAACTATAATAAAATATATTGTACTTTAATTTTAATGTAGTGGCGTATTTATTTTTTTAAAAAAGAAAAGAATAAGAGCTAAGTGCTTGTCAGCCCTCCACTGCTTTTTGAAGTCATTGACTCATTGACTTCATACCGAGTGCCAAGGTATCATTACTACCTGCGCATCTCCCCGTGCAATAAACAAAAGAGATGCAAAAAAGGCAAAATGGTTGAATACTGTTTTGGAAGAGCTTTTTCTTCCCAGACTGGAAATGCATGTTTCAGCCATCCCCAAAAATGTCTTGTTAAATAGGTAATGCAGGTTTTTACAACTATGTCCTTCCCCTAAAATCTACTAGACCTAGTATTTACCATGAGCAAAAATGGAATGTGGGGTGAAAGAAACACTTGTTGTTTGTTTTGTTTAAATAAAACTAAAAATTCAGCACAAACACATAAAATAGCCTGCTCTACAGGCAAACCACAATCCATTTCAGTGTCCCAGATTTAAGTGATTGCCCCCATCTATTTTTGGGGAGCCTCCCAAATTGGAAGATATCTTTTTTTGCTCTGAGAAGTTAAAAGATTAATTTTCTATCTGGCCCACTATTGGGAGGGGGGGCTCCCCGGGCTCCCCTTCCTGTCATTTTAGGCATTTAAGCTGTTTCTATTCTAGAGGATAGGCACCAAATGTAGGCATGTGGGCTTTCTCTCCCAGGCTTGCACCATGCCACTCACTTTTCCAAAGCATTTAAAGGAGGCTTATTAAAGCTGTTTCTACTCTAGAGGAGAGGTGCTTCAGGCAGGCAGACATGCACTTTAAGGAGACTTCTTAAAGCTGTTTCTACTCTAGAGGAGAGGTGCTTGAGGCAGGCACAGATGCACTTTAAGGAGACTTCTTAAAGCTGTTTCTACTCCTACTCCAGAGGAGTGGCACTGCGGGCAGGCATGCACACTTTAAGGAGATTTTAAAGCCAGTTTAACTCAAGAGGAGAGGTGCTTCAGATAGGCGTGTGTGCTTTAAGGAGGCTTCTTAAAGCTGTTTCTACTCTAGAGGAGAGGCGCTGCAGACAGGTGCATGCACTTTCTCTTCCAGGCCTTCACTACACCACACACTCTTTCCAAAGCATTTTAAGCAGGCTTCCTACTTCCAGGTAAGGAAGAGTGATGACCTCCTGGAGCTATCCTCCCTGGGCATCCTTTAAAAGGCCCTCTTTTTTCCTGGCATGCTTCAATCTCCTTTCTGCTTTGAGTTTAATACTTCCTTATACTTTCTACTCTATAGGAGAGGTTACTGTCAGTAGTTTTCAGGGAATGGGGGTTTCCTTTTTGTTTGCTGGGATTAATAACAAAAGATTAAACTGTGATGCCGAATAGGGGAAGAGGATCCAAGATCGGCTGTCAAGTCGTCCCATTATGGAGTGGAATTCGTAATGGCTGGACCCTTACCATTTCATACACCCGAACAAACCGAAGAAACCAAATTGGCCGAAGGAAATGGCTAAAAATGGATCCATGCACAACTCTATTCTCCATATTGACATATTCTCATAAACCACTTGAAGGCACACAATAGATATATGTAAACTGTAGAATTTGAAATCACTGGTTCAAAGTTATGGAATCCTGGAAGCCTCACAAGTAGGGTTGCCACATGAATAAAAGACTGGTACCTAAAATAGGGAATTTTTCACAAAAATAAGGGACACTTCATAAAAACTTGAAAATTATCAATTGATTTTCAAGTTTTTTTGAAATGCTCCTTATTTTTGTAAAAAAATCCCTATTTTTAGGTACCAGTCCCTTATTCTTTTATCAAAAAGTGGCAACCCTACTCACAAGACTACAGGATACCATAGCAATGGGCCATGGGAGTTAACATGATATCAAACTGCATTCATTCTGCAGTGTAGATGCTGCTGACAACAACAAAGACGTTGAAAAGGGTGTGCAAAATGTGTGCTAGAAGCTCTGCCAGACTTGACTCAGAGATTCTCAAAACCTTGGCCAAGTTAAACACATTAAGGAAGGAAGGCAAGACAGGCAGGAGATGATAGCAGGATATGCAAAGAGTCAGAGAGGCCTTTAGCAATAAATAGGGATTTGTAAATATTAAATGTAAATCTTAATGGCCTCAAACTCTCTGCCAATACATATTAAAAGTCAAAGGGATTGGCACACAAGTGGAGAAGGAGAAAAAGAATGGTGCCTGTTCACAGAAGACAAATGCGTAGATAGCAGGATAATACAACTCCCAGGATTCCATATCACTGAGCCCTGGCAGTTAAAGGGAAGTCGAACTGCACTGATTCTATAGTGTAGAATGCATTTAATTTATATTTGCCTAATTCAGTGCAATTGGTGCCTGATACCAATGTCATTTGAATGAAAACACAAACACCCAAAAGCATGATATGTTTCATCACGTGCTCAATTGGTTCACTTGTCTTACACTGTAGAATTAATGCACTTTCATGGTGTTTTAACTACCAAGGCTCAATTCTATGGAATCATAGGAGTTGTAGTTTTACAAGGTCCCTGTCCAAAGTACTGGTGCCTCGCCAAACTCCAGATCCCAAGATTCCATAGCATTGAGCCGTGGCAGTTAGAATGGTACTTTGGCCACATAATGAGAAGAAAGAAAAGCTTAAAGAAGACCATGATGCTTGGGGAAAATGGAAGGAAAAAGGAAGAGGGGCCGACCAAGGGCAAGATGGGAGGATGGTATCCTTGAAGTGACTGGCTTGACACTGAAGGAACCCTGGCGAGGGCTGGTCCATGAGGTCATGAAAAGTCGGAAGCAACTGAATGAATAAACAACAAGTTCGAATGGTATCAAACTGAATTATTTCTGCAGTGTAGGTGCAATCTTGGAAACAGTGAGAGCAGCTTTACCAAGTTCTTTCCACAGTTCCCACATGCAGTCAGTGATCAGAAATAAAATGTTGTCATGGTAGATTCCTGGACTACTTTGAATTTCTGTTGAATCACAAGATGTATTCCAGTGATCCTACTGATATGGATACCCACCCAAGTGGCTGCAATAATGCCGCAACTTCCGAGAGCATGATGCCAGCACACCGGGTTGCTCTAGCAACGTCATTAAAGGCTGGCTGAGTCACTCTGATTAGGTCCCAAGGCACTGGGCAAACGTTCCCATAAGGAACTGGCACCACCACCATTCCTAGCAAATGATGAATGTCATTTAATTTGGGTGGAAATGAACACTGCCTTCAACAACTGTGTTACAGTAAATATCTACACATGGGGAAGGACCATCGTCAGCAAGGTAGAATGCTGGCCGACCTTATGCATAGCCCCTTCAACAGGGGAAGAGATCCCAAGAGCTGCCCTTTCCAATGCCCTGCCATGCAGGAAGACGCAAACCGAGCACTCTCCAGAGATAGCCATGCAGCCTATGTTCAAAAACCTCCAAAGATGGAGACTCCAACATATTCCAAGGCAGCATATTCAAATGAGGAACATCTCTTACTATTGGGAGGCTTTTCCTAATATTTCTGTGTAATCTCTCTTCCTGTCCTTGAATCCATTGCCCAATGACTTGGTCTCTGGAGCAGTAGAAAACAAGCTTGCCTCCACCTCAATGTGACCTCTTTTTTCAAATAGTTCAACATAGTTATCATGTCCTTTCATAACCTTATTTTCTGCAAGATAAACATACCCAGCACTTTAAAATGCTCTTCAAAGGGATTCATGGTTTCCAAACCTTGGACCATGTGATTGACCTTCACTGAACACCTTCCAGTTTCTCAATATCCTTCTTGGATTTCAGTGTTCAGAACTGGATACAATATTCCACATGAGGTCTGACCAGAGCAAAATACAGTGGGATTATGGTGTTTCCCAATCTAGACATGCGTCAAATACCAACAAGATTCTGGCTAATGCTTCTGAAAGACTTCTGTGTGAATGGGTCATTGTGTTGTGAAGTCTCCTTCTCTACAGGTTTTAAGCAGAGCCTGGATGACCATCTGTTAGAGGTGCTTTGTTTGGGTATTCCTGTAGGGCAGGGGCGTGGATTGAATGGCCCTCATGGTCTCTATGACCTGCCTATCTTCATGGCCGAATCTTCCCCTACGAACCTATGTGATCTTTAAGATCCTCTGCGGAGGTTCTCCTCTTGCTTCCACCTCTATCTCAGGCATGGTTGGTGGGGACAAGAGAGAGGGCCTTCTTGGTTGTGGGCCCCTGACTCTGTAATTCCCTCCCCAGCACCCTCCCTATCCACTTTCCGCAAAGAGTTAAAGATGTGGATGTTCCGCTGTGCTTTTGAGTAGACAATTCCATAGATAGTTGGCCCCAGTTAGGACCCAAAAGCGTGACCTTGCACTTTACTATTGCTCTTATACTTATTGCTACCAAATGACCTATGCACTTTAGTTACTAGCTTATCCTTTAAATTATTGTTGCACCAGTCCACCCACACGTGACGATAAATTGAATGTGTTATTGGTTGTTGGTTTTGATGCCTGTTTTATATACAGTGTTCCCTCGCTACTTCGTAGTTCACTTTACGCGAACTTGCCGTTTTGAGGATTTTCAAAAATAATGAATTTAAAATATTTACATTACAACGGGCCTCAGAAATGGAGGCTGGTATGCGGCCCCTTGCGTCCTGTCGCTTCTTTTTGCTCATTCAGTTGGTGGCTCGGGTTGCAAGCAGATATGCTTTGTTCACCTCCTCGTTCCAGGCCAGGATGCAGTCCCTTTAGTAGATTCAGTAGATGGCAACCTTAAGAAAAGATTTTTATATCTTGTCTTCTTTCTTCTACAGATAAAGGAAGAGCAATGCCGCCCCAACAACATTCAATAATGTATAAATATTACAATTAATATAGCATCCCTACTTTGCTGATTTTAATAATAATAATTTATTTGTACCCTGCCCCCATCTCCCCAATGGGGACTCGGGGTGGCTCACATGAGGCCAAGCCCAAACAACAAATTACAATAAAATTGAAACATAAGCAATAAACACAATAAAAATACATACATATAAATAAAAAACAATATACAACTAGATATCTACAATCACAAAGACAGGGTGGTCCGCAGGCATAAGGATTTTCACTTATCACGGGTGGTCCTGGAACGTAACCCCCTGATAAGTGAGGGAACACTGTATTGTTATAATTTTGTTGTTTTATTTTGTTTTATACCATTGTGTTATTTTTTTAACTGTGTTGATCGGGCTTGGCCCCATGTAAGCCACCCCAAGTCCCTTCGGGGAGATGGAGGCAAGGTACAAAAATAAAGTTATTATTTTATTATATGATTCCATGAAATATCTCCAGAATTTGGAGGGTTGCAGACCCTACTCACCTGGGGTCCAGGAATAACGAAAGTGACATCTCTTCAGAAGCGGAAAATCCCTTTAGTAGATTCAGTAGATGGCATCCTTAAGAAAAGATTTTTATATCTTCTCTCTTTTCTTCTGCAGATAAAGGAAGAGCAAAGCCAGATACCTGGGTGGAAATGTTTCCTCTGGCATTTCAGTCGGTGACCCAAAAACTTCTGTGGGCACCCTCCCATCACTGATGCCACCTGGAAAGCTGGGCAGACTTGGAGCCCTCCCTACTCCAAATTAGTTTCACTGCCATAGACCTACGGAAATGAAGCTTTCATGTCCTCCCCCTTGATCATTCAAATGAATGATATAAATGTAGCCAAAGTCAATTTATACAGGTCACAGAATCCTGCCTTTCTTGGCAGGGAATCTGGGTTCCCCGAGTGAAGATGTGTCGCTGTTTTTTCATCCCAAATATATTCAAAATATTTTTAGGCTAACTTTCAAGGCAAAGCTTCCTTGCTGTGGTTTACGAGATAAAATTCTAATTTTAAATGTTTCAGTGCAATGTACACACAGGCCTGGGTTTGCTTTGCAATCAAGCCCGGCGCATTTTAACTAAATTCAGCACCGGGATGCGTTTGCCACCCTCGAGCTGTGTGCTGTGAGGAGGAGTTTGTGCTCTTCGGCTGCGTTGGAAATGTTGCCTCTATTTGCACAAGATGCTGCTCGCGATGCAAAAAGCATCAACTTTCATAACACTCAGATTTTTCTAACAACGACAGAAATGTAAATTGTCCCCCTGAGGAGACATTGAGTTTGGGACCTACCTGAAAACCTCCATACATGAGAAAACCCAACTGTCCTTAACATAGGGAGAAGGGGATAGACTCAGAGGAAGAAGGATTTCTGGAAATCATTTTTGGAAGGGTAAACAAAAGTAAAGTCATCTCTTCCAGCGCATGCCTTCGTGAGCTGGTATGCTTACAGTCTGAGAATTTCAGCACCAGGGTTCAATCAATCCCCCGGCTTTGCAAAGCTTTGTTTATTCAGTATGGTTTTTCAAGCTGTATGTTGATTGTAATAAGGAAAAGAAGCCCTTCTGGGTCAGCAATAAAGAAATGGTTGATCATCACCAGCCCTTGTATGAAATCAAAAACAACTAGGCATGTCTGTCATTACAGTCCACATTTTTCATTGTTTGGGGAAAATAGGCCTACAACACAGTGGGAAGGAGAACCTGACTTCAGAATTTGACTCCCTCCCTTTAGAATCATAGAGTTGGAAGAGACCTCATGGGCCACCCAGTCCAACCCCCTGCCAAGAAGCAGGGCAACTACATTCAAAGCTTCCCTGGCAGATGGACATTCAACCTGTTTAAAAGCCTCCAAAGAAGGAGCCTCCACCACACTCTGGGGCAGAGAGTTCCACTGTTGAACAGCTCTCACAGTGAGGAAGTTCTTCCCCATGTTCAGGTGGAATCTCCTGTAATTTGAAGCCATTGTTCTGCGTCTCTAGGACAGCAGTAAACAAGCTTGCACCCTCCACCCTATGACTTCCCCTCACACCTTGATACATGGCCCTCATCACGTCTCCTCTCAGCCTTCTTTTCTGCAGGCTAAACATGCCCAGCTCTTTAAGTCATTCCTCATAGGGCTTGTTCTCCATACCCTTGATCATTTTAGTCAACATCCCCTGGACACATTCCAGCTTGTCAACATCTTCCTACATTTGCAGTGCCCAGAATTGGGCACAGTATGCCAGGTGTGGTCTGATCAAGGCAGAATAGAGCATGGGTAGCATGACTTCCCTGGCACTTGACTCCTATTTATGCAGGCCCAAATCCCATTGGCTTTTAAAGCTGCTGCATGACATTGTAGGCTCATGTTCACCTTCCACCCCAGGAGGACTCCAAGATCTTTTTCAGACGTCCTGCTGTCAAGCCAGGAATACCCACCCCCACCCCCAATTCTGTATCTTTGCATTTCATTTCTTTTCCTTAAATTGAGTATCTTGTAATTGTCCCTGTAGAAATTCATTTTCTTAGTTTTGGTCAATCATCTCTCTAATCTGTTAAAATCAGTTTGAATTCTGCTCCTGTCTTCTGGAGTATTGGCTCTCCCTCCCAATTTGGTGTCATCTGCAAACTTGATGGTCATGCCTTCTATTTCTTAATCTACATAATTAATAAAGATGTTGAACAGGACTGGGCCAGGATGGAACCCTGCTGATGGTACTCCACTCTCTATAGGAATAGCAAGGGTCTATGTAAACTACACAAAGCACACTGCAAGTTAGCACAAAATAGTATATCAACTGTAATCAATAGAATATAATAAAGACTGATATGTACAATATAAAGGAACAGACAGAGGATTAGACCGAATGCGCTTACTGTACCCTTTGAGGTCACCTTACTCCATCTGTAAGGTTATGTTACTGATGAATCCAGCGTTGAAAGGACACTATATATAAGAATATGAAGCCTTGATAAAGCTCCAAAGGGAGCGAAACGGATTTTGGTAGCCAATTTATTTGTGTATGGATCACTCCGTCAGCTTCCAGTCATCCTATTCTACGTTCAAGTGCGGATTTTATGCCCTTGTTTGTCCAATCTTCCATGTGGATTTATTGCGACTTATATTGCTTGATTGAATACATGGACTGTGGGATTTGGATACCATTGGACACAGAGGAGATTTAATCCGGCTTTTATGCTGCCCTGAACTCTTTATTTTGATACATGGACTCTGCTCTGTCTTTGTATCTTGGACTTTGGACTATTGGGATACTTCCTTCACCCCAGCAGGGTACAGTAAGCGCATTCGGTCTAATTCTCTGTCTGTTCATTTATATTGTACATATCAGTCTTTATTATATGCTATTGATTACAGTTGATATACTATTTTGTGCTAACTTGCAGTGTGCTTAGTGTAGATGGCACTCCACTCGTCGCTTCTTTCCAGGATGAAGAGGAAGCACTGGGGAGAATCACCTTCTGGGTTTGTTCACTTAAGCCAATTACAGAGCCACCTAACCATAGTTTTGCCTAGCCCACATTTGACTAGTTTGTTTGCCGGAAGGTCATGGGGGACCTTTTCAAAGGAAGGCCTTCGCGAAATCTAGATACGCTCCATCCACAGCCTTCCCTGCATCTACCCAGCTTGTAACTCTATAAAAAAAGAGATCAGATTAGACTGGCATGGCTCATTTTTGATAAATCCATGTTGACTCTTAGCGCTGACTGCATTTGATTCTAAGTGTTTCCAGAACCACTTCCTTAACAATCTTTTCCAGAATCTTGTCTGGTATGGACGTGAGGCTTGAAGATAGATAGGGAGCACATTTGCCCTCTTCCAATCTGCTGGGACTTCTCCCATTCTTCAAGAACTCTCAAACTTATTGCCAGTCATTCCGAAATTACTTCTGCTAGTTCCTTTAATACACTTGCATGTAGTTGATCGGCCCTGGGGACTTGAATTCGTTTAGAGTGGCCAGGTATCCCTGGATGACTTGTTTCCCTATTTGGGGTTGGATTTCCCCTAATCCTTCATCCATTCAAAGTTGCTGAGGTTGAGGATGTCTTTCTTTTCGTGAGAAAGGTGCATCTACAATGTAGAATTGAGCGCCCCCGCCCCCGTGGAGCAATGGGTTAAACCCTTGTTCTGGCAGGACTAAAAACTGACAGGTCGGAGGTTCGAATCTGAGGAGAGCTGGATGAGCTCCTCTGTCAGCTCTAGCTCCCCATACGGGGACATGAGAGAAGCCTACCACAAGGATAGTAAAACATAAAAAAAACATCCGGGCATCCCCTGGGCAACGTCCTTGCAGATGGCCAATTCTCTCACACCAGAAGCAACTTGCAATTTCTCAAGTCAGTCCTGACACAAGAAAAATTGTAGAATTAATAAAGTTTGATACCAGTTTTAAATGTCATGGCTCTGTCCTATGGAATCATAAGAGCTGTAGTTTTACAAGGTCTTCATAGTACATGGTGCCTTACTCTAGTATATGGTGCCTCCCAATGTACTGAATCTCTTTTCTCTTCTCCAGGCTGGGCACACCAAGCCACCCACCATTTATATTGTTTTGTTTCAGTTATGCTGCCGCTGCAGGATGTGATGAGATATTGAAATGATGGGTAATTTTTCCAAGTCCAGGTATGAATAAGCAAAACTGTGGAACAACAGAGAGCCAGGTGCTATCTTGCAATCTCCCTCCCCATGCATAAAATTGGAGCAAAGTAACCTTAAAAATAGAACAAAATAAGAGTAAGGGAATCAAAATAATAGAGACTGACTGGTAGTTAGTCACACTCAGGGTTAGCAAAGGTGCAATTGCGAGGGATCAGACTGAAAGAGACAAAGGAAGAGAGAAAGAGCGATGTAGGAAGATAAGAAAGAATATAGAGTTGCTTCTTGACTTCCGGGGTAGAGGGGTTTTTTTTAATCACATATGTTCTTACTGAGACAAGCTGTCTCCTTCTCTTCCTATATTCAATTCCATTTGCAGAAGTGGGTTTAATAAAGTATTGCTTAAGAGGTTTCCCTCTTTCTCTTGTTATTTATCTAGTTTCTGTCAAGGACTTTTTAAGAAGCAATTCCCTACAGGTGGTTCTTATGTGTTATCAAATGCCTGTGCTTCAATTAACAGCAACTCCGGGAAGTCTAGCTGCCTTCCTTCCTTTGAGTGTGTTCAGGCTGCCCCCTGCTGGATGCAGTCTCAGAGATATTATTATTGTTTATCATCATCATCATCCTCATCGTCATCATTGTCATGCAGTCAAAAGGCAAGTTTTCAAAGAACCGATACAACAAAGGACCTCCCCCCCCAAGTCCACAGTCTGGGGGTCCACCTGGATTCAGCGGTCATGCTTGATACTCAGGTGTCAGCGGTGGCTGGGAGGGCCTTCACACATCTAAGACTCGTGCGCCAGCTGTGACTGTACCTTGTGAAGTCTGATCTGGCCACAGTAGTCCATGCCTTAGTTACCTCTAGATTGGACTACTGCAATGCACTCTATGTGGGGCTGCCCTTGAAGACAGCCAGGAAACTTAAACTGGTCCGGTGATCAAAAGCCAAATTACTAGTTGGAGCAAATTACAGGGAGCTGTATTTATTTATTTCGTATCAATAGCATTGCGTAAATTCGTATAAAACTGATAAAAATAGAAGATGCCCAGGCAGCTAAATATCTTTTGACCAAAAACAGGCAACAGCAACGGCATTGTCTGTAGCCTCCAGTAATTCCTCCTCTGTACATGAGGCAGGGCACAGTGGACAAGCATACAGATGTGGAGTTGTCTGTTCTGCTCCACAGTAACTCAAGGTGTGAGATTCTTTTAGGTAGTCCCATTTTGCAAGGTTGTCTTTTCATCTGCCCACTTTGCTTCTGAGTCTATTCAGTTGCCCATTCTTGGTTTGTCCCTGGAAGAAGACCCTCACGGGGGGCCATCCAGTTGGGATTTCCTGGTTTAGCTGCCCAGAGGGGTACCCTTGCTGTTGCTGGGGGGATGCCAAGAGGAGACGTAGTTCTTAGGCCTGTTTAGGTTCGGTTTGGAAAAACCTACCGAATTTGGATTTTTGAACCAATTTCAAACCACGCAGGAAAAGCTGCAGTAAATCTTGCCAATTGGAAGAGTGGCAGTTCGAAGCTCGGCTCAGGGTGAGCTCCTGGCCTTTAGCCCAGCTTCTGGCTACCTAGCAGTTTTAAAGCAAATGTGACTAGATAAATAGGTACTGCTTAAGGAAGGCAGGTATTTGAGTCACCCATAAGGAAATGCCAGAAAAAATGCCAGCAATTCAATCAAGGAGGAAGATTCAAACAAAGCTCTTTGACAGGGATGATGGACAGACAGCACCCTCGGGTGGCCAGAACCGAGCAGAAAGCTCCAATATGCCAAAAATTGGAAAGGCTATATATACCTCTATCTATGTAAAGTTGTCTTGTCAGTGTATAATAGCATTAAATGTTTGTTGATATATGTTCTGTGATTTGTCCTGAATCGCCTTCGGGGTGAAAAAAGCAGAATATAAATACTGTAAATAAATAAGTCCAATTACTGGAGAGTCTGATGATAAAAGGAGCCGCATGAATCCCAATAGTAGCTGCTTAATTTGTTCTTGTGTGATTCCTTTTCTCTTTCTCAACCTGAAGGTCAGGGCTCCTGGGGGGGGGGGAGAGATTGCGAGGGGGTGTCATAGGGTTCACCAAAGACCATATGAAAACACAGTATTTTCTGTTGCTCATGGATGTTCTGTGTAGGAGGTTTGGCCCAATTCTATCATTGGTGGCAGGCAGGTAGCTGGGGGCTTAGGGGCTTCAGCCCCGAAATTCTCAGGGTGGTCCGCGAGAAGGCATAAGAACATAAGAACATAAGAAGAGCCATGCTGAATCGGGCCTCAGCCCATCTAGTCCAGCATTCTGTGTCACACAGTGGCCCACTAGTTGTACACAGGGATCTCTAGCAGAAAGGAGGGCAAAACCCTCACCTGCTCCCGACCCCCCACAACCAGTACCCGGGGAAAAATACTTTAAAACAAGCCGAACTAAAATGTATTCCTAAAATAAGAAAGAGGCCGGGAAAGTCCAAGAGGACATCGGTATGGCTTACAAATGAAGTAAAAGATGTGATTGGAAAGAAGAAAAACTCATTTAAGAAATGGAAGGCTCTTCCTACTGAGGAGAACAGAAAGGAACACAAGCTCTGGCAAACTAAATGCAAAGCAACCATCAGGAAAGCCAAGAGAGATTTTGAGGCACATATAGCCAAGAACATTTAAAAAAATAACAAAAACTTCTTTAAGTACATCAGAAGCAGAAACCCAACTAGAAAAGCAGTTGGGCCACTTGACGAAAATGGTAAGAAAGGGACAATAAGTGAAGACAAGGAGATTGCTGAGCGGCTAAATGACTTCTTTGCCTCCGTTTTCACACAGGAGGACAGACAACATATGCCTGCAGCTGAGTCAGTTTTTTCAGGGAGGGAATTAAATGAATTAAACCAGATAGAGATAAACAAGGAAGATGTTCTCACATGCCTTATTAAACTAAATGTCAACAAATCACCAGGGCCAGACGGCATCCACCCCAGAGTTCTTAAAGAACTCAAGTGTGAAATTGCTGAAATTCTAGCCAAAATATATAACCTTTCTCTAAGATCAGGCACTGTACCCGAGGACTGGAGGGAGGCAAATGTAACTCCGATCTTCAAGAAAGGATCCAGGGGTGATCCAGGAAATTATAGGCCAGTTAGTCTAACCTCAGTTCCAGGCAAAGTGATGGAAACCATTATTAAAGAAAAAATTACCAAGCACATAGAAGAACAGGCATTGCTGAAGGAAAATCAACATGGTTTCTGCAAAGGCAAATCATGTCTTACTAACTTGATAGAATTCTTTGAGGGTGTAAATAAACACATAGATAAAGGGGACCCAGTCGATATTGTTTACCTTGACTTTCAAAAGGCTTTTGACAAAGTCCTCTCCAAAGGCTCCTAAATAAGCTCTTCAGCCATGGAATCAGGGGACAGGTCTTGTCCTGGATTGGAACCTGGCTAAACTGTAGGAAACAAAGGGTGGTAATAAATGGACATTTCTCTGGGTGGAAAGAGGTGAGAAGTGGCGTACCCCAAGGTTCAGTTTTAGGACCGTTACTTTTTAATTTATTCATAAATGATCTGGATGTAGAAGTAAATTGTGAGGTAGCAAAGTTTGCAGATGACACTAAACTGTTCAGGGTAGTTAAAAATGAAACTGACTGTAAAGAGCTCCAGAAAGATCTCTCGAAATTGAGTGAATGGGCAACAAAGTGGCAAATGCATTTTAACCTAAACAAGTGTAAAGTCATGCACATCGGGGCAAAGAACCCCAAATACACTTATCAACTGATCGGATCAAAGCTTTCTGAGACAAACCAGGACAGGGATCTTGGGGTTTTGGTGGACAGCTCAATGAAGATGTCAACCCAGTGCGCTGCAGCAGTGAAAAAAGCAAATTCTATACTTGGCATGATCAGGAAGGGAATCGAAAATAGGTCGGCAAATGTTGTATTGCCTCTCTACAAATCTATGGTGAGGCCACATCTGGAGTACTGTGTACAATTCTGGTCACCGCACCTCAAGAAGGATATAACGGAACTGGAAAAGGTACAAAGAAGGGCAACAAAAATGATCCAAGGGATGGAGCAGCTCCCTTAAGAAATCAGGTTGCAACGCCTTGGTCTTTTCAGCCTTGAAAGACGGCGTTTAAGAGGTGACTTGATCGAAGTGTATAAAATCATGCATGGGATAGAAAAGGTGAATAAAGAAAAAATATTTTCTCTGTCACACAACACTAACTAGGGGCACTCCTGAAGCTCCAAGGTAGGAAAGTTAGGACTAATAAAGGGAAATGTTTCTTCACCCAGAGGGTCATTGGGTTATGGAACTCACTTCCAGAGGAGGTTGTGACAGCTGTCAGCCTGGACAGCTTCAAGGCAGGATTAGACAGATTCATGGATACCAAGGGAATCAGTAGTTACTGAAAAGGCCTTACTGGTACATTATTTAAACTGTTATATTTATTCATATCATGATCTGATCACCATGCTCATTATATCCCACATTCATGGGGTTATTTGGACAACAATACAAATGGTTTGGTAGGGTAGTCCCTCTCTTACCCAGATTCAGCCCCTCCCGAATCAAACTCAGCCCTCCCCGAATTAAAATCCTGGCTACGGCCCTGATTGGTGGGGTCCAAAATGCTCTTTGATTGTAAGTGAACTCTAACTCCCAGCAACTACAACTCCCAAATGTCAAGGTCTATTTTCCCTAAACTCCACCAGTGTTCACATTTGGGCATATTGAGTATTTGGTTCAGATCCATCAATGTTTGAGTCCATAGTTCTCTCTGGATGTAGGTGAACTACAACTCCAAAACTCAAGGACAATGCCCACCAAACCCATCCACTATTTTCTTTTGGTCATGGAGATTCTTTGTGCCAAGTTTGGTTCAGTTCCACTTTGTGCCAAGTTTGGTTCAATTCCACTCCCCGCAACTACAACTCCCAAATGACAAAATCAAACCCCAATCCCAACCCCACCAGTATTCAAATTTGGGCATATCGGGTATTTGTGCCAAATTTGTTCCAGTGAATGAAAATCCATCCTGCATATCAGATATTTACATGACGATTCATAACAGTAGCAAAATTAGTTATGAAGTAGCAACAAAAATAATGTTATGGTTGGGGTCACCATGACATGAGGAAGTGTATTAAGGAGTCACAACATTAGGAACGTTGAGAACCACTGCTTTAGTACATAGATGAGAAGACGTGGCCCCTGGATGTTGGACTGCATCTCCCATCAGCCCTAACCGAGATAACTAGTGGAGGAGGAAAGATGCGATGAGCTCTAAAAGCTCCAGTAAAGAGCATGACTCCTCTTCATCATCACAGTTACACTGGTGGAAATATCCCATGATGAATTGACTCAAACCACTTTTGTATAGGTATTTAACTGGAGGTTTCTTTGATACACATGTACCAGAAATGCACTCACCTCTTTTAAGTCCTCCTTCCCCTCATTAATTTCTCAAAGAGCTGCACCAATAGAGGAACTTTTTTCCTCCCCATCCTTGATATATGCAAGTAATTCCCATCTGAGTTCTCCCAGCGCTCTGACAGGAGAATAGACCCCTATTAGGAAAGGTGGCGGCAAAAAACAACACAGTGATTAAATGCAAAATTGAAATTATAATGAAAATTGGGGCACTGAAAAGAAATTTAATTAAGCAAGCAACTGCAAATCAAACAGAAATGTATTCATTATTTAATCAAGTAGTGAAGTGCAAAATCTCTTCTAATCAGGGAAAGTCTCCGAGAGCAGATAAAGAAGGAGCGAGAGAGAGAAATCAAGGAACCAATTTAAAAGCAGGAGGAAAATCCCTCCCGTCCTCAGGACAAAAGAGTGTTTGTCTGAGAAACAAAAAGGTTAGCAGAGGGGTTTTGCGGATTGGGCTTTTGTTTGTTTGTTTTTTACCCCAAAAACTATGTTGGCTGTGATTAAGGCAGCAGTTCTCAAAATGCAAATTGTAGAGTGTAGGTTGGCTATGTCACACCAATGAAAAATATATTTTATGTATTTATTTCAAATATTTGTACCCCTCCCTTCTCTACCCACGAAGGGGGACTCAGGGCGGCGTACAGTGGGCAGCGATTTGATGCCCCACATATACAATCAATAAAAACAACAGTTATATGATAAATACATTAATCAGATTAAAAACCGTTTTAAAAAGTACAAATAGTGTTGTAGTTGAGCAAACTGAGCCTGTAGTTGCTACAGGTAGTAACTCGGAGGAGGATTCTGTGTTGGACATGTCACTGGAAGAGGGAGGTTTGGGCAGAATGACTGCAGCTGGGAGGAAAAGGGCTGCAAGTGCTGAGAGTTTGGAAGAGGCAGAGCACAGGAGAAAGGTCCGACAAATACTTAGGGAGCCTACCAGTGATGATACTTTTGAGGGGTTTGACGAGAGTTACCTTCAGAAGAGAGTGATACCGAGCTGGACTCAGCACTGGTGCAAGATGTCAGGGATGTGATAAATGCTGAGTCCAGCGAAAGCTCCTTTTTTGGCTTTTCGAGTGACCTTGCTTGGCCTAGTGGGGATGTTGAATCGGACTGGGGTCCTTTAACTGCTCAGAAAAGGTGGGAAGATTGGAGGAACACACCCAGGGCTGCAGCTGAGGGGAATGGGGCAGAGTTGGGTGGGGAGTCTGATGACTCTGATTTGTAAGGGTATTAAAGTAAGGCCTGGGGATTTGGGACTCTGTGGTCGGCCAAGGTGTTGCTGGTGGGTTGCTGGTTCTTGTATTTGGTGCTCTTGTTTCTTGCATCGCAGTTCCTGATTCCCAGCAAGCTGTGAGTATTGGGCTGTTTTCCATGCTGGGTTCTGGGGGAGCTGCCATGGCAGCTCTAGCTGAAAATGTTGTATGTTGGGGGTTTGGGGTTTTAATGTGTGTTTTTATGTTTAGTGACTACCGCGTTTCGTTTGGTCTTTTCCTGTGTTGCTGTGAGTGTCTGTCGCTTATTTGGTATCGTATATGGGTGGAGGGGAGTTGCTGTGGGATGCGGGGGCTTTGATGTGTTTGTTTGTATACTTAGCTCCTGGAATTGGAGAAGCACTCTTCCTTTCCTTTTTTGGACGGGTCTTCACATCGCAACAGACTTCGAGCCGGAATACAGCCAAGGACTTCAAAAGACGGACGTCTTCACTGTTTTTGTTTACTGGGCTTTTTGTTTTGTGTGGGTTCCTTTTTATGCCGGACTGTGGCTGTGTTTTTGTTAAAAATAAACTGTAAATACTTTTGCTAGCTTGGCGTGTCTTTGAGCCATCTGTGGGAGTTTCGACAAATAGCCTGAGTTCTGCAATCCCAACTTAATCCAAAGCCAGTCCACAGTCCGTTTTCTATAGCATTGCCATCATTTTATTGTCCGCCTGCTACCCGAATGTTTAACCTAATGCCTGGTCCCATAGCCACATCTTCAACTTTTTTCTAAAAGAAAGGAGGGAAGAAGTTGACCTAATTTCACTGGGGAATGAGTTCCACAGGCAAGGGACCACCACCGAGAAGGCCCTGTCCCTCGTCCCCACCAAACGTATTTGCGATGTAGGTGGGATCGAGAGCAGGGACTCCCCGGAAGATCATAAATTTCGAGGTGGGACATAAGGGGAGATACATTCGGACAAGTAAGCTGGGCCAGAACCATATATGCGAAAAATGTTATTAGTATGCCTACTAGACCAGTGTTTACATTTGCAAAATCCTGGGGCACACCACCAACCAAAATGACACAAAATGACACTCTAACACAGTAATACATATAGTTAATATGTTTTTAAAATATATTTATACACTCAGTGTGAAACCTGGGCCTGTTTCAATGAACTCAACATAGATATCCTGGCAGGAATGGCAGAAAGACACAAACTTCCCACACAGAACTCCCATAACCAAGAGAAAATGCTATAAGAGTTTGGTGGGCATTGACCTTGAGTTTTGGAGTTGTAGTTCACCTATATCCGGAGAGCACTGTGGACTGAAACAATGTTGGATCAGGACCAAACTTGGCATGAATACTCAATATGCCCAAATATGAACGCAGATGGAGTTCAGGGGAAATAGACCTTGACATTTGGGAGTTGTAGTTGCTGGGATTTATAGTTCCCCTACAATCAAAGAGCATTCTGAACCCCACCAATTATAGAACTGGGCCAAACTTCCCACACAGAACCCCCAGGAGGCAAGAGGAGGTCTCTACTTGGGGAAAGGGAGGTGGGCCTTCCCAATGCATGGAGAGGGAGAGACCAAGTAGACAATGGGTGGGGAAGGGGGGTGTTTGTAATCTTGTGCCTTTATCGAGGTAGGTTTCTTAGGGTTTTTATACTTCAACACACTAGACTCTCCCCTCCCCTTCTGGAGGTTCCAATTTCCCACGGCATACCTGATGATCGCTCACAGCACATTAGTGTGCCCCGGCACACTGGTTGGGAAACACTGTACTAGACAGTATTTCCCTTCCTTCCTTCCTTCCTTCCTTCCTTCCTTCCTTCTTCCTCTTCCTCCTCACCATGTTTCAGATTTAGGGTTGCCAGTTTTTTCTAGATCTGTTCTTCTATCTTCAACTTCTCAACTCAAGTCTTCTGCCCTGGAGACTTGGACTCGGAGAAATGGGTTCAAATTACAGGAAAGGAGATTCCACTTGAACATTAGGAAGAACTTCCTGACCATTAAGAACTGTTCAGCAGTGGAAAACTGAGACATTTAACGGTGTGATGAAGGTAGAGGAAACATCAATTTCATTACAAAACGGAGTAAAACTGAGCTCTTCTCTTCCAGACATTTCCCTGCCTCAATGGAAAGTCCCTCAACTCTATCATTCTGAGACACCACTTGGCTAAATGCAATGGGATCTTTAGATTTGTAGTTTGGTGACACACCAAGCACTCTTTGGCAGAGAAGGCTAAAGAACTTCTGAAACTACGATTCCCATGATTCCATAATGTTGAGCCATGACAGTTCATGTGGTGTCAAACTAAATTTGTTGTATAGTGTAGATAGCCACCCAACATGCCAGAGATTAAATACTGATTTTTTTTCAACCACTGGAGAAAGCTAAATTCCTCAGCTTCTTTCCCCTGTTTCCCACTCATATCCCTTTTATGTCAAAGTGACACTGAATCCACACCAGTTTTAGATTGCACTTTTAAAAGACTTTTCCAATATGCTGAGCTTATTGGTGGGATTCAGCCCCCTGGGGAGCCTCTTTAGGTGCAGATGGAAATTTGGAACATTTTCACTGATGCACTAACAGCCACTAGCTGTGATTGGCAAATATCCACACCTGCTGAGTGAGACACCTGGAGTTTCTGCTTGATATTCTACTAAGTGGAGGCACAGGTACACACACTACAAAGTGCACTGCAAAATCCAGAGAAGTGGACTCTACTACATAGTCCTGTCTAAATCTCCATGTTTCTCAAG
This sequence comes from Anolis apletophallus, assembly GCA_030556195.1. Classification (NCBI taxonomy): domain Eukaryota; kingdom Metazoa; phylum Chordata; class Lepidosauria; order Squamata; family Anolidae; genus Anolis; species Anolis apletophallus. Next base: position 13,288,535 of record JARBWK010000008.1, read on the forward strand.
GAAGACTACTCAGAAGGCCGTATTATAGTGGAACCTTGAATGATCCCAAGGAAAACCATCTTCACTTTTAATATATATATATTTATTTATTTATTGTTCATTTTATATACTGCTCCTCCCTGCAGGCTCGGGGCGGTTTACATTTAAAAAAACAGATTAAGGACCGAGCAAAGATGGCGGCAGGTCGGGCGGTGTGAGTGCTCCTCACCCCGCCAACCGTTACCGCGATCCAGGGGGCGAATCGCGCCCCCACCTCAGGCTGCAAACAGCAGTCAAGAGGCAGCGAAACCGGGGGATCTTGCCACTGGCTCCAGAAATCCCCCTCCTCAAGAGGGGGAGATTGAGAGGGCCCGGCGAGTCCTCAGCCCGGCGAGCGGATCGGGGAGCGGGAAGCAAGCTCAAGTCTGCATTTACTGCCAGCCCAGCTCGCCCCGACGGAGTAAGTAAAAGGACCGAACAAGGGGGGGGGGGAACAGTCAGCCCCAGAACCCGGGGAACGGAGCGGAGCCCCAGCGAAGAGAGATCACGCAGGGGAGAGGGGGTGGTTGCAGGACAGGAGGCAGACATATCAGCCTGAAAGACCCCCAAAGGCCCGGAAGACACAACAACTCGGGGGACAATCGGGGACGGATAAGCAGCCGAGAAAAGGAGAAAAGAGGGAGGCAGAGCGCCTGCGGGACCCCAAAAAGCACCCCTGAAAAGCTCCAGAAGGCACAGGAAGGAGAGATCCGAGAACCAAGATGGCGGCCAATGAAGGGTAGAGAGAAAAGATAACAACCTGGGGAAGAAGGCGGCCATTTTTGGAGAGGGCTCCTCCCACCTCAGGGGAAAAAAAAAAGAGGCGCGAAACAAACAGGAAGGGAAGGCAACAAGCCACAAGGAACCAAATGTAGATTGGACATTCAACGGAAGGGCAGAGAGGACGGAGAAAAGAGGGAGCAACAGAACAGACGGGCCAACAAGAGAGTCAAGCAAAGGAACACAAAAGCCCCATAAAACAGAGAGGATTATAAGGGGAGGGAGAGGGGGAACAGAAAAGGAAAACAAGACGAACAGGACAGGGCTGGGTGGAAAGAAAGACATAAAGAAGAGGAGGGAAAAGAGCAGACAACACCGACCCTCCACCTCCCCCCTCCCCCAACAAACAGGAATCAATCAACGTAGTGGCTCTGGCCGATGCAAAGGACATCACAGCGCAAGACAAAATCGCAAAGACATCTCCCCCTCCATTCTCAGCTGAGCAAAACATGCCAGCACTCAAAGAATCAAGCACAGAAGTAAAAGAACAAGAGAGATGCAGGGAAGGAGACCAGAGGAGGAAAAAGTAACTCTAAAGGACATTATGACAGAACTACGAAAATTAGGGAAGCACAAGACAGGTGCATACAGACGATTGACTCAATACTGGCCCGACAAGAAAAGCAAATTGAATTGCTACAGGACGCAAGGCTAGAATCAAACAAAGAAGCGACCCCCATAAGACTAGTACTAACAGTCGTTTATGAGGATGGAAAGGAAACACCCCAGGTTGCAGGGAAAAGTGCAGCAATACAGGAGGATTTGGAGAAGGGGGTGGAGAAGACTACAAAATTGCAAGAAGCATTAGGGGAAAGAGGAATTTATTCAAAAGAAAAAGAAGTGGAGAAGAAACTCTGGGAGCTACTAGAGCGATTAATGAAGATTCTACAGTCTCTACCCTCAAAAAAGGAGAGAGGACAAGAACCAGGAGGTCGATCCAACATCTAAGGGTACATTCAGGTGCAAAATAAGAACAAAGCTAAACGGAGTGGGGGACAGACCAATGGAATGAAAAGCCGGAGGAGGACAACTCAACAAAGCAGAAAGAAAACTCCAAAGAAAACACATCCTTACTCTCCAGGGAGGCCCACGGAATATAGTCCTTCGAGAGGTGAAAACATGGAGGCGGATGTAGGGAGGTCTAGAATCCCATAAAGAATATGGTTAGGAAGGAGGACAAGAAAGATGAAAGGAACGGACACAACTACATTGAAAGACAAGGAACGGACTATGGACATGGATCCTCCTACCAAACAACAAACAACGCGAACCCCCCAACCAGGTAAACTCAAGAGTCAACGACCCCTGGCTACCTGATGAAGGAATGGGACTACCTATCGCACCTCCACTCAGACCTCTTACCCATCCTCAACCCCTCCCCCCCCCCCCTCCCCTTACCAAGGTCCCAGGAACCCCCACCACCACCACCCTCACACCTTTTCCCAGTTTTGCTGTATTTGAAAACCTTAATAAAAATTATTGGAAAGAAAAAAAAAACAGATTAAAATGCAGATAAAACACTTTGTTATATAAAACATGAAGGACATGGTCAGAGTTGTCCGGGGGAACTTAGATTGAAAGCCTGCTTTAAAAGGGTCGTCTTGCAGGCCCTCCAGAAGGGGGCTAACTCCATGATAGCCCAAACGTCATCTGGTAACGCGTTCCATAGCCTCGATAACACCATGGAGAAGGCTCGTCGTCTTGTCACTGAGAGGCGACAGGAACAAACTGATGGAATCATCAGAAGGTTTTGTTCTTCTGAGCGCAGAGATCTCCGGGGAACGTATGGGGTGAGGCGGTCCCTCAGGTACACTGGCCCTAGACCATACAAGGCCTTAAAGGTCAAAACCAGCACCTTGAAAACAATCCGGTACTCTATTGGCAGCCAGTGCAATTGCTGTAGGATTGGTGTAATGGGCTCTCTCGCAGGTGCTCCCACCAGCAATCGAGCAGCAGCATTTTGTATTAGCTTGAGTTTCCGGGTTGTCGACAAGGGAAGGCCAATGTAGAGGGCATTACAGTAGTCTAACCTCGAGATGACCGCCGCCTGGATCACCGTAGCTAGGTCATTCCTGGATAGGTAAGGAGCCAGTCGCCTAGCCTGTCGAAGATGGAAAAATGCTGTCCTGCTAACCATGGAGATCTGAGTCTCCATCGATAGCAGTGGGTCTAATTGAACCCCCAGGCTTTTTACCAAAGACGACGAGCTTAACCGCTCGCCATCCAGGGTAGGCAACCGGCACTCACCCATACCATGACGACCCAGCCATAGGGTCAATGGATTCACCTTCAACCGGCTGGTGCGCAGCCATCCAGTCACAGCTTCAAGGCATTGATGGAAACTTCTGGAGTAATGTGGCTATTGGCACAGTTTGGCATTAAAATTGTGTATGCCAAAGACAGAAAGAAAGAGAAGTGGATATTTAGAAAAAATGGCCTTATCATTTTTTTAAAAGTACAATACTATTTCTGTAGTGAGGAAGACTATGGCAAGATGACCCTGTATGCCTACTACTTGGGCTCCAATTACAATTCCACCTAAACAATTTTTGAAGATCAATCTTTAAATCCTCATATCGTGTCAGCTTTTCCAGTTGTTTCTCTTCAATCCAGCTATCACCTGGGATTGCAACATTGACAATCCATACTTTGTTTTTTAACACGATTGTGAGGTCTGGAGTATTGTGCTCCAAAACTCCATCTGTCTGAATTTGGAAGTCCCAGAGGAGTTTGACATTTTCATTTTCTGTAACTTTTTCAGGCTTGTGATCCCACCAATTCTTTGTTGCAGGCAGATGGTTTTTGTGCCACAGGTTCCAATGAACCATCTGAGCAACAGTGTTATGCCTCTGCTTGTAGTCTGTCTGCACAATTTTCTTGCAGCAGCTGGGGATCTATTGTTTCATCTGCTTCCTTGCAGAGTCTACATTTGGGATCTGTCATCGACTTTTCAATTCTGGCTTTGATGGCATTGGTTCTAATGGCTTGTTCTTGGGCTGCCAGAATCAGGCCCTCCTTTGTCTCCTTTTTCAGAGTTCCATTTGTGAGCCACAGACATGTTTTTTCTTTGTCAATTTGGCTCTCGATTTTTCCCAGGAACTGTCCATGGAGAGCCTTCCTTTGCCATTTTTCTCTTCTGCCCTGCATTGTGTTTTTACGGTATTATTCACTCTTTGTTTTTTGCACTTTCAGTAGTTTACTACTACTGATTTCCATCAATGTTGGTTCTTGACTGCCTTTCACGTAATCTGCCAGTGCATGTTTCTCTTCTTCTTCTTCTTCTTCTATTATTATTATTATTATTCAGATGAAAAGATTGCCTTGGAGAATGGAAGATTCATCACCTTTTGAGGTCTTTAAGGAAAAGTTGAATGAGGAATGCTAGAGTTGTGTATTGCAGCATGGGATGGAGTTGGACTACATAGACCATGTGGTCCCTGCAAACACTTCTATGACTCTGCTTCATATCCCAATGGAAACAGCTGATAGTCAGTTTCCACATCCCGACCTTTTCCCTATTAGTCAGTGAATACAATGGAGGATAAAAGAAAGCAAAGGAATAAGATGGGACTAAACCTAGGGAATTCCAAGAACTTCAGTTTTAGTACAATAGAGGAAGCGAACCAGATAGCTGCACCAAAGCCTTCATCACAAAGGCCGATTTTGGAGGAAGAACAGTGATATTACAGAAGCTTTTTGGGAGGAAGATGTAGGTCTAAGGAAAAGAAGCAGTCCTTTGGGAAAATGTCTTGCTGAGAGATACTGGGAGTTACTGTCTCAAAAAGTAACTTTCCCAGGCTCTGCATTTGCAAATTTTTCTTCAGCACCTCCCTCCTTAAAATGCAATGGTGAGGCATAACCAGGCGAATTACTCTCCGCAAGTCAAAGCCTCTCCCTGGTCTCTGTTGTGCTGGAAATATAATATATTGCAACCCTAAAGAGAATTGGAATCTGCTTATGCAAGTGTGGACTTGTTTTCAGTTTACTCAAGTGGTATGCGAAGGTGCTTCCTCTCCGACACCCTGCTTTCGCTTGGAGAAGAACGCAAGCAAATAATAATTTAGCATGCTGTTTAAGTACAGCGTGTCTGGAGCCTTAACAAGAAAACCCTCGTATTTAATTAGCAGCTTAATTTAGTGTTGTGTGAATAGTGACTCACTGTTATTAAGCAAGGGAGGATGAGACTTGTGCAGGGCCGCCAGTGTGGAAGAGAAGAACAACACAAGAGAAGGCGACAGAAAGAGGCCGATAGTGATGACTCTAGCAGAGCTGAAATTGGACAAGGATTCACGCGGAAAAGGCAGTGTCACACAACAAAAGGGAAATCATCAGCCTCAGGCAACAGAACGTGACTAGGGTCCCATCAGTATCTTAGAGGAGCATTAATTTTTTTTAACGTTGGCATGTCCATTGTCTACTTGAGAGGGTTAAAAGTAGAAAGTACCCCTGCTCTTTGGGATGAGACGCCGAGAGGCGCAGCAACAGTTTGCCTAGAGAACAGCTTGCTTAGATATAAGAAAGTAACCACAATTGCCTTTGTTAGTGTACATGTGAACTCTGCGTGATAGAAGATATGCAGCCAATCAAAACGTGCATGATCAGGACAAGTAGCCAGTCCTGGCAGAGAGAAATGAGGTAATGTTAGTTACTGATAAGAAAGTAATATAAAACCTTGAGCAGTTCCTTGAGCGCAAGCAGAACTGCTAACTGCCCACCTCACGCTGTGCAGCTTGAATAGAGAGTCTTGACTAGGATTGGACCATCTCCTGGTGTTCCTTCGTCTTTGAGGGGCCCGCTGCCCTAAACCCAAGTTCCCTTACATATTTATCTGTTTTTCCCCAATTTTCCAATACAGGGAAGATATTTATGTTATATCTTCCCTGTAAAATTAGGTGCCTCGGCTTATATTCGGTTTGGCTTATACTCGGTTTGGCATATACAGTATATAGAATACTGTATATGCCAAACCGAGTATAAGCCAAACCGAATATAAGCCGAGGCACCTAATTTTACCACAAAAAAACTGGGAAAACGTATTGACTCGAGTATAAGCCGAGGGAGGGAAATGCAGCAGATACTGGTAAATTTCAAAATAAAAATAGATACCAATGTAGTTACATTAATTGAGGCATCAGTAGGTGAAATGTTTTTGAATATTTACATAAAAGTGTAATTTAAGATAAGATTGCCCAACTCTGATTAGACCATTATTCTAACCTTCTTCTTTGGAGACTGAGCATAGATTCCATTTCTGTCTGTTCCATCTACAGTATTGTCCTCATGATGCACTTTCCCCCATCCGTAACTGAAGGCCTAACCCCACTGTTCATCCCCTTTGAGCTTCTCCCTCAAAAATACACTTTCCCTCTACTATCTCACCTAGGGTTTTATCATTTTTATCATGTATTCTAAATAATTCTAAATAATTACAATTAAAACCAGCAATAAACATAAGTTGTTAAAACAGCAATTACAATCACAAAAATTCAAAATCGTAGTTCAGAATCAGTCCATTAGTCAATCACTTTAAGAGATCTCAAGTATTGCATTGCTATGGTTACTGCTTGAATGCTTGTTCCCATAACCATGTTTTTTCCTGCAAGACAGGATGGAGGGGGCTGTTCTGATTTCTTTGGGAAGGGAGTTCCACAGACGAGGGGCTACCACTGAGAAGGCCCGGTCTCACGTTCCTACCAGTCATGCTTGTGAGGGTTGGTGGGATCGAGAGCAGGGCCTCCCTAAACTGTCTTAATCTTCGTGATGGTTCCTAGAAGAAGATATGTTCAGACAAGTAAGCTGGGTCAGAACCATTTAGGACTTTATAGGCTAAAGACAGCACTTTGAATTGGCAGCCAGTGGAGCTGACATAACAGGGAGGTGGTGTGCTCCTTGAATGATGCTCCAGTGGGAAATCTGGCTGCTCCCTGTTTGAACAGTCTTCAAAGGCAACACCACGTAGAGCGCATTGCAGTAATCTATATGGGATGTAACAAGAGTGTGGACCGCCATGGTCAAATCAGACTTCTCAAGGTACGGGTGTAACTGTTGCTCCCCTAACCACCACCAAGACGTGGCGTTCCAGGCTCAATGATGAATCTAGGATCACTCCCAAGCAGCAAACCTGTGCCTTCAGTGGGGGTGGAACCCCATTCAGCACAGGCGGTAACCCTATACTCTGTTCGGCCTTACAACTGACCAGGAGGACCTCTGTCTTTCAATTTGTTCACCTTCATCCAGTTGACTGCAGTTCAAGAAAGTAACTTTTCCAAGCCTTGCTTGTCATAGCAACCACCATACCCACATATATCCAAAAGTAGAGGATACATTTCATTTTCATAACTTTTTTCTCATGCCTAGAGGATACATTACACCCCAAGAGTGAGTGAAGGATGGAGTGAATTGTTATATTGTACAGCTCATAGGAATTTCTATTATTTAGTTCAAAGGAGCTAACAGGCTGATTGGAAAATAATCTTTCATAAAATAAAAGAATCCTAAACAAAAGAAACAAACCCCTAATAACAATTAAATCTACAAGACAGGACTGCAGTCTTATGTATAATTATCTGGAAGTGAGCTCCACGGAAATCAGTGAATGCATCAGTGCAACTTGTAAAACAGATTGAGCGGTGATGAATATCCTTCAGCCAGCTGAAATGCAAGCTTGAGCTTTTAATTAGAATCTCACCATCTTCTCAAGCAAAAGGTTGAAAGATTGATTCAGGACGATAGTTGTATCACTCAAAGAGAAATTTCAAGCAGAATTGGCATTTCACAAGAACGTGTGGGTCACATTATTGCTTTGCTTGGCTATCGGAAGATCTGTGCACGATGGGTACCCAGGATGCTGGCGCCTAAAATGAAAGCGCACCGGCTTCTTCCGTGACGGCTTCAGAAATCTTGTTCATCATTGGCAGAAATGTATTCAATTTTCTGGTAATTATGTGGAAAAGTAAATAGTGGTAGTTAAAAAGCACATCCTAAGGATTATTTCTGCATTTGATTTATTAAAATATTCCCACCCAAACCCAAGTAACGAAGGTGGAGGCATTACTTTTCATTCAACTCTTGTAATTGCGTCTGGGTATCTATGATAGTACAGCTTAGAAATGGAATCTGCTGTTTTATTGCTCTTTGTATACTCCCTTTCTTCTTGCCTTGGCCAGATTCTTTCAGAATCAATGTAATCAAGAATGATAGTAGATCATATGTAATGTAGGAAGCAATGCCCGTCTCAGGTTATTTACTGATTGGTTTGAAATGACTGTCTCCGACATTTGATCCAAGCCCATTTTTTAGCCTGTAGCTTCAATGGGTAGCCATTAGAAAGGCTATCCATGCCCCAAGTCAGCTTCCTCTCACATCTGGTTATAACTAGTGCCAGAATTGCACTATTCGGTGGCTGCACTGGCACATTTGTAGAGCCAGCTTTGGCCTGCTTCACTAGATTGGGATTTACCTGGCAAGAGGATAAGGAAACACAGGAAACCAGCAGCACTTGTGACTAATGGATGAGCGGTTCAGCAAGTGTACATTGATTTTAGACGTACAGATTACTGGCGTAAGAGAGGCTGGAGGGGAATACTGTTACAGGCTCTCAGTCAGGGCTGCTTCCCAGCATTCAGACACATTTGCAGTGGTGTCCTCTTACTACTCTGAAAGGAGGACTTAATCGTCCTGAAAATGGGCTAGATCATGTCTCTGTCTGCAACCCGTTACACCCCATGGTTCCTTGGTCATTGGGAGCTGAAATAAGATGTCAGCAGCTTCTGCTTCCTAACTGTGGATCCTAGATATTTAGGAAACTGTGCCAAAGGGATGAAACACAGAGTTTGTCAGAGTGATGTCGGGATTACAATATGACTGCAGGTTAGAAGATCAGGAGTACTGCAGTCCCACACACACCGGTTTTCCAGTCTCTAAGGAGGGGAATATGGGACAGTGGCCAGTAGCCAGAGTATGCCACAGTCACAATATGGATGGTAATTGGATTGCCCATCTATGCCGCTGATTGTACAACAGGTGATACAGTTGTGAATGCTCATTTTGCACCAATAGTGATCCAAGTCCCCTCTCACTGCTAGAGACCGCATTGACTTTGTGTGTTTGTGTCAGGAGTGACTTGAGCAAGTTGCTTCTGGTGTGAGAGAACTGGCCATCTGCAAGGACATTGCACAGGGGACACCTAGATGTTTTTGATGTTTTACCATCCTTGTGGGAGGCTTCTCTCATGTCCCCGCATGGGGAGCTGGAGCTGACAGAGGGAGCTCATCCATGCTCTACCCAGATTCGAACCTCTGACCTGTCGGACTTCAGTCCTGCTGGCACAAGAGTTTAACCCTTTGCACCACCTTTTTGACTGAATTCCCTGGACAGTGCTAGGGTTTACTCCAAAATCTACTATCAACTCAATTAATTACATTTATGCTAGTATAAAACCACCAGAGGATTCCAACCAGAGGCACCAAGACAACCAAAGGTGTCTCCATCCCATAATCAAGGCTGAATCCAAATAATATGTCTCCTCCAGAAAATCCCTGGAGAGGCAATGGCAAACTAACTATGAGTATTTTTCTTTCTCACACACAATATTCCATTATTGGTTTGTCATACTTTCATCTTCCTTTTTCCTGCAAAGATCTCGAGATGGTGGGGAAAGATGTTGTGTGCCTTCAAGCTGTTTCTGACCTACCACAACTCCAATCACAGGGCTTTCTTGAGAAGATTTATTCAGAAGTTTTCCACTGCCTTCCTCTGAGACTGAGGGCCTGTCCAGACAGGACCTTTATTGTGGTATCCACCGCAATATTTATTTAAATTTCTATCAGCCGCCACTCCCAGTGGCTCGGGGCGGCTTACATGAGTCAATAAAAACACAGCTAAAATCTCAAATTAGACATTTCATTAATATCACATCAAAACCAGGAACACAATAGAGGTGTTTAGCAAGAGGGGGGCCATGGCCATTCATGTTCCGAAGGCCTTCCGAAACAACAAGGTTTTACAGGCTTTCCGGAATGGGAGAAGGGTCTTAAGAGATGGAATCTCGGCCGGCAGCGCATTCCACAGAACCGGGGCTATAATTGAGAAAGCCTTTCGTCGGGTTGCGGTCAGATGGAACGTCTTGGGGCTTGGAATAACCAGGAGGTTATGTTCTTCAGAACAGAGGGATCTGGTGGGACGATATGGGATAAGGCGGTCCCTTAGATACACTGGCCCCAGACCATTTAAGGCCTTAAAAGTCAACACTAACACCTTGAAGGTAATCCGGCATTCTACAGGAAGCCAGTGCAGTTCACGCAGAATCGGCGTGATGTGATGGCTCGTCGGGACTCTGGTGAGGAGTCGAGCTGCCGCGTTCTGCACTAACTTAAGTCTCCAGATAATAAAGGAGAGGCTGTCGAAACAATGTTCTGGACAGTCTTGAATTAATTTACTACAACCAGGAAAACTCCAGTTTGTAGAGAATTAATTAGATAGTGGGTTTATTCCGCACTTTCTTGGAAGGCGTAGGATAAAACTACTACTCCAGCGTCTGGACTACAGTCCAGACACCATTCCCACAGTTTACCACAATAAGCCTGGTATACTGTGGGAATACTCACCCCTCACCCCAATCCCCCAGACCATTTTGAAAAGTTTAAAAAACCTTACCCAGCCTGCATTATACTTGTGGAGCAGCTCTCCCAGCACATACAAATGACTGCCAGGATAGGTGGGGGGGGGGGGAGGAAAACCCTTCCCCCTCCCCTCCCGCTCTCCTGGAGCATCATTTGTACATGCTGGGAGAGCTGCTCCACAAGTATAATGCAGGCTGGGTGTTTTTTACTTTTTTACTTTTCAAAAGGGTCTGGGGGTTTGGGGGGGGAAGGGTAAGGCCTCCAGATGTTCTCACGGGCTAGTCCCAAGAAAATGTCTGGACACCTACCCCAGAAAGCACACACTTTCTGGGGTGGGTGTGGACAGGCCCCCAGGAAAATCCACGTTTTTTAAACGCATATTCTTCTGGTATAAAGGCCTGTCTGGATCTGGCCTAAGAGAGCTACAATCTACACATCATCCTCAAAACAATCCTCTGGGGTAGACCAGGCGGAGAAAGTATCTGATCCAAGGTTTCCTAGGGCTCTTCCACACAGACCTATATTCCACGATATCAAGGCAGAAAATCCCACATTATCTGAATGTGTACTCAGATAACCCCATTCAAATCAGATATTATGGGATATTCTGCCTTGATATTATGGGATATAGGGCTGTGTGGAAGGGCCCCTAGTGAGAGGATGGACTTGAACTAGGATTTCCCAAGTTCAACACACTGCCTTATACTGATTCAGACCTTTGGACTATCTAACCCTCCAGTATTTTCCAATATTGCTACTTTTAATTGGAGAAGATAAGTATCATAAATGAGATTTCATCCAGGGAAAGTGTGGCCACTTGAGTTCTGCATTCAGCCCTCTAAATTTTACGTGGCCTTTTTTGTTGTTGATAATCCTGTGTTTATGAATGTGTTTATAATATTCTGCCTAATGAATCGCTCAGGCTTATTTTTTACCGTGAAAGGTCAGGCTGCTCATCTAGAAAATTCTGATTATTTTAATTCATTTAATTAATCCTGGACTTTGAAACAACCAGTCAATTAACAAGATAATTAATTACAGAAAAGAAAAAGAGCAACAAGAGAGAGGAAAATCAATGGTTCTTCTGCCTAGTTCATCCTTATCTCGCTTGCATGGAGCCAGGACTTCAACTCCTGGCTCCTGCCCTCAAATAGAAACTGAACTGGAAGGTTGTCTGTAGTAAAATGAGGCAAAGTGTTAAAATTCACGAATCCAATCTGAATCAGGTTTTGAAGAACCTCTGGCCCAAGGATAACATAGGGTAGCGATGGAGGACACGTTTTGTTGGACACGGATAAATGAAACTATGGATATCAATCCCATGGATGTGGGAGTTGTACTGTATAACAACAGCACAAGTATAAGACTGGTAGGTCTGAACCATTTTCAGCATCTCTCAGCAATTCAGTGTCTCTCTCTGCATATATTGTACATTCAAACCATTCTATATTGTTCCACTAATGCAGGGGTTTTTTTTAGACTTTCTGTTTAATGGCTGCTTCTGCTGAAGTATTTGCAGAGACTCCCCTTCCATTCTCACTCTCCCATCTCTCTGCCCAGGTAATAAAATGTTTCAGTGTATCTGAGTGGCGGCAGATATTTCTATAAGACATTCAACCAGATCTATCGTGAAAGGAAAAATTCTGTGGTACATTAAAGCCAAGCTCTGTCTAAAATTAAGCGCTTTTAGGTTTACTGATTTCAATAGAAAATGAAGCAAGTGCTTGCTTGTACCTCTCCCTTTAAAAGCAAAAGTATTTTAAAGTGCTGTGGCCAAATCACACCATGAGTTGTTGGTTTTATGCACTGACATGCATCCCTCATGTTTTTTATTTTTTGTTTACTTACTTTTGAGAACTGTTGCCATTGCATGGCAAATGAATTCTGCATTGGTTACAGAACAGAGGAATTCAGAATTCTGAAGCTACAAAATAACTCCGTCCCAAACTTATTAACCTCTAAATGTAGCCTACAGCTTCCATCATCCTTTATTGGATTGTTCACTGGCTGTGGATGGTGGAAGATGTAACCTAATGAATCTGGAGGTTGTGACATTGAGGAAAGAATAGAAGGCATGCTTATCAAATTTGCAGATGACACCAAATTTGGAGAAATGGCTAATAGTCGTGTGCATGCGGGGTAAAACTTGATTCGTTTCGTGTCTCGCCTTTTGGTGGGGCCCCCAATCCATTTCTACTGAGCCTCCTGAAATCGGGAGGGCAGATATTTGTCCAAGACTCCCTGACTGGGACTGAAGACCCATTCTGTTTGCTGCCGGTGGCCTTGCTCTGCAACCCAAAGCATAGACCCAAAGCGCCTGGGCCTGCCTGGGCCTGCAACAGAGTGCCAAGTATGCAGTGTGTCAGGCCCCAGGCCCTTGTCTCCATAGAACCAGACCACCGCCATGTTAGCATTAAGATGCCAGCCAGGCCTGGCTGTCTTTCTCCTGCAAACCAACTGCAAGGCAGGCAGGGTGAAACATTCAAGGCTGCTACTGTTGTTCAAGCCGGCGCTGGGAAGCTTGGAGATGGGGCGACTCCTATTTGCCCAAATGTCCAGAGTTAATTGGGTTTACATACCTTACTGCTGAGGGGATCTAAACAGCAGCTGGGATTGATCCTGTGTGAACTGACACTCGACGTAAAGAGCTTCAAAGTACATCGAGAGCTTCAAAGCCTTAAAGAACTATAAAAACCCTGGGCCTTACATCCATCCCCATCTCGAGCCAACTTTGCATCTTCAAGACCATGGATTCCTGAATAGGCCACTGAGCCTATTAAAGACTTTGCCTGCCAAGCTTGCTTATTGCCTCTTTGGATCTGGCCCATTTGGGCATAAAGACTTTGTTCTACTTTGGATCCTGATTACTACAGGACTATAATCAATTGCTGCTTTTATTGAACACTGCTGCTATTTTGCTGGTGCTACTTAAGGCATTTTAGATTGACTCCTAGCCTCTTTCCTTTAACCAGTTATTCTAAATAAACCTTTGCACCTCAGTTGGACTCTGTGGTTTACTAAGGGAGGTTCCTCAAGTGTCTTGGGCACGACACAGTGCTCCTTTCTCAGTGGTTGGGTACAGGCCCTGGCAGGCATGGGCATGAAGGCTGAAAGCACCCGGGCCTGCAAGTGCTTGCACCTGAGCGATGAAGCAGCACTCCTTACTCAGTGCTCAGTTGCAGGCCCTGGCAGGCTCGGGCACTTTGGGCCTATGCACACGACAATTAATTGGAAAAGCCGGCTTGGAACTGGTACCTGCTCCCACCTGCCTTTCGTATCAAGTTTATTTTCGTTCCAGGAGGGGTCTTCCCATTCTGTGCCATCCAAATGGATGGACTGAAACAAAAACACAAATCAAATGAATAATACAGATACTGGGCCCATGACTAATGGCTAATACCTCAGAGGACAAGATCAGAATTCAAAACAGGTTGGAGAGCTAACCAAAACTAACAAAACAAATTTCCGCTGGCAGAAATGTATGGTACTTATACTTTAGCAAACATTATGAAATACACAGATATATGTCATGTGAAAGGGATCTAGGAGTCTTAGTAGAATGCAAACTGCACATGGACAAATGGTGTGATGCAACAGCAGAAAAAAGCCAATGCAATTCTAGGTTGCATCAATAGGTCAATGGATTCAAGTTGCAGAAAAGTAGATTCCACTTAAACATTAGGAAAAAATTGTGACAGTAAGAGCTGCTTGGCAGTGGAACATGTCGTTTGGGAGTGTCGTTGAGTCTCCTTTTCAGGAGGATTTTAAGCAGAGGCAGGATGGACATCTGTTGGGGGTGCTTTGATTGAATGTTCCTGCATGGCAGAAGGGGCTTGCACTGGCTGGCTCTTGTGGTCTCTTCCAACTCTATAAAATGGGATACATGAATGATCCAGATGAAATTCTAGATGTATTGGGAGGTATACACTATACACATATTTGGGGAAAGAGGCACTGAGTGGACACAACAGCACCCATTGTCCTTTCTCAGCATTGTAGGTTACGGGGCTTTGCCTTGAACATTCAGGTGTCTTGTTGGACTCCTCACTCATCTGATTTACATTACAAAGGGTGAGCCAAAGAGATTTGCGTGCTGGTTGCTGGCTTGACCTGTGGTCTTCCAACTGACATGAATGGTCAAATAGTGCCCTCTTCTGTCTGCTGGCAACAGAAGGCCAACTCTGAGCTTCAGCTTCCTATGTGAAAGATAACAGAAGGAAAACTTCTCCAGACAATCTTTCATAATACAATTCATAACCATCAGCTCAACTGAGCCAATTCAGATATAATACTGATTTAATACATGTGTCTCAGAAGCTTTTAACTTGGCTGGCTTTCTTCCGGAGGTCCCAGGAAATATATTGTGTAAACCTAGCAGAACTTAATGGGCACCAGCGTTATCCGTAGCGATTTGCCATGATTGTTTAAATTGAACCTGGGTGTCTGGAAGATCTTTCAAATTCTTAGACTCATTTTTGTCTGTGTCTCTGTGTTTTCTGAATCATAAAACTCTTGAAGTCTGTTGGGAATGAGCCATTTCTCTCCTGCAATGTTCCTCCAGAGACTGTCCTATGCAATACATTTTTTAGTGTAATACAATGGAGGAGAGGAGGCATTGTCTGCATTAGGAGGCCTGCAAAGGAACAGAAATGGAAGACATGGCCAAGTTCAGGTTTTGGGTTTGAGTTTTTGAAACAGAATGCAAACTCTACTCAAGTGCATAAGAACATAAGAACATAAGAAGAGCCATGCTGAATCGGACCTCAGCCCATCTAGTCCAGCATTCTGTATCACACAGTGGCCCACCAGTTGTACACGGGGATCTCGAGCAGAAGGGAGGGCAAAACCCTGACCTGCTCCCGACCCCCCACAACCAGTACCCAGGGAAATCCTGCCTACCTCAACCAACTCCGAGGTGGCACTTAAATGTCCTTTTCAGTAACTACCGATACACTTGGTATCCATGAATCTGTCTAATCCTGCCTTGAAGTTGTTCAGGCTGACAGCTGTCACAACCTCTTCTGGAAGTGAGTTCCATAACCCAATGACCCTCTGGGTGAAGAAATATTTCCCTTTATTAGTCCTAATTTTCCTACCTTGGAGCTTCAGGGAGTGCCCCCTAGTCCTAGTGTTTTGTGACAAAGAAAATAATTTTTCTTTATTCACCTTTTCTATCCCATGCATGATTTTATACACTTCGATCAAGTCACCTCTTAAACACAGTCTTTCAAGGCTGAAAAGACCAAGGCGTTGCAACCTGGTTTGGTTCTATACAGTGAGTCTGTATAGAACCAAATGTATACATTTCACTTTATATAGGCAGGAAATCTCTTCTTCTAGGAGTTTATAACCTATACTTCCTGGGCCTTTATAATCTATGTGACATAAAACAGAGATACATTAGGCTGTATTTACACTTTCCAAATTACTCTGAAGTTAACTACCTACTACTACTATGTGCAAAACAGCATTCCATAGCATTGATCTATGGCTGTTAAAAATGGCGTCAAACTATATTAATTCTTCAGTGTAGAGATACACCCAAGTGAACCTGCAGAACAACCGCCACAATCTTCCCCACTCTGTTGAGATGCATCTCTCTTTTTTGTTGATTATTCATTCAGTCGTTTCAGACTCTTCGTGACCTCATGGACCAGCCCATGCCAGAGCATCCTATTGGCCATGCCCCTACTCCCCAGTTCCTGAAAGCAGTCAAGCCAGTCTGTGACGGCACAACAAGCACCACTTGTATGAAAAACTTTAAGTTGCAAAGGTTTGCACTGTTGTATTGTGTTTCTGCAATCCTGCTCAGTTTTGCAAAGGTTTGGTTGCATTGATTGGTTCTTTACACCTGTCAATCATTGTTTAACAGAGCCCTATTAAGTTTGTTCCACCCCTTTTCCCAGGGACTTTGCTTATTTTAGCCATTTTGCTTATCAGAGTTTTCCTGGATTTCTCCAGAAGAGGACATACTGAAGGTTTGCCAGACTAGGCCTTGGTCAAGCCATCTGTCAAAACCAATCTGACTTTCCTTGGGACTCATACTGCATACTCAACATATCGAAAGGTTGAGTGATGCTGAGGAGCCCCAAGCACCTTTAAACAGTCAGGTGGCATTCAGAGGAAGGTTTTGTGCCTTCAGTATAGGCCATCTGGCTGGGGTCTCGAGTGTGCTTACCTCGAGGCCACAAAGAAAGAGAGGACTTGGAGAGCCATCCGGCTGAAGCTTCCTGGATCTAAGCAACAAAGCGACGGTAAAGTATTTTCCTTTTATCCTTTTGGGAAACAAGTAAAGTGCCTGGGGGAAGATAATTCATGTTGTAAACAATAAAGCCTGTTTGCGTTATCTATAGTGTCCAGCTTGGTCCTTGGGAGCCCCAAGCCTCTAAAGGAAGGCAAGAAGCAATCCCCTGGTATAGAGAGACCACGTCCTTGCCCTTCACCAAGTATTTAGACTGGGTGCAACGGCACACAGTCCCTTTAAGGATACTATCCACCCACCTTGTCCTTGGTCATCCCCCTCTTCCTTTTTATTTCCTTTGCCCCAGCATTATTTTATTTCTCCAAGCTTTCCTGTGTTGTCATGCCCTTCGTGGTCAAGACTTGGACTTCATCTTTGCATCTACTATCCTTCCCCCAGCCAATGAGCAGTCAGGCTTTATTTTTAATGGTTTTAGTATGGACTGGTTGGATCTTCTTGCAGTCCTCGGCCTTGTCAGAATTTTCCTCCAGCACCACAGTTCAAAAGTGTCTATCTTCCTTTGCTTAGCCTTCCTTATGATCCAGGTCTTGTATCCATAGGTGACTACAGGGAATGCCATTGCTTTAACTATGTGGACCTTCAGTGCTAGTGTGATGTTTCTACTCTTAACTATTTTATCAAGATTGGTCATTACTCTCCTCCCAAGAAGGAAACGACTCCTGATTTCCGGGCTCCAGTCTGTGTCTGCAGTAATCTTCACACCTAGAAATACTAAGTCTGTCACTGCCTCCATGTTTTCTCCCTCTATTTGATGGTTATCAACCAATTTGGTTGCCAAAATCTTGGGTTTTTTATGTTTAACTGCAACCCAGCTTTTGCCCTTTCTTCTTTCACTTTGGTTAGAAGGCTCCTCAGCTCCTCCTCGCTTTTGGCCATAAAGTGGTATTGTCTGCATATCTAAGGCTGTTAATGTTTCTTCCAGCAATTTTAACCCCAGCCTTGGATTCGTCAAGCCCCACACATCGCATGATGTGTTTTGCATACAAGTTGAATAGGTCGGGTGAGAGTATACAGCCCTGCTGTACGCCTTTCCCAATCTTGAAACAGTCCGTTGTTCCGTGATCTGTATACTTGATCGTTATACAGATTCCTCAGGAGACAGACAAGGTGGCTTGGTCTCCCCATACCACCAAGAACTTGCCACAATTTATTATGATCCACATAGACAAAGGCTTTGGAATAGTCAATAAAACAGAAATAGATGTTTTTTTTCTGAATTTCTCTTTAAATTACAATAATTATTCCTAGCCTTAAAATCCCATTCATATTAACTAGCACATGCCTATTTTAGTAATCTTTTTCTGAGGCAGTGAATAAAGTATTAGCACAGAGAAGACAAGAATTTCCAAAGGAAAGCCAAGTCCTAACCCTAGCAAACTTCTCAAAATGTTGCCTTCATATACCCTTTTGCTCAACAAAATTGCTCCGAGAAGCCATCTGGTTAAATTTCTCATTTTTTTTATCTCAAGAGATCATGATTTCATAACTTTAATACAGGAATTTCTACTAGCATATACTTCTTAAAAGATAAACAACCTCCCTTGAGGCAAATAAGTGAAGTTGTGCACAATCTTCCGGCAAGCCTACCCAGTTAATTTTGAACTATGAATTTTAAATTTACATGTTATTAGTACTGGCATTTTCATCCTTGTTCTGTGTTTTTAATACATGTATTTAGTGGCCTTGTGTTTTATCTGTGTGTTTGAGTATGACTGGTTCTACACTGACCAATTCATGCAGTTTGAACTGCATTATGTGGTTCTGCCCTGACTATATAATGCAATTCAATGCAGTTCAAGCTGCAGTTTATGGTCAGTGTAGAACCATATAGTGCAGTTCAATGGTTCAATATATAATTCTAAACTGACCATATAATGCAGTTCCATAGGGGGGTCACCAACGAGAAGGCCCTGTCCCTTGTCCCCACCAGCCGTGTTTGCGAAGCTGGTGGGACCGAGAACAAGGCCTCCACAGCGGATCTTAAGCTATGAGGTGGAACGTAGAGGGATATATGTTCGGACAAGTAAGCTGGACCGGAGTCATGTAGGGCCAAGACCAGCACTTTGAATTGTGCTCGGAAATGGACCAGCAGCCAGTGGAGTTGACTTAGCAGGGGAGTGGTATGCTCCCTGTATGATGCTCCAGTGAGCAATCTGGCTGCCACCCTTTGGACTTATTGAAGTTTCCTAACAGTCTTCAAAGGAAACCCCACATAGAGCAAAACAACTCTCTCCAGGCTACTTCTCTTCTGGGCCCTCCAAATCTATCGCAGCATCACTTTCCTCATCTTTTGAGCACTCAGAATCTGACCAGTCTACAACAGGCACCATGACTTGAGGCAAAGGTTTGGGATGCACCTTTTTATTACTGGAATACCCCCATTGCACTCCATGTTCATATTCTGCAGGAAATATATCTTTCTTCCCTGTAAAAAAATCTCACATTAAGCATTAAGCCACGGTAGTTCAGGTGGTGTCAAACAGCATCCATTCTAAAGTATGGATGTGTTTCGTTTGTGCCCAGCTGTGAACTTATGTCAACTCAGTACTATTACCCTTTCACAAAACTTACAGGCAAGACATGTCTTTTAAACAGATTTTAATGCCCATGTTTTGGTTTCCAAAAGCTGACATGAATATTTTTGACAGGTGCCCATTCAAGATAATCTGAGAACAACCTAGTGGGAGGGAAGAAGTTGTCAATGCTGCAACACTTGCCCTTAGTGAAGGAAAAGCTCTTTCAGAAGTCTCTTGGACATGCCCGCTCCTATCTCCCATCACCCAGCACCTTCTCCACACCGTGCCAGGCTCAGATAAGTGATGTTCGTCTTTCCTAGAGGTTGATCGTGACATACTGTTCTTCGCATTCCCATTGAAGAATTTGATATGACACATGCTGGGTGACAAGCTGGAGGACATTGGGAGGGGGATGAAATATCTTGGTTACAGCTTCTCAAGTAGACAATTGGTGCTAATCCTTTGAGCGCTAGTCATGCAAATACCTGCATGAACTTGAAGGACAGTTTCCCCATCCCAGAAGCTGTGTGCCCGTTTTTTAAAAAAATGGGCAGTTCCAATGCTTCTTAGTCATTTGGCTACAATCAGCTGAGATAATGCTACTCAGAACTTAATAAAATCATGCCGACCTTCCCAAACTCTACTTTTTCTGAAATCCGTTGAAAATATTGCATATAGTGAATCACATTAACATCACAGACTTGAAATAGTCTTTCCTTTCCCTCAAGTAAATGTGGAAGTTGTAATTTTATGGCTTTATCTCAATGTATCCTTCAAGTTGTGGTAATAGGTTCCTTATGGTCTGTTGATCCTACAGCTTGACTTCCTAAACCAACATTAAGTTAGGCCTCACCCCTATAAAGATCTCCTTTCATCAAAAATTAATTAGAATCAGAGAATCCTAGAGTTGGAAGATACTCCAAAGGCCATCCCTTTCAACCCCATTCTGCCGCAAAGGAATAAACAATCTAAGCACTTCTGACAGATTGCCATCCAGCATCTGCTTTAAAACCTCCAGAGAACCTACCAGACTCCCAGGAACCATATTTCATTGCCAAACAGCTCTTACCATCATGAAGTTCTTCCTAATGTATAGATGAAATCTCTTTCTGCAGAAGAAAACAAGCTCTTCAATGGGAGATATTCTCACATATTTAAACATGGCTCTTAGCCTTTTCTCCAAGCTAAACATACCCAGTGCTCTAAGACACTCTTCATAGAGCTTGATTTCCAAATGTTTAAACATTTTGAACATTCTTCTCTGGACATCTAATATCCTTCATGTGTTGTAATGATCAGGCATGGTGTTTTTCCAGTTGAGGACTGACCAGAATAGTGACACTATGGCTTCCCTTGATCTAGACACTATACTCCTATTGGTGGAGTCTAGAATGAGCTACTGTTATCATTAAAAGTCCACCTAAGGTGTATCTACACTTATGGAATCAATGCAGTTCGGCACCACTTTAATGACATGCAGGGATCGAGAACCTATGGCCCGTGAGCCATATATGGCTCTTTTGATGGTTCTTTCTGGCTCCCAGGTGCGGCAGGCCGGCATCCGGCCCCTCCCCGCCCAAGGAATTTCCAGAAAGCAGCCCTGGGCCATGGAAAACGCTGCATGGCGGGTCCTGCCGAACCCAAAACCCACAGAGAGAGAGGTGGGGAGGACTGGGGCAGGCCGGGCCCGCCACGTGGCATTTTCTGCAGCCCAGGGCCGCTTTCCGGCACTCCTTGGGTGGGGAGGGGCCTGGATGCTGGGCAGCAAACCCCTCCCTGCCCAAGGAGTTACCGGAAAGTGGCCATGAGCCACAGAAAACGCCACGTGGTGGGCCCTGCCGGGTCGTGGAAAACCCGCAGCGAGGGAGGCGGGGAGGACTGGGGCAGACTGGGCCCACCACGCGACGTTTTTTGTGGCCCAGGGCCACTTTCCGGCAACTCCTTGGGTGGGGAGGTGCTGGATGCCGGGCCGCAGGCCCCTCCCTGCCCAAGGAGTTGCCGCAGAAAATGCTGCGTGGTGGGCCCTATTGGGCCCAAAACCCGAAACAAGGGAGGCAGGGAGGACCAAGGAAAGCCGGGCCCACCCCTCAGCATTTTCCGCGGGCAAGGTCTGCTTTCCAGCAACTCCTTGGGCGCGGAGGGGCCTGCAGCCATAGGTTCCCGATCCCTGCACTAAAGTGAACATTGTATGTAAAGGCAAGAAAGGCTGCAATTCAGAAGCCATTTGGACTACTCTTGAGTAAGTAGCTTTTGGAAAGTATTGCTGTCTTTTGAAATTCAACACCCTTCGCATTTATATAAAGTTCTTATAGTATGTACGTATATACTCACATTTAGTTGAATTTAAGTGTTAAAATATTATATACCGCCAAGGAGCTTCCGGTGACACAATGGATTGAAGACCAACAGGTCAGAGGTTCGAATCCAGGGAGAGCATGGATGAGTTCCCTCTGTCAGCTCCAGCTCCAGATGTTGGGACATGAGAGAAGCCTCCCACAAGGATGGCAAATGTCAAAAACATCAGAGCAGCTTTTCCCCGGGTACTGGTTGTGGGGGGTCGGGAGCAGGTGAGGGTTTTGCCCTCCTTTCTGCTAGAGATCCCTGTGTACAACTGGTGGGCCACTGTGTGACACAGAATGCTGGACTAGATGGGCTGAGGCCCGATTCAGCATGGCTCTTCTTATGTTCTTATGTTCTTTGCAGATGGCCAATTCTCTCACACCAGAAGCGCCTTGCACTTTCTCAAGTTGCTCCTGACATGAAAAAAAATGCACTCCAAGTTACTGTTAGAGTTCCAATAATATTAAAATTTAGGACTTTCTTTCTCAAAGGTAACTCTAATAGGTGCTATTTTGAAAGCCACCCAAAACCACAGGGCTGTCGTCTTCGTCATCATTGCCTCGAGGCCCATAATATTTTCCCTTTGCCATTTAGTGAAACTTCCTTCTACCTGTAAAATTAGCTAATATGACAGTTACATTGCAAATGAAGTGCAATTACCTAAGGGATACTAATTATAGTCATAATGTGAGTTAATTATACCTTGGTCTTGAGAAAAAGAGATTAGTTACAAGTTATATTTGGTAATTAAGGATTAGAAATGAATTGGTCTCTAGCACTGGTTTTGCTCATAGTTCTTTTAGGACGCTTCCCAAATAGAAGACAGAGAAAAGATCCTTGACTCTTGAGGTCGATAGGAATGAGTTTACATAACATCACTATAAGGCCGCCATTTTGTCATTTTGCTGCTCATCAATAGGAATGTGTTAATATAAGCATTATATGGCTACTATTTTGTTGTTTTGTCGCTTATCGTTCTGAGTTCGTGGCGAGGCACATGATCAATGAGATCAAGGTATATATATAATATATTTACTTATCCCTGTCTATGTATTGTTCACGGTGTAAAAAAGAGGAGAGCATATTTCTCTTTGGACCTTCCAAAGAGGTGTCACCAATATCAGGAAGATAAAGTTCTCCCCAAAAAAGGAGATCGAGAATTTGACAATCTGTTCTCCGCCCTCAGTTTCGCTCAGACAAGGGCTGAGTTTTCAAACGTTGCGGCTGACGGGTGATGTTTAGCCATGACACATGCCGCTAGGAATCGGTCACTTTGATGCTTTATCTTATCTCCAGAGATATGGCTTAGTGGCCCGTTTGGTGGCTGTTGTAATACTACTTGAACAGCCTCTTTGTGAAGTGTGAGAGAAGTGCTTTCTTGCCTTTTGCGAGGATGGAAAAGTTGACACCAGGGCTGCCTCATGAAATGGCGGTTGACAAGATGGCCGCAACTTTTTCCTTCATGAACTTGGGTTTAGCTTTTTTGCAACCATCAGAGCTGCTTCATTGACACTCCTTGGCACAGAAGGATAAACCTACAATTCACGTAACTCCATAGCCAAACTCAGCCAAATGGCCAGTGGCATCAGGTTACCTGGGCAATTCCAGGGATGATGAACATGAGTCAACAGTGTGATGCAGAAGCTTCGAAAACCAATGTGATTCCAGGTGGCATTGATAGCAGTATAGTGTCTAATAGTCTATATCAAGTCATAGTCCTACTCTATTCTGCTTTGGACAGATCTCACTTGGAATAACACTGTGTCCAGTTCTGGGTAAAAGAAGTCAAGAAGGATATGAACAAGCTGGGGAACATCTAGAGAAGGATGAGCAAAATGATCAAAGATCTGGAATCCATGAATCCCCTTGAGGAGCGGCTGAGGGAGCTGAGTGGAGACACTGTTGTTATTGTTTATTCGTTCAGTTGCTTCATGACCTCATGGACTAGCCCACACCAGAGTTCCCTGTTGGCTGTGGCCACCACCAGCACCTTCAAGGTCAAGCCAGTCACTTCAAGGTTACCATCCATCCACCTTGCCCTTGGTTGGCCCCTCTTCCCTTTTCCTTCCATTTTCCCCAGCATCATTGTATTCTCTGAGCTTTCCTGTCCTTATGTGGCCAAAAGTACTTCATCTTTGCATCTCATACCCTTCCCTCCAGTGAGCAGTCAGGCTTTATTTCCTGGAGTATGGACTGGTTGGATCTTCTTGCAGTTCAAGGCACTCAACACCACAGTTCAAAAACATCTATCTTCCTTCATTTAGCCTTCCTTATAGTCCAGCTCTCGCATCCATAGGTTAATACAGGGAATACTATTGCTTTAACTATGTGGATCTTCGTTGCCAGTGAGATGTCTCTACTCTTCACTATTTTATCGAGATTGGCCATTGCTCTCCTCCCAAGAAGGAAATGTCTTCTGATTTCCTGGAGACATTAGCCATGTTTAAATATTTGAAAAGATGCCACATTGAGGAGCAGGCAGGCTTGTTTTCGTCTGCTTTGGAAACTAGGACATGGTTCAATGAATTTCAATACCAAGAAAAAATATTCCACCTAAACATTTAGAGAAACTTCTTGGTGGGCAGAATGGTTTGGCAATCCAGTGAAGTCTATTTCCCTTGAGGTTTTTATGCAGAGGCTGAATGGCAATCTGTCGAGAGTACTTTGATGGTGGCTTCATCTACACCAGGGGTGCTCACACTTTTTCAGCATGCGAGCTACTATATGAACAACCAAGTTGAAAAGATCTACCTTCCGGCCGCGCGGGGCTTCTTTCTTGCCTGCCCATGAACGCTCTCTCCATCTCCTCACTGCTGCGTTCGCCAAGCAGGAAGTCCCCATCCCGTCCTGCTTTCTGCGTGCGAAGCAGGCCCCTCCCATGCACGCAGCAGGAAGGGATGGCAACGGGAAGGGGATTTCCTTGCCTGCCCACGAACGCTCTCTCCATCTCCTCGCCATTGCATTCGCCAAGCAGGAAGTCGCCATGGGAGGAGCACGCATTCAAGGCAGGAACGCGCATCCTGCTGGGAGGGGCTTGCACACGCACACAGCAGGAAGGGATGGTGACTTCCTGCTTAGTGAACGCAGCAGCGAGGAGATGGAGAGAGCATTCGTGGGCAGGCAAAGTAGATCCCTTCCGTTGCCATCCTTTCCTGCTTCCTGCGTGCGCAGCAAGCCCTTCCCACGCATACAGCAGGACTGCGCTTCCTGCTGCATGCGTGGGAGGGGCCTGCTGTGCACGCAGGAAGGGATGGGGACATCCTGCTTCACGAAAGGACGCAGCAGGAAGAAGGAAGGCGGCGAAGAGATTGAGAGAGTGTGCGCGCACAGGCAAGGAGGATCCCCTTCTCAAGTGCGCGTGCGCAGGGCAGAATCGCCCCATCTGGCTGGGATCGACTTCATATGGCTTGGGATTGACTAGTCCAGGGCTGTCCAACTGGCGGCCCCGGGGCCGGATCCGGCCCCGTAGCCTGTTGGACACGGCCCACCTATGCCCTCAGCCGCCATTTTTAAATTTTTTAAAAAATCGATTTTTAAAAAAATGGTGGCTGGGGGGAGGGGAGGCGGGCAGGGAGGAGGAAGTGAGCTAGCTCCTCCTTTCGCGCCCCTCCCTACCTAGGGCGGGGAGCCGCCCGAAAAAGGAGCAGAAGGCGGCGCCAAGAGCAGTGCGTCACAGGCCTGGCGTGACGCGCTGCTCTTGGCACCGCCTTACCCTCCCTTTCGCAGCTCCCCGACCTAGGAAGGGGGGGCACCGAGGAGGAGTAGGCGGTGCCAAGGGGCAGCGCGTCACGCCAGGCCTGTGACACGCTGCCCCTTGGCACCGCCGACTCCTCCTTTCGCGGCTCCCCGGCCTAGGAAGGGAGGGGCGCCGGAGGGTAGGCGGTGCCAAGGGGCAGCCGTCACGCCAGGCCTGTGACGCTGCCCCTGGCACCGGCTACCCCTTTCGGCGGCATTAGGAGGGGGGGCCTGGGCTGGGGGCGGGGCCTGGGGCGGGGCCTGGGGCGGGCCAAGCGGCCCCGCAGGTCATCAGTGACCTCTTATCCGGCCCTGGACCCGCCAGAAGTTGGACAGCACTGGACTAGTCGATCGCGATCGACTTCCTGGGTAGCCCTGATCTACACTGACCACACAATCCAGTTTAAAGCAGAGAATCTGCATTCAGAAACTGGATTATATGGCAGTGTCACTGTGTCTTCCTGCATGGTAGAATGAGGTCAGACTGAATGGCCCTTGTAGTCTCTTCCAATCCTACAATTCTATGATGAAAAGAGCAATATTTTAAAGCTTCAGAGCCAGGCCCAGAGATGTAGCATTTGGTTCTTCCAGACTGGTGTAAAATGTAAGACTGTCTTCTTGTCTTGCCATTTCCATGTCTACTCATTCTGTTGTTTCAGGGAGCGGTTTGCAAAATAGTGATAATATTAAGTGGAGGGAGGCAGTACCATATGAATGGTTAACATACCATTTGAATGAAACATTTTTCCTCTGATATCTTTAATAAATAAAGTGCTGTTCCACCGATGCTTCAATGCACTTTAACACTGTCACTCTAAGGATTTTTAAAACAACATCAAAGGAATCAAAGGCAAAGGAGAAAGGAGACTTTTGTATTCCAATTTGTCTTTGAATTAATAAGAACTCCATATGAGGGTGGAAATAAAATGTTGCTAGTATTTGAAATTTTCAGAAATTAGTTTAGGACAACAGAAATGTTGTCTGGGTATAAGAAAAGAAATGGCGGCAATTTCATAACGTGTTTGTCCCGTTTGAAAGACAAGGAGATTCACTTCCCGCTTTGTTTAATTTGGATACATTCAAACATCACCATAAAATGGGACCAAAAGAAGCAAAATGGTTATCTTTCCCAAAATTCGAGAGAAGAAAATTTATCTCCAGAAACCAGGAAAGTCACCTAGTGATGAATATGACCTTAGCAAAGTCAGATAATGATCGGAGAGAAATGAATCCGTAGTATCCATTGGCACTTTCTAAGCAAAATATCTCCCTATCCCCCAATGATTCGGAGGGAAACTATAACACTTTAATTGCTTTGGCTGCTAAGTAATAGCATTCTCATTTCAGGCCTCTTTATGGCAAAGAGAAAGGGAAATGCCGTGCCCATTGGAAAATTTATCTTGCTGCAATGCTTCTGCCAGGAATCACATTAGCCATTACAGCTACAGATTGCTGGAGAAATATGCAGTGAGCAACAGGAACTTCACTTTGAGATGACTACTGGGATTGTACCAAGCCTATGTCACCAAACCTTTATATATTTCCTACTGCCCATTCTTTTTACCATGCCCAAATATCTTAAGCTACTTCCTATTGTTATTCATATAATTAAGAATTATGTCATATCCATTAGAGGTTATGGTGATGCTCTGGATCTCAGTCCTGGGAATAAGATGGGGTATAAATTATTATTATTATTACTAGTTAAACCCAACCACACTTCGCTGTGGCTCAGTCTGATATAGAATAAAATGAATGAGATAGTAAATAAAAGTATTGCTGCCACTGTTATTTGCATAAAGCAAGCATAACATTCACCAGATTATTTGAGAAGAACACATACCCTGCCTTGCATTGCTGATTGTCAAAACAGAATGCAGCTGTGGAATAAAAGATGAAATTTTCTCGGAGGGGAGAAAAAGATATTTTTAACATAATTTTTTTATTGTAAAGCTAGTGGGTTTACTACATTTTTAGTTTGTCTGTTTTCTGCATAAACATAAAGATCTGACAGTTTACCGATTCTGGAGCATGGAATGTATGGGTGCCCCTAAGAGAAGCAATTGTTTTCTAAATTCAAACCACACACTTGCAAAGATTTCTCCTGTGCTTTATTGATAGTCATAGCAAATGCAAGGCATATTCAAAATTGAAGTTGTTAGTTGGTACAAGTGGTATGCTAATAGCAACCAATCATAGCTCAGCTTTCATTTCTTATACTACTGAGATGAAATAAATACTGAAAAATAAAAGCTGTGCTGTTGCTGTGATTGGTTGTTATTTTATTTCTTTTACTGCTGAGGTAAAAGTAAAGCTGTGCAGCGATTGGTTGCTAGAGCTCAGTTTTCATTCCTTATACTGCTGAGGTAAAATGAAAGCTAGGCTGTGAGTGGTTGTTTTGGGCATCACAGATTCCACTTTGTCCATTCCCGGGCTGCTTGTTTTACTCTAAATATATGTGTATATTCGAACGCAACATTGTGTCAAAATTTCATTGTACTCTAAAAACACGCACATATTGGAATGCAATGTGTCGAAATGGCAAGTCCATTGACCAACTACTTTTCGAGTATTGCAAGCACAGACATACGCAGGCTGCAATTTTATATATATTATTAATAACATAATATTATTATTATTAATAATAATAAAGTAATACTAAGGAAAGGTCTTTGAGCAATATATTTATACTTGTCACGATGCCAGGGCTCTGCCTTATTCAGGTAGAGGTGAACCAAACAAATACCCAGTTTGTATAAAACAGTTTAATTAAACAGCACTTACTTTCTGGCCATTTTATCAGTCCAAAATATAAAACATAAAGATAGCACTCAGCCACAGAATAAACAAAAACTGATAGCAAAAGGGTCCAATCCAGTGGTTAAATGCTGAGAGTTCAATGAACAAGTCAGGGATCAAGAGTCTATACCAGGCCTGGGCAAACTTTGGCCCTCAGGTGTTTTGGACTTCAACTCCCACAATTCCTAACAGCCAATAGGCTGTTAGGAATTGTGGGAGTTGAAGTCCAAAACACCTGGAGGGCCAAAGTTTGCCCAGGCCTGGTCTATACCGTAGTCCAAAGCCAGTCCAGAGATTCAATGTTCCAGGGTTCTAAGAGTTCAGGAGATACTGTAGGTCAGGATACCGAAAAGCCAGAGACCTGGGGGGAACCAGCAGCATCTACCACCAAGATAAGACAAATACTTTTCTCCCAAAAAGTCAGTTCCAAGGCTCGCTTCTTATATCCTGAAACACTCAGCTGCAACCTATCTCTTGAATACCTCCACCCTTAATTTCACCCATGAACTCTTACTTACAGATTACTCAACCCTTTAGAACAGGGGTGCCCACACTTTTTCAGCACGCGAGCTACTTATAATAAAACCAAGTCAGAAAGATCCACCTACCTCCTCAAGGCTGGAGAGGGGAGGGGTGGGGGCGGAGCTTGGCGTGGCCTGGCTCCGCCCCCCTCTGGCTTCCTCTCTACCAGCAGCTTCTCCAGGCTTGAGGATGGCAATGCCAAGCCAGTGGTGGCATAGCTAGCACAAGGCTGGCTTGGCACTGCCATCCTCAAGCCTGGCGAAGCTGCTGGTACAGTGGAGCCAAGGGGGGGGGCCAGGCTGCACCAAGCCCCACCCCCCCCTCTGGCTTTGGAGCTCCCAGCAGCTTCTCCAGGCTTGAGGGTGGCAATGCCAAGCCAGCCTTGTGCTAGCTATGCCACCACTGGCTTGGCATTGCCATCCTCAAGCCTGGAGAAGCTGCTGGTAGAGCGGAAGCCAGAGGGGGGTGGAGTCAGGCCACTCCAAGCTCGCCCCTGCCCCTCTGGCTTTGGAGCTCCCAGCAGCTTCTCCAGGCTTGAGGATGGCAATGCCAAGCCAGTGATGACACAGCTAGCACGAGGCCGGCTTGGCACTGCCATCCTGAAGCCTGGAGAAGCTGCTGGGAGTGCCGACGCTGGGGGAGGGGGCGGGGCTCAGCATGGCCTGGCTCCGCCCCCCTCTGAGAAGGACCCCATCTGGCTGGGATCGACCTTCTTCGGTCCCCGGATCGACTGGTCGATCGCGATCGACTTCCTGGGCAGCCCTGCTTTAGAACTAATACTTACATTAACCCTTCCATCACCAACTGCAGATTATAATACATGACAATACTACACAATTATAGCAGTCCAGTACCAGTTTTTTGGCTCGATCCTACAGAATTCTAGGATTTGTAGTTCACTGATAAGCTTGGAGCACCATAGCTGTAAATAATGCCACCAAATTTCAAATCCCACAATCTCATGAGATAGTTGTAGTATTTAAAGTGACATCAAACTGCTAAAACTATATAATATAGGCATGATTCCATATATTTCTTCAGGGGATATTATAATTGTCTTCCTTTTGGTATGAGTTGTCCAATGGATGGGTGGGTGGCATTTGCCGGTACAGTCTTCCATCCAATATAGTCATTATTCTGGGACTTGTAATCCAAAACACTAAAGTTTTAGGGTTTTGTGACTCCTGTTTGATAGATGAATGGGTTTTTTTATTCCTCCACTAACATTTACTTGCAATAAGATCTTTCTCACCAAAAGTGATTCCACTAGGCTTTGGTTGCAGGACTACCCATAAATACCAAAATCTGTAGATGCTCAAGTACCATGATATATAATGGCAAGGTAAAATGGAATCCATTATATAAAATGGCAAAATCAAAGTTTTTTTTGGGGGGATTTTTAATAGTTTCAAGCCATGGATTGTTGAATCTGTCAAGGATGGCAGAATCTGTGAACATGGAGGGCCAACTGTATTTCTAGCCAAGCAGCACTTAAATACAAGGCTAGTTATTTCTTGGACTAACAATGGCTAGGGCAATGTTTCCCAACCAGTGTGCCGTGCCACACTAGTGTGCCGTGAGCGATCATCAGGTGTGCCGTGGGAAATTGGAACCTCCAATACCCTTTCTTCCCCTCCTGCTGAACATTTTTTCTTCCCCATTCAGGCTCCCTTCTTCCCAGCCTCGCTCTGCTCGTTTTGCCTCGCTTTGCTCATGCTACGGGTGCTACTGAGCAGACTCGCTCCACGTCTTCCTCCCTTCCCCCTCCCCTCCTGAACACGCTCACACTGCCCCCTCAGATTAGACGGTGGCAGCAGCAGCGGCAGCACAGCGAGCAGAGCAAGGCTGGGAAGAAGGGAGAAGAAAAAGTAAGTGTTCGGCAGGAGGGAGAAGAAAGGGCGCAAAGGGGAAAGGGGAGGAAGAGGTCTTTGTTGAAAGCTGGCATGGGCAAACTTGGACCTTCCAGGTGTTTTGGACTCCAACTCCCACAATTCCTAGCAACCCCAGGCTCTTTTCCTTTCCCCCCTCAGCCACTTAAGCAGGAAAGGACCTCAGGCTGTTAGGAATGGTGGGAGTTGAAGTCCAAAGCACCCAGAGGGCCGAAGTTTTCCCATGCCTGTTTTAGGAACCTTAAAGTGGTGAGCCTCCTTCCAACATTGTGATTCTGGATAGAAAACAAACAATAACATAACAGTGCTTTCTGGGTGTAGGTGAACTACAAATTCCAAACTCAAGGTCAATTCCCAAGCAAACCCTTTCAGAAAGAGACTGTCAGCTGTTGAGCAAGATCTTCGTGTGTTTCTTTCTGCCATTCTTGCCAGGATATCTATGTTGCGTTCATCGAAACAGGCCCAGGTTTCACACTGAGTGTATAAATACATTTAAAAACATATTAACTATATGTATTACTGTGTTAGAGTGACATTTTGTGTCATTTTGGTTGGTGGTGTGCCCCAGGATTTTGTAAATGTAAAAAATGTGCCGCGGCTCAAAAAAGGTTGAAAAACAGTGGGCTAGGGCACCTTGGTTCTTCATAGTATGACCATAGAAGTTGAAAAATATGCCGCCACGTTTAGCTGACACTCAGTATAATCGAACCTGGCCAGTGCCACCGTCCTTCTGTATGAGAGGAAAATATGTCAGTAAAGCTCTCTCCGTTGATCTTCATGCTCTGGGGGAATTGAATGTAACTTCTGAAGAAGAAAGATCAAGAAGGCAATGTTATTGATTAGTTGAAACCTGACATCCACGTTAAGGAAGAGTTCAAATGAGCAAGGCTGTTTATCAATGAGGTTTAATTGGCCATTGGGAACAAATGGTAATTGTTCAATGTTCTCCTCCTTGGATCTATAACTCTAAGCAGTTAGACATTTTTGAAACACTAGGTCTATGATTGAAACGGGTAATTCATGTATTTTGTACTTTTATATAAGGCATTTTTAATGAAATTTCTCCAACATGTATTTTAGGTACGGATTATGTTTTCACATTTTTATGCAAAATCTTTTGTATTCGTATGCATTTTTTCCTAACTGAATAGGAGAATTGGCAGTTGTCCCTTTTTTGTTTGCATTGCAGAGAGCATGTGTATTGCATCGTTTCCACGTAGGCAATTGTGGAAAACCTTGTCAAAAATCTGCTATTGTGGCTCTAGATTGACTGGACCATGTGTTGTTGCTGTTCCTGTTGTTATTTAAAGTGCATTAATTGCTTTCCACCACCCACACTGCAAGCAAAACACAACTTGCCTGCTGAATTCTTTACAAATGTGTATCTCAATTAGAATGTATTGCATGGCGGGAAGGAGAGAAAAAGCTGCTGCCTTCCAAATGTTTCAGACTACAGCCAGAATCCTGTTTCACAAGGCAAATGATTTCAGGAGTTGCACTTCCCCAGTGGTTGTGTAAGTGTGGATTCTTATAGCAGAATAAATGGATACTACAGCAAATCAGACCTAAACTCTCCCCTAGAAACCAAGATGGCTAAGTGGAGGCTGTTGTACTTTGTATATATCATGAGATGATTCTCTAGAAAGACAATGATGCCTGGGAAGGTAGAAGCCAGTAGGAAAAGAGGAAGACCGCATTTCAGGGTGTTATACTAAATAAAGGAAGCAAATATGGTCCCTATCTTCAAGAAGGGAAAAAAGGACAACCCAAATAATTACCAAGGTGCCAAAAAGCTGGATGTCGACACAACACACCTCCTTTCTGTCTGTTTCTGTCCTGTCTGACCAAACAACATTGAATGTTTGCCATTTATGTCTACCGTGATCCACCTTGAGTCCCATTGGGAACATAATAGCTGTAAGAGCTGTTTAGCAGTGGAACTCTCTGCCCTGGACTGTGGTGGAGGCTCCTTCTTTCCAGGCTTTTCCTCCACATCAGAACTGGGGTGATAACCACATCCATACTGGATTAAGCATGGCTGTCACCCCAGTTCTGACATGGAGGGAAAGACATCCACCTCCAAACTGGATGTTTAACCCAGTTTGGATGCGGATGTCTTCCCTCCGCATTGGAACTGGGGCAACAGCCGCTTCGAAATTAGGTTAAACACAGCTGTCGATCCCCAGTTCTGACATGGAGGGAAAGGCATCCGCCTCCAAAATGGGTGTTTAACCAAGTTTGGATCCAGATGTCTTCCCGCCGCATTGGAACTGGGGCAACAGCCGCATAGAAATTAGGTTAAATACGGCTATCGCCCCAGTTCTGACATCCGCCTCCAAACTAGGTTAAACATGTGTGTTCTGTCCACCATTAACGAAGCCATTCCGAAATTTCGGAATTAATTCAGGAAATTCTGAATTTTTTCCGGAAAATTTCAGTAGTCATTCAGATTCGAAGCACCAACATCCCCTACATCCGAGTTTTGAACCATTTTTTTAAAATCAAACAGGCCTAGTAGTCAGAAGAAAAAGGTGGCTCTTCAGTGTTGAGTAAATAAGAATAGAAATATTTAACTCTGTAGTATGATTTAGTCTGGGTGCTAGAAGAAAGAGATTCCTGGTCATTTTACTTATGACTTCAGTATCAAACCTGAAGCAATAAAAGTGGGACTGCGCAAGGAAACTAAGTCTTAAAAGAAAAGAAATAACAAAAATTCAGGAGATAGAAAATAAGCCATTGTTAAAAGTTAACAGTAACAGTTTCATGGTTTCTGAAGAACAAAGAGTTAAGTGTAGTGACAATGATATAATGTGTAACCGTCAAGCTTATGTGAACCTCAGAAACTTTTAAATAAATGTTGTTTCTGTTCAGTTCAAAATACTGAGGTTTGTGACTACTTATTAAAGAGAAGGATCTCCAGAAAAGAGAAGACTGAAGATCTTGTGGAACTGAAGACAGTTTTATGACACTGGGTAACACATATTAAAGTGTTATAAACAGGTGTTTAAAGTCATCTCTCATACAATCCTCAACCAAGCCTCATCTGTTACAGCTTTCAATGCTATTTTCCTACTTCTTGGCCGAATGGGGTTGGACTCTTCCACGAGGTCTTCCCACGAGGTCTCTTCCAACTCTATGATTCTATGGTCTTGAGTCCACAAGACCTGAACCAGACTGTAGGTCTTCAGCCTTTTCTGTCAAAGACCGTGTCAGAGTCAAAAGCCAGAGCAATCCGAAGCTCTGGCCTTGGAGATTCCGCCATGGCGCCTCAACAAACTCCTGGTTTGAAAACAGTCCCTGTGAAAAGATTATAGGAGTCTGAGAATACACTTTATTCCTTCTGGGAACACAAACTGATCATGAGTTTGGAAACAAGTCCTGATGATGCTGACAGCTTTCTCAACCAGAAAGCCAGTGCTGTGCCGCGAATCTAGGCTGTATCAATAGGTGTATAATGTCTAGATTGAGGGAATTTGACCTCACTTGGAATAGTATGTCCGGTTCTGAGAATACACTTTATTCCTTCTGGGAACCACAATTCAAGGAGGATATAGAGAAGGGCAACCAAAATGGTCAAAGGTTTGGAAGTCAAGTCCTAAGATGAATAGCTTAGGGAGCCAGGTGTGTTTAGCTTGGAGGAAAGGAGACTGAGAAGGGATATCCGTGCTTAAATACTTGAAAGGATGTCATATTAAGGAGGGAGCAAGTTTGCTTTCTGCTGTTCTAGGCTAGGATACAATGGAGCAATGGATTCAAATAGCAGGAAAAGAGATTCCACCTAAACATTAAGAACTTCCTGATGGTAAGAGCTGTTCAAGAGTAGGATATGCTTTCTGAAAGTGTGGTGGAGTCTCCTTCTCTGTAGATTTGTAAGTAGGGAGGATAGATGACCATCTGTTGGAGGAACTGTGATAGTGTACACTGTACTCCATGGCAGGGGACTGGACTAGATGGCCCTTGTGGTCTCTTCCAACTCTATGATTGTATGGTTGTGTATTCCTGTATGGCTTTTGTAATCTCATTCCAACTCTATGATTTTATGAATTCAACAATAGAGAGGAGAATAATCTTGCCCTTCCCAGTAGGCTCAGGCAAAAAGAAACTGCTGCAGCTGATCTTTCCTTGCATGTTCTCACTTATTGTCTTGATGTAGCTAGATATCACCCCCACCACCCCCACCCCCATTTGTGCAATCCCTTACAGTATTCCTTCACATCCTCTAGGCTGCAATGGTAGCACCTTTCCTTGTTCTGAAATAGCATTTGAGTTTTCAGGTGTGCTTTGCTCCCCTCTTTGTCTTGTTTCCATTGCTAGGAAAAGAGGGACTGGTTGTTCTCAAGAGCCCAAGTTGACATCTCCTTCATTGACACTTCCTTGCCATGGTGATTCTGAGACCATTGTTCTACAACTGCTAATTTTGCTCTTTCCAGGTGGGAAAGACACTGTAATGAAGCAGTTGGAGGAGCACAATGGGAAAGTCCCAAAATACTGCTCACTGAGCTAACCTGCATTGTTTCTAATCTGAGTCCTTGGAGCAAATGGATGTCCTCAAGATATTTTTAGGCAAAGATAGCAAACACAGGAAAAGCATCTGTCAGGAGTGCTTTGACTATATTTTCTTCCATGGCAGAATGGGGTTGGGCTGGATGGCCATAGGGATCTCTTCCAACTCTAGTGTTCTGTGATTCTATAGCAGTGTTTCTCAACCCGGGTGTCAGGACCCCGGGGGGGGGGTCACAAGGAGGGGTTTCAGAGGGGTCACCAAAGCCCATCAGAAAACACATATTGCTCATGGTCTTAGGTACCCCATTGGCAGAGAAGGCTGAAGATCTCTTCTCCTGTCCTTCTCTTATTTTTTTTCGAATCTTCCCACCAAAAGCCCTTTTTCTCCTCTCTGGATGTAGGTGAACTAACACTACAAAACTTAAGGTCAATGCCCACCAACCCTTCCAGTATTTTCTGTTGTTCAAGGGAGTTTTGTGTACCAAGACCGATTCAATTCCACTGTTGGTGGAGTTCAGAATATGTAGGTGAACTATAAATCCCAGTAACTACCACTCCCAAATTTCAAGGTCTATTTTCCACAAACTCCACCAGTGTTCGCATTTTGGCATATTGAGTATTCGTGCCAAGTTTGGTCCAGATCCATCATTGTTTGAGTCCACAGTGCTCTCTGGATGTAGGTGAACTACAACTCCAAATCTTAAGGTCAATGCCGGCCAAACCCTTCCAGTTTTTTCTTTTGGTCATGGGATTTCTGTGTGCCAAGATTGGTTCAATCTCATCATTGGTGGAGTTCAGAATGCTCTTTGATTTGTAGGTGAAGTATAAATCCCAGCAACTACAACTCCCAAATGACAAAATAAATCCCCCTCCAGCCCCACCAGTATTCAAATTTGGGTATATTGGGTATTTATGCCAGTGAATGAAAATTATAGAACCACAGAATCATTGAGTTGGAAGAGACCTCATGGGCCATCTAGCCCAACTCCCTGCCAAGAAGCAGGAAAATCGCATTCAAAAACATCCTGCATATCAGATATCTACATTATAATTCATAACAGTAGTAAAATTACAGTTATGAAGTAGCAACGAAAATAATTTTATGGTTGGAGGTCACCAAACATGAGGGACTGTACTAAGGGGACGCAGCATTATTTATATTTATTTATATTATTTATTATTCAATTTTATATACCGCTCCTCCCTGCAGGCTCGAGGCGGTTCACACAACAGTCAAACCAAACAACCAAATTGAACATACATAAAACAGCAATATACATAAAAGTTAAAATTACATAAGATTCATAGGAAGATTGAGAACCACTGGAATTCCATAGTGCCCAGCTACAACAGATAAAGTGGTGTCAAACTGAATCAATTCTGCTGTGTAGCTGCATCCAAAGGTTGTTAGAAATATCTGGAGAGTATCTATCTGGTGGAGCCTGACATTGCGCTCAGGAATATAGTCTGTTTTCTTCTCTCAGCCCTACTTGGAGACACCAAAGATCAAAGCTTACAATTAGGAATACCAAGCAGAGGCATCGCCAGTGAGTGGAGGTCCTTGCTGCTGGTGGAAGCCCTTCCTCTCCAGGCCCTGTATTTGAATGTCATTTTTTGCCTCCAAAACTATTCAGTCAGAGAGATACTGTCCAGGACACATGTCCCATTTCCATCCTAAAAAAGAAACCCCGGCAAATATTTAATGCTTAGTCCTTTGGCAAAAACCCTCGGAGAGAGCGGAGTGACAATTAAAACTGAATGCTTGATGGCTTTCATCATGCTTTCATTTTTTCAGATAGCATTAAAATATGTCAGCATTAATTGTAACAAGCTATATTTCTCCCTTGATAGTGCCTTTTACTTAGCATTTGATGAAAGGATTTTTTTTTTGCATCACATTTTTTTCTCTTATGGAATGGGTTCTTTTTCTTCTTCTTCTTTTCTTTCCTGTCCTCTCGACTGCAAAGTTGCTCTACATTTCCTTGTGGGCATGCTTGCTTAATTTGCTCCGCACAATAACCTCGCTACACTCCCACTCGTCTTTAAACAGTTGATTCACTTCAGTCAACCATGCACACAGATCTCCACAGTAAAGTTAGGATCTATCTTAAACCTTGAATGCTTGAGATGATCTGATGGTCAACATTATAGATTATTGTATAGAGTGAAAGGTAAAGATGGGCAGACTTTGGAAAAGGGAACTTGGGGGTTAGTAAATCCCATGCTGCCTGTCTTGCGTTAAGAATAGCAGTCCCAAAAGGAATCATTTCCAAGCTCTGTGAACAGATTATTCTATATGTGAACAGATTATTCTATTTAGATCAGGGGTGCTCATTATGGTGATCGGGAGCACCTAGGTGATCTTTGGCCCTCTTCCAGGTGATCTTTGGGGCTCACCAGCCGGATGGCGCGCTCCTGCTATGCGTGTGCACGTGTGCTCCCGCCGCCGCCTTTGCAGGGATTCTTTTGCCAAAATGAGGCTTTAGTGGGCGGGCCCTAGTGCTCATCTTGCCACGCACGGTGTGGTGACATGACCGCCCACTGGTTGCTACTGGGGGGGGGGCATATCTGGCCGGAGCGCTGGCAGGTACTCCTATAAATACCCTCCTGCTGCGTGCGAGGGAGGGGCCTGCTGTGCACGCAAGAAGCAGGACGGGATTGGGACTTCCTGCTTCGCGAAAGCACACAGCAGGAAGGAGGAAGGCAATGAAGACATTAAGAGTGAGCGTGCACGCAGGCAAGGAGGATCCCCTTCCCGGGCACGCGCAACAGCGAGTTCATGGGCAGGCAAGAAAAAAGCCCCGCACGGACGGAAGGCTGCAGTAGGAGTGTGCACGCGCACATGCACAACAGGTGATCTTTTCAACTTGATTGTTCACGTAGT
Source organism: Anolis apletophallus (assembly GCA_030556195.1). Taxonomy (NCBI): domain Eukaryota; kingdom Metazoa; phylum Chordata; class Lepidosauria; order Squamata; family Anolidae; genus Anolis; species Anolis apletophallus. The sequence goes on from JARBWK010000008.1 coordinate 13,326,403, forward strand.
AGCTTGCATGATGAAAAAGTGTGGGCACCCCTGATTTAGATGAAGGCATGATCATCAAGTTTGCAGTCGACACCAAATTGGGAAGGAGAGCTAAGACCCCGGAAGCAGGAACAGAATTCAAAACGATTTTCACAGATTAGAGAGATGATTAGCCCAAACTAACAAAATGAAGTTAAGCGGGGACAAAAGCAAGATACTCCAAAATGAAATGCAAAGATACAGAATGGGGGACAATGTCTGGCTCGACAGCAGGATGTGTGAAAAAGATCTTGGAGTCCTTGTGAACAACAACTTAAACATGAACTGTCATGCCCCAGCCTGACTCTAGCCCTCAGCAAGACCAACGGCATGTTAAATCCAAGACCTCAGAGAGGCCTGCAAGCAAGCTTCTGCAGAGGCCTCTAGTTCTCCAAGTGTTCAAGGACAAATGCAACCCTTCTAATTCCCAGGCTGATAAGGAGGCCTGGTACCGCAAAGCGGTGGTGCCTCCCGAAGGGCCAGGTGTCTTCACTAACGAGCTGATATTTCAGTCTCGGCCAAGAGGCCCAGGAGGGGCAAGCCCATCAAGAGAGCCTGAGAAGAAGTTCCGACGCAGCTTGCGTCTTCAAGGGAAAAAACCTACTTAAGCTGCTTCCTGTTGGCTCAAGGTATCTCTCGCCAACGTTAAGCCTTCAAGTCAAGCCTCCACGGAACCCTGCCTGGGCCATTGGGCCTCCTAGCCTTTGGTCTCTAATTGCCAAGTCTTTGTGCCAAGAACTTATCCTGGATTTAGCCCATTGGGGCATCAAGACTCTTTTACATTTTTATCCTGTTTTATCCTTGGACTATTGCTTTGCAATATACAGATGCTTGAGAGCATCAATGGACTATATTCCTATCTTCTTTACTTCTCTTCACTTATTCTAAATAAAGCATTTAATCACGGCCGGTCTCAAGTGGTTTACTGAGGGATCCTTCAGGTCTAAGGTGCAACATGAACGAACAATGTCATGCAACAGCTTTAAAAGCCAATGGGATTCTGGCCTGCATAAATACAGTAGGAATGTAATGTCTAGATCCAGGGCAAGTCTATCCTGCCTTGGCCAAACCACATTTGGAATCACACAGTGTCCCATTCTGGGCACCACCATTGAAGGAAGATGTTGACAAGCTGGAATGTGTCCAGATTACGGCAATTAAAACAATCAAGGGTCTGGAGAACAAGCCCTATGAGGAGCGGCTTGAAGATCTGGGCGTGCTTAGCTTGCAGAAGAGAAGGCTGAGAAGAGATATGCTTGCCATGAATCAAGATGTGAGGGGAAGTCATAGGGAGGAGGGAGTAAGCATGTTTTCTGCTGCCCTGGAGACTAGGACACAATGGAACAAACACTGCAAACTACAGGAAAGGAGATTCCACCTGAACATTAGGAAGAACTTCCTAACGGTGAGAGCTGTTTAGCAGTGGGACTCTATGGCCTGGACTGTGGTGGGGGCTCCTTCTCTGAAGGCTTTTAAGTAGAGGCTGGATGGCCATCTGTCAGGGGTGCTTTGAATGCAATTTTACTGCTTCTTGTCAGGGGGACTGGATTGGATGGCCCACGAGGTATCTTCCAACCCTATGATTTTATATCCCACCAGTATTCATTCCTAAATATGTTCCATCCTTTTGCATCGGTGTGTAAATTGTAAATAACGATACGAGAAAAAATATATGGAACACTGGGTATATCTACACTGTAGAGATAATACTTGGGCAGAAAAGCTTTATGAAACTCCTGCTTCAATGATTCCACTGCATAGAGTCATGAACGTTTAGTGGTGCCAAGCTTCATTCATTCTACAGTGTAGATGGCCCGTTCTCTCATATATCAATTTCGTATGCCTCATTCTCTATCAGATGCATTGGACATAATTATCTCTAATATTCACCCTTTTGAACGGATTGTATAACTGAGATATAATGCTGTTCTCAGCTTTGAATTCTGCAAAGCTGAGAAGAGCATTGGAAAATTCAGTGAAGTGCAGAATCTAATGAATGTTTTGATAGATGTACCGATGATGCCTCAGCTTGCTTTAAAATGTGGACCAAATAAAACTTCCCCTGTTCAAGAAAAAGTTCATTGGCCATATTTTGAATCCTCTTCTACATCTCTTACACATTTGAAATACATTTGGATCAATAGATTAGCTGCAAATACACACCTCATCATATACATACAAGTAAGGGTGCATCTACACTGTTGAATTAATACACTTTGAGACCACTTTTACTCCCATGGCTTTAAGCTATGGTAACATGGCATCTGCAGTTTGGTGAGATACCAAAGAAGGGCTCAGACCTTGTGAAACTATAACTCCCTGGATTCCATGGCATAGCCATGGCAATTATTGTGGTGTTTGCATTAATTCTACAGTGTATATAAGATCCCATAAGGGCCGGCTCTAAGTAATTTTCAAGTATAAGCAAACAGTATTTTGGCACACCCCCTCCCAAACCAATCACTGATTGATATATATATATATATGTGTGTGTGTGTGTGTGTGTGTGTGTGTATATATATATATATATATATATATATATATATATATATATGGAAGGCATGGACAAATTTTGGCCCTCCAGGTATTTTGGACTTCCTACTGGCTGATTGGAATCAAATGTGTAATTTGCCTATTGGTTCAGCCGCCCCTGGATCCCATTAACCTGGGGCTGGAGTCCCAACAGAGTTTGGAAATGTTCCTTTTAAGCAGTGGTCTCCAACCTTTTTTTGACCAGGGACCACTTTGACCAGGGTCCACTCTCCAACATTAGTAGCAAAAGGGTTATGAATCAATTTTGATCAACTTTAGATTTGGTTTGGTTATTTGGGGTGCTGACTCAGAAAATTGCACTGGACAGACCACATCAGCTCTAGTTTCTGATACAGAACATATGCCATCCAGTAGTCACCATCTGCTCATCCACAGAAGATCATATTTAATAATCTAGAGTTGATGTGGTAGTAGTAATCTTTCGTGGGTAGTCAGCCTCTCCCCTGCCAACATTCCCATTGCCTCGGCACTATAAGAGGGTTTCACGAAATCAGTTGCTCTTGTTGTCACATGATTTCAAGGCAACGGTGTAGTAATGTTGAGGCCATGGACCTTGTTTTTGTTTTTGTGGACCACAGATCGGGAGCCACTGCTTTTAAGTCAAGATTTGAGTCTAGACATCCTCTATGTTCATATGTGTGAAATTTATATCAGCAAAGTAAGCTTATTTTTCTATGAAAGTTCATTGGTTAATTGCAATACAGGCACTTTCTTCCCCTTACCCTCACAATTTTGTAGTCTTTATTTCAAGCGTAAACTCAATGTGTGCAATGCTCCCTCTGCCAGAGGGCCAAATAAAGGCTGTCCTTCAGAAATCACCACTTTCAATATCAGGACATTGAATGTTTCAAGAGGCTCCGTGTTTGGTAAATGAAAATCCTCCCAATTCTGCTGTAAATTCACTATCCACAAGGTGAAGGGCATTTCAGACATTGTTTGGTCAATCTGCTTGGCTGGTTGGGTTTTCTGAGGACTCTGTCTTGTGGTGTCGCTGTCAGTTTTACACATTGCTCAGCAATCTTTGCGCCCTCTGATGTTCAAGCTGATGCTGCACAACAGCGTGTGTGATGCACAGATAAGGCTCTGCCATCTTTGATGTTGTCAAAGGAGCATCAGGCTTTCAAAAAGCAGATCAGTTGTGCTACATCTGAGTGCCAGCTGGTAGCTCCCACCTCAGTGGGTTGGTGAATCTGAACTGCATTTTAACCTGGAATGTGAAGGATGTGTATACAACATGTGTGCCCTAGAATCCAAAATTGATTCAGCACCTTGGATAGAGCTACTACATAAAAGCTGTAGTGAATCCACTGTCTCACTCACATGGAGCCACCATCCACAACCATCATGTCTATAGCTGTAATTTTAATTGACCCTTCATGTAACCATTTCAGGTCCCCAAGGAGCAAAGCAGGTCTCTAGGTGAGCAGTGCAAACAAGGTTGGCTCTGCTTTTGTTACAATAGCTTTAACTTCTTGATTAAGATATTGGTCCCTCAGTTATGGAGCCATACTGTAAATATTATTTTCATATTCTCTGCTCTCGCAACCCTATCCAGATTTCATCTGATCTCATCTTCCAAACTGGCCAAATCTCTCTTTAATTGATTCTATCTAATGTTATTAGCAGACTAAAAGCCAAAACCAAGGTCACAACAACACGTTATAGACAGGCCCGGATTACCCATAGGGCCAACCTAGGCCATGGCCTAGGGGCGCAAGCCGAGGGGGCGCAGATCACAGACCAAAAAAAATGTTATAAAATAATTGTGCTGCGATTGGCTCCTACTGCCTGGTACCCAAAAGGAGGCAGAGCCAAGGCCAGGCTCCGCGGAGGCAGTGCTCGTGCTCGCCGCGTCAGCCTCAGCCCATCCATCTACGCCGCTGCTTCTCAGCCAGTGCTTCTACACCTGAGGGGAGGAGGCGCCTGGCCTGGCTTGGAGCGGCTTCCTTCGCAGGCTGCTGAGGGAAGAGGAGGCCGTGGGAAAGAAGGGTGGCGTGCGTCATGGAGGCCCAGAGGGGAGCCTGAGGCGGAGAAAGGCCCCGACTCTCTGCAGCCGCAGGGCCATGAGCCACGTGTGGGGCTGCCTCTGAAGCCTCTGCTCTGGATGAAGAGCATGCTCTGGACCCAGCCCGGCTTTTCCCGTCCCTTTGAGCCTCGGCTCTGCAGCACTCACTCGCCCTTCTCTGCCTCCTTCCCAAGGGGTAACGAACTCGCTCCCCACCACACAAAGGGGCCTGTTCCCTTCTCTTCTGTCACAGCACGTGCACACCTTTCCCCTCAGCCCCATTGGCACAGGACGGGAAGGATGCGGCGGTGCAAGGCAGGGGGGGGGAGAGGTGGGGGGGTGCGGTAGAGGTTGGTTTAAAGGGGGCGTAATTCCAAAGTGTGGCCTAGGGCGCAAAAAGCTTAGAGTGTATTCTAAGTACACTCTTTGTATTCTAAGAATATCAAGAAATAATAATAATATAATAATAAAAAGGGGAAAAAATCTGGAGTGTATTCTAAGTACACCGCACAAGCAGAAGAAGACCTACAAGCCACTCTAAAGACCTTTGCAGAAACATATGAGAAGCTCAGCTTGTCACTGAATATCAAGAAAACCAAAGTGCTCTTCCAGCAGTCACCAGCCAATGCATCTGCAATGCCAGAAATACAACTTAATGGTGTAACATTAGAAAATGTTGACCATTTCCGCTCTCTTGGCAGCCACCTTTCCACAAAAGTCAACATTGGCACTGAAATACAACACTGCCTCAGTTTTTCAAGTGCAGCATTTTTCCAAATGAAGCAGAGAGTTTTGGAGGATTGGGACATCCATAGGGATACCAAGGTACCTGTTTATAAAGCCATTGTCCTCCCAACCCTGTTATACACCTGCAAAATGTGGACTGTCTACAGATGTCACACTCAACTCCTGGAATGATTCCATCAGCTTTACTTCTGAAAAATCCTGAAAATCTCTTGGGAAGACAGGCGAACAAATGTCAACATGCTGGAAGAAGCAAAGATCACCAACATTGAAGTGATTCTCCTATGCCATCAAATCTGCTGGACTGGCCATGTTGTCCAAATGCCCAATCACCATCTCTCACAACGGTTACTTTACTCTCAATTCAAGAATGGAAAAGAGGCTGAAAGATGGGATTAAAGCTAACCTTAAAAATTGTGACATAGACAGAGAACTGAGAAGCCCTGGCTTTTGAGCTCTCTGGCTGGAGGTCAGCTGTAACCAGCAGTGTTGTGGAATTTGAAGAGGCACGAATGGAGGGTGAAAAGGAGAAAAGTGCCAAGAGGAAGGCATGTCAAGCCAACCCTGACCGGGACTGCTGCCCACCTGGAAACTGATGTCCTCACTGTGGAAGAACATGCGGATCAAGAATAGGGCTCCACAGTCACCTACGTATCTGCTGCCAAGACACTACACTTGGAAGGCCATCATACTCGAACAACGAGGGATCACCTAAGTAAGTACTATCTAACCTTATTATAGTTAGTTAGTCCTATGGCATTTATATTTGTCCCCCTTCCCAATACAGGATCCTCATAAGCTTGCCTCATTTGTTGCTTCACAGACCCATTGCTAACAATTGGGGTGGGTTGGGGGAGACACAACTGGTGAGGCCTCCTGATTGCTTGCACCAACACTGTTGTGGTCTCCCTATTTCCAGGTTGTCAAAATTAGTGTTTGCATCAAGTTAATTTCCATATGAGTCACTGCTAAATGATTCAATCTCTATTTGAACAGTCTTGAAATGGAACTGACCTTTCCTTTCAGCTGCAGGCACAGGTAGGGGTATTAAAACAAGGGGGGAGCTATTCACACACGCCGAGGCCAAAGATCAAGCTGTTTAGGTGGCCAGCGTGTAGCAAGCGTTCCCTTTTGATCGCGCATAATCCACTCGCCACCTTTTCAACAAAAATTCCTAAAAGCATTTCAAACAAACCCAGTGGCAGGTGTCCAAATGTTAAAAGTATGCCACAGGCACACTCTGACACAAAACATAACAAAAGCACGAAATTGGCATCAAAATTATTACATCTGTGCATAAATTATAATTTGGGGTTATTTATTCTCAATTCCTCTCTCTGGTTTGCTTTTGAAAACACTGCTGGGTATGAAGTTCTTAGGCTTTCCAATTAATTTCGAGCAAAGCTCAAAAGAGTTAGTTGTTTGGACTGCAATTCCCAGGCTCCAGAGGTCAGTCTGGCTGGGGGACTCTGAGTGTTGCTTTTTATCAGTGGTGTTTTCTCAACGCAACTGGTATATTATGTTTCTCACTTCAGTCCTTCATTTTGACCTCAACTCTATAAGTTAGACTAGACTGAAAGAAGATGTAAGGTCAACATTATCAGATAGGCTGAAAGGAAAACTGAATTTAGATCTCTTTAGTCTTCACTAGGGATACATGGAGGGGGCTGCAGTGGTGCAGTGGGTTAAACTAAGGTAAGCTGCAGAACTTGCTGACCAGAAGGGTGGCAGTTTGAATCCATGGGATGGGGTTAGCTCCCGTTGTTAGCCCCAGTTCTGAAAGCGATTTTCCTGCTTCTTGCCAGGGGGTTGGACTGGATGGCCCATGAGGTCTCTTCCAACTCTATGATTCTATGATTCTGCCAACCTGTCCTGGTTTGCCCCAGAAACAGCCTTACAACAAGGATTAAAGCAACTAAGAAAGCTTTACTTACACTCCCCCTGAGGGTGCAGGTCCATAGCTTGGGGGTCCTCCTGAACTGAATGCTGTCACTTGATGCTCAGGTGTCGGCGGTGGCCGAGAGGACCTTTTCACAATTCAAACTTGTGTGCCAGCTGCAACCATACCTCATGAAGCCTGACTTGGCCAGGGTGGTCCATGCCTTGGTTACATCCAGACTGGACTGCTGCAATGTACTCTATGTGGGGCTGCCCTTGAAGATGCCCCAGAACGTTCAATTGGTACAACGGGTGGCAGCCAGGCTCCTTACTGGAGCAAACTATAGGGAGCATACAACACCCCTATTAAAACAGCTCCAATGGTTGCCAATAAGTTGCCATGCCAAATTCAAGGGCAGGGCATGACCTTTTCTTGGCCCCAAACAGGCATGAAGAACCGGCAGGATTACTTTTAATATATGTGTGTTATTGTGATAATTTTATGCTTATGTTAGTTACTCTGTATGTTTTGGAAACTGCCTTGAGTCCCCTCAGAGAGATAGAGCGATATATAAATAAAGTTATTTATTTATTTATTATTTAAGCATGATGACAATACTATAACAAACAGCAGCAGAGGAACAGAAGGAAAATCCCTAAAGCAATGCAAAAGTCTTATATCAGATATGAAACCAGAGTCTTTGGCAAAAAAAAAAAACCTCTTTGCGAGGCATTTGCTGCAGCTGCAAGTAGAATAGTTGCTGCCAGCATTGACCTCTTGCTTTACTGTTGATTTATAACCCTCAGTTCCCAGCACAGGTGTTCCTAGGGTGAGGTCTTATTGCTCAGCATCCTTGCAGCAATTCTAGCTGACTTTCTCCTTTCGCCCTTCGGTGTTCCTGAAAGGTAGGAACTGGCAGAATGTTTTCCTCTCCCTCTTCCTCCTCCTCCTCCTGACCCCAAATCATCAGCCTCCTCTTCTACCTCCTCCTCCTCCTCCTCAGAAGAGGAATATACAACACAACCTAGCAGATCGAAAACACGCCAATGTGAGTAGATCAATAGGTACCACTTTGGTGGAAAGGTAAAGGAGCTTCATGCAGTCATGCCCACCACCGCATCTATGGACAACACCAGCTCTTCAGCCTAGAAATGGAGATGGATCAAAATGGAGTTGGACACAACTATACTTAACCTTTACCTTTACTTTAGGGATACATCTGCACTGCAGTATTAATACAGTTTGATATCACTTTAACTGTCATAGCTCAGTGCTATTAAATCATTAGTGTTATAGTCTTACAAGGTCCTTAACCTTCTCTGCCAAATAGTACTGGTGCCTGATCAAACTACAACTCCCAGGATTCCATAGCATTGAGCCATAGCAGTTACAATGGACTTAAAGTACATTCATTCTGTATTGTAGATTCACCTTAGGATACTCTTCCATCACAACATTACATCAGCTGGCAAAACAAAAAGAGTTCCTTTAGCAAAACATGACACCCAGGTGGTGCTGAGGATGGATGGCCGGCCAGACTCTGTACCCGATTATTTCCATCTGTGCCTTGAAGCCATGACTGGGTGGCCACGGGCCAGCAGGTTGAAGGTGAACCCGTTGAAGACAGAGGTCCTGTGGCTGGGTCTCCCGGGGGGGGGGGGGGGAGCTCCAGTTGCCAATCATGGACAGCGGGGTGGTTACCCCGTCACCCTTGGTTAAAAGCCTGGGGGTCCAACTGGACCCTCTGCTGATGATGGAGGCTCAGGTCTCCGCCGTGAGCAGAGCAGCGTTTTTCCATCTGCGCCAGGCAAGGCGGCTGGCGCCCTACCTCTCCGGTGATGACCTGGCTACGGTAATCCAGGCCGCAGTCATCTCAAGACTGGATTACTGTAACGCCCTTTACATTGGCCTACCTTTGTCAGTAATCCAGAAACTTAAGCTGGTGCAAAACGCCGCGGCTTGACTTCTGGCTGGAGTGGCACTATCATGCCACATCACGCCAGTCTTGCAGCGTTTGGCTCCCGATTGAGAGCCGGATTGCCTTCAAAGTGCTGGTGCTAACCTTTAAGGCCTTGCATGGTCTGTGGCCAGTGTACCTGAAGGACCGTCTTTCCCGTTTGGCACATTCCCCAAAGAGGATGGGGCCAGTGAAGTCTTTCCCGCGCATTGGAGGTTCCATCTCTCAAGGTCTGCCGCTTATCATCGAAGTGGCAGCACGCTTTTTCTGCAGTAGCGCCTGTTCCCTGGAACGCCCTTCCTGAGGAGACCCAATCAATAACTCATCTGCAGGCCTTCAGGAGGGCCTGTAAGACCTACCTTTTTCAACAGGTGTTTAATCTTTAATGCTGCATAGTCCACTCTTGTCTAAAGCTGTTTTTATGTTTTAATCTTTTACTGTGATTGTGTTGGTTGTTGTTGTAAACCACCCTGAGCCTTCTTGGGAAGGGTGGTATATAAATTGAAATAATAAATTTAAAAAATGGCTACAAAAATGAACATGTGAATGAGAGCAAAATTGTGCAGGCAGGCTGCCTGCATTATTATTCTCGTAAAAAGTTAAAGAATCTAGTCATTTTGTTATGATAATATACAAATTCTTAAATCTTTATAGTGAAATCCACTCCAACCAACTCTGTATTTTTCCCTAGGAAACAAACACACATCTCCATCTAGAGGTGTCTTTCAAGGGCAAACCCTAAAGTAAACGTTAGGTCATAATCCCCATGAAAATTCCGACCCTGCATGCCTGTGTGTGCATTTATGTCACTACAACTGCAGAAAGGAAGACAAAACAAGGCCCAAGGGGGAATGGACATAAATGTGTAGAATCTGCAAGTGCCTGAAATGGAAAACAAAACTGATCAATGTGCACTTTTGTGTCTCTGAGCTCAAAGGGTAGCAGGGGCCAAGGAGAACTCAAAGAGATGCTACATGCTATGTCTCCTTTGTTAGTCAACTTTGCTTGCTCTCATTGTAACTCTGTTATGGAGGAGAAAGAGATGGCATTTCCAGGTGGGAAAGTTTCACTCACAATTACTCAACTATTGTTTGTAGACTTTAAGATGCATGGATAGATGGATGGACAGATAGATAGTAGGCATGAGAAAAAAGTTATGAAAATGAAATGATTCGTAAGAAATTCGTAAGAAATGCTACTTTTGAGTATTTCCGCACCTGGAACGCCAACCAGGAAGTCGGGGGGCAGGATTTTCTTAAGTGTCATTATTAGGTTGTAAGGGGGGGCACCCTCCTTCTCTCTCACCACCCTCCCGCCTCCCTTGCCAATAAGTATTATGGCAAGGCAAGCCCTAAACTCGCTCCTTCTTTCGGCTGGAAGCCCGGAAAAAATGTAAACGGAGAGGATTACTCAGGAGTAAATCTGCAAAGGAGGGCACTTTGGATGAAGTACCCTCTTTTGTGGATTTACTTCTGAGTAAACCTCTCTGTTTACATTTTTCCAGGCTTCCCTGCCTCTCCTGCCTGCCAGGATCTAAAGCATCAAAGAGTATTGGGGTGAGAAACCAACCTAATGTATAATAGAATGAATGCTACTGTAAGTGCCTAATATTATAAGTAATCCAACTGGTCATACCTACATTCCATGCACATGCAATAATACAGCAGTAATAATAATAACAAGAGGTAAAATTCAAACCGAAGTATTCTGACTGGTCCCTGCCTCATGCGGTGCAAACGGGCTCTTCTCTATTAGCCCGGGAAAAGCCAGCGTTTTCTGCTTGGGTACACACACATACATATTCTTGGGGGATTTGCTGCAGAATCCGGGCTCATAGAGAAGATTCTGCAGCAAATCCCCCAAAGAATATGTATGTGTGTGCACCTAAGCAGAAAATGCTGGCTTTTCCCGGCTCACAGAGAAGAGCCCGTTTGCACCGCATGAGGAGGGACCAGTCAGAATACTCGGTTTGAATTTTACCTCTTCTTATACCCATTGTTATTACTGCTGTATTATTGCATGTGCATGGAATGTAGGTATATGACCAGCCTGGGCAAACTTGGGCCCTCGCTCCCTCGGGATCGGGGTGAGAGAGAGGCAGCGAGGAGCGAGGGGGCTCCTCCTTTTCTTTGCTGCTTCAAGTATAGAATACCCGCTCCCTCCCTCCCTCCTTTCCTCCCTCCTTCCTATTTGGAGAGTCCCATCTAGAATTCAGTGTGATTTATTCAAGTTTTGGCCTACAACTCCCAGAAATCCCAGCCAATTTACCAGCTGTTAGGATTTCTGGGGTTGTAAACAAAAACCATCTGGAATGCGCATGCGCTGGCATACGAACTACTAACGATTTCGTTAGTAATTAAGTTACATTTTAGAATTTTTGGAAAATTTTTTGTAAGTCTTTCTTTTACTAATTAAAAAAATCCCCCCCTCCATTTGATTTTAGAATCGCCATTTTTGGGTTCGAAACCATGCCTAATAGATAGATCAATCGATAGATGTAGAATATGTTAGAAAAACAGCAACACTGGGATATCAATCCAACATACGGAGAGAGACACTCATCTTTGTCCTTACTTCTATATGGTAGGACTTTATTTGCGGCTATTTCCAACCTTTTTGATATTGTATATCATATATAGTTATATGGTGGTTATGTATGCACACTGATATTTGTAATGTATGTTTTTCTAATGAAGCTATTATAAATGGGAAGTGTCTTTTCTGATTTATATGTTTATTAGTAAAGATACTACTCTATGGTGAACTCGCCACGGGTCAGCGCAAGAGAGGCGCCCCCAAAAAGAGATATAAGGACTCCCTAAAACAACATCTCAGACTTGGCCAGATTGATCACCAACAATGGTCCACCCTGGCCCACCCATGGAGACGCACATCCCCTATTTATTTTATTTATTTATTTCTTGGCCTCACATCGGGGGCTCGGCATGGAGACCAGTGGCACTATCCCCAAAACATTTGCAGAATTAAAACATGCAACACTCTTTTAAAACGAAAGCAAGGCACGCCAAATGGGTCTCGAAGAGAAATGGGACAAGAGAAACGACAATGAAAAAGAACCGCAACTTGGAAACGACAACACCCAAGGAGACTTTCTGCTGTGCTTTCTGCAACCGAACTTGCCTATCTCAGATTGCCCTTTTTAGTCATCAACGCGCTTGTAAAAAGCGTGGGACGAGTCCTTCCTAAGAATCTTCATTCGCGAAGTAATGCCGAGAGAGAGAGAGTTAATGTTATTGACTCTCTAGCAAGCTGATTGATATAAAGTTTTCATTGATATAAAGTGTTTACTGAATAATTATACCATATGTATAATTGATATCCCACTGTTGCTGTTTGTATATCTACGGTAACATTCCCAGTGTTGTTTTCATTGAATATGATAGATACACAGATCTGGAATATGATGGATGGATGGATGGATGGATGGATGGATGGATGGAGGATGGATGGATGGATGGATGGATGGATGGATGGATGGATGGATGGATGGAGGATGGATGGATGGATGGATGGATGGAGGATGGATGGATAGAGAATATGATAGACAAATAGATCTGGAATATGATTGATTGATAGACAGACAGACAGACATGAGGGATATGAGCATGCATTAAAAACAAGAGCCTGATGGTGTTGTCATTTTTGTTAGGATATCCAAGATATTTCAAGAAAGAGTTTGAATTCAACGTCATAAATATGCAGGTAAAATCAAAGCAATAGACCTGAAACTTATTCAGCTCTACTACTCCTTCCCACCTGCTGCTAAGGAGGCTGTTGAGGTCCTGAACCACTGTTTGGCAGCTGTGACATTCTGGATGAGGGCGAACAAATTGAAATTGAATCCAGACGAAACAGAGGTCCTCCTGGTCAGTTGCAAGGCCAAACAGGGTATAGGGTTACAGCCTGTGTTTGACAGGGTTACACTCCCCCTGAAGACACAGCTTCGCAACTTGGGAGTGATCCTGGATTAATCACTGAGCCTGGAACCTCTGGTTTCAGTGCTGGTCAGGAGAGCATTCACACAATTAAAACTTGTGCGCCAGCTGTGCCCGTACCTTGACAAGCCAGACTTTGCCACAATGGTCCATGCTCTCGTCACATCTTGAATAGATTACTGCAATGTGCTCTACGTGGGGTTGCCTTTGAAGACTGTTTGGAAGCTTCAAGTAATCCAATGGGTGGTAGCCAGGTTGCTCACCGGAGTGGCATACAAGGAACATAAAACCCCCCCCCTTTTGTGTCAGTTTCACTGGCTGCCAGTTTGCTACTGAGCAGATTTCAAAGTGCTGGCTTTATATATTATACTAGCTGTCCCCTGCACGCGTTGCTATGCCGTAGTCTGTGGCTAACCCCTTCTGCCCACATGGTGTGTGTGTGTATGGTTATTTTTGTGTGTATATGTGTATATTGTTTATGTGTGTGTTGTTATGTATATGTGCATGTGTATATGTGTGTATATGTGCATGTCTTTATGTATATGTGTGTGTTTGTAGGTGTGTGTTTATATGTTTGTGTGTATATGTGTAATGTGCATGTGTATGTGTGTATGTGTTGTTATGTATATGTGTGTTTTCAGGTGTGTATGTGTGTGTATGTCTGTGTATGTGTATGTGTGTGTGTGTATATGTGCATGTCTGTGTGTATATGTGTCTATGTGTGCATGTCTGTATGTATGTTTATGTGTGTGTGTGCATGTCTGTATGAGCATGTCTGTATGTTTATGTTTCTGTGTGCATGTGTGTATGTATATGTGTGTGTGTATGTTTGTGGTTTTGTTTGTGTGAATGTGTGTGTGTATGTTTGTAGGAAGAGGAGTGCCTGAGGAGGAGGGAGGAGGGAGGAGGGTGGTTACCAGTTTCCCTGCTCGTGTTGCCAAGGGCGCTGCTTTTTGCTCCTCTTCCTCCTGGGCGTTGCGATGGCAAAGCTCCAGGCGGCGGTGGCGCTTCCTCCTCTTTCCTCCTTGGTCAGGCCCCAAGGAGGCGGAGGCCTGTAAGGTGGCTGTGTTTTTGGGGAGTGTCGGTGGGAGGGAGGGGCCGTGTACTGCCGCAGTGGATACTGGGAGATGTAGTACTGAATGGTTTGAGGAAAGATTGTGTCGGGTCAGCGTTGGAGGGATGTTTGCTGTGGAAGGTAAGGAAAGTTTGTGATGAATGTTTGTTTTGGTGTGCGGGTGGCGTGCGTGTATGTTTTGGGTAGACTGCTTGAAGGAGGAGAGGGGTGTTTTTGGGGAAAGGATGTAGAATGTTTGTTTTGGTGTGCTGCTTGAAGGTTTTGCGTGTAGGAGGAGGAGGTGTTTGTTTGGGGGGAAAGGATGTGTGGGGGGAATGTGTGAATGTTTGTTTTGGTGTGCGGGTGGCATGTGTGTATGGGGCAGTGTTTTGCGTGTAGACTGCTTGAAGGAGCCCCCCCCCCCCCGATCCTAGCGGCAGCTGTGGCAGCGGGAAGGAGGAGTGGCTGAGGAGGGGGGGGGGTCCTTTGCTCCTCCTCAGCTGCTCCTTCCGTCTTTGTCCCTGATCCGAGCGGCGGCGGGGGGAAAGGGGAGGAGCCGCTGAGGAGGAGGGGCTAAGGAGGAGCAAGGGAGGCTGCTCCTCCTCCCGGCCCGGCCCCCTCCCTCCCTCGGCCCTAAACGTTCTAAACGTTCGCGCTGGCAGCGGAGAGGCTGGGGTGGGAGTTCCGTTGGCAGTTTTTTGGGGATCGTTTTTTGGGGTGTTGGGAGGTATGTAGGTCCGGTGTTTTTGGCGTTGTATGTACCTAGTGTAATGGTCCAGTCAGTTGTCAAGTTTGGTGGTTCTGGGAGCCATAGTTTTGTTGTCTATATACGACATCAAACGGACTTAACAAAAATATATATATAGATTGTGAACCGCTTTGAGTCCCCCCAGTAAAATATTCTTACTGTTGAGAGACACACAGAGAGAGAATAGAATAGGAAAAGAATAGAAAGGGCTGGGATTTGGGTCCAGAACCCGCTGTGGATATCAAAAGCTGTATATGAACAAATGCTCTTATATACAATGATGTAATAAAATGGTGTCCGCTATATAAAATGGTAAAACCTAGGCTTGAGGTTTTTTTGAGGGGGGAAAAGTGTGAGAGTGGGTGCTTTCAAGCTGCAGATGATGGTATATAAAGAATCCGTGGGTACAACAAAGTTTTAGAGGATGGCACTCAGGGGCGGTCTAAGGTAATTTTATATGGTAAGTGAACATTATTTTGGCGCCCCCCCCCCATGTAAAACAAATATACAAATATATCACAATACCATTAGTACTATTATATTGTATCAATGTATATACAATATATTATAGTACATACTCATACTATATTATATTATAATTATATTATACTACATTACAATATAATTATATTATAATATATTGACATTATAATATAATATAACATTCTATTATATTATTATTATTATAAAATAATAAATAAAATTATTTATTTAAATAAAATTATTCTCTACTACAGTCTTTCTCAACCAGTGTGCCGTGGCACACTAGTGTGCCGTGAGCAATCATCAGGTGTGCCGCGATAAAAGCTCTCTGCCCCCCTTCCTTCCCCCCTCCTCCTGCTGAACTCCTGTTGCTTGGGAGAGGAGGAGGAAGGGCCGGGCGGCGGCAAAGAAAAAGAAGGGGCCGGGGCACCGCCTCCTTCGGCCGTTTCCCAGCCAGCCTCCAATCCGCCATGACTCCCACCAGCCTCCAATCCGCCATGACTCCCACCATGACTCTCGCCCCTCGCTCTCTGAAGCCGCACGGAGGACGAGCCCCGCCCACTGAAGCCCATCCACTGCTCATGCTCCTCCTCTGCGGGAGAGCTGAAGCTGGGGTAGGGGGTGGGGCATGGCTTCCCCTCCCCCTGGCTTCAGCGCTCTCACAGCTTCGCCAGCCTTGAGGGGGCAGTGCCAAGCCAGCAGTGGCAGAGCCAGCACAATGCTGGCTTGGCACTGCCCCCTCAAGGCTGGCGGCTGTGGGAGAACTGAAGCCGGGGAGGGGCGGGGCATGGCACGGCCTGGCAGGTCACCATCCTCAGCCGTTCTTTACTGTGTGAGAGTGTCATTTTGTGTCATTTTGGTTGGTGGTGTGCCCCCGGATTTTTTTAATGTTAAAAGTGTGCCGCAGCTCAAAAAAGGTTGAGAAACACTGCTCTACTAAATATTTTCATTACTTCTATAAAACTCAAATAACCCAAAATAAAGTAAAATAAAATATTATATATTACTATGCACAGTTGCGCCTGTCTCTCCTTGATGCTCCTGGCTGACGTGCGCGGGGGGAGGTGGGCGGATGTGGTAGGGTTCACACGTGTTTGGGCCTGGCGAGGGAGTTTGCCTCAGCACGCGGCAGCTACTTCCGGTGGCGGCTGTCAGGAGGCAATACGTCGCCAATACTCCTTTGGCTCCACTCCCCTCTCCCTTTGTCTCTACCCCCTGCCTGCCCAATTGGGTCACCGTATTCGGCGGTGGAGACAAAGGGAGAGGGGAAGCACTCCCTGCCTGCCTGATAGGGAGTGCTTTGCTTACAGGCTTCTGTGCACAGGAGCTACTAGGCATGCGCGGAGGTTTTCGCGCATGCGCAGTTGTTCCTGCGCTCAACTTCAGCTCCAAAGTAACTGCGCCTGCACGAAAACCTCTGCGCATGCCCAGAAGCTGCGTCGGAGCGCACAAGGCAGGGGCCCAAAAGCAGGCAGCCGTGGCGCTGCCTGAGGAACATCGGCAGGGCCAGGATGCTGTCTGGCGCTGACGCCCTGCGGGCGGGGGAATTCACCCCTTCCCAGATGGCGCCCCATGTGACCCCTTCCTTGGCCTACCTGTAGGACCACCCCTGATGGCACTTGGAGATCTAGAATGATTTCTCTTCTCCCAGCTATATAAATCCATAGATATTTCCCAGATCGCCTTACTCTCCCTTGACCACTAAATAGAAAACAGTAAAATATTCAGTTCAAAGCCTAGGTCGGGGTGAGCTCATGGCCTTTAGCCCTGCTTTTGCCTACCTAGCAGTTCAAAAAGCGAAATGTGAGTAGATAAATAGGTACCGCTGTAAAGCTGGGATGTATTTAAGGCAACTATAAGGAAATGCCAAAAAAATGCCAGAGATTTGATCAAGGGGGAAGTTTACGAGCAAAGCTCTTCGGCAAGGAAGATGGAGCGACAGCACCCCCTGTGGCTGGAACAGAGCGCAAGCCTCCAAGATGCCGAAGATGGAAAAGCCCCCCCTCTATATATATTATATGTTTAATATATATATATTCTCATTCATTCTCTCTCTCTCTCTCTCACACACACACACACACACACACAGAGTTGTCTGCCTTGTCAGTATACTGTATAATGACATTGAATGTTTGCTGAATATGTATTCTGTGATCCGCCCTGAGTTCCCTTTGGGGTGAGAAGGGCAGAATATAAATACTGTAAATAAAGCTTTCTGAATCTCCACTTCTCAGTTGGATTCTGTCTAGGGGATAAAAAGGGTGGAGAAGATGTGCACTGGCTCTACCGTTAGCCCAGGAGAGACTGCTGTTTCAAGTGGCAAATGCCATATGGTAGGAATCTGAGGTGAGATGTTGGAAGTCAGAATTATTATGTCAGAATTACAAGCTTAGTAGATAACAGAATGCTGTGGATACACATATCTTGCTTTCAGTAAGGCCTTCTACAAGATGCCCCATGAAATTCTCACAAAGAATCCAGTAAAATATGTACTAGACAGTAGTACTATTAGATGGATTGGTAATATGTTGATAGCTTGAACCCAGCTATCGACAAAGGGTGCTTACTCTTCATCCTGGAGAGAAGTAACTAGTGGAGTTCCACAGAGTACTATCCTAGGTCCTTTACTATTTAATCTGCCATGATTGATTGTCACTTTGTCGTGGTGAGAAGGCTTGCGTGTTCCAATGAACCTGCAGGCATAACCGCCAGAGTCATGCACTCCCAGGAAAGGCCATGGGGGAGGTTCCAGACCGAGCACAATCCAAAAGCCTCAATGGCAGATCAGGCAGAAGATAACATGATACATGTTGCAATGTCTGTGAAGACGGAAGAAGGCTGCAACAGATTGAGAAGCCACCATCGTTGTGTTAACCACGCCACTGGTTGGGACCCTCACTCTGTGAAGACTGTGTATTGATCGACTGTGCACTGCTCCATACATGAAAAAAACTTATGCACAGGCATCTTCCAAGAACATGGAAGGCCATCATACTTGGACAATGATGGATTGTCTTACATTACATAACATAACACAATAAATAAATAAATAAGGCCTTGAGCCTTATCTGCCAGAAAGTGCTGGTGCCTCACCAAACTACAACTCCCAGTATCCATAGCATTGAACCTTGGGAGTATTAGTGGTGACAAACATCATTAATTCCACAGTATAGATGCACCATGTCAAAGAAGAAGACGGCATATATATATATGCTATCGTACTGATGGCAGCTTGTTTAACTTAAGCCGTCTGAGGGCTCGCACTAAGACTCTAAACTATCTAGTCCATGAGCTGCTTTTTGCTGACGATGCTGCCCTTATCGCCCATTCAGAAGCAGCCCTGCAGCGCCTAACATCCTGCTTTGCAGCAGCTGCAGAGCTGTTTGGGTTGGAAGTCAGCCTGAAGAAAACGGAAGTCCTCTACCAGCCCGCACCACAGGAAGAACACCATCATCCTCATGTCAGCATAGGCACATCTGTGCTTAAGTCCGTTCAGCAGTTCACCTACTTGGGAAGCATCATCTCTTCAGACGCCAAGATTGACAAAGAGATAGATCACAGATTATCAAAGGCATATAGTGCATTCAGAAGGCTTCACAAAAGAGTCTGGAGCAACAAGCACCTGAGGCAAAGCACCAAAATCAGTGTGTACAGAGCTATCATACTGTCTATTCTCCTATATGGGTCTGAAACATGGGTCACCTATCACCTATCACCTGTCTTCGCACAGTCCTAAATATACACTGGACCGACTATGTGATGAATGTTGCTGTCCTTGAGCAAGCAGGGATCACCAGCATTGAGGCCATGCTATTGAGAACATAGATGCGCTGGGCACGGCACGTCTCTAGGATGGAGGACCACCGCCTCCCAAAGATACTACTCTATGGTGAACTCGCCATGGGTCAGCGCAGGAGAGGCGCCCCCAAAAAGAGATATAAGGACTCCCTGAAACAACATCTCAGGCTTGGCCAGATTGATCACCAACAATGGTCCACCCTGGCCTCACATCGGGAGGCATGGAGATGTACTATCCACAATGCTGCAGCCTCTTTCGAGAAGACGCGCCGAATGGGTCTTGAAGAGAAACGACAACGCGGAAAGAACCGCAACTTGGAAATAACATCACCCAAGGAGACTTTCTGCTGTGCTTTCTGCAACCAAACTTGCCTATCTCAGATTGGCCTTTTTAGTCATCAACGCGCTTGTAAAAAGCGTGGGATGAGTCCTTCCTGAATCTTCATTCGCGAAGTAATGCCGAGAGAGAGAGATAGATGCACCATGTCATTGAGAAAATGGGTGTTTGAGCTTCAAACACAGGGAAAGCACTGTACACCCAATTTTCAGTCACACTTCACCACACCATGCAAAATTAGATACCTACATTCTTATTTTCTCCAAAAATAAAAACCTGGGGTTCATACGTTTGTTTGGAACATTTGTTTTCCTTTCTCCGAGTCAGCTGTAACACCATTTCTGTGGGAAAATGAGACAGGGTTTTTCAAGATTGGCATCTTTGCATGCTGCGATTTTATTCATCCAAGAAATGTGATCTTTTCTCCTCCCGCTGCTGCATTTCCCCAACAGAACTTTGTTCATTTGGTTGCTTAAAAGGGAACTTTTTGGAAGCAAAAAAAATAGCAAAAAAAGAACAGCAGACAACAAAATCTCCAGGAGGTGCGACTTAAAAGGAATCCCATTGCATTGGGAAGCTGTTAATAGGGAACTATCTCCTGGCATTTGAAGCACCGCAGCTGCTAAAAATCCATCTGGAAGAGGAGAATTTTAATTCAACATAATGAAAGGTGGTGCATTTCCTTTGCTAATCCCCTGTGTTGGTTTCCTTAATAGTTTAATGCGCTCAGGTGGCCAACAAATTGTCAAGGAAGGACTTCTTGCTTTTTGCAGGGAGATCTTTGAAAGCTAACAGAGGTATCCGTCTGAGAATTTATCTCTCCCAGTGCAATACATTCAGCAGAATCTTCCAGGGATTATAAGCAAGCATGAGCTGGGTATTCAGCCATGTTCTGGGAATTAAAGAAGGGAGGGTGTCTTCTTGTATTTTATTGTATACTTTATAATATTTTAAAGTCTGTACCCCAGGTTTCTAGCCTCAAACTAAGTTCTCTAAGGCAGTGTTTCTCAACCTTCCTAATGCCACAACCCCTTAATACCGTTTCTCACGTTGTGGTAATCCCCAGCCATAACATGATTTTCCTTGCTACTTCATAACTGTAATTTTGCTACCGTTATGAATTGTAATGTAAATAACTGATATGCAGGATGCATTTTCATTCACTGGACTAAATTCGGCACAAATACCCGATGTGCCCAAATTTGAATACTGTTGGGGTTGTGGGGGAATGGATTTTGTCATTTGGGAGTTGTAGTTGCTGGGATTTATAGTTCACCTACAATCAAAGAGCATTCTGAACTCCACCAATGATGGAATTGAACCAAATGTAGCACTTAGATCTCCCATGACCAACAGAAAATACTGGAAGGGTTTAGTGGGTATTGACCTTGAGTTTTGGAGTTGTAGTTCACCTACATACAGAGAGCGCTGTGGGCTCAAAAGAATGATAGTTCTGGACCGACGGCACGAATACTCAATATGCCCAAATGTGAACACTGGTGGAGTTTGAGAAAACTAGACCTTTACATTTGGGAGTTGTAGTTGCTGGGATTTATAGTTCACCTACAATCAAAGAGGATTCTGAACTCCACCAATGATGGAATTGAACCAAACGTAGCACTTAGATCTCCCATGACCAACAGAAAATACTGGAAGGGTTTAGTAGGTATTGACCTTGAGTTTTGGAGTTGTAGTTCACCTACATACAGAGAGCGCTGTGGGCTCAAAAGAATGATAGTTCTGGACCGATGGCACGAATACTCAATATGCCCAAATGTGAACACTGGTGGAGTTTGAGAAAACTAGACCTTTACCTTTGGGAGTTGTAGTTGCTGGGATTTATAGTTCACCTCCAATCAAAGATCATTCTGATGAGCAGTCATAATATTACAGTTATGAAGAAGCAACTAAAATAATGTTATGGTTGGAGGGTCATCACAACAAGAGGAATTGCATTAAGGGATCAGGGCATTAGGAATGTTGAGAACCACTGGTTTAGCCCATTGCACCAACTAATCTCTGGGTGAATGCAGATTGAATACAGCATCCAATATAATCTACAAGTCATTAAATCCTGTTGCTTTGCTTGTTCCTGTTATCTTTGTTTATATCAACTTTATTTATATCCCACCTATCCCTCAAAGTGGCTTGAAAATTAAAATGTTTGAAATGTGTAGCATGTTCACAAATCTGCTACGTAGAGTTTCTGTTACACAAACTTCAAAAAGAGAAGGGCACTCCTGGTCTTCTGCCTTCAGGGCCTAAAAATGGGCTTTAAAAAGATGGACATTGCAAGCTATGGACCTGAAGGTAGAGAAAAGCCATCCCATACAGGAGACCTGGAATATTTTAAGAATGAGTGCTAGACTCAAAAATAGTGAACCGAACAAGATTTATTGAATAACAACCAGTAAAAATGCTGGGGGACCAAAATGCTTAGTTGGTTGCAAAAGGAAGTCCTTGTAAAAGGATTGCAATCACTTGCCTCTTTGTTTGCAGAGTGATGGTTCCTCCCTTTGATCCCAGGTTCCTGTTGCTCTCTGGCTTGTAGGCCCACGAAGTCCTGTATAAGCCCCAAAATCCATAGTCTATGTTGAGGACAGATCCTCCTTTGTACTGCAGCCTTCGGTTGAGAACGAAGGTTAGGCTTAGTAGGTGAACTAAGATGCCTTTGTAGCAGCAATGGCTTAGATTCCACCTTGCTATGTCCGTGTGATCTCTGGAATGAGGCCAGAGAGGAAGTTCTGCCTCTCAGGTGACCTCTGGAAGAGGAGGAGTTAGGGGCGGTGACATCAGGTTTGGGGCCAAGACACAACTCCGCCCATCAAGCCCACATGGCTGGACAATAAAACAAAGGCCCATGCAGGTAAAGGGCAACTAAATACAAAGTACAGATGAAAAACCAGCCCCGTGGGGGCGCCACACCTGGCCACCACAGAAACCTTATGGGTCTCAAGATTCCAAGTTGAATGCAAGGTTACACACAAACCACAAACCAGTTTCTTCGAGTTCTTTAAAAGGTTAGCTGAGATTCTATCAGGAATCTGAATGTGTTTGATGGGAGTCAGATTTAGGCAGATAATAGTCCTATTGAACAAGCAGAGCCAGGCCAAAGCAAACTGTTATGGTGAGTCCCATATAAGATGAGCAGGGTCATAGTTCTTGCCATGCTGGCTTGTCATGCTTTGCAAATGCTTTGCAACTCTCAATGATGGGATGTGCAACACAGCTGGTGACACTGGGGTTGCTCTTCATTTGTGGCTTGAGATGATGAACAGATATGTGGGAGAGGAGAGGAAAAACTGATCTGTGCAATGATGCCAAGGCCATTCCTGTAAGAAATCTGGCCTAAGAGAGAAGGAAAGGTAACGCTTTGGAACTCGATTTGTTTTCGGTTGTTGGTGAATGGGAGGAAAATCCACAAATATATCTGAACTGTTTCATGCTTCTAAGTATATTGTGTAACTAATGGCTGTTTTCCATGAAAAGGCCAGTGCGAGTTGACACTCAAAGCTTCCAGAATCGCCAAACACAAGACACTGAAGCCATGGATTTAAACAAAAACTTTCCCTTTCAAGCACTGCCATAGCAACTGATCGTTATATATGATTGATGGCAAAGGCAGCAATTTCTATATTTATTACGTTTATGCAAACTCGTAATGTTCAAGCTGCTCTCAGAAGCTTTTTAGTAAAGATGTGTGAAATGGAAATGCAGGGAATTCTGTTGTGAAGCTCTTTCTCATAGGTCAGAGCCACAGCTTTTGGATTTGGAGAGCTGCTAATTAACATCTTTCTGATTCAAATTACACCCTCTCCAGATCGTTTCAGACATGTATGCCGCACTCAAATGCATTGTATGCGAGATTTTCCAGGCATGTCTCATTGCATCATAGGTTTTGAAGTCTACAGATTGCAAAATACTTGCATACATGTCACGCATGGTGATTTTACACAGAGTTGCAAGGCATCACAATATTTCTAGACTATTCCCTAGAGGCGGAAAGTTAGTGGGCAATACCATGATTGGACCCATTCCTATCTAATATCTTAAAATGATTGGATACTGAGACTAACAATGCTCTAAAAATACAACTTTGGCATATTTATTAGGCTTGAGCCCGGATCCGTTTTTAGCCGTTCCCGTTGGCCAATCCGGCTTCTTTGGTTTCTTCGGGTGCCCAAAACGGTAAGGGCCCAGCCATCAGGGCTTCCCATCTGAAAAGGAACTATGTGGCAGCCAATCACAGCAATTCCTCCCCTATTAGGCATCACAGTTGAATCTTTTTGAATTTCCTTTATTTTCTTGTTTCTTTTTATTTAGTGGGACTGACTGGGAGTTGGGGACATGCACGTGTGTTTGGGGACTTAATGGAGAGTCGCCCCTTTTTGCTTCTTTTCCTCCTTCCCTTCCTCTCCTTCAGAAAATACTTCTAAAAGATAATTTATTATTAATAATAATAGTAATCCCAGAAAACAAAAAGAGAAGCCTACCTCTCCTCTAGAGTCGAAAGTAGAAACAGATTTAAGGAAGCAAAACCTGAAGCAGAAAGAGAGGGGATTTTTAAGGTAGTCCAGGGAGGATAGCTCCAATGAGCTCCAGGTCATTGCTCTTCCTTCCCTGGGCCTCCTTAAAATGCTTTAGAAAGGTGTGTGGTGCACGCCTGCCTGCAGGAGAGAAAGGGTCACAGAAAGAGGTATCTTAATTATCTGATGCCTTTAATCCAGGTCCAAACATCACTGACTCTTTTAATGAAACTGACAATGACTATTTTATTGAAGAGCTATATTTTTACATCTTATACAGTTTTAACTGACTGTATGTTCTTTGATGCTTGACTGATTGATTCATTTTATTAGCCAATGCATTTTATTTTGTTTTAATTATATGTATACATGTATTAATAATAATATAACAACTTTATTTTTATGCCCCACTTCCATCTCCCCGAAGGGACTTGGGACGGCTTACTTGGGGACGGGCCTGAAATAAACATGATAAAATATAACATACTAAAAAAATAAAAACAACAGCATAAAACAGATAGAAACAACAACATTACAACAGAATATAAGAACATCCATCAAACGAAACTATTAATGTCTTTTGATGGCATTGACACCCCTATAACTGGCCCAATTTCCTCTCTTCTCTCATAATCTAATCACAACTAAGGAATTAATGTTTTCCCATCAATCTTCTTTCTAGTCACTAGAAAGGGTTTCAGCCATATTCTCCTTTGAAGAATGAGCACTGGCTCGTTTATTGAATTTGCACTTATAGTCTAATAGCCAAAGTGTTTTGTATTGTATAGTATTGTATTGTATAGTATTATATATGCATAGGTGCTTAGTAGTCTTGTGCAATCTGGCTAAACTTTGATCCGTTTCATGTCCCGGCTTTCAATGGGGGCTCCGATCCATTTTTGGGAGCCTCCCAAAATTGGCGGTGTGGGGGGGGGGGCGATAACTATTTTCACTCTGGGGTACTGAAAGATCCATTTTCTATTGGCCCTTTATGGGGAGTGGCTTTTAAGCTGTTTCTTCTCTAGAGGATAGGTGCTTAGCTGCAAGCAGTGCGCACTTTAAGGAGGCTTCTTACCTGTTTCTACTCTAGAGGAGAGGTGCTCAGCTGCAGGTAGGCATATGCTTTCTCTCCCAGCCCTGCATGTCACACACACTCTTTCAAAGGCATTTAAAGGAGGCAAGTTATTAAAGTGGTTTCTTACTCTAGAGGAGAGGTGCTCAGCTGCAGGCAGGTACAAGCTTTAAGGAGGCTTACCATTTTTCTACTCAAGAGGAGAGGTGCTCGGTTGCGGGTAGGCACTAGGCATGGTTTAGAACCCAAAAATAGGGAATCGAAAATCTAATGGGGGGGGGGGATTTTTTTTATTAGTAATAGGAAGACTTACAAAACATTTTCCAAAAATTTCTAAAATGTAACTTAATTACTAACGAAATTTGTTAGTAGTTCGTATGCCAGCGCATGCGCATTCCAGATGGTTTTGGCCTACAACTCCCAGAAATCCTAACAGCTGGTAAATTGGCTGGGATTTCTGGGAGTTGTAGGCCAAAACTTGAATAAATCACACTGAATTCTAGATGGGACTCCAAATACGAAAGAGGGAGGGAAGGAGGGAGGGAGGGGGTATTCTATTCTTGGAAGCAGCAAAAGAAAAGGAGGAGGAGCCCCCGGCTCCTCGCTGCCTCTCTCTCACCCCGATCCCGAGGAGTGAGGGCCCAAGTTTGCCCAGGCTGGTCATATACCTACATTCCATGCACATGCAATAATACAGCAGTAATAACAATGGGTATAAGAAGAGGTAAAATTCAAACCGAAGTATTCTGACTGGTCCCTGCCTCATGCGGTGCAAACGGGCTCTTCTCTGTGAGCCCGGGGAAAAGCCAGCGTTTTCTGCTTGGGTGCACACACATACATATTCTTTGGGGGATTTGCTGCAGAATCTTCTCTATGAGCCGGGATTCTGCAGCAAATCACCCCCCAAGAATATGTATGTGTGTGCTCCCAAGCAGCAAACGCTGGCTTTTCCCGGCTAATTTCCGGCTAATAAGAGAAGAGCCCGTTTGCACCGCATGAGGAGAGACCAGTCAGAATCCTTCTTGTTTGAATTTTACCTCTTGTTATTGTTATTACTGCTGTATTATTGCATGTGCATGGAATGTAGGTATGACCAGTTGGATTACTTATAATATTAGGCACTTACAGTAGCATTCATTCTATTATACATTAGGTTAGTTTCTCACCCCAATACTCTTTGATGCTTTAGATCCTGGCAGGGCAGGAGAGGCAGGGAAGCCTGGAAAAATGTAAACAGAGAGGTTTACTCAGAAGTAAATCCACAAAGGAGGGCCCTTCATCCAAAGTGCCCTCCTTTGCAGATTTACTTCTGAGTAATCCTCTCTGTTTACATTTTTCCAGGCTTCCAGCCAAAAGAAGGAGCGAGTTTAGGGCTTGCCTTGCCATAATACTTATTGGCAAGGGAGGCGGAAGGGTGGTGAGAGAGAAGGAGGGTGCCCCCTTACGACCTAATAACGACACTTAAGAAAATCCTGGCCCCGGTTCGAAAAAGAAAGTCCACTTCCTGATTGGCATTCCAGGTGCGAAAATACTCGAAAGTAGCATTTCTTACGAATTTCTTACGAAACAAATCATTTTCATAACTTTTTTCTCATGCCTAGTAGGCACACACATTTTAAGGAGGCTTCTTGTTCTCAAAGCTGTTTACTCTAGAGCAGCAGTTCTCAACCTGGGGGTCGCAACCCCCAGGGGGTCTTTAGGCCATTTTGGGGGGTCGCAAAGCTGCCTTGGTTGGCCCCGCCCCCTCCAAAATGGCTGCCGACCCTCTGCTCAGCAGGGGGTGAGTGCCGGGCGGCAAAAGCTTCCCGGTTGGCGAGGCCATGAGGACGGCAGGAAGAAGTTCACTCTAAGTTCTTCCTGCCATCCTCTTGGCCTTGCCGCTTGGGAAGCCTTTCCTGCCTGCCTCCCACGCTCTTCTGAACTCGGAAGGGCGCGGGGGCCAGGCGGAGGGCTTCTCCTGCATGGCTTTGCGTTTGAGAAGTCTTTTCTGCCTGGCCCCCACACCCTTCTGAGTTCTGAGTTTTCTATAATTTCTGGGGGTCTGAGTAGTCTGTGGAAGTCACAGCTGAATCAGTTGAAGGTACTGCAGATCCCATCATCCATTGTCCATACTCCCCAAACATTGTTTTTGTGATCAATCACTATGCTTTAATTATGTTCAATTTGTAACAATGAAAATACATCCTGCATATCAGATATTTCCATTATGCTTCATAAGAGTAGCAAAATTACCATTATGAAGTAGCAATGAAAATATGGTTGGGGGTCACCACAACATGAGGAACTTTATTTAGGGGTCACAGCATTGGAAAGGTTGAGAACCACTGCTTTAGAGGAAGGGTGCTGCAGGCAGGCGTAGTAGCTCTCTCTCCCAGGCCTGCACCACACCAGCAGCCACATACACTTTCCAAGTCATTTTAAGGAGACTTCTCACTTCCAGGTAAGGAAGAGTGATGGCTTTCTGGAAGGGTAGTAGTTTTCAGGGAATTAGAGTTTATTTTTTGTTTGCTGGGGGACTAATAAAAAAAGATTAAATTGTGATGTCAATAAGCAGAGGAGGAGCTGGGATCGGCTCCCTTTTGCTTTTGTATTGAGCATGTTTCCTGCCAGGAGCCCCCTTCCCGTAACATGCTCCTGAAGGTGCCGGTGGGACCACATGTACCAAAGGAAACAGGATTCACGCACAACCCTAATGCGTAGTGGTCTATATTTTATTCTATATACTCATGGACCAACAGCATGTGGGCCTGTATCCTATTGGTGTGTGCCAACAAGAGGATACCCTTTGAATACATTGTTGAATGATGAGGCAACAATCATGTAAAGGCCATTGATTCAATTAGTTGAATCGGTGGCAAGATTCAGACTGCATTCATTTGGCAGCACATGGAAACGTAAAAAAAAAAAAGAAATATGATACCAAAATAACTAAAAGCAACATTCAAATTCAAAGAACTTTGGAAAGAGGCTGGACTAGTAAAAGTAAAGGTAAAGGTTTTCTCTGGACAGTAAGTCCAGGCGTGTCCGACACCGGGGGTTGGTGCTCATCTCAATTTCTAAGCCGAAGAGCTGGCATTGTCCGTAGACACCTCCAAGGTCATGTGGCCAGCATGACTGCATGGAGTGCTGTTACTTTTCTGCCAGAGTAGCACCTATTGATCTGCTCACATTTGCATGTTTCCAAACGGCTAGGTTGGCATAAGCTGGGGCTAACAGCCGCAGCTCACATTGCTCCCCGGATTCAAACCTGCGACAAGTTCAGCAGCACAGTGGTTTAACCCACTGCGCCAACTTCCAAGATTCTATATCCATCATGGCTGACTTGGGGTATTCTGGGAGTTGTAGTCTGAAAAACCAAATTTTAAGGCTCTGAGCAGCAGATGGTTTATCTGGAGCGACAGGAACAGATGGAAACATGAAGGAATGCAACGGTGGTGTTGATGCAGACATCGGTTTAACGCTGTGTGGTTTTATATGTGAGGTATGTGCCTGTGTATGTTGATCAATGGTTACTCATGTCCTTCTTCAGCAATATAATTTTCTATATTCTTTGGTCCTGGGCAGGTGGTTCCCCACCTGTGTTGCCTTTCAAAAATGCCCATCCTTAATCCCTCCTTTGTTAAAGCTGCCGGCAATAAACCTGAATTATTGTGCTCCAGTGAGAGCTATAATCTGCAGGCTTTTCGCAAGGCTTTTCTTGGCCTTTGCTCACGCCGTATGTTTTCAGAGGTGATTAAAGGAAGGAACACATGTCCTTCCTTTCTTTCTGCTCATGTTTTCCTGCTGCAGAGCCTGGTTGGGGCTGGGGGGGAAGGGAATCTTTCCAGAAAACAATTTAATCAATTTTCTTTATACACCATAATAAAGTGCATTATTGGTGAAGTTTGAAAGGAAAGAGCTTGAAAGACCCAAGTCAATCTGTTGATGGGACTGCATTTAGGCTGAAGGAAATGGCTGGGAAGGGGTTCATGTTAACAAGGCTCAGTGGGGAGGTTTTCTGAGCAAATCCAGTAGAAGTTTGTCGCTTATTCTCAAAAGGGCTAGAGACAATATTTGGACTGCAGCCCCCCTAAAAGTAAGTTTCTGGCCTGAATCCTATTGGTGGCATACAAGGGTTGAATGAAAAGTAATGCCTCCACTTTCGTTACTTGGGTTTGGATGGGAATATTTTAATAAATCAAACGCAAAAAGAATCCTTAGAATGTGCTCTTTAACTGTAGTCGAACCAGGAAGCCCCAAATCCAGAAGGTCAAACCGCAGAGAGTCCCCAGTATTCCTTTTGGCCCATGGCCTAAGTTGCACCAGTACCAGACCCCTTTCCCCCCCTCCTCTTGCTGCTATTCTCACTGCTTTGCACCCCAAGCCCCAAAGGCTCTGCAGTTCCCAAGGACAGTAATTACATCAAGGAGAACTACAACTCCCAGAAGGAAGGCAGCCCTGCGTTGTCTGTTTTAAAGATCATAACTCTGGGAGCAAGAACTGTATGGGAATGTACTGGGAAATTGCTAGGGATCTCCTGTATGTACAGTGTGGCTTCATAAGTTTTCCCTTTGACCCCTTGTAACCCTTCCCTTCTTGCCCTTGTTAAGAAAAAGACTGCTTTGAGAATGTTTACTATGTTTGCCAAGAGGAAATGCTGCCAAGCCCTTTCCACACCTCTTTATTGACCACCATTTCATATTGCATGCGTTGCCGGTCAGAGTCTTGTTATGGAAATTGAACTCTTGTTTCAACTCCACGTCTGGCCGGATCCGGAGGCGGTTTCGCGGTCTGAGTCGTCAAGCTTAACTTGCCTTTGGAAATTGGACAAAAGATGATTGAATTGCATAACGAATGACACATCTGGCCTCGGAACCCAGGTGTGCTTCACAATAGAACTTTTGCCACCCAGGATCCAAATGAATTATCTTCGTTGGATCTCTTCCTTTTCTTCTCCTTCTTCCTCATTCACACATGAGGGGAAGCACATAGACTCAGTAATCGCATCATCAAAAACAATAGCAAAATCCGGATTCTGTTGCCTTGGGCTATCACCTGGCCAAAGGCTTCTTTGTCCTCTTTCATAATGCTTTCCTGATGACAGCTTCACCTAAGCTCCCCTTCCTGGAACTCCATATATGGTTGTAGACATCTGATTGGCTGGACAGGCAGATGGAGAAGGGCGCTGATAGGTTGCCGGCGTCCCGCCTATCAGCTGGGCTGGCCAATCATCAGCCAATCAGCCGGGAGGAAGCGGGCGGGGAATCCAAATGTTGACAGTTCTGTAACCTTTAAAAACCAATGTTTTGATTGTAGATGCATGCGTTCTTTGCGGGAATCAGGGTATTGCGGTTCGCATCCTCTCAGCTGAGCAGAATAAACAATTTCGTGGCATCTACCTTGCAGCATTGGTGAGCATAATTGGATCTACGGGAGGCGGGTAGGCTACGAGGACCTAGTCGCTCCGGGCTCGCCAGGTTAACTGAACCCTCGCGGTCTCTGCCCCGTGGTCGGTCCACGGGGCTTGCCCGGTTGTCTGACAACAGGCCTGGGGGATTGGTGGTTGTTCGATAACATAACAACGACTATTCGCTTTTCCACATAATCACCATACAATTGGATACATTTCTGCCAATGATGAACAAGTTTTCTGAAGTCGCCACGGAAAAAGTCGACACTCAGTTTCTGCAACCAGCATCTCACAGTTCTCTAAACGTCTTCATCAGAAGCAGAATGATGTCTCCGCAGATCTTTCATTATCGGGAACAGATGGAAGTCAGACGGTGCTAAATCTGGACTGTATGGAGGATGCCGCATGGTGGTGAGATCCAGTCTCTGAAGTTCTGCTGTGTATCCATCGTGCACAGATCTTCCGATAGCCAAGCAAAGCAATAATGTGACCCACACGTTCTTGTGAAATGCCGATTATGCTTGACATTTCTCTCTGAGTGATACGACTATCTTCCTGAATCAATCTGTCAACTTTTTGCTTCTGAAACTCGGTGGTTGCTGTCACAGGAGATCCAACTCTTTGTTTGTCATGCAAGTTAGATGTCCCCTCGACATCTTTAAACTTACTAACCCAACAAGGCACAGTACTCACACCAACACAATCACCATAAACAGCTTGCATTCTCTGATTAATCTCCTTTGGGGTGACACCTTCTGCTGTCAAGAATTCAATGGCTGCACGTTGCTTAAGTCACATTTATTTATTTATTTATTTATTGTTTCGGCTTAATAGACCGCCCTATCTGAGGCTCAGGGCGGTTCACAGCACGCAACAGGACCAATTAAAACACATAAAATGGTATTATAAAAACAGGTAAAACCGTTAAAACAATTAAAACAGTTAAACAGCTAAAATTAAAAATCCCACCCTACTACCCTAATGGACGAGCACTTAACATTTTGGGACAGTATAGCAGTGGCGCGATGGGATGGCAGGTTGTAACAATGCCGGTCAGGGGCTAAATGCCTGCCTGAACAACCAGGTCTTACAGGCCCTACGGAAAGGCATTAAATTCGCTCTGCAGGGAGCGAATTCCATAGGGCCAGCGTGGCCACTGAAAATGCCCTCTGTCTCGTGCTCGATAGTCTGCATGTCTTCAACCCGGGGACCTCTAACATGTTAAGCCCCTCGGAGCGCAGTGATCTCCTGGGCGCATATGGGGTAAGCCGCTCCCTCAGGTACGCTGGCCCCAAACCATGTAAGGCCTTGAAAGTCAAGACTAACACCTTGAAGAGGACCCGGAATTCAACTGGCAGCCAGTGCAGTTCGCGCAGGAGCGGTATTATATAAGTCGTTCTTGAGGCTCCTAGAAGCAGACGGGCTGCTGCATTCTGCACTAACTTAAGTTTCCGGATCGTCGACAAGGGTAGGCCAATGTACAGCGCATTTCAGTAATCGAGCCTCGAGATGACCGTGGCTTGGAGCACCGTGGCCAGCTCGCAGCGGGAGAGATAGGGAGCCAGGCGTTTTGCCTGCCGCAGGTGGTAGAATGCTGTCTTGCAGGCGCAGGCAACCTGCGCCTCCATAGACAGCTGAGGGTCCAGCCGGTCCATCAATTGTCGGCAGCCGGATCTCTCCCCCCCCCCCCGGGCGGCCCGGCCACAAGATCTCCGTCTTCGCCGGGTTCACCTTCAACTTACTGGCTCGCAGCCATCCAGTCACAACTTCCAGGCAGAGATGGAAATTATCGGGTACGGATTCCGCCCCAGCGTCCACCCTCAGAACGAGCTGGGTGTCATCAGTGTATTGGTGGCACACCATCCCGAAACTCCGTACCAGCTGGGCAAGTGGTCGCATGTAGATGTTAAATAACAGCGGGGAGAGAATGGCCCCCTGAGGGACTCCGCAATGTAAGGGGGAGCCCTCGGAGACCACCCCTCCCCACTTCACTCGCTGCAGGTGGTTTTGGAGGAAGGAGGACAGCCATTTGAGGGCTGTCCCCCTCACCCCGCCACCGCCAGTCGGTGTGTCAAAAGTTGGTAATCGACAGTATCAAATGCTGCCGTGAGGTCCAATAACACGAGCAGTGCCGATCCGCCTCGATCCAGCTGGCAGCGGAGTAGGTCTGCGATGGAGACCATTGACCGACTGTCTGCTCAACGTTCCATACTTTGCACTTTAACAACACAACTGTTCAATGCTAAGGCTTCCCGCCAAAATGGAACTGTAGAGGAGAGTCTGCTGAACAATCCAGTACCTGCCGCATACCAGTACTGCCATCTGTTGAGGAGTTACGAAGGTGGAGGCATTACTTTTCATTCAACCTTCATATATGTGTAAATTCCCCTTTATGCATATTGTCATACCTTTTTGACTTTTGTGAAACTAAAGTATTCCATTCATGGTTATATAAACAAAAGTAACACTTTAACAAAGGCCTAAATCAGGCATGGGCCAACTTTGGCCCTCCAGGTGTTTTGGACTTCAACTCCCACAATTCCGAACAGTCTCAGGCCCTTTCCTTTCCCCCTCAGCCACTTAAGCAGCTGAGGGCAAAAAGGAAGGGGACTCAGGGTGTTAGGAGTTGTGGGAGTTGAAGTCCAAAACACCTGGAGGGCCAAATGTTGCCTATGCCTGTTCTACAGTCTTATTGGGGTGGCCAGTGAAAAGATGACAGTCCTTCTGGCTGGTTGGAGTAAATATCCCCCAGAAAACCTCAATGTCCAAATGGGCAGATTGTACAGGAGAAGGCTATTCCACAGGTCACTTTGCACTTTGCCTGGAAACAAATTGGCAAATAGTAGGGTGACGTTAGTGTAGAGCTGATAGGCTCACTCCTGAATGTTTCCATAATTGCTCTGGCTACCATAATTTGAACTAACTGGAGCTTCTAAACTTGGAAAGCACCTTACAGAAGTCCAACTTTGAGGTGACCAGTGTATGCACTACCATCTTTAGGTCTTCAGATGTGTCTTACATTCCGAAAAAGACATTTAGTGGTGGAATCTCTTCCAGGAGGTCATATTCTGCAATAGGTATGGGCAAACTTGGCCCTCCAGTTGTTTTGGACTTCAATTCACACATTTCCTAACAGCCTCAGGCCCTTTCCTCAGGCTGGGGATGAAAAGGAAAGGGCTTGGGGCTGTTAGGAATTGTGGGAGTTGAAGCCCAAAACACCTGGAGGGCCGAAGTTGGCCCATGCCTGACCTCAATTGTTAGTTGAAACTACAGGGGATTCACTGAATCTACTGGATTTGCTTTTTGGTTACAACTCAACAATTTGACTCTACTACTTATGTTTGGTTACAATTCAACAATTTGACTCTAGTACTGTTGGGATGAACCAACAGGATTCTAGACTTTCAATTGCACTTTCTTGGATAATACACACCTATTTGTCAATGCCTTCCATGTGCTGGTTTCTTTGCTGGGTTTGCAGAAAGAGCCACTGCTCATTTCGCATTACATCTTCGAGGGGAAATAAACATATTTGCAAATATGCAGTTGGTTGCACATTGTTGGAATTCTGCAGAAGGGGTTTGCAGCACAATCATGACAAAACTGGGTTGCTGTGTGTTTCCGCTCCCTTGGCAGCCACCTCTCCACAAAAAGGTACATTGACACTGATATACAACACCGCCTGAGCTCTGCAAGTGCAGCATTTTTCTGAATGAAGCCGTGAGTGTGTGGGGACCAGAACATCCGTAGGGAGACCAAGATGCTTGTTTATAAAGCTATTGTCCTCCCAACCCTGTTAAACGACTGCAAAAGGTGGACTGTTTATAGACGTCACACTCAACTCCAAAAACTATTCCATCAGTGTTGCCTCTGAAAAATCCTGCAAATCTCTTGGGAAGACAGGTGGACAAATATCAGAGTGCTGGAAAAAGCAAAGACCACCAGCATTGAAGCAATGCTCCTATGCCATCAACTCCGCTGGACTGGCCACTTTGGCCGAATGCCCGATTACCATCTCCCAAAATAGTTACTATACTCTGAACGTAAGAACGGAAAATGGAATGTTGGTGGGCAGGAAAAGAGACTTAAAGTTGGGCTTAAAGCTAACCTTAAAAACTGCGGCATAGACACTGAGAATTGGGAAGCCCTGGCCCTTGAGCGATCTAGCTGGAGGTCAGCTGTGACCAGCAGTGCTGTGGAATTTGAAGAGGCATGAATGGAGAGTGAAAGGGAGAAATGTGCCAAGAGGAAGGCGTATCAAGCCAAACCTAAACAGAAACACGTTCCACCTGGAAACTGATGTCCTCACTGTAGAAGAACATGTGGATCAAGAATAGGGATCTACAGTCACCTACGAATCCACCACCAAGACGCTATACTTGGAAGGCCAACATACTCGGATAACAAGGGATCACCTAAGTAATAAGCTGTTAGTTTTCTGGGTTATATGGCCATGTTCTATAAGCATTCTCTCCATATAGGCCGGAAAACTCACAGAAACCCAGTGACTCTGGCCATGAAAGCCTTTGACAACACATGACAAAACTGTAGGACAGATTTACACTGTTGTAGTGTACCTTTAAGTCATTTCCAATACATGCTGACCCATAGGCAAACCTATCACAGGTGGGGACATTTTTTGGCAGTATTATGCTATACAAGCATAATTTAGGATATCAGACAATGTGTTGCCCCAGTTCCATAAATAGAATGACATTCTAGCCAAGGCTGTTTTATTGCAAGGGACTTCATTATGCGAAATCTTTTCATTTTAGTCATCCAAAATGTCCTGGTCCAAAATGGTCCTTGTTCTGAAATGTCCTAGTAGAGCAATAGCTTGCTACAGTTTTTAAGGATTAATTGATTTGTTGCAGCAACTTGCAAAAAAAATCTTGGAAGTGTGTGTCTAAATATTTACTTGGTGAGTTTCCTCCTTCCTTTCCAGTGTTTGCGCTGACACAAACTGTGCTTACGCCTTCTGGCTAAAAACAAATATAATACATTAAACGTACTTCATCCTATCTCTCTAAACAGGTGAAAAGGACTCTTCCCTGTAAATGTGGAAGCAATAGCGACAAAAGACCAAAAAAAAATCAAGATTTCCAGGTGCAGGAATATCATGATTGTGAGCTAAATATGTGGATCTTCGCATGTCTGTATGTCCCTGCAATCGGAAAATACAGCTTTTTCCCTGATTGGATGTTTGCTACCGATTGGTCGGTTCCTAAAAAGAAGGTACCACTTGAGTAGAAGGCAAAAACTTTGTTTGTGTGCCAGAAACTTCATAAAGCATGTGGAAGGCACATTTTCTCTGGCCAAAACAAAGTTCTGCCCCTCTAGTTAATGTTGTACATCATTTCACAAGAAGAGCAATCAGGAACAGCCATGCATAACCCAGGAACAGCACCCTGTTGTTTGATGCCACAAGTACACAACCAAATCTGTCTGGACAGATGGCCAGGCAGCCAGGCTCTAAAAAGTGTCAATAGTGACAAAGTTCTGTTCCTGGCTTGAAAGTATGTGTTCCTGTTTGATTGTGCAGTCCTGACTTGGGCAGAAATAGGTGTCTTCAGGGCCTAAAAAAGGAGGGACATACAAGCTATAGCCCTGAAGATAGAGGACAAGCCGACCCACATGCAGGGAGGCTCTGAATATCTATAAGAATGAGTGCTAGACTCAAAATGGTGAACTCAAAACAATATTTATTGATTACAACCAGTAAAAATGCTGGTGGTCCAAAATACTTGAGTTGGTTGCAAAAGGGGTTCCTTGAAAAAAGGATTTACAGTCACTTGCCTCTAAACTTTGCAGCGTGACGGTCTCTCTTGAATTCCAGGCTCCTGTTGCTTCCAATGGATCCTTTGACTCGCGAAGTTCTCCAGATCCCCAAAATCTACAGGCTATGGGTGAAGGCTGGCCTTCCTTTGTCCCTGTCAGGGCCGTAGCCAGGATTTAGTTTCGGAGGGGGCTGAGTTTGGTTCGGGGGGCTGAGACTGGTTGGAAGAGGGTCTACCCTAGCAAATCTTTTGTATTGTTATCCCAATAACCCCATTAATGTGGGATATAATGAGCATGGTGATCAGATCATGATATGAATAAACATAACAGTTTAAATAATGTACCAGTAAGGTCTTTTCGCGGACCACCCTGAGAATTTCGGGGGGGGGGGCTGAAGCACCCTTAGCCCCCGGCTACATGCCTGATCCCCTGTAAGAACCCAGCTCCATCGCCTAGCCTGAAACTCGACCAGTTCAAGGCCCTGAATTCAGAGGAGATTAATCAAATCCTGGCCGCGGCAAGGGCAACCACCTGCTCTACAGACCCGTGCCGTCCCATCTGATTAAGTCCTGTGCGGGAGCCTCTCGGCCACTCTGACAGGGTTGATAAATCACTCAGTGGAGCTGGGAGTTTTTCCCGATGCACTGAAGGAGGCTAGAGTCCGTCCGCTGCTGAAGAAGGCGAATCTGGATCCATCGGCGCCGGCGAACTACCGTCCGGTCTCAAACCTACCCTTCCTTGGGAAACTGATTGAACGGGCAGCAGTGATCCAATTACAGGAATTCCTGGAAACCTCAGGAAGCCTGGACCCCTGCCAATCGGGTTTCCGCGCCGGACACGGGACCGAGACCGTTCTGGTGGCGTTACGGACGACATCCGCCGCCAATTGGAGAAGGAGGTTCAGCTATCCTGGTGCTGCTTGACCTCACCGCGGCGTTCGACACGGTGGACCATGACTTGCTGTTGTGGCGACTATCAGCCATTGGGATTCAAGGCACAGCTTTGGCCTGGTTCGATTCTTTCCTGCGTGGCCGCTCGCAGCGTGTTGAGTGGCGAGGCCAAGTGTCCAAGAAATCCACCCTGGACTGTGGAGTCCCCCAAGGCGCCATTTTGTCACCAACGCTTTTTAACATCTACGTCCAACCCTTGGCAAGCATAGCCAGAAGTTTTGGATTTGGGTGCTACCAATATGCAGATGACACCCAGCTTCTGCTGAAGCTTGAGCCAGGCGTAACATCGGTGCCTGACAATTTCAGACAAGGACTAGAGGCAGTGACCAGATGGCTCCGCTCATACAAACTCAAGATCAATCCATCAAAGACTGAGATTCTATGGCCGGGACGCCCAGAGCCACCCATTCCGCTGCCTCTCTTTGAGGGAGAGCCGCTGATCCGGCCCGTCGGTGAAGAGTCTCGGTGTGATACTAGACTCGAGACTCTCACTAGAGGCCCAGGTTGCTGCGACAAGTAAGGGAGCTTTCTTCCACCTACGCCAGGCACGTCAACTGGCACCTTACCTTCCATCAGATGTGCTGGCTACGGTGGTCCATGCCACAGTGACATCACGGCTGGACTACTGTAATGCCTTGTACGTGGGGTTGCCGCAGTCAACCACTCGTAAAATCCAGCTAGTGCAGAATGCAGCCGCCAGACTCTCACCGGGACACCACTGAGATGCCATATCGCGCCATCTCTACAGCGCCTGCACTGGCTGCCAGTCGAGCTCAGAGCCATCCACAAGATCTTGTCGCTTACCTTTAAGGCCCTCCATGGCGCCGGCCCAGCTTATTTAAAAGACCGCTTGTCCGAACCAGCTCATTTAAGGTCGCCGCGTTCAGGAAACAGAGACCTTCTCCACATCCCAGGTGTGAGTGAGGCCCGCCTCGACACCACGAGACGGAGAGCCTTTTCCATCGCGGCCCCTGTTCTTTGGAACTTGATGCCGGCAGATCAGAGAGCCATCCGGGACATGCCCCAGTTCCTGACCGCATTGAAGACCTGGCTCTTCCGAAAGGCTTACGGCTAAGGACACCCTCCAGACTTAGCCTGAGTTACTGGAACTATTTTAATTAATTTTCCTATTCTTTTAGCTTTTAACTATTGAACTCTTTTATGTGTTTTATGTGTAAGTCGCCCGGAGCACTGATGTGGAGGGCGACTCATAAATAATAAAATCAATCAATCAATCAATCAAAAATTATGGCTGGAAGCGTAGGCTGGCTTTGTTGCAGTGAACTGAGTTGCTTTGTCCCAGGTGGCTAGATTTCCATCCTTGCTTGTCCCATGTGGTCTCTGGAATGAGAAACTAGTCAGGTAGAACAATGAGTACAATAAACGAAAGTATATCAAAATGTCATATATTCAAAGTCAATAAGTAAATATTTCATATACCTCAATGGGATGAATCAAGGGTGGGGGTACAAGTGGATAAACCACAATATGAGTACACCAAAATAGTACACATTCAAACAGTAGACATTCAATAAATAACGTGCATCATAGCAAAATATACAATATAAGCATCATAGGAAACAATGGAGAAGCCAAAAGCCAAGAAAGAAGAAAATCCTTCCTGGTAGTTAGATCACTACAGTTCAAAATAAATCATAAGGATACCATAATAAGTGTCTATAAACTGTAGGAAACTGTGGGAGGATCCCAGGATGTTCCGTGTCAAGCGGAAAGGCAATTAACATCAGGAGACGCTCAGTATGGCCAGAATCTCAAGGCGCATGTGCGGACATGCGCAGTGGCGTGCCGCTAGTGTTTCTGGGCGTCGTAGTCCTGTCAGGACGCTCTGCAGACCTGGTGGCACTATGCGCATGCGTAGGACACGCTCAATGGCGACCCGCAGTGAATGCTGGTCTGGGTAGTTTAGAGAGGCTCTGGAGGCGTCCAGGAAGTGTCTAGTCAAATGGCAATTGCCAAAGTTGAAAGAAAGGGTCCCGCTGTTCACCAATGAAGTGAGGGCAGCAGGGGAGGATGCCTGACGGCGGGAGCTCACTCCAAGGCCGGCGGAGGGCCGTTTCGTCACTAGGACTTCTTCAGAGGCAAAGCATAGGCGTCCTCAGGGGTGATTAATCTAAATAATAACAGTTGCAACAGTATAAGAACCCGAATGAACGGTGTGGGAGAAGCATGAGGCAATCTACACATCCTTGCATTTCAGAAGCAATGTATTTGTTGGAGAGCATAGACTTGTCCACAGTTCCTGGTCTTTGTCTTTTCCTTGAATGCCCATTTGGCCAAAATAGAAACAAGACCCAAGACTAGATGGCTCTTTGGTCTGATCCAGGTGGGCTTTTTCCAATTCCTTGGAAACGGTAAAGTCAGAAGAGGTACACATCCCTCTGCTTGTCAAACTTTTTGGACTAGTTGAGAGATTCAAAAGGTTTGATATATGTTTCAGGAAAAAGTGTGCATGAATCAATGGACACAGATGTCCCCTAAAATCTTGTGGGTGGTCGCAATCACATTGCTTAAACCAGTGGTTCTCAACCTTCCTAATGCCATGACCCCTTAATACAGTTCATGTTGTGGTGACCCCCAACCATAAAATTATTTTTGTTGATACTTCATAACTGCAGTTTCGCTACTGTTATGAATCATAATGTAAATATCGGATATGCAGGATGTATTTTCATTCACTGGCCCAAATTTGACACAAATACCCAATACGCCCAAATTTGGTGGGGTTGGGGGGATTGATTTTGTCATTTAGGAGTTGTAGTTTCTGGTGTTTATAGTTCACCTACAATCAATGAGCATTTTGAACTCCACCTATTATGGAATTGAACCAGACTAGAAACACAGAACTCCCATGACCAACAGAAACTACTGGAACAGTTTGAGGGGCATTGACCTTGAATTTTGGAGTTGTAGTTTACCTCCACCCAGAGAGCACTGTGGACTCAAACAATGATAGATCTAGACCAAACTTGGCACAAATATTTAGTTTGCCCAAATGTGAACACTGGTGGAGTTGGGGGAAATAGACCTTGACATTTGGGAGTTGTAGTTACTGGGATTTATAGTTCGCATACAATCAAAGAGCATTCTGAACCCCACCAATGATAGAATTTGACCAAACTTCCCACACAGACCAAGAGAAAATACTATGTTTTCTGTTGGTCTTTTGGCAACTCCTCTGACAACCCCTCATGACCCCCCCCCCCCCGGGGTCCCAACTCCAAGGTTGAGAAACCTTGGCTTAAAACATAAGGATTTGCATAATGATTTATTTTGAGATGTATCCCCTCCCCTTCAAAGAAAAAAAAGTACATGGACTGTGAACATGCCTACTAAAAGCACCAATTGCTTGCTTATAAGCAGAAAAGCTTGCTCAGTAGAGTGGAAATCCAGCATACGAAGGGAATGAAATCAGCAAGCCAACCTGCCTAATTTTGCCCCAGGGTTTCCTTGTGCTACCAGCAGTCTTTACTCTTGTCTCACTCTATGGATGCATCCATCCACAGTAAAATGCCGTATGAGATCTGACCAGCAGACATCGGCCTCCGTTCCCCCCTTTTCTGCTCAAAGCTAGGGAAGTTGTATCTGCCTCACTCTCCCAGGTAAACACTCAGAAAGGCATCCACAAAGCTCTGAGCGGTACCAAGAATTTTTGCTTTAAAACATTGTTAAATGACATAAATTTTATCCTGGCTAAGTGACCAAAATAATCAACCTGGGGCTTCATAAAATTTTGCATCTGATTTGCACTCAGTCAGGATTTGGTATGTGGAGGTGGTCAAGACATTCCTTTTGCTCATAGTGCATGGCAAGCTGGAGGACAAATCTGTGTGAATTCAACACACTTCGTACTATAGTTCCCTAAGTCAGTGTTTTTCAACCTTTTTTGAGCCGCAGCACATTTTTTACATTTACAAAATCCTGGGGCACACCACCAACCAAAATGACACAAAATGACACTCTAACACAGTAATATAGTTAAAATGTTTTTAAATTTATTTATACACTCAGTGTGAAACCTGGACCTGTTTCGATGAACACAACATAGATATCCTGGCAGGGATGGCAGAAAGACACAAACTTCCCACACAGAACTCCCATAACCAAGGGAAAATACTATAAGAGTTTGGTGGGCATTGACCTTGGGTTTTGGAATTGTAGTTCACCTATATCCAGAGCACTGTGGACTGAAACAATGTTGGATCAGGACCAGACTTGGCATGAATACTCAATATGCCCAAATGTGAACACAGATGGAGTTTGGGGAGAATAGACCTTGACATTTGCAAGTTACAGTTTCTGGGATTTATAGTTAACACACAATCAAAGAGCATCCTGAACTCTTGCAACAATGGAATTGAACCAAACTTGGCATATTGAACTCTCATTACCAACAGAAAGTACTGAAAGGTTTTGCTTGGGAATTGACCTTGAGTTTGGAAGTTGTAGTTCACCTATTGTACACCCAGAGAGCACTGTGGACTCAAACAATGTTATGTTATGTTGTTGTTTGTTTTCTATCCAAAATCACAA
Organism: Anolis apletophallus; assembly: GCA_030556195.1. Taxonomy (NCBI): domain Eukaryota; kingdom Metazoa; phylum Chordata; class Lepidosauria; order Squamata; family Anolidae; genus Anolis; species Anolis apletophallus. The sequence goes on from JARBWK010000008.1 coordinate 13,368,201, forward strand.
TGTTGGAAGGAGGCTCACCACTTTAAGGTCCCTAAAACAGGCATGGGAAAAATTCGGCCCTCTGGGTGCTTTGGACTTCAAATTCCTAACAGCCTGAGGCCCGTTCCTGCTTAAATGGCTGAGGGGAGGAAAAGGGCCTGAGGCTGCTAGGAATGGTGGGAGTTGGAGTCCAAAACACCTGGATGGTCCAAGTTTGCCCATGCCAGCTTTCGACAGAGACCTCTTCCTCCCCCTCCCCCTTCGCACCCTTTCTTCCCCCTCCTGCCGAACACTTACTTTTTCTTCTACACTGCCGCTTCTGCCACCATTTTGATCCGAGGGGGCAGCGTGAGCGTGTTCAGGAGGGGAGGGGGAGGGAGGAAGACGTGACCTGTGCAGGCGCTACTGCGCAGACTCGCCCCAGAGCAAAGCGAGCAGAGCGAGGCTGGGAAGAAGGGAGCCCGAGTGGAGAAGAAAAAATGTTCGGCAGGAGAGGGAAGAAAGGGTATTGGAGGTTCCAATTTCCCACAGCACACCTGATGATCGCTCACGGCACACTGGTTGGGAAACACTGCCCTAAGTGACCCTGCCACCTTGAATTGTGGTGGAGGATATGGAAGTAGTGCTCAACTACAATTCTATTCAGTTGTTTTGCATAGGACAAGAGGAACACAGTCTTGTCCTTTGCTTCAGGTTGCAGTGCCTTGAGCTGTTCTCTGAAAGATGACTAAATCAAGATTGAATGGCAAGTTGTACCAACTAGGAAGGATACTTTACATGACTATTTTCGCCCCCATTTTACCTTCTCAGCAAACCTAGCTGAGAGCTTCACCATCCCAAATGGGTTTTGTGGCTGAGTGAAGACTTCTGCCTGCATCTCCAAAATCCTGGTCCAGCCCTTTGGCCTTGATGATACCCCATTGGCTCAGTGGCTATTAACATGCGGCAAGCTGTTGATTTTCACCGGGATAAGTGAACATGTTCCCCATTCATTCTGTAGCACCATGGAGAAAACCACGGCATTTATCTGCTAATGCTTGCTCTTTGACTCATCAGGCTCTTCAAATAAGTACAATGGGATTCATTCTGTGTGCATTACCAGCAACATCGGAGAAGAAATTGTGACCCAACTGGCCTTTGGAACTGCTTGGGCTTCAGATTTGTTTTATTTCGTTGGGGGGGGGGGGAACCCTGCCCGATCAGATAAATTTAAATACATGGCAGAAAGGATAGCTAGGCAAGAATTGACCTAACCCATGGCAAAGACACCGCAGAGCCCCAAACAATCTGTACCCTTCAGAGATTCTCCTAGGCTATAAGAGTCCTAGTTGAAAGTCAGCTGAAACTCTTTGTTTTGCTTTTTTTCCCTTCTCAGTAGTACGTGCGATGAGCACAGCAACCAAGCTGAAGCTTGTTTCATGTATTGTGGTGGTAAACAAGGGAAGATATGGCATCAGGAAAATCAAAGACTGGCAAAGTTTGGAAACATTAAAAGCACCAAGTGGCCATGTTAGTAGAGGATTCTGGAAGTTGTACAAAGGTAAGTTTCTGAACTCTTCTAGAATGATGCTCCTTATGTGCGGTTGTGGGGCAATCATACAGACCATAAGTCTAGCAGATCCCATCTCAGACTATGCTGTCGCCCCCTTGGGCCTTGGGACCTGACCTCCCTGGATAAACCACACAACAGCTGAGGTACAACAAGCTTTATTGATTAATAAGTTGAGTAAAAGGTTTGGAGGCAATCCTTATGGTGTCTCCAAATAGCAGCCAAAGTCAGGGAGTAGCAGGGTAGTGTGATCCGTAGCAACAGGATCACAAGCGGAGGAAAACGGGAACACAAGCCAGATGCAAGGAAAGTCTTTCAAAGGATCCCAGCCGGAGTAAATAAGGCTGGGTTGATTTGTTGAAAGGCAAAGAGTCCAATAAAAGCAAAGTCTTTTCAGGATCAATCACAGGGTCTCGACGACGAATGGGAACAAGGCACAATGCAGGATCAAGTCAGCCCGGCGTAGGCTGGCTGGTACAAGCTTGGCTGGGAGGCCCATTGTGGCCTCTTCCACAGTAGCATCTCCTTAGTGCGGTGTTGGTACGAGATACTTGCAATGGGAATCTCTTGGCAATTATAGTATTCCCTGGCTTTGAAGTAAGTACGTCGAGTGTCACAGCTCTATGATTGATGATTGTCTTTATGTTATGTTACCTCAGTCTTTCTGGTATGTGCAGCTCGTTAGCGGCTACCATCTGGATGAGAGGGAGGCGATCTCTCGGTTCCTTCAGAGCGCCTCGCTATCAGGGAGGCTAGATGGTATAACCTTAAGCTGCCTAAGTGCCTATGTTATGCATTCATCCCTGGCTTCTCACGGGAAAGATCGGGAGGCCCAGGGCAAGGTTTGAGAGTGAAGCAAGCTGGCTTGGGCAGCACTTTTTTCCCGCCTGGACTATAGTCTCGCTCAACCAAAAGTGATGCCTGAGGCCCTTGAGGTGTGACATATGCATACTCACAGCTACTTACTAGGCTTGTGCATGGATTCGGTTTGGTCGGTTCCCTTCAGCCAATCTGGCTTGTTCAATTTGTTTGGTTGGCCATAACAGTAAGGGCTCAACTACTATGCTTTTTTCATTCCAGAATGGGCCATGGGGCAGCCAATCATAGCTCCTCCACTATTCGGCACCACGTGGCATGCAGAAAGGTTGCCATGTTCTGCTTGCACAGGGTTTCCCTGTGAACCCTGCCTCTTGGGCCAATCAGAAGAGAAGAATGCTATGATGTGTCTTATATAAGCTGTGTCGGTGAGTGTCTCCATTGGTGTCATTGCATCCGATGGCCTTGTCACTCACTCTCAGCTTTATATTTTGGCTTGGCTTGCCTTAGCCACTCTCTATCTTTTTGCATTTCCTAGATTTAAGTTTATTTTCCTTGATTCTTTTTATTTAGTGCAGTGGTTCTCAACCTTCCTAATGCCACAACCCCTTAATACAGTTCCTCATGTTGTGATGACTCCCAACCATTAAATTATTTTTGTTGCTCTTTCATAATTGTAATTTTGATTCTGTTGTGAAATTTAATGTAAGATGTATTTTCATTCTCTGGTCCAAATTTGGCACAAATACTCAATATGCCCAAATTTGAATATTGGTGTGGTTGGGGGAGGGGCTGATTTTGCCCTTTGGGAGTTGTAGTTGCTGGGATTTATAATTAACCTACAATCAAAGAGCATTCTGATCTCCACCAATGATGGAATTGAACCAAAAAGCTTTGGAAGAAAATACATCCTGCATACCACATATTTACATTACAAGTCATAACAGAAGCAAAATGGCAGTTTTGAAGTAGCAACGAAAATAATGTTATGGTTGGGGGTCACCACAACATGAGGAACTGTATCAAGGCATTAGAAATGTTGAAAAACACTGGTGTAGAGCAAAAGCAGAGCCTTGGCACCAAAAAGGCTGTGAGGTAATGGTTAAGTCAAGTTACTACAAAGATCCATTGGAGGAGCTTTGGTTGCTGCTGCACCAAATCAGTTCAGCTTTGAAAGTTGTAGGAAGCAGTGGCTCTCCTGAGCTGAGCTGGACCTTTGGAAACAGATCTTCTTTTGAGCTGAGCCCTTCAAATTTCCACCTTTTTCTCCCATCCAAAAAATGGGAGAGTCAGATCCAGAGTTCTGACAACGCTGACCACAATATATAGCAGATCCCATGCCTTATCACACAACAGATTTTGAAACCTTCTGGAGTTTCAAAAGTAGTTTGTTAAGAGATGGGAAGAACAATTGTTCAAGACATTATCTGTTTGGAGATGTAAAAATACCAGCTTGATGTTCTGAACTGGATCCACGTGATGCATCATTTCTAGGAAATGCATTCTGACTCAGGGGAACTGCTAGTACTGACATACACTATCCCATTCTGACTCAGTGGAACTGCTAGTACTGACTTACACTATCATTTTCAATGGTGACTATTCCCCACAAAAATGTGTGAATCTGTGACTCGTGCCATCCTGCCATATCATTTCTTGTATATAATGTTGATGCAATGCCAATTTAGTAAGCCTGGGGTGACTCAGAATAATTGGCTGTTTGCGGGAAGAAGAAGCCAATCTTGAGCACTTCTCAAGAAGGCAACTGAAGAGTATTGAAAGTCACCCCAGAGATTAGAGATCAAATTGTATGTGTTTGATTTATGCCATTGTCAGCATGCCACCATTTTGTTCTATATCGGCTATGAGATCCAAGTGTCCATGGCCCGCATGTCTTGTACCTTGCCTATTTTAAAGTTTAGAACAAAAGCAGAAAATGAGATGGAGTGCCAGGGAACACTTCACAGATGAAAATTGAGAGACATGTGGCCAAGCAACCTCAGAATGTGGTCAAAATGGCAAAGGTTATTAGTGAGGAAGAATATGCAAGCTAAGAAAGAATGACACAACTTCCTTTTGCCTGAGCCTACTGGGAAGGAGGACATGATGCCCCTTTCTCTCCTATGACCAGAATTAACTCAATGCAATCTATTGTTGCACTATGAACTAAAATTGCAACAAGTAAGCTGAGTGCAAAAGGGACAAATCGAAGGAAGAGAGAGAAACTGGGACATTTTAAACCCTGTTGGAAAAGTGGGACAACAGAGGATTAACCAGGACAGTCCCTACATAACCTAGATGACAATGCCCAGATACTATAGACCATTTTCCCCCAGGTATGGGTAAGTGAAATAGTACATATGGTTTCTGCACTTCCAAGAGCCTCATTGTATATTCTTTTTAACCAGCGTTTCTCAACCTTGGAGTCGGGACTTTGAGAGTGGAGGGCATGAGGGTATGTCAGGGGGGGTCACCAAAATCCATCAGAAAACACAATATTTTCTGTTGGTCATGGGGGTTCTGTGTGCAAAGTTTGGTCCAATTCTATCATTGGTGGGGTTCAGCATGCTCTTTGAATGTAAGTGAACTATAAATTCCAGCAACTACAACTCCCAAAGGGTCAAGGTCTATTTTCCCCCCAAACTCCACCAATGTTCACATTTGGGCATATTGAGTATTCGTGCCAAGTTTGGTCCAGATCTCTCATTGATGGAGTCCACAGTGCTCTCTGGATGTAGGTGAACTACAACTCCAAAACTCAATGCCCACCAAACCCTTCCAGTATTTTCTGTTGGTCATGGGACTTCTGTGTGCCAAGTTTGGTTCAGTTCCATTGTTGGTGAACTTGAGAGTGCTCTTTGATTGTAGGTTAACTATAAATCCCAGCAACTACAACTCCTTAATTACAAAATCAACTTTGCCCCAACCCCACCAGTATTCAAATTTGGGTATGTCAGGTATTTATGCCAAATTTAGTCCAGTGAATGAAAATACATCCTGCATATCAGATATTTACATTACGATTCATAACAGTAGCAAAATTACAGTTATGGAATAGCAATGAAAATAATGTTATGGTTGGGAGTCACCACAACATGAGAAACTGTATTAAGGAGTTGCGGCATTAGGAAGGTTGAGAAACTCTGTTTTAAACAGTGTTGTTAACTACCTTGGGTAGGTAACACGTTGGGAGAAAGTTGGGATAGAAATTAAAATTACAAGTTCAGATGTGATCCAAACCCAAAGCTGAAGAAGAGCAAGCAGAGCAACATCCAAGTCAGCCTGGAGTGAAGTGTTAACTGTTTGCATTTTCATAAATGCAAATTAACAGTCCAAACACAAGAACAGCAGCCAAGAAAGGCTGCTTAATACATTCTGATCTTACTACTTTTCTTGCTCTGTCACGCTTTATCGTGCTGCTTTAGGCTTTACTTCCAGAGAAATACAGGGATCCCCCATCCTCCTTCCCAGCAACAGATGAAAAATATGCTTAGGAGACATAATTCTAAACTGACAAAAAGGAAAAGAGTCAAGTAGCTTCCCCTCCCTTCATGTCTTACTCTTAATTAAAGTTCCCCGAGGACTTCGAAACTGAGAACGCCTTTGTTTAAACAAAGTAACTAAGATTTAACGCAGAGTAAGAAATAGTGAAAATAAATCAAATGCATTAATCAGAATGGAATATTTAGTAGATTTATTAGAAGCAACACTGTTCATAAAACCAAACTTACAGAAGACTTGGATACTTGAGTGACAGCCATTATAGCTAATCTTTGGTTTCACAAAATACATAGTTGGAGGGAAAAGAAATGGAATTCCATGTCATAACAACCTGGCCCTTCAATGCTGCGTGCAAATACATCTCCAAAATAGGTTTAAAGTGCACACTCTCCAATTCTCTAAATTTTCCCAATTTGAGTCCTGATTAACACTCTCTGATGCCACTTTTAAAATGTTCCAGTTTCTCTCTCCTTCCTCCACTTCTCATTTTATTTCAAATCACTGCAAATTGACTTCAAAGTGACAAATAAAATATACATATGCCACAGACATTAAAGAGAATTGGTATAAAATGTTCTACAGATGGTATATAGCCCCACATAAGTTGGGGTTAATGTACAAAACAGTGAAAAATAAATGCTGGAAATGCGAAAAAGAGGTGGGAACATTTTATCATGCATGGTGGACTTGCCCAAAAGTGGGGAAAAATGGAGGAAAATACATGAAGTATGTGAAAAAATACTAAAAATAAAAAATAACGATGAAACCGGAATATTTTTTACTGGGTATAACAGATGAAGATTTTGTCTTGGACCAAAATCAAGACATTTTATTCACATACTTAACGACAGTGGCAAGGATGGTACATGCGAAAAAATGGAAATTGAAAGAACTGGCAACAACAGAAGAATGGCTGAATAAGGTAGAGGAAATAAAAGAAATGGACAAATTAATGTTTGCCTTAAAAATATCATATGGAAGGGCCATAAAGAATACAGATTGGAAACTTTATGAAGAATTTAAGAAAAACTACAAATAGATAATAAATCTTTTATAAGAAGTATGTTCCAATTGATTATACACGAGGAAGAGAATGAAGAAAAAGAATAAATGGAGAAGTCGATTATGAAAGGAATGAAGAAGATAAAGAAAAATAGACTATAAATTTATTTATTTATTTGTCACGTTTCTATACCGCCCCTCTCAGCCCGAAGGCGACTCGGGACGGTTTACACAGGCAGTCTCTGCCCTCAATACAACACAGCAACAAGTCAACCCCCAAGAGAAAAACATATAATAACAATTTAACAATTAAAAACATACAATTGCAGCCTCAGCGTCATGTTGAAATCACCGGAACAATGATTTGGAAGACACAGATACCAGTCCTTGCCCATTTTCCCCAACTTATCCTAACCATACCAACTCCCTTGACCTGTTCCCTAGCTTTCCTTAAATGCACCACCCCCAGTCTCTTAGATAGAATGTTTTATGTATATATGGCTTTTTACTGGCTGAGAAAAAGAGATAGAGAGAAGCATCAACTTCCATCTTGCTCTGAGAGGAACTTTTCAATGCCCACCCTATGCAAGTGCTGCTGGGAAAATGAGCTCCCAGCACCCTCTTTAGAGGAGACTGCTTCTGCCAGGGAACCCGGCAGGTCCCTGCCTCAGGTATATTGCAGACTTAACTCCTTCTTTTCCAGAACTGATAAAATTTGGCTCCTTTAATCTATTTTGCCAGGCTTTTCATCCCTCTTCTCCCCATTCAGTTTTTGGATATCATATAAAACAGCCCACCGAAAACCTCAAATCATTTTCATTCAAATTGATTCAGGCCCAAGCTTAGTCTTGACTGTTTTGATGTTGCTTGGCCACACTTTCTTTTGTGAAATATTGGAGGGCATGAAACTGTTGTCTCTCTCCCTCTCTTAATTTTCAATGACACTTCTTAAGCCGCCTTTCTTCACATCATCAGGCTGCAATGGCAACACCATTCCTGCTTCTGAAATGGCATTTGGATTTTCAGACACCCTGTGCTCCCCTCCTTGCTTTGTTTCCATTGCCAGGAAAAGAAGGCATCTGACGGTTCTCAAGAGCTCAGGTTGACATGGCGTCCATTCACACTTCCTCAACATGGTGATTCTGAGACCCTTGTTGTTCTACAACGGCTAATTTTGTTCTCTCCAGGTGGGAAAGAAAGATGCAGTAATGCACCACAATGGGAAAGTCCCAAAACGCTGCTCACTGTGGCACCAAGCAAACCTGCACTGTTTCGTATCTGAGTCCCTGGACCCAGTGGATGCTCTTAAGGTAGTTTTAGGCAAAACCCTAAACCATTCTCCAGAACATCCTTGAGACTAACACGAACACCAGGTATTCCATTAGTTATGGCAGCAGACGGCGATTAGGAAGTGGCGCTGCTAGAACTGTGCGTAGGTGAGGTTGATTAGATAGACCCGAATCAAAGGAAGGTGCATTTCCTCCATCCCCGCTGATTGCAATTCTTTTATAGTGCGGCGAGGAAAGCTTTTCCTGTACACTTACAGGAGGAGCCAATTCAAAATATGGCTAAAGATTACTGCTTGTCTACCCAGCAGAATTAAAGCCTCTGCTGAGTACTTTCAATGTGTGTACGTGCACATGTGTGCATATATATACACACACACACACACAGTGATATATATTCATTGCTAGGCAACAAACACTGCAACAAGCAAAATGATTAGACTAGAAAGTCTACTTAAACATACGTTTGGTCCATCAGATTTAGACAACTCTGGTCCATTAGATAGACAACTTCAAATTAGTGTATCAGCTGCTATTAGTGTACATGAGGCTAAATAGTACCTTTGTACTATGAATATCAATAAGGAGGGGATCTAACAATGGCACTGTTGCCATCCTTCTCTGTTGGTGAACCTCCTAAGGGTATCTGGTTGCTAATAGTAATAATAATAATAACAATAATAATACACTTTATTTATATTCCGACCTTCTCCCCAGGGGACTCAGAGCAGATTACAACATTTATATACACAGGCAAACATCCAGTGCCTTTACAATCATATATAATGAGACACACAAACACAAACAAAGGCAGAGACTTCTAGAGGCGGGCCTCATCTCTGGCTCTGGAGAGGTGCTTTCTCCATTTTCAAGTCAACCACAAGATTTGTTGAAGCGTCTCTTTATCTTTTCCCGCTGATGGGGTACCTATTTATCTACTCACATTTGCATGTTTTCGAACTGCTAGGTTGGCAGGAGCTGGAGCTGACTGATGGGAGCTCACCCGTCAGTCAGCTCCAGCTCCTGCCAACCTAGCAGTAGATAAATAGGTACCGCTTCAGCGGGAAAAGGCAAAGAGACACTCCAAGCAGTCTTGCTGGCCACACGACCAGGAGGTGATAATGCCTTGAAAATGGAGAAAAACGCTTCACCCAGAGCCAGAGACGAGCACTGCCTCCAGAAGCCAGAAATGAAAGGTGAAGCCTTTGCCTTGTATATGTTGTATATGTGATTTTAAGGCATTGAATGTTTGCCTATGTTAACTGTAAATGCTATAATCTGCTCTGAATCCCCTAGGAGAGAAAGGTGGGATATAAACAAAAGATGATGATGATGATGATGATTACTATGATTATTATTATTATTATTATTGGCCCTGCAATGAAACTCTATAGTGATTTTTTTCCATTTCTGTGACAATCGCGTGCCCTTAACCCCAGTGCATGGGGTTACTGTACTGACTATATTGTCCTCTAAAATCCAAAACTGTACACATGAGTGACACCTTCACTTTCAGATGGTTCAATATACACAAACTTTGCTTCATGAACATTTTATATCTATCTATCTATCTATCTATCTATCTAGAGAGAGAGAGAGAGAGAGAGAGAGATTGCCTTCAGGCTATGTGTATAAGATGTATATGAAACATAAATTAATTTTGTGTGTAGACTTGGTTCCCAATATGCAAATAGAAGTATTCCAAAATCTGAAAGAAACCTGAAATCCCAAACACATCTGGCCCCAAGCAATTCAGATAAGGGATACGCAACAAGTCATAACAAAAATGCAACACAGTGACATAAAACGATACAATGACTCACAGCTGAGATTTTATTGCTTCCTATTACTATTAGCTTTTGCAAGTGTTCTGCAGGTCAGCTATGCATAGTGAATTTATAGTGACGAATAGGGAGATGTGGGGAGAAATACACTGTGGGCAGATCTAGGAGACAGTCTTTTACACTGTGGCAACTTGGCTATGGAAGACTTTCCCCTCAGAGGCTGGACTGGTGCCAACAATGGTGTCATTCTGGCACCGAGCAGAAACAAGTTTTTGTATTAAAGCCTTTGGGATGGTATTGATTCCATACAAATCTTCACACTTGCTTGGTTTTAAATTATCTTAAACAGCTCTAACTGGTCTTAAACTGTCTTATTTTAACTTGTCCAATTGTTCAAAATGCTTTTAGACTGTTTAATTTTTTTCCATACTGTTTTAAACTGGTTATCACCCGCTTGAGATATAGGATAGGGGATGGATATTCTAATACAGGCATGGGAAAACTTGGTCCCTCAAAGTGTTTTGAACTTCAACTCCCTACCAGCTGTTCGGTATTGTAGGAGTTGGTCCAAAACACCCAGAGGGCCCAAGTTTGCCCATGCCTATGCTAATATATACATGGTGGCAGAATGGGGTTGTAGTGGATGGCCTTTGTGGTCTGTTCGAACTATGATTTGAAGCAATGAACAAACAGAACTGAAAAATCTATGAGGGGCGTTCATTAAAGATTTCCCCTGACTCACTTCCTGTGGACTGAGCGCAATGAACACTGGCACAGTTATTAGTCCTTCTCTACATAGGAGTTATAACACTGACATTTAATTGGCTATTTGGGTGTCTTTTCTAGATGTTTGGGCATTGAAGGCTTCTATTGTGGCAGTTTTGGCTTATTTGTCAGTTTATACTTTTTATTCTTTCAATAAGACTAAAACGAAATGAAAATCAACATAATTCTTGACACAGAGTCACTTCCCTTTACCAATTTTTAATACTGCTAAATTTAGGATTTTTCACCAGATAAATTAGATAGACTTGAGAGGTATGAGGGGTGTTCATTAAAGATTTCGCAACCCACTTCCTGTGAGACTTGGCACAGTTACGAGTCCTTCTCTCCACAGATGCCACCTAGGGACACACACTTTTCCCATCTTTTTAACCAACTTTTTCAAGTTGCTTCAAAAGCCACATTGTGACTATGGAAATCAGAGTCTCATCATCTGAAATGTTTCTTGAATCAAGAAATAGTTTTCTAACATCTACAGAGACACTCGCTGGAACACCTCCGCAAGCGAGAGTCCAAAAGTGGCAGGTTCAAACCCAGAACCTCAATCCATAGCTGATACCAAATGAGAGACTCCTTCCTGGGCAAACAGAAAACTGGGTGACTTGGGAGGCGCTGAACAGACTGCACTCTGGCACCACGAGATGCAGAGCCAACCTTAAGAAATGGGGCTACAAGGTGGAATCCACGACATGCAAGTGTGGAGAAGAGCAAACCACAGACCACCTACTGCAATGCAACCTGAACCCTGCCACATGCACCATGAAGGATCTTCTTATAGCAACACCAGAAGCACTCCAAGTGGCCAGCTACTGGTCAAAGGACATTTAATAGAATACCAAGTCTGCAAACTTTGTGTTTTGTTTGTTTGTTTGTTTTTAATGCAATACAACTGTTTGATAAATAAAAAAATCTGAAATGTTTGCCTTTCAAAAATAACATTATTGTTGGAAAGACGTGGAAGTCCGATGGTGCAAGGTCGGGTGAATAAGGGGTATGCAGTAGAATCTCAAAGCCACAGGAACATGCTTTTTCCATTTGGGAAACATGTGAGTTGTGAACTGGTGCCTTGTCTTGTCTTGGTTTTGATGGCCTCCCGCAATTTCCACAGCAGTGAAGCATTGTATGCCCAAGTGATCATGGTACCCTTTGCTAGGAAATCTATGCATACTACTCCTTGCTGGTCCCAAAAATACTGTGAGAATGAGAGTTGGGCATGTGCCTTCTTTGGATGTGAGGGGCCATGATGCTGTCATACCACTCCTTTGCTGCGCCAGCTCCACTGGCTGCCAATTAGCTTCCGGGCACAATTCAAAGTGCTGGTCTTAACCTACAAAGCCCTATACTGTTCTGGCCCAGTTTACCTGTCCGAACGGATTCTCCTCTACGAACCATCAAGAACATTAAGATCCTCTGGAGAGGCCCTGCTCTCGGTCCCGCCAGCTTTGCAAGCGCGGCTGGTGGGGACGAGAGACAGGGCCTTCTCTGTGGTCGCCCCTCGACTGTGGAACTCTCTACCAAGTGATGCTAGATCTGCCCCCTCTCTGTTGTCCTTCAGGAGGCTGATGAAGACCTGGATGTGGAACCAAGCCTTCCCAGAATAGGCTGAGATTGGCTATTGTCTGTCTGAACCTATGACCACGTTTACAGATTGAGTGGAATTGTTTTAATGGCGATGTGGTTTTATGCTGGGTTTTTTAAATGTATTTTAATATGTTGTTGTAGTTGTTTTTAATCTGTATAGCATTGAATTTTTGCTGTTATGCCGGTCTGAGTCCCTCGATAGAGGTGAGAAGGCCGGGGTACAAAAGTTTTAAATAAATAATAATAAATTTCATTGCAGCGACTGGACTTAAGTCTCAGGATCAAAGTGATGAAGCCAGCTTCCATAGTGTGATCAGTCTGTTGAAAAAGTCCTCCTGGTTTCCATGGCACATCATTGTCAAGAGAGCCTGAGAGCATTGCACTCGTTCCTGCTTCTGGAAAGGCGTTAGCAGCACAGGGACCCAGTGAGTGGATACCTTATGCATGTGACGATGGTCTTGGATGATTTTTCCATGGACCCCACACAAATCTCGACATTTTGGACTAGGTGGCAAATGGTTATGCGATGATTTTCCAAAATGGTGATCTTCACTTGCTGGATGGTGTGTTCATCAATAGCAGAGTGGAGTTCCCTGGAATTGGAGCTGTTTGCCCCGAAATCCGACCACATTGGAATTGATGATGCCAGTTCTTGACTGCATCGTATGATGTGGAATCATCACCATAAACCTCTTTCATTTCATCAAACATCCCCTTCGGTGTGCGGCATGTCAAGGAAAAGAACTTGAGGACTGCTCTGTATTCCACTGGGTCCATTATCAACCCTCACACCTGTAAAATCAAGACCGTTATCAGTTCTGGGTTGTAAGTTGGCACGTAACCTATAGAGACTTATATCATTACACATGTGCAGGGTCAGTGTCCTGTGATAAATAGAAATGGCAAAAAACAAATAATGGGCAAATCTTACAATAAACACCCTACCGCATAGTAGGATGAAATACTATGGCGATCCAAAATTTATTTCAATACACAAAGGTAATCAAATCAAATAGAGACATTAAAGAGACAGTCAGACAGACAGATGATAGATTTGTATTTGTTTTACAAGTGATGCATAACCATTCTCCTTTGAATTTCCAAAGTCTCTTTTCTTTTTTTTTGTTCTCTACTTCATCGCCCTCAGGGCAGAAATAACACTGAAGTCATGAAGGCACAAGGTGTAATGAATTGTGTATTACATAAGTACATCTCCTAATTTGAGCTTTTGAGGAATGTCCCAGTTACTAAATATTTGCTCATCTCGGCTATTCTTCCCAGTATGTGAAGAAGGGCTTCCTTCAAGAAGGTCTATGTCAGAGCTGCAATCAGACAAAGAGAAGCTATGGTTTGTTTTGGCTCACTAAGTCCCTAAGGAAACGCCCAAGGGATCCAGGTCCATCAGTGTTATGCCTGATCTCTATTGCCGCAGGGACGATCAGGAGCAAAGGTGCCATCCTGCAGAGAGCGCAACACAGCAAAGAGATTGTGTTCCTGTAACCAAACGAACACAACATATTCCTCCGCTCTTCTACTCCCCTGTCTAACACCCAGCGTGATGATATCAGCAGAGAACTCCAGCTGTCACTGCTAAAATAGGTAAAAGATCCCATGGGGTTCTAAAAATATCAAAATGAAACTAATCTCCCCCCCACCGCCTTTAAACCAAAAACCGCAAAACAAAGATACACACTGCCGCTCACAGTTGAGGCTATTCCCATCTGAACTGGATTCCCCATCTGGCACACAATTTGACAGGCAGAGAACGTCGCTGTTCCTGAAAAACCAACTCCCATCACTTTGTTTTTGAATGTTTAGCTATTTTGTAAATATCATTGCCCCCCCCTTAGTATTTGCTAGGGTTTAGTTCTAGGACCACCCCCCCCTCCAATAGATACTCCATAGATACCAAAATCTGTGAGTGTTCAAATCCCATGATGTACAATGGCATGGTGGAAAATATGTCCTTTATATAAAAATATAAAATGGAAAAAATCAGAGTTTACCTTTTGAATATCATCAAGCTAATGGGTGGCTGACTCTCTGAATGCAGGACCCATGAATATGGAAAGACAACTGCATTGGGTTCTGAAAATATTGCAGGATTTTTAACAGGCCCAAAGGATGAAGGTGCAACCCCACTGTCCTGCACCATTCCTTGTTGTGCTTCCAAATCTGCTCTAATAACAATAGATGACCAAATAGCATCAATAAAGTATATTCACGATTCCAAGCACTGGATGTATGTAAGTTTTTATGACCTGATCATGACACTGTCGATAGGTAGCTCAGCACCTTTATACCAACAGGTCATAGAACAGTGTTTCTCAACCTGGAGGTCAGGAAAGAGTTTCAGAGGGGTCACCAAAGACCATCAGAAAACACATATTTTTGATGGTCTAAGGAAGCCCTTTGGCAGAGAAGGCTGAAAATCTCTCTGCTTGTCCTTCTCTTCCATTTTTGAAGAGAATCCTCCCATCAAAAGCCCTCCTCCGCCAAGGGGAGGGCTGGTTCTGAGACTCCAAGCGGGGAAAGGAGAGCAGGTGTGCTCGGTGCATGGCAGCATTGTGCACATGCACGGGTGAGGGAGAGCGTGCAAGACTGAAGGGAGGCTCACAAGTCCCTTTAAGGCAGGGGGGAAAGTGCCTGCACGACGTGGAACTGAGAGGGGCCCAGCAGCATCAGGAGGAGGAACAGAAGCATCTTAGATAATTTGTAACGCTATTTATTCCAAAAAAAAAGTTAGTCTTCCCTTTTGTTTTTATTAATACTTCCATTAGAAAATGCATAAGAATGTGGATGAACTACAACTCCCAAAATCATTGGTCAATCCTTCCCAAACCCTGCCAGTATTCAAAGTTAGCCACGTTGGGTCTGTGTGCCAAGTTTGGTCCAGATCTATTGTTTGAGTCCACAGTGCTCTCTGGATGTAGGTGTCCAAAACTCAAGGTCAATGCCCACCAAACCCAGTATTTTCTATTGGTCATGGGAGTTCTGTGTACCCAGTTTGGTTCAATTCCATCGTTGGTAGTGTTCAGAATGCTCTTTGATTGTAGCTGAACTATAAATCCCAGCAACTACAATTCCCAAATGACAAAATCAGTCATTGTCGTCCCCCAAACCCACCAGTATTCAAATTTGGGCATATTGGGTATTCGTGCCAATTTTGGTCCAGTGAATGAAAATACATCCTGCATATCACAATAGTAGCAAAATTACAGCTACGAAGTAGCAACAAAAATAATTTATGGTGGGGGGTCATCACAACATGAGGAAATACTGTATTAAGGGGTAGTGGCATTAGGAAGGTTGAGAACCACTGTTATAGAAAGAGGCCAAAGGATGTGTGTAGTATCCATAAAAATAGAATGGTGCAAGGACTGCCAAATAAACACCACAGGCGTATTAAGCCTTCGCTATGCTATCCAAAACGTGTGTGTGTGTGTGTGTGTGTGTGTGTGGATGGATAGATAGATAGATAGATAGATAGATAGATAGATATGTTTCATCGCTGGTCTACTCAAGTCTTTCTGTCATCAAGTTTCCAGTACTCAATGAGTAACTAGATTAGAGGCAGGGCCAAGCTCAGGGATTCGTTTCCTCCCACATTCCCATGCATATTTCCTAAACCACTTTGTCTTTTGTCTTTACAGCTACCCACTGTCTCCTCCTCTTTTGATGACATAGTAATGGAATTCTTTGAGGGAACTTCCTTCTAAGTCTAAATTGCCCCAGGAAGGTCATGCGGTCTCCACCATGTTACTTCTGCTTTTCTTTCTCCCTGTGAGGATGCATTTTGTCTCTCTGTAGGCAAAATGTTGCTGCATGGACTTTTTTAAAAAAAATCTTTTACCTTCTTTAGAAGATGAGATTTAGTAAGCTAGTTAGTGCAAAGACCTTTTCTATCAAGGAAGTATTTCTTTTTCACTTTAATAAATCTTTTGAACCTAAAGTTTGACTCTGCAATCCTCAGCCATCCTAGAATCATAGAATCACAGAGTTGGAAGAGATCTTGTGGGCTATCCAGTCCAACCCCCTGCCAAGACGCAGAAAAATCGCATTCAAAGCACCCCCAACAGATGGGCATCCAGTCTCTTTTTAAAAGTTTCCAAAAAAGGAGCCTCCACCATACACCAGGGCAGAGAGTTCCACTGCTGAACAGCTCTCACAGTCAGAAAGTTCTTCCTATGTTCAGATGGAATAGTAGGCTATTCCTGCTCACCACATGTAAGTTTCTGGTGGTTATAGAGTTTACTCCTGGTACTCTGCTATATTTTGGTTGAATGACCCTAAATTATTTTTGAGCCTAACCACTCAGATTCCCCAACACACTCACAAACATATATAGCACACGTTACACTTAAAACATATACCTGTTCCAACTTACAATGAAATTGAACTTAAGATCAAACCTACAGAACCTATCTTGTTTGTGACTTGGGGATTGCCTGCAAGTTCTTTTAGATCACTGATTCTCAAAGTGGGCGGTACTATCTCCTAGTGGGCGGTGAGGTGATCCAAGGGGGCGGTGGGAGGCTCAGGGGAATTTGGGGGGCGGTGAACCCCTTTAAGGGGGCGGTGAACCCCTTTAAGGGGGCGGTGAACGATTTGGGGTTCTGTGTGCCAAGTTTGGCTCAATTCCATTGTTGCTGGAGTTCAAAATGGTCTTTGATTATAGCTGAACTATAAATCCCACAACTCCCAAATGAGAAGGGCTATTTTCTCAAAACTCCACCAGTGTTCAAAATTGGGCATATTGAGTATTTGTGCCAAATTTCATCCAAATCCATAGTTGTTTGGGTTCATAGTGCTCTCCAAATGTAGGTAAACTACATGTCCACAAAATCACTGCCAATTCCTCCCAAACCCCTCCAGTATTTTCTGTTGGTCATGTGGGTTCTCTGTGCCAAGTTTGGTCCAGTTCTGTAATTTGTGGGGGTCTCAGTGATCTGTGGAAGTCAGAGCTGAATCAATTGAAGGTACTGCAAATCCCATCATCCGTTGTCCATACGCCCCCAAACATATTGTTTTTGTGATTAATCACTATGCTTTAATTATGTTCAATTTGTAACAATGAAAATACATCTTGCATATTAGATATTTGCATTAGAATTCGTAGGAGTAGCAAAATTATTTATGAAGTAGCAACAAAAATATGGTTGGGAGTCACCACAATATGAGAAACCATATTCAGGGGTCACGGCATTAGAAAGGTTGAGAACCACTGCATTTATATATATATATATATATATATATATATATATATATATATATCTTTCTGTTTAATTCCTATTAATTTTTTTAAAAAATAATTTCTAGGGGGGCCGTGAGTAAATTTTTTTCTGGAAAGGGGGCGGTAGGCCAAAAAAGTTTGGGAGCCACTGTTTTAGATTACTGTATCATCTTGGCCCATGAGCGAATGTGAAGATGCCAGCCACAGATGCAGGCGAAACATTAGGAGAGAATGCTGCTGGAACATACAGCCCCCAACACTCACAGCAACCCAGTGATTCCGGACATGAAAGCCTTTGAAAATACAACGAACACTCGTCTCCATCCTTCAGACCTCTCAAACAGATCTGCCCATCCTGCCTGGCTCGCTCTCAGGCCGCTGATGCCGTGCCAGGACTTTCCCTTGCCCTTCAAATGCCTTCTCAAAAGCTCCAATGTTCTCATCAGTGACCACACAGTCACCACGAATTTAAAAATGAAACAAACAGATGCTATCTTTCAGAACATATTTCTCATCAACCGGGAAGCGAGAGCTGGGTATTATATTTTGCTGCTTGAAACAGTATTGTTGGTGTCAGACAGGTTATGTTCCTCTTTGGGGGGAGTTGGTGGGGAACTGATGAGTAAGAGACCATGTGGCATTTGTATACTCTGCACTTCTCAGCTGCTTGATGAAATGCATGGAGGGCAACAAAGGATAGCTTGGTATGAACCAAGTGCTAAGCCATACACAGCAAAGGCTTGAAGCTATGCACTGAAACAGTGCAAGGAAATTTCTAATTTTGCCCCCTTGCCAGCCACAAAAGTGCTGGTTATTGCTCAATAGTAAGTTTAGGTCCCAGGAAAATTTCATCCAGTAGCATTTCACCCTGTACTGTGTTCAGTTGGGCCTATGCACCCTGAGATCAGGGGGCCATGGTGGCGCACCACAGTTGAACCGCTAAGCTGCTGAACTTGCTGATTGAAAGGTCACCGGTTCAAACCTGCAGAGCTCCTATTGTTAGCCCCAGCTTCTGCCAACCTAGCAGTTCGAAAACATGCAAATGTGAGTAGATCAATAGGTACCGCTTTGGTGGGAAGGTAAGGGTGCTCCGTGCAATCATGCTGGCCACATGACATTGGAGGTGTCTATGGACAACACTGGCTCTTTGGCTTAGAAATGGAGATGAGCACCATCTCCCAGAGTCGGACATGACTAGAGCTACTGTCAAGGGGAAACCTTTACCTTTACCCTGAGCTCTTTCCTGTCTCTTCTCCACCAGTAAGATTATTGGTATGAGAAACAGGGGATTCCTTTTGGTGGCTGAAGTTAAGAAAAATCCTCCCAAATTAATTATATTTGACCCCAAAGTGCAGGCTTTGGCTTTAAGGTTTGGTCTGTTAAAGGCCTTCCCCTCCCATCCCCTCCCCAATTTTGCTTTTGATGAGATTGACCTTCCATAATTCTGAAGCATTTTGACATATTTATTAAAATCCTCAAAATATCAGGTATGTTATTGCTTAATTAATTTGAATACACTTTGTTTTTAACTTCCTTGTTTGTTGTTATATTTAAAGTGGACAAGTAGAATAAAATGCAATCAATAAATGAGGTCTAGAGTGCTACAGAGTTCGCAGGCTGTAATGAATGAGCATTTCATGGGCCCAATTATACCATCAGCCCTTGACCATCCACAGCACATGCACACACACACACAAGCTGTGCCCTGCCATGTGTTACTGTGGCCTATAGTAAGAATTTTCAAAGTAGAGATCGATATTTGGACTATTATGAAAGAGAGGTACATACCTCTTCCCACCCTTTTTTTCTTCCCCGTCCTCTTTCTCTCCTTTCTTCATTCTCTACCTTTTTCTTTTATTCCTTCTTTCACTCTTTGGTTTCATCCTCACTTCTCTTTGTCCCCCCCCCCTTCTCTACTTTTTCATCTCTTTTCTTCCCTCCCTGTTTCCTTCCTTCTTTCATTTTTATTCCTTTTCTCCTCTCTTCCTTCTTTACTTTTTCCTGCCTTTCCATTCCTTTTCCTTTCCTTTCTACCTACTCTTCTTCCTTCCTTTGTTACCTCTTTCCTTCCTTCCTCCTTTCCCTCCTTTCCCTCCTTCCCCTTTTCCCTCCCTCCTTTATTCTCTCCTTCCTTCGTGTCTGCTCTCCAGTGGCAGAGAGGGTAAAGGCAAGGGCCTGAGGCTGTCAAAATGATTGGTTGCCACTGTGGTGTTATTTGCATATGGGTTCTGATTGGTCCACCTCAACATTCTAACATTCTGAAGTGGCTGTTTGTGGAAAGGCAAGGGCCTTAGTGACATCTTCTCCTTTTTTAGGATTTAGGGTTTGTCAGTTATTTTTAGGTTTTTTTTGTTTTTTATTTTTGTTAGTCACACCTTGCGTTATGAGGAGTTTTCCCAGAAGCAAACCATGCTTTTGCCATTTGATGTAAGGGACCCCATTTTGTTGAAAATAGCAACCTTCTTCAAGTTTCTACTAGTTATTTGTTATGTATATAATTCAGATTGCTTACTTTATTGTATCTGTGTGTATTGGTTTGCAGTTTTTCTTTAACTCTTTGTTATGGGAAAGGCTGCAGACCATGTGATCAGGTCTGGGCTTGTTCAGGACTCAGACTCCATTTTAGACCGGTATGCTTAGAGCCTTCAGTAGGAACAGATGTATACTTTCAGATTCTCAGATTGTACAGACTCCATTGGACTTTCAGATTAGAGTGACTCTATTAGACTCTCAGAACAGAGAGATTATTTAGATTATGGACTATTGATTCTAAGAAAGATGCCCTGCATTACCTACACAGAGAAACTACTTCGAATTCGATTTGTAACTGGATTGATATGCAAAGGACCTGTGTGTTGAGTACATGATGTTTGTGAGTAAACCAACTATGTTACTTTTAAAGAAGTCTACTTATTTTTGTCTCTTGAAAGCATAATTTTAAGGGAGAGTAGATGTTTTGGGGCAACTAAAAATAACACTTCTGAAACTCTGCAATGTGTGCATGTGTGCGCGCATTGGCATATCTTTGTCCCTAACAGTTCAAAGACATAACTAGGCACATCAGTTTAACAGCTGAGAAACCTAATTGCCTTGCATGAATGTCACTTCCCCCAAAGGCTATGGCATCATTTTAAGAAAAGGTTATGACTCCTAACAAGGCCATGCCTTTCCAAAGATCATAAAATCTCCAAAAGGTTATAGAGATTTCCATTTTCCAAAACATTTTACTATGTCATTGTATATAATACCGGGAACGTGGCACCGGGAATGTGGCGCAGCTGGCTAAATGTCAGCTGTATAAGATCTGCCCGGGTCGAGGTGGGTGCTCGACCTTAAGTGTAGCCTGCTTTCGACCTTTGCAGCCCGAAAGACAGTTGCATTTGTAGGAGATAAAGGTACCACATTAAAGTGGGGAGGCGAATTTTGACTGATTTATGAGGCCATAAAGAACTCCAGGAATCGCTGATGAATGCGGAAGAAACAACAAAGGGACGCTGGAAAAACACTGAGAGATGAGGAGTGCGTCAGCTCCCCCTGGTGGCCAGAAGTTTGCCTCTGTTCGTCTATATATGTTCATCTATATATGTCTATATATGTTGTCTATATATGTTGATCTGCAGGGATTGTCTGCAAGTATGTGTAATCTGCTCTGAGTCCCCTTCGGGGTGAGAAGAGCGGAATATAAATAAAGTAAATAAATAAATAAATAAAATAATAGGACTTGAGCATCCACTGATCTTGGTATCCGTGTGGGTCCTGGATCCCCAATGAGTACAAAGGGCTCATGGTATTTCCTTTCTGCCCTGTTGTGGGGGATTCATCCCTTGAAAGCTAACAATATAATATAAACACATCCGCATGGGCATATGAACTTAAAAACAAAACAGTTTCCCTCCCAGTGGCTGTGGCTACATCACCAATATGAGACACAAGATGATTTTTTTTAAAGGAAATGAATTATAGGACATTCAAGCAGCGGTCTCTATCTTAAAGGCTAAGCTACATGTTACCTTAAATTCACACTTTCCCCTGATCCAAATCCTGGCAAGCAACAGAATGTTAAAGGGAGTCGAATTGGGGAAGCACTGACCCCAACGACCATATGTCATATGACATTCATGATGTTTAATGAAATGCTACTTGGACATGTGAAGGAAATCATGTAGGTCAGCAGCAACCATTCTGCAATATATCATGGTGCTTCTGGGAGGAAAAACAGAACAAGACTAGTGCTTTTCTGTTGTGCTTGTGGACTTCTGGACTGATCCAGCAGGACTCTTCTGGCATAATTATGGAGTTCGGTCTATAGCTAGTCAAACCTTATCTCAAAGAAGCCATGTTAATTATATACTCTTATTATATAGCTCTTCAGTGCCATCTAAAGACCAAGTGTTTGAAATTCAACTGAAACACTTGATTCTGTTATAACTTCTGCAGCCTATGTGAAAGCGCTACTGATTTGACACACAAGTCCTGGGAAGATGCTGTAATGTAAACAATATAGTGCTGCTTGGTGTACATGGTCAGAGAACTGAGGTGCCAGCTATAGGTTTGCTTTGCCTTTAAACTTATTTTATATATTGTTCTTATATAGGTAAAGGTTTTCCCCTGACATTAAGTCCAGGCGTGTCCAACTCTGGGGGTTGGTGCTCATCTCCATTACTAAGCCGAAGATCTTAGACGCCTCCAAGGTCATGTGGCCGGCATGACTGCATGGAGCACTGTTACCTTTCTGCTGGAGCAGCAACATGTACGAACACATCTACCCTTATGAACCATCTAGTACTTTAAGATCATCTGGGGAGGCCCTGCTCTCGTTATCGTCTTCATCACAAGTACGTTTGGCAGAGACGAGAGACAGGGCCTTCTTGGTGGTGGCCCCCCAGCTATGGAACACCCTCCCTATAGATATTAGATTGGCCACCTCCCTTCTAACATTCAGGAAAAAAGTCAAAACATGGCTTTTTGAACAAGCGTTTCCAAATGCAGAGTAACTGACCTAGGAAAATGGAACGACTAGACCAGGGCTGCCCATGAAGTCGATCGCGATCGACCAGTCGATCTCAGGTCTAAAGGAGGTCAATCGCAGCCAGATGGGGCGCTTCTGCCCTGGGCGGGGGCACCTTGTGCGCGGTGCTCCTTCCGCGGGGCATTGCGGGAACAAGGGAGCGTGAGGCGGGGCCTCCGAAGGCCCCACCTCGTGCTCCCTCGTTCCAGCTGCCAGTGAGAGAGAGGCAGGGCGGAGCGCGAGGCAGGGTGTCCAGAGGCCCCACCTCGTGCTCCCTCGTTCCTGCAATGCCTCGCGGGAGGGGCCGGCAGCGGGAACGAGGAACACGAGGAGGGGCCTCCAGAGGTCCCAACTCGTGCTCCCTCGTTGCCGCCCCGCAGGAGAGGTGGCGTGCGGGAGGAGCGGCGCGCGGAAGGTGCGTGCACGTAGAAAGTGTGCCGCGCAGAAGGTAGATCTTTTTGACTTGGTTTTTTAAAAAGTAGCTCGCATGCTGAAAAAGTGTGGGCACCCCTGGACTAGACAATGAGACCGGACAATGTTTTTAACAAGGATACACTATGAATTTATATTTTATTGATTTGTTTAGTTTTTGTTATATGTTATGTTTTTAATTGTATTTATGATATTGTAAGGATTGAATTTTACCCTATTAACCGCCTTGGGTCACCTGTGGGCTGAGAAAGGCAGTATACAAATACAGTAAAAAAATAAATAAATAAACTATTGATCTACTCACATTTGCATAGTTTTGAACCACTAGTTTGGCAGAAGCTGGGGCTAACAGCAGGAGCTCACACTGCTCTCCGGATTTGAACCAGTGACCTTTCAGTCAGCAAGTTCAGCAGCTCAGCGGTTTAACCCACTGTGCTAACGGGGGCTCCTGTTCTTCTATACAGCCCCCAAAACTTTCTCATCAACAGTGCTACCATGTAAAAGTTTCCAAGGTTATTTGCTGGCCTGAACATTTGTCCTTAGGGCTGTTTTCCAAAATGGAAAGGTATGAAAAAATCTGGCAGAATGTAACCACCATAATTAAATGGCAGGCACATAAAGGTCTGTGGTCAATTTCACAATTGGTATCTTTCTGTATCCCGTTACATTCTGTATGTATCCCACCCCCACAACTATGTGACAGCTGAAATACCAGGGATTTAATATTATACTCCATTGCTGCATCTGCAGAAATGGACTGAAATCCACAAATCAAACAGTTGTTCTTAAAGGTCTTCCTAGATTCCTTTCCCCATTCTCCATTTACTGCTGAAAGAAACTAGTTCTGCTTTATTTCCAAGGAGACGGGTGTTCCCTGCACAAAATGAAGGGGAAATAGCACAATAGTGCCTAACAACCATGTTGCAATGACTGTGTCAGCTTTTGATACCACAGGCATTCAGAGTGGTATCTGGCTGAGATGGGTCTTTGAGCCACTGTTTCTTGCTGCTTCCTTTGCTTCTTAGAGGAACAATCTTAGAGAGTGTCAAGGTATATGGGAAGAACTAGGGAAACCATGAAACTCTGTAGAGAAGGGTGGAAGGGGAGAAAAAGGAGCTACAGAGCTAGAGGCAGAGTGGAGTGATTTTGATGCAAAAAAAAGTGGCACAATCTGAAAAGCCAGTCACTCTGAAATTATTGAAAGAACTATCGCCAAAGCAGGCGGCATCTGGTGTTCTGGGCACCGCAATTCAATAATGTTGACAAGCTGGAGTGTGTCCTGAGAAGGACAATCAGAATTTCTGAAGGCCAAGTCTTATGGGCACAATTCAAAGTGCTGGCTTTAGCCTTTACAGCCCTAAACCAGACATGGGCAATTGCTGGCCCTCCGGGTGTTTTGGACTTCAACTCCCAGAAATCCTAGCCAGTTTACCAGCTGTTAGGATTTCTGGGATTTGAAGTCCAAAACACCTGGAGGGCCGGCAATTACCCAGGTCTGCCCTAAACGTTCTGGTCCAGCTTATCTGTCCGAATGCATCTCTCCCTATGAACCATCTAGGTGTTTAAGATCATCTGGAGAGTCCCTGCTCTCGGTCTTGCCTTCTTCGCTGACCCGATTGGCTCAGACGAGAGACAGGGCCTTCTCAGCAGTGGCCCCTCGGCTATGGAAAGCCCTCCCTAGGGACATTAGATCAGCCTCCTCCCTCCTAACATTTCAAAAGAAAGTTAAGACCTGGCTGTTTGAGCAGGCATTTGTAGATTGTTTAATTGAGACCTATGGAATGATATGGGAAATGATTCTAACGATGAGACACTGATAATTGTATTTTATGATTTTAACTGCTAATTGTATATTGTTTTTGTGTGGTTGTTATTTTAATTGTGTTTTATCTTGTGGGCATTTGTTGCCATGTGTAAACCACCTTGAGTCGCCTTCAGGCTGAGCAGGGCAGTATAGAAATATAGTAAAAGTGTTAGTCTTGACTTTCAAGGCCTTACATGGTTTGGGGCCAGTGTACTTGAGGGAGCGGCTTACCCCATATATGCCCAGAAGATCACTGCGCTCAGAGGGTTGTAATCTTCTTGAAGTCCCAGGTGTGAAGTCCTACAGGTTGGCCAGTACCCAACAGATAGCGTTCTCGGTGGCTGCACCGACCTTGTGGAACTCTTTGCCGGCCGAGACGCGGGCCCTGCAGGACCTGATGGCCTTTCGCAGGGCTTGCAAGACTTGGCTATTTCGGCAAGCATTTGGCGACTGACTAGCACCTGAACATCAAACCTCGCCACCTAACCATGCCGCCTCTGTCTGTAGATCGGTCGTATTCCGATCTATGTGATGTTTTATGACATATGTGATTGTTTTTAGGAATGTTTTTATGATGTTTTTAGGCTGCTTGTGTAATTTTATTGTGTTGGAAACTGCTCCGAGCCTTGGGGAGGGGCGGTCTAGTAAATCCGAATAATAAATAAATAAATAATAATAAATAATTATGAGTTGCACAAGGAGCTGGGTGTGTTTACCTTGGAGAAAAGAAGACTGAGAGGTGGGGATATGGTAGTCATGTTTGTGGGGATTTGTAAAACGGCACCATGATGTAATGGGTTGACTGAAAAGACATGTGTCGGCATCTGATTGGCTGAGCATGCCAGAAGCCAGAATTCTGATTGGCTACTGTCTCTAGCTTGCTGCTGAGATAAATGGTTTTAACTGCCACTTTCACCTTGGAGAGTGAAGAGACTGCTGAGTGGAAACAGCCAGAAAAGAAATGGCTGCCAGCTCTCTGAAGCCTAATCATTTCTAAGGCATGAAGCATATTTTAAAGGCTGTTTAAAGGGACTGTTTATTCCCTCTGTTCTCTGTGTGAATTTGGAGAGACTGCTGTATATGTTGTTGCCCTGTTTGATCTTTTGAATGGAAGTAAAGATACTGTTACTTGTTACATGAGCCCGAGTGACACTTTATTATACTGCAGGGTATATTTTGGTCTAGAAACTGTGGTAAACCTTCTATTTATTTACCTTTACAACCTCCACAATGTTTACATATTTGAAATGGTGTCATATTGAGGAAGGGGTAAACTTGTTTTCTGCTGCTCTAGAGACCAGGACACAGAGTATTGGATTCCAATTGCAGGAAAAGAGATTCCAGTCAAAATTAGAAAGAACCTCCTGATGGTAAGAACGGTTTGGTAGCGAAATATGGTGCCTCAGAGTGTGATGGAGTCTCCTCCTCCTGAGGTTTTTAAGAGGCTGGATGGACATCTGTTGGAAGCTCTTTGTGTTTTCATGTATGGTAGAATAGGGTTGGACTGGATGGCCCTTATGACCTCTTCCAACTATATGATTCCATGGTGGTTGCAGAACTGGTGGAGGTGAAAGCAGTCTTGGCCCCAGCCCCATTGCCATCAATCTCTACTAGCATGATCCCTGCCACCAACGCAGCAGTGGAGACCATTTAGGAATGCGGATCCCTGCCTAACCTGGAGGCAATGCTGGGACAAACTTGTATCAGTTGAGTAGATACTGTCAAACTTCACAGGAAATGCAGAGCTGTCAGATGAGAATGCCAAGGAATATGGGGAGAAACAAGAAGCAGTGCAATTCTGTGGAGAAGGGAACAAGGGGGCGAGATAACTAGAGATGAGGGGTAGAAGGATTCGTAATTGTCTCCCGCAATGTATATGCAATGTTTGTATTCTTGACAGACATCAACACCAACTCTACTTGCAGCAAGTGCAAATTGGCAGCTTTCTTAGAAGAGAAGTTCAGTGCATGACAGCTATGTGTTGTGTCTATTCAGAGAACAGGAGGACCGCCTGGATAGGACACAGGGAGAACTGATCATACAAAACCAACTGGAAGAAACTGCCAAGGAAAGTGAAGAAGCCTGTAAGAAACTCTAGAGGAAAGTCACTAAGAGTAGATTGGGCAGAAGAGATTCAAAACCTCTCCAACTAAGGAATGACTTCCTATGTCTTCAGAAGATGCGCAAATAGAGAACCAACACTAACTATCGATGTACGATCCACCTCATCCCTCCTGGCATTCAGGAAAAAAGTAAAATCCTGGCTGTGGGACCAGGCGTTTTCACACCAGCACAAGGCAGCACTTTAGATGGGATTTTAATGGAAAGTGGATGAATAGGGCCAATGCTTTTATGGACAGAACATTGTTTTAATCTGGAATGAATGCGTATGATGTTTAGCTAATTGTATTTTAATGTAATGTATTTAATTGTTGAAGGGTTCTGGGGTCTTATATTGTTACTGTGTGGGCATCGAATTGCGCCTTACTGTAAGCCACTCTGAGTCCCCCCTGGGGGGTTGAGAAGAGCGGGGTAAAATCCTGAAATAAATAAATAATAAATAAACTACAAGGAGAAAAAAATTACTGTATAGTCTAGAACAGTGTTTCTCAACCTTCCTAATGATGCAACCCCTTAATACAGTTCCTCATCTTCTGGTGACCCTCCCAACCATAACATTATTTTTGTTGCTACTTCATACCTGTAATTTTGCTACTGTTATGAACCGTGATGTATATATCTGATATGCAGGATGCATTTTCATTCACTGGACCAAATTTGGTACAAATACCCGATATGCCCAAATTTGAATACTAGTGGGGTTGGGGGTGAATGGATTTTGTCATTTGGGAATTGTATTTGCTGGGATTTATAGTTCACCTACAATCAAAGAACATTCTGAACTCCACCAACGATGGAATTGAACCAAACTTGGCACACAGGACTCCAATGACCAAAAGAAAATACTGGAAGAGTTTGGTGTGAATTGACCTTGAGTTTTGAAGTTGTAGTTCACCTATATCCAGAGAGCACTGTGGACTCAAACAATGATGGATATGGAGCAAATTTGGCACGAATACTCAATATGCCCAAATGTGAACATTGGTGGAGTTTGGGGAAAATAGATCTTGACATTTGGGAGTTGTAGTTTCTGGTATTTAGAGTTTACCTACAATTAAAAAGCATTCTGAACTCCACCAACTATGGAATTGAACCAATCTTGACATACAGAACCCCCATGACCAACAGAAAATACTGGAAGGGTTTGGTGGGCATTGACCTTGAGTTTTGGGGTGTCAGTTTACCTACATCCAGAGAGCAGGAGGGGGGCCTTTGGTGGGAGGATTTGCAGTCTGTTTCCAAAAAGGACAAGCAAATATATATTCAGCCTGCTCTGCCAAAGGGATTCCTCAGACCATCGGAAATATGTGTTTTCTGATGGTCTTTGGTGATCCCTCTGAAACTCCCTGGCGCCCCCTCCCAGTGGTCCTGACCCTTAGGTTGAGAAACACTAGTCTAGAAGGTTAGCTGAAATAAGTTGAAAAATCAGTGAATTATATCAATGAATTGATTCTAGCCTCTGAGAGGACCCTTTTCTCAGCCCAACCAACTTTTGGAGATGTAACTTCAGGGGAATATGTCCTTTTCTGTGACTTCCGCCAGTCTGATCATTACTTGCATTGGAAGACTAACTTGGCTTCCTTTGTTGTCCTTCTGTCTGCAAACAAAACCATTTCTGTTCAGGTAAGTGTTTGCAATGGAAGGTGACCAGCTGAACTGTTGATGGCAACAGAGAAGGGGTTTTCAATATCTATTTCCCATCACTGTGCTTCAATTGTTGTTTTATATGATGTTTCATTACTTTTTTTTGTTTTAGAATATTATTGTTGAATGCCTCAATAATGGTTTTGACAGAAAGGCAAGCCACAAATGAAATAAATAGCTATAAACCCAGCTCTCTGAGGTCACAGACCTTTGCCTATAGGTGCTGGGAATCCTGAGCAGGAGGGTGCTGCAGTCCGTGTCCTTGCTTGCAGGTTCCCTATGGGCATCTGGTTGGCCACTGTAGGAACAAAACGCTGGGCTAGATAAGCCTTTGCTCTGATCCAGCATGGTTCTCCTTATGTAACAGGGTTTCAAAGGCCTATTATCGACTGAAAGATTTCCTTTATAGCATCTGCAGCTCAAACATAGAAGCTGTACATCAGAGCCAAGAAAAGACCATAGCAAGAAGCAGAGGAACAGAACTGAACACATTCTTTCCCCTTTCTCCTGAACCGCATCTCCTCCTGCCTCCCGTTTTATACAATCTTCCCATAGTTTAGAAAGAAGCTTTGATGTTATCAAAAGGGGGCAAATCACAAAAGGAAAAAGGGAGGCATTTATGTGTAAGCAGGAGCCAATATAGAGAGAGATTCAGAGAGGCAAGACCTTTGACCTAAAATTAAGCTGGAATTAAAATCTTAGTGGAATGTTTATGAAAACTCAGCCGCAATGCATATAATGTTCCCATCACTAAATGCAAAGAAACTCTTTCTAGTTGAATTTGTTTTAAGTCATGAATTGAAACAAAAATAAATCTACTAGAAAGCTGGAGAACTGAACAACTCTTGGAGCAAAGGGGCAAAAGATGAAGCTCACTGATGTTCAGATTCAACACATGGCATGCACATACTAAAAGGAAATACAAGGGGCATTCATTAAAGATTTCCCCTGACCCACTTCTATTTATCGCAGGACGCTGAAACTGCACATGTGTGATGATATACAGTAAGTTTCTAGGTTATGTGCCAATGTACAACTCAGAACTGGTAACAGTCTTGATTTTACAGGTGCTGAAGTGGTATGAGGTTTGAGAATGGACCCCGTGGAATACAGAGCAGTCACCAAGTTCCTTTACTTGAAAGGCCGCACACCAAAGGAGATGTTGGATGAGATGAAAGAGGTTTATGGTGATGATTCCCTATCATGTGATGTAGTCAAGAACTGGCAGAGTCAATTCCAATGTGGTCGGATTTCAGTGCAAACAGCTCCAATTCCAGGGCGGCCCCACTCAGCTATAGAGGAACACACCATCCAGCAAGTGAAGGTCGCCATTTTGGAAAATTGCCACTTAACCATTCTCCACCTAGCCCAAAATGTCAAGATTAGTGTGGGATTGGTGGGAAAAAAATCTAAGACCATCTTCACATGCATAAGGTATCTGCTTGCTGGGTCCTCCAGCTGCTTACACTTTTCCAGAAGCAGGAATTAGTCAAATGCTCCCAGGCTCTACTGACAATGATGTGCCATGGAATCCAGCAGAACTTTTTGTCAACAGACTGATCAGACAGGATGAAAGCTGGGTCCATCACTATGATCCTGACACTAAAGTCCAGTCAATGCAATGGAAGCATCATGACTCACTGCTTCCAAAGAAGGCACGTGCCCAACTCTCGGCAGGCAAGGTCATGCTCACAGTATTTTGGGACCAGCACTGAGTAGTATTGATGGATTTCCTAGCAAAAGGTGCCTTGATCACTGGGGCAGACTATGCTTCACAGCTGCGGAATTGCGGGAGGCCATGAAAACCAAGACAATGTGGCATGCTCACCAAAGGTGTGTACCTTCTGCAAGACAATACACCAGTTCACAACTCACCTGTTGCCCAAATGTGGCCTTGAAATTCTACAGCGTCCCCTTATTCACCTGACCTCTTAACATCGGACTTCCACCTCTTTCCAACAATTTTATTTTTTAAGGGCAAGCATTTTTCAGGTGATGAGATTCTGATTTCCAAAGTCACAACGTGGCTTTTGGAGCAACCTGTTGACTTCCACAAGTGAGATGTTTACAATTGCTTAAAAAGATGGGAGAAGTGTGTGTCCTTAGGTGGCACCTATGTGGAGAGAAGGACTCATAACTGTGCCAAGTTTCATTGCTCTCAGTTCACAGGAAGTAGGTCAGGGGCAACCTTTAATGAACACCCCTCGTAACTGTGACTGGGCTTCTTCCTTCAGATAGGATCAAATATTGGAGATCTGTAACTAGATGGCAGCTGTTGTGATTCCTTGCAATACTCCACTTTGGAAGACTTGTGCAAGTTGCTAGTGTTACTTGTAAGGAAATTTAAATACCGTGTTACATATCCCATGTGGCTCGGATGAAATCAATTTCCACTTGATTAACACTGACAGCTTTTCCACAAGCAGCCAAGTTACCTTGAGGGCACAGCCTCAAGGAAAGACGTTTCTTCAAGTGCTGGCAAGTGGCTGCGAATACAAGAACGCTGAAGTGATGAATACTTACCATGACGACTAATTCCGAACCGCAGAGACAGGGCTGAGGCAATAGAGGTATGAGCGAAATGGGCTTTAATTGAACAACAAGGATCTTTCATGAATATTCTCAAAATATAACATCTTGGCTTTTAAAACAAAAGGACGAAATTAAACATAGTCCTAAACAGAACAGGCACACTAAAACAAGTGTGCACCACTTACATAAACTGCATTGATGGATCTAGTCCAGTTGGAATTGACATTGGATTTCACTCCAAGTATCTAGTAGAACAGATGTTTTAGTTGTAGATAAGAATGGGTTGCTGTGAGTTTTCCAGGCTGTATGGCCATGTTCTAGAAGCATTCTCTCCTGACGTTTTGCCCACATCTATGGCAAGCATCCTCTGAAGTTGAGGGGTCTGTTGAAAAGTAGGCAAGTGGGGTTTATATATCTGTGTAATGTCCAAAGTGTCTGCTTGAGGCAAGTGTGAATGTTGCAAATGAGATGAGAGAGAGTGGCCTTCTCTGTGGTGGCCCCCTGGCTCTGGAACTCTTCCTAGGAAGATTAGATTAGCGTCCACCTTGTCCACCTTTCAGAAAGACCTATATGTTCTAATATGCCTTTGAACTGTGGTTCACGTTGATCAAATCTGTCTAGCCCTTCTCTTTTGGTAGGGTCTCCAGCACTTTATTCCCAGTCCCTTGCCTTACAGTTTATGTTGCACCAGCCGTGTCCTGCCCTATTAATCTCAAATCTGCACATGGCCACTTTTTTTGGCCATTGGTTGCTTGCTGTCTGGTTATGTTTTATGATGTCTTGGATTCTGTTGGTTTTATTGTTTTAATATAGTTAATTGTTATATAAGTTAAGTGTTATTTTCGAACTTTGTTTATATTGCCCTTTGTCTCCATGTAAGCCGCCCCGAGCCCCTTCGAGGAGATGGAGGCAGGACACAAGAACAAAATAATAATAATAATATTAGCATGCAGCTTCAAAGCCTGGCTGGTTGCTGCCTGGGGGAATCCTTTGTTGGAATGTGATTGATTCTTGTCTGAAATTCCCCTGCTTTTTGTTTCCAACAGACTTCACAACTTCAGAGGATGCCTGTCATAGATGTAGGCGAAATGTCAGGAGAGAATGCTTCTGGAACATGGCCATACAGCCCGAAAAACTCAAGAAACCCAGTGATTCCGGCCATGGAAGCCTTCGACAACACATTGTATGCACAATGCAAAAGTAAGCAGTCATTTCAAAGAGTTAGATGTTTTGGAGATAACAAGTTCTCGTAATTAAAGTAAAACGGAAAATGTTACGGTTTATTTGTGTGTTTACACAAAAAATGCAAGCCACATATCTTTTGGAAAAAGAACATCGCATCGAGATGCATATTTATATTTCCAAGATGGCCATTTTCTATTTACCCTTTTCTATTTTCATGTTTCTGTAAACCCAGTTGCCAAGCTGTCACCAACCAGAGGAGAGGGCATTTTCCTCGCAAATTGCTCCGCTTTTACTAGAGGACTGCAGCCTCGAGTAAAAGGCTTCAAGTTTTCTTTTTAATTATATTAGACTGCCTGCGTGGCAACTCCGTATTGAAAATACACACATTCAAATGTTTCCCCCATAATGAGACTATTAACCGGCTCTCGCTTCTCTTGCTTC
Source organism: Anolis apletophallus (assembly GCA_030556195.1). NCBI lineage: Eukaryota > Metazoa > Chordata > Lepidosauria > Squamata > Anolidae > Anolis > Anolis apletophallus. The sequence goes on from JARBWK010000008.1 coordinate 13,400,882, forward strand.
CGTTGGCTTTTGCGCTGCTAATTCTCCTTTCCTCTTCTCATAAACCTTCAAGAGATATTCGTCAGGCTTGATTTCTTTTTCCTCCAATTCGGACATGATCTTCTCCAACCTTTCCAGTGTCCTGGCGCTCCGTAGCTTTCGAGAGGCGATATACAAAGTGAACTCCTCTAAACTCATCAGCTTACAAGTATCGATCTCGCAGAGATCTCGAACACCTTCGCTTTTATTCACCTGTGGGAAGAAAACGAGGCCAGACATTTTCTCCAACTCCTCGATGCTAACTTGGAATTCCAGCAGCTGGTGGTCAAAGCCGATCGGGACGTTGGGCACCACAAAGGCTCCAAGGACCAAAGGATCAGCGGACGTTTCGCTGCGCCTGGCGAGGATCACTTTGTACAGATGCGAAGGTACAGCCACGTCATCTTTTCCAATTACCTATCAGCAGAGCAGAGAGATCGTATCACTCGAAATTCCGCTGGAAACAGATCACAATCCGGCCACATCTACAACTAATATTTTCTATGTAATGTGCAATTGGCAGATAGATGAAAGGCAACACCACATTTGAAGGCTTTGCCTCCCATGACCGATTCCAGCACTGCAAACATAGTCAAGGTAATAACTAACAATGTTCCCAACACATGAAAGAAAACAAACAAGGCAAAAGGAATTAGGTTTGAGCTCTTTCTATAGTTTGACAGGGAGATAAGAGCAGATGTTGCAGGAAGGATTGTAAAATAGTAATAAATTTCCTGTGAAGGATCATCTACCCGGTAGTAATCTTGATGAAGTAGCTCTTCTCTCTCCCAGGAAATCCTGAGAAATGTAGATCTGTCGGAGGTTTGTGTGTGCCTTCAACTCATCTGTCGACTTATGGTGACCCTATGCATTTCAGGGAATGTTCTTAGGAAAGGAATACCCAGATTTGGTTTTGACAGTCCCTCTCTTTGAAATATAACCTACTGAACTTAGTATGTGTGCCCAGGGTGGATTTATTTATTTTGTATCAAAAGCACTGCATTATTTATTTATTTATTTATTTAAAACTTTTGTACCCCGACCTTCTCACCTCTATCGAGGGACTCAGACTGACATAACAGCAAAAATTCAATGCTATACAATTTAAAAACAACTACAACAACATATTAAAATACATAAAAACCCAGCATAAAACCACATCGCCCTTAAAACAATTCCACTCAATCTGTAAACGTGGTCATACATTCAGACAATAGCCAATCTCAGCCTATTCTGGGAAGGCTTGGTTCCACATCCAGGTTTTCACCAGCCTCCTAAAGGACAACAGAGAGGGGGCAGTTCTAGCATCACTTGGTAGAGAGTTCCACAGCCGAAGGGCGACCACAGTAAAGGCCCTGTCTCTCGTCCCCACCAGCCGCGCTTGCGAAGCTGGCGGGACTGAGAGCAGGGCCTCTCCGGAGGATCTTAATGTTCTTGATGGTTCATAGGGCACAATCCATTCAGACAGGTGAACTGGGCCAGAACCGTATAGGGTTTTGTAGGTTAAAACCAGCACTTTGAATTGTGCCCGGAATCTAATTGGCAGCCAGTGGAGCTGGCGCAGCAAGGAAGTTGTATGCTCCCTGTGCCCTGCTCCTGTTAGTAACCTGGCTGCCAAACGTTGGACTAATTGCAGCTTCCGAGCAGTCTTCAGAGGCAACCCCACGTAGAGAGCATTGCAGTAGTCTATTCGGGATGTAACCAGAGCGTGGACCATCGCTCTGATAAAAATAGAAGGTGTGCAGGCAGCTAAATATCTTTTGACCAAAAACGGGCAACAGCAACGGCATTGTCTGTAGCCTCCAACAATTCCTCCTCTGTACCTGAGGCAGGGCACAGTGGACAAGCATACAGATGCGGAATTGTCTGTTCTGCTCCACAATCACACAAGGTATAGGATCCAGGGTGGATGAAAGAACTCTTGTCTGTTTGAGGCAAGTGTGAATGTTTCAATTGGCCATCTTGACTAGCATTGAATGGCCTTGCAGCTTCAAAGCCTAGCTGCTTCCTGCCATTCCCACTTGCCTCAAACAGACAAGCGTTCTTTCTCCCACCCTGGACATTCCACGGATATATAAACCTCATTTGCCTAGTTTCCAACAGACCTCACAACCTCTGAAAATGCCTGCCATAGATGTGGGCGAAATTTATTTTATTTATTTATTTATTATTCGGTTTTATATTCCGCTCCTCCCAGCAGGCTCGTGGCGGATCACAAAATGCAAGCATACAATAAAACACGCAATACAACAATAAAAACACATCATAAGACATGTCATAAAACATACAGTAAAAGCACAATACGTAGCCATGATGGTACAGGTCTACGATTCCTTAATTGAGGCGAGACGGACCCAAATAAATTTGAAGTTACCCAAACGCCAGTCTGAAGAGGGCCGTCTTACATTCCCTCCGGAAGGGGAGAAGTTCAGGGACCGCTCGAATGTGGTCAGGGAGCGAATTCCAGAGTACTGGAGCCGCTGCAGAGAAAGCTCTGTCTTGTACTGGACAGGTGACAGGGGACAATGGTATGACCAGCAAATTCTGCTCTTCCGAGCGCAGTGATCTCGGGGGAACGTACGGGGTAAGGCGGTCCCTCAGGTACACAGGCCCTAGACCGTGCAAGGCCTTAAAGGTTAAAACCAGCACCTTGAAGGCAATCCGGTACTCAATAGGAAGCCAGTGCAGTTGCCGGAGGATGGGAGTAATGTGCTCCCTCACTGGTGCTCCCACCAGCAAGCGGGCCGCGCATTCTGCACCAGCTTGAGTTTCCGGATTGTCGACAAAGGAAGGCCCGTGAGGGCATTACAGTAGTCCAGCCTCGAGATGACCGTCGCTTGGATCACCGTGGCCAGGTCATCCCTGGACAGGTAGGGGGCCAGTCGCCTAGCCTGTCGTAGGTGGAAGAATGACGTCTTGCTGACCATGGAGACCTGGGCCTCCATGGTCAGCAAGGAGTTCAATCTAACACCCAAGCTCTTAACCAAGGATGACGGGCTAAGTTGCTCGCCATCCAGGGTAGGCAACCGGCACTCATCCAGCCCAGGTCGACCAGGCCACAAGATCTCCGTCTTCGACGGGTTCACCTTCAGCCGGCTGGCACGCAGCCATCCAGTCACGGCTTCTAGGCATCGATGGAAACAATCGGGTACGGTATCCGGCCTGCCGTCCATTCTCAGCAGAAGCTGGGTGTCATCAGCGTACTGATACAAAAACACACCAAGGATGGTGTGTTTTTGTGTTTTTGTGTTGACCTAGGAGTCCAGGTGTTTATTTTCTATCAGCGTATGATAACATGACCAAAGTCGCGGGCCAGCTGGGCCAGGGGCGCATGTAAATGTTAAATAATAAGGGCGAGAGGATGGCCCCCTGGGGGACCCCACAACTTAATGGGAGCCTCCCGGAGACCTCCTCTCCCCTCTCCACACGCTGTCCCCGATCGTGGAGAAAGGAGGCCACCCATTTAAGGGCAGTCCCCCTGACTCCAGTCACGGCTAGGCGGTGGGCTAACAATACATGACCTATGAAATGTCAGGAGAGAATGCTTTTTGAACATGGCCATACAGCCAGGAAAATAAAAATACAAAATATTAAAAATACAAAATAATAATAATAATAATAATGTGATCTATCTTGCTTCTAAATAGCCTCACAAGGATTAGTTCTCTGATAACGAGACTGCTATCTGTACAATGAACAACTATTGAGTTGGACTGAATGAAGTCAAGATTATTTAAATGCTTAACCAAACATGGTCATTTGTACTTGCAGAAAAACTGACCAGCCATTTTCACACAATCAGAAGAAAAACAGAGCAAAAAAGTTGTACCAACTTAATTCCCATTTTTAAATTTGATTGTTAATTAATTAAAGTATTGTACCCTATAGCCAAAGATTTTTATGCATTTTCTAGAACTGATCGGTGAAGACAGATCTCTAACTAATCAGCTGGGTAATACTACAGCGAGTATTAATACAGTAGAGAAATGGGCATTTCATATTATTGGATGGATTTACAGACACAGAAATTGAAGATATTCCATCTTTCTCCCAGTATGGAGAAATATTATCTATACATGATTTGACCTTGTAACGTATGGCTGCGTTATATATATTAGTAGAATCATGTTGGTAATTTAAGGGGGAATCACGAAATTAAAAATATATAATATTTTAGTAGCACTATTGTACTATTGCTAGTATCCAGATGGAAACATTTTTTCCTAAAACATAGTAACCAATAGTTCTAGTTAAGAATAGTTTGCATGGATTTTGCGTTGCTTTGAAAATGTCTTGAATTCAGTTGAATGGTAAAGCATGTTATACTTATTTTGTACAAATAGCCATTTGAATCTAGACACGTTTCATTATTTTTGATTGTATATTAGATTGTTTGTGCCAAATAATGAAGAAAATAATTTCAACAGTTAAAAAAAAGAAAAACTGCAAAAAAAATATTAAAATGATAACCTAAAGCATTTTAATTGCAGGGAAACCCTAATGGATTGAAGAGATATCGTGCGAATCAGCACTGATGCCTGGCTTTTGCCCAAAGATTGCGCCTCTGCACTGATTGCAGAAGTTCCTTCTTGCACTCTACACAACTGATTTGCTATTAAACTGCTCGAAATAAAGAGAGGTTAGATTTACTGTGATTGATGCAGGAACACACAATATTTACCAAAGCCAGATGCATTTTTCCCCATGCGGTTGTTTTCTTTGCTGTACCAGAAAATTACAGTACGCTACTTCAAAAGAACTTTGAAAATCGGTACATTAGTGGCATACAGATCAATAGATATATTCAGCGTCATACACATTCAGTCTCGTCTATATATACCATATTTTCTGGCGTATAAGACAATTGGGCGTATAAGACGACCCCCAACTTTCCCAGTTAAAATATAGTTTGGGATATACTTGCCGTATAAGACTACCCCTCTTTCAACGCACACCAAATATTTTTTTAAAAAAATCATCAGATTTGATTTCTATATGGTAATTTTCCTATTACTGTTCCTCCTTCTCTGCCTCTCAGATCTCGCACCTGCGCACCTGCACCGCTTCACTGCAGTCTTCAGGAGCGAGATCTGAGAAGAGGAGGTACGGTAATAGGATTCAAGGGCAGGCCAGACAGGTAAAAGAGGTGTGTTTTTACTGGGCCCAGAGCCACTCTATCTCTCTTTTCCATACCCCTGGCACCCCGGATGCCTGAAACTTGCTCCGCCCTTCACTTACACCTTCCCAGTGAGGCACCCCTTCACCTCACCATCAGGACCCCATTAAGCCCACGAATCCTGATGAATGGATTTTCTTCTACCGTACTTGTACAACGTCGCCCTTAATGCTTTCATACAGCCGCTGCATATGGCAGGGACGTGGCCACTGCCATTTTCGAGTTCCCCCCGCCATATGCGGCCACCATAGATTCTCCAATCTGGATTGGAAGTTTCAGCACCCGCTCTATAAGACGACTCCCAGCGTATAAGACAACTCCTGGTATATAAGTCGACTCCTGGGTATAAGACGATTCTCACTTATAAGATGACCCCTGACTTTTGAGAACATTTTCTTGGGTTAAAAAGTAGTCTTATACGCCAGAAAATACGGTATATCAGGCATGGGAAACCTTTGGTGTTTTGAACTTCAACTCCCACAATTCCTAACAGCTGGTAGGCTGTTAGGAATTGTGGGAGTTAAAGTCCAAAATAGCTGGAGGGCCAAGGTTTGCCCATGCCTGATCTATATCATCTATATCTATATAAGTGGGTTTTTATTCTTTTATCAGAGCCACCAAATGAATCACAGTGAAGCATGTAAGCACTTATTTGATGCTAAGGACCTCATCAGACGGATTTCTGGCTCTGTTTCCACGTCCTTTGGAAACGGAGACCCACAGAGGCCATCACATGATGAAATGACATTTGTGGTGGGACTCTATTTCCGCAGTGCATGGAAATGGAGACAGAAGTTCATCTTCAGGAATCAGGTGTTACCCAACTCCAAAACTGAGAAAGCGGGTAAAAGACGAAGAAAGGATATGGTATGGATGGCCATCCCAGAAGATGGGGAAAGACAGTAGGAAACAGGTTAAGATGGTTCCCCTCTGCTTTCCCCTCGCCTAGCTGATGAAGTCCTAAATCTAACCTTTAGCGGCATCACTATAGCTAAAGTCCCATCTATATCTATAGAAATAAAAGTGAAATAAAAGTGAAAATCTGTATGTATGTGTGTGGCCAGGGTGCCCACTTCCACAGACAGCATCCCATTTCCACAAAAAGCTTTAACCCACACTGCTGAGGAGCCACCAAAAGCCCTCCCTCCAGTGACATTTCAGGTTATAGCGATTGCCATGAACATGTAGCCCAACCCCTGCTAATGTCCTCCCCAAACACCATACTACCCACCACCCAAGGAATGTTTTCATTCGGGGACAATTTCACCCTAGATTTTACGCGTTTCCTCCACCACAGACATCCCAGTGTTTCTTACTCTCTCAATTGGTGTGGAATTTGTATTATCCCACCCACTGCCTCTCACTTCACTTTTCCCTACTTTTTTCAATTCTGTCTGCACAGCAAGCAAAGCAGAACTAATCAGCAGCTAAACATACTGGAGGAGTTTGGGGGATTGACTGCACGTGATGGAAGTTGTAGTTCACCATGCATCAAGTCATAGCACTGCAACCCCTACTGACAATGGGCCTGGACCACATTTGGAACACAGAACCCCCCATGGCCTAAGAAAAATACTGGAGAGGTTTGGGGGGAATTCACCTTGATTTATAGCCATTGTCGGTACTGGGATTTATAGTTCGCCTGGAATCAAAGAGCACTCTGGACCCCACCAACGATGGCCCTGGATCTCACTTGGCACACAAAACCCCCATGACGAACAAAAAATACAGGAGGGCTTTGGTGAAAACTCACCTTGATTTATAGGAATTATAGTTCACCTACATCCAGAGAGCACTGTGAGCGCAAGCAACGATGGATCTGCACCAAATTTGACACGCATTCCCGACATAACAAAATTTGAGTACTGGTGGAATTGGCCTTGATATTTGTGAGTTGTAGGTACTGGGATTTATAGTCCACCTGCAATCAAAGAGCACTTCACCCTAGTGATGGACCTGGACCAGACTTGGCACACAGAACCCCCATGACCAACTAAACATACTGGACGGATTTGATGAGACTGATTCACCATGGTGGGAATTGTAATTCATCGTGCAACTGTAGAGCACACTGAGCCCCACTGATGATGCATCTAGAGCAAGGGTGCTCATTAGGTAGATCGCGATCTACTGGTAGATTGCGTCGGGCGTCCTGATAGATTGCAGGCAGGGCGGGAGGAAGGCTCAGTCCCGCCCCGCAGGCTCCCAACGCCGCCCAGATGCAGAAGGAGGTTGGACTGGATGGCCCTTGGAGGTCTCCTCCTATTCTAGGAACCTGTTGTTGTTATTATTATTATTATCAGAAGCTGAATGGCCATCTGTGATGAATGCTTTGATTGTGTTTTTCCCTTATGGCAGAAGGAGGTTGGACTGGATGGCCCTTGGAGGTCTCCTTCTACTCTAGGAACCTATTGTTGTTGTTGTTACTAGTATTATTATTATTAGTAGTAGTAGTAGTAGCAGAGGCTGAATGAATATTATCATTATTATTATGAATAAATTCAGGGGCTTATTATACTCACATTTAGTTGAATTCAGTCTTAAAATATATTATATGGCTCTCACTGAAATAAATTTCCAAATATTTTGCTTTTATGGCTCTCTGAGTAGTGGGTAGTGGTTGTTTTAGAAGTAGCTCGCATGCTGAAAAAGTGTGGGCACCCCTGATCTAGAGCAAACTTGCCCAACATGACAAACTTTAAGTATTGAGGGAGTTTCAGGGGGTTAATCTGGCATGATGGGAGTTGTAGTTCATCACAACTTAATGCATTTTGTAAAATAAAAAAATGACTTCTAATAACCCAGGCAACATTAGTTGTAAATGTAAAATATGATATTTGCGCAAACAGCTTAACACACACATGTACAGGCTAGTAGGACCTTGCATTCCCTCATTCCCAGATAGAAAGGAGCAAGGAAGTCTCGTCTATTTAAACACCTTCTGTTTATTCTGGAATTCTCACACTGCTGTTCTTCTTATCCATTTGCCCTTTGAACCCTCTCTCCTTTAACACATCGTAGAAGTCTGGGACACACACAGGGCTCTGCAGATGCCCTGGATTTCTTGAGCTGTTTGCCGTTACAAAATGTTCCTTTTGCACAGCATGAAATCCTGAACTTAAAGAAAGAACTAAGCACTTCTTTGGTCCTCCCACACCTCTGCCAGAATGTTTGCTGTGAATGCAGGAATAGTAAAGGAATGAGTCCTCTCACCTTACCCGCCGTGGCAGTACCGTGCACAGGAATGGAGAAAGAAAACTTTCTTCATAGTATGCCAACTATTCTGCAATATTTACCTTTCATGGCTGTAAATAGTGCATTCTTTAGAAAAGTACCATGCATTGTTTTGCATCACTGTTCAGTCCTTGGAAACTGAAAACGGAGTGTGCTAATCAGCCATGTCTGAATACGTTTGCCTTCGTTCTGAGCGAGAAAGTGTGAGAATCAAAATATTTGAAGCCTGAGCGACATCTAGTGGGGATCCAGACCTAGTTAACACTGCTTAAAATGTTCACATCAGTCATCACCGTGTAGATCAGACACATGGCTTCTTTTGATGCTTGATTAAGAGAGAAGCATATGCTTTTATGGTATATGAAGCGAAACAATCTACAACCATCTAGGCGCACATCTGTTTTGATTTGCGATCATCTACTGACATGTAAAGGAATGATGGCAGAATCGTTACACAAACACGACATTGAACAACAGTGGCCTTTAATGGGAACTGCGGCTTGCTACAATTAATGAACACAACCTAAAAGGAAATAAGACAAAATTGACTCTTCTGATTCTATCCCATATTAGCCTTCCTGTTGGTGTACCGAGCACCCAACGCACCAGCAGGGAGTCTGCCTAAGCTGCTGGAGGTGGTGTCGGAGTGGGCATTGGGGTTCCCTAAACTGGTCGTTCTGGGGGACTTCAATGTCCACGCCGATGCCGCCCCCCCTTCAACAGCAGCCATGGGCCTAGTGTCTACCATGGAGACATTGGGACTCTCACTCTGTAAGACCGGTCCCACGCATCAGGCCGGTCACACCCTGGACTTGATCTTCGCGGCCGGAATTCAAGTGATCCTAACCTCCGTAATAGAGGTTCCATGGTCGGATCACAGTGTCCTGGAAGCCCGGCTTGAGGTGGCCCCCCCCATCTGGTAAGGGTGCCGAACCCATTTTGGTTCGCCCAAAGAGACTTATGGAACCCATCAGGTTCCTGAATGCTCTGAGGGATTTGGAACTCACCAGCGACTCAGTCGATAGGCAAGTGGAATGCTGGAATACCTGTCTTTCCGCTGCCTTAGATGAGATCGCCCCCAGGCGCTCTCTCATCCCCGCAGTAATCGCTTATAAACAATTTAAAGACGAGCTATCAAGGAAGCCAAAAAAGTCTATTACGCATCCCTGATAGGGTCGGCTAGTTCACGCCCAGCTCAACTTTTTAAAATAATTCGGTCATTGACAACAATTTCGACAGTCCCAAATGATAGGAGTTTGGCTCCCACAGCTGAGGCTTTCCAGAACTATTTTGCCGACAAGATCTCGACTCTTCGCCGGGACATCCCAGCCACGCTTGATACAGTAGGGGAACTCGAGACTCTGCCGCCTCTCGGCGGGCCCACCTTCACCCGTTTCCAACTGCTGGACGCAGCAGCTGTCGATAAGTTACTTGCTGCAGCTAGACCAACTACCTGCTCCCTTGATCCGTGCCCTTCCTGGCTTGTTAGATCTTGCCGGGAGGGGTTACGAGACCCCCTGGGAAAGATTATCAACAGCTACCTTGAGCAAGGAGTGTTCCCAGGGGGTTTGAAAGAGGCAATGGTAAGACCGCTGCTGAAGAAGCCGAAGCTAGACCCTTCGGCTCCCTCCAATTACCGGCCGGTTTCCAACTTGCCTTTTCTAGGCAAGGTAATTGAGAGGGCAGCAGCGGATCAGCTGCAACGGTTCTTAGAAGATACAGCTGGACTTGATCCCTTCCAGTCCGGCTTCCTTATTGGGCATGGGACGGAGACCGTGCTTGTCGCCATTACAGACCAACTTCGCCGCCAGCTGGACCAGGGCGCGTCAGCCCTGCTTGTTTTGTTAGATCTAACAGCAGCATTTGATACCGTAGATCATGCACCGTTTAGCCGTGACTGGGATGAGGGGGACTGCCCTTAAATGGGTGGCCTCCTTCCTCCAGGATCGGGGACAACAAGTGGAGAGGGGGGAGGATGTCTCCGGGAGACTCCCATTAAGTTGTGGGTTCCCCCAGGGGCTATCCTCTCACCCTTATTATTCAACATCTACATGCGCCCCTGGCCCAGCTGGCCCGCGACTTTGGTCTGGAGTGTTATCAGTACGCTGATGACACCCAGCTTCTGCTGAGAATGGACGGCAGGCCGGACACCGTACCCGATTGTTTCCATCAATGCCTCGAAGCCGTGACTGGTTGGCTGCGTGCCAGCCGGCTGAAAGTGAATCCGTCGAAGACGGAGATCTTGTCGCCCTGGGCTGGATGAGTGCCGGTTGCCTACCCTGGATGGCGAGCGACTTAGCCCGTCATCCCTTGTTAAGAGCTTGGGTGTCCAATTGGACCCTTTGCTATCCATGGAGGCCCAGGTCTCCATGGTTAGCAAAACGTCGTTTTACCATCTGCGACAGGCTAGGCGACTGGCACCCTACCTGTCCAGGGACGACCTGGCCACAGTGATCCAAGCGACGGTCATCTCGAGGCTGGACTACTGTAACGCCCTCTACGTAGGCCTTCCCTTGTCGACGATCCGGAAACTCAAGCTGGTGCAGAATGCCGCCGCCGCTGCTGGTGGGAGCACCAGTGAGGGAGCACATTACTCCCATCCTCCGGCAACTGCACTGGCTCCCCATCGAGTACCGGATTGCCGTCAAGGTGCTGGTTTTAACCTTTAAGGTCTTGCACGGTCTAGGGCCTGCGTACCTAAGGGACCGCCTTACCCCGTATGTTCCCGAGATCACTGCGTTCGGAAGAGCAGAATTTGTTGGTTGTACCATCACCTTGCTCCTGCCATCTGTCCAGCACGAGACAACGGGCCTTTTCTGCCGCGGCTCCCGCGATTTGGAACTCACTGCCCAGCCACGTTCGGGCGATCCAAGAGCTTGTCCCTTTTCGAAGGGCCTGTAAGACGGCCCTTTTTAGGCTGGCGTTTGGGTAAACCCGAGCGCGGACGTTGTGTTTCCATCTGTGCTGAGAAGTGTAATCTGCTGATGTTCTGTCATGTATTGTGTTTTATCTGATCTTTTATTGTATGTTTTATCGCAAGTTTTATTGCTTGTTGTGATCCGCCCCGAGCCTGCAGGGAGGAGCGGAATATAAGATTGAATAATAAATAAATAAATAAATATTATGCTCCACTGTCACAGCAAGGCACTGAAAATTGCTTGCATTAAATGGTCAGTGTAGGCTGGGTCTACATTTCCTGTGGATCACAATGAAAATAAAAAAGTAAGTCCCAGAGATTTTAGTGCAATGGGAAGGCTTGCTGGTCCTATAAATGCACTCTATGTGGGGCTTCCCTTGAAGACGGCCCAGAAACTCCAATTGGTCCAACGTGCGGCAGCCAGATTAATAACTGGGGCGAATTATAGGGAGCGGTCAAGCCCCCTGCTTAAGGAGCTCCATTGGCTGCCATTCATTTTCCGGTCCCAATTCAAGGTTCAGGTCATCACCTATAAAGCCCTGAACGGTTTGGGAACCGCGTACCTTCGTGACCACATCTCCTGCCACCAACCTGCACGACCTCTCCGATCCTCCGGGGAGGCTCTTCTCTCGCCTCTCCCACTGTCACAAGCAAGATTAGTGGGAACAAGGGAGAGAGCCTTCTCTGCTGTGGCTCCCTGTCTTTGGAACTCACTACCTGGTGAAATTAGGCAAGCCCCCTCCTTAGCAGACTTCAAGAAAAAATTGAAGACCTGGCTTTTAGTTGTGCCTTTGAAGAGTGACCATCCCCTCCAGTTGTGTTGCTCCTTCTATAGTGTTCCCCTATGTCTGTGTAGTTCTGCATAGTTTTCTGTGTAATCTGCAGAGGTGAGAGGGATCCTCTCACCTTCTCATGAGTTTACCATATACCATGTAGCTATGGTCAAGTCTACATAGGAACCACCAAACGCAGCATTGCCCAAACACAAATCAAGGAACATGAAAGGCACTCTATACTAATTCAACCAGAGAAGTCAGCCATAGCAGAGCACCTGATGAAACAACCTGGGCATGGCATATTATTTGAGAATACAGCAATGCTGGACCACTCTCACAACTACCATGTCAGACTACAAAGAGAAACCATTGAAATCCACAAGCATGTGGACAATTTCAACAGAAAGGAGGAAACCATGAAAATGAACACAATCTGGCTACCAGTATAAAAAAACTCTAAAATTAGGACAGTAAAGAAATAATAACATTTAAAAGCATGGGAATTCAAGACAAGAAACAATCAGGGCCAGCTAATCACCTCCCAACAAAGAATTCCCCCAGGCAGGAAGCAGCCAAGCCTTGAAGCTGCAAGGCTATTCAATGCTAATCAAGGTGGCCAATCTCAGCATTCACACCTACCTCAAATAGACAAGAATTCTTTCTCCCACTTTGGACATTCCACAGATATATAAAATCCACTTGCCTTGTTTCCAACAATCCTCACAACCTATGAGGATGCCCGCCATAGATGTGGGTGAAACGTCATGAGAGAATGCTTCTGGAACATGGTCATACAGCCCGGAAAACTCACAGCAACCTAGTGATTCTGGCCATCAAAGCCTTCGACAACACACATGATAACTAATGGACTAGCATTGGCCATGGGTGGCACCTTTTAACTAGCCACTGTGGCAGTACTGAAAGACAAAAAAACCCCTACTTTTATCAACTGAGAGGTTCTACCAGGCTTTGCCATTTACATCGTAGACGAGTTAGCAAGTAAACATCCCAGGTGACACAAACCTGGAAACGGTGCACCAGTTTTCACATAACTTGTCCTTTTATAGGTACACCAAGAACCATCTGGTCTGGAAGTATGATGTATACTTGTTGGGCACCGGAGTAGCACATCTATGTCCTCTCTTGCAAAATTACATTGTTATTCTAAGGAATGGTGTAATGAGTTACCCCCTTGTGCCGGTAGTACTGCTGACTGGAAGGTCGGCTGTTGGAAATTGGGGAGCGGGGTGAGCTCCTGTATGTCGGCTCCAGCTTTTCCCATGGGGATGTAAGAGAAGCCTCCCACAGGATGGTAAAACATCTGGGCTTCCCCTGGGCAACATCCTTGCAGACAGCCAATTCTCTCAAACCAAAAGTGACTTGCAGTTTCTCAAGTCACTCCTGACACAGAAAAAAAAATGTTATTCTCAGCTGAATTCCAAGTAGATACAGAACCAAATATTTCACACAGCTAACTGATCTTTGCTCTTGTTCCTTCTGTACTTGGGTCAGCATGACGCTCCAAGCCGTCATGCCAGTCATACGACCAGGAGGTGACAATGCAGGCAACTCGGTTTGGAAATGGAAAACAGCACCTCCTCCAGAGCCAGAGATGAGCAACGTCTCCAAAGTCGGAAATGAAAGGAGAAGCCTTTGCCTTTGTTTGTGTGTCTCATTGTATTGTAACAAGGCATTGAATGTTTGCTGATATCTGTTTACACTGTAGTGCAGTGTTTCCCAACCAGTGTGCCGGGGCACACTAGTGTGCCGTGAGCGATCATCAGGTGTGCCGTGGGAAATTGGAACCTCCAGGAAGGGGGGGGGGGAAGAGTCTAGTGTGTTGAAGTATAAAAACCCTAAGAAACCTACCTTGATAAAGGCACAAAATTACAACCACCTCCTCCCCTCCCCACCCGTTGTCTACTTGGTCTGTCCCTCTCCATGCATTGGGAAGACCCGCCTCCCTTTCCCCAAGTAGAGACCTTCTCTTGCCTCCTGGGGGTTCTGTGTGGGAAGTTTGGCCCAGTTCTATCATTGGTGGGGTTCAGAATGCTCTTTGATTGTAGGGGAACTATAAATCCCAGCAACTACAACTCCCAAATGTCAAGGTCTATTTCCCCTGAACTCCATCTGTGTTCATATTTGGGCATATTGAGTATTCATGCCAAGTTTGGTCCTGATCCAACATTGTTTGAGTCCACAGTGCTCTCTGGATATAGGTGAACTACAACTCCAAAACTCAAGGTCAATGCCCACCAAACTCTTATAGCATATTCTCTTGGTTATGGGAGTTCTGTGTGGGAAGTTTGTGTCTTTCTGCCATTCCTGCCAGGATATCTATGTTGAGTTCATCAAAACAGGCCCAGGTTTCACACTGAGTGTATAAATACATTTTAAAACATATTAACTATATGTATTACTGTGTCAGAGTGTCATTTTGTGTCATTTTGGTTGGTGGTGTGCCCCAGGATTTTGCAAATGTAATAAGTGTGCCACGGCTCAAAAAAGGTTGGGAAACACTGCTGTAGTGTACTCTAAGTCCCCACAGGGAGAAGGGCGGAATATAAATTATTATTATTATTATTATTATTATTATTATTATTAGCCGCCTGTGGCTTCCTCACAGCTGCCCAGATATCCCGGCTGACAGAGACCCGTAGAAGAGCCTTCTCGGTGGCGGCCCCTACGATCTGGAACTCGCTCCCGCCTGCGCTCAGGGCCACATTGGCCCCGGCCAGATTTTTGGCTGGCCTGAAAACCTGGCTCTTCCGCCAGGCTTTCGGGGACTGAACTGGATGGATGGCAGAGCCTTCTACGGCTCATATCTGCTGTTTTAATCTGATGTATCTATGTTTTTAAAGGATGTAAGTCGCCCGGAGCACCATTGGTGGAGGGCGACTCACAAGTAATAAAGTATTATTATTATTATTTATTCATATACCTTTGCAAAATATAGCTTCCAAGTTCATAGTGGCCTATTTGTTGCTCCTTTTAGCCTGGCAACTTTAATTCCTTGGTGAGTTCAGCTTCCTGGATGCTATGTTTGTCCCTGCATAGCTATGGAATGAATTGTTGTTGTTGACTTTTTTTCATTCTCACATTGTCGGTAACACTTCATGGCTTTACTTTTCTCTCCCTCAGTTGTTTAGATAAATGATAGGTCAAGCTGTAATCACATTTCGCTACTACTTGACTCATTCGTCCTAAGGTGACAAGGCTAAATATCATATCTGATAAAATAGAAGCAGAAGTCTCAGCGAGAACAATGTGTGTGTGTCAGGCAAAGGGCAAGCTTTAAAGAGGCAATGACAGAACGAAAGAATCAGAAGATTTGCAAAGCAGGTTGCTTTGCATGCAAATTTGGGGCCTGGTTGTGGGGGGAAAAGTTGATTAAGGATAAGGTAATGCACACAGCTGTAATGCTCACAAGATGTCTCCCAAGATTTCCCAAAAGTTGGTAGGAATGATGTGCATTTAAGACTTTGGACCTCATCACAATAGAAAATGAATCCACTTTAAATATGGTTGCTGCCTCTACAGAATTCTGGGGTTTGTAGTTTAGGGAGGAGTATTTAACAGCCTCATTAAACTACAAAACCCAAAATTCTGCTGGTGGCAGAAACCGGATTTAAAGCGGATTCCTTGTCAAGGTAAAGGTAAAGGTGTCCGATTCTGGGGGTTGGTGCTGATCTCTATTTCTAAGCCAAAGAGCCAGCGTTGTCAATAATGATAATAATAATAATAATCTTTATTTATATCCCGACACCATCTCTCCAACGGGGACTCGGGCTTACATGAGGCTAAGCCCGACAACACAACAGTAAAATAAAATCAATCACAATAACAATATAATCAATTACATAGAACACAAACTATAAAACACTACAACCAGTAATAAAATAAGAAGACACCTCCAAGGTCATATGGCCAGCATGACTGCATGGAGCACCGTTACCTTCCCGCCGGAGTGGTACCTATAGATCTACTCACATTTGCATGTTTTCGAACTGCTATGTTGGTAGAAGCTGGGGCTGACAGCGGGAGCCGATGCCGCTCCCCCGGATTCGAACCTGTGACCTTTCAGTCAACAAGTTCAGCAGCTCAATGGTTTAACCCAGTGATTTTCAACCAGTGTGCCGCGGAACACTAGTGTGCCGTGAGAGATCATCAGGTGTGCCATGGGAAATTATTTTTGAACTTCATTCATATATAAAATATAAGGCACATCTGTCCCTTTAAGAAATGGAACCATAGCACTCTCGTGTGCCTAAGAAGTGACGCAAGAGTGCTATGGCCGCGCCATCTTGGATTCGCTCAGACGCGGCTAAGTAAACAAAGCTAGAGTTAGTGCTGCAGCTGCGTGTCAAGTGACAGTGGCAATTTGGGATCACGGAAAGACAAGCGAGTGACAGTGATGGAGAAGTTTTTGAGAAGGGAAAATGCAAATGTTGAACAGGGCTCTAAACAATATTATGACACAGATGAAGGCCCTAATATGAGTGGTGGACAAAAGGAAAAGGAAAAGACTGTGAGCTCGAGGCAATATAGCGAAAGCTATCTTTCATTTGGATTCACTTTCACCGGGGATGCGATGGCACCGACTCCGCTGTGCTTGGTGTGTGGTGAGAAGCTGTCCAATAGCGCCATGGTGCCAAGCAAGCTTAAACGCCATCTCCAAACGAAAGGTTTCACACTAAGTGAGTGTATAAATACATTTAAAAACATATTAACTATCTGTGTTACTGTGTTAGAGTGTCATTTTGTGTCATTTTGGTTGGTGGTGTGCCCCAGAATTTTGTAAATGTAAAAAATGTGTTGCGGCTCAAAAAAGGTTGAAAATCACTGGTTTAACCCACTGCACCACAGGGGGCTCCAATGTTTTACAAGGACGGTAAAACATCAAAAAACATCTGGGCATCCCCTGGGCAACGTCCTTGCAAACGACCAATTCTCTCACACTAGAAGCAACTTGCAGTTTCTTAAGTTACTCCTGACACAAAAATTAAAATGCCACAAAACAGGCATTTTCTAATGCAGAAGCTTTTTAAAGAATCAACGTAAATAATGTTTTAGAAAAATTTAAAAGGCAAATGTTGTGGATTTCTGAAAAGGGGCAAAGTTTGGCCATGGAAAGCGAATTCATTTTTCACCCTGCCTTTCTCCCAATGGGCAACACAAACTGTGACAGTTAAAGCTTTCCCAAACATCTCCCAAGATAAAGTGTTCCTGGCATTTGAACAACCTTGTGTACAATATCATATAACCCTTATCCAGCTGGACCTGTTATACCAAAACAGACAAATGAGGAAAGACACCTTAAAAGGAGGAACTTTGTTTCGCTGCCAACAGGAAAAGGCAGATTGTAAGAAGAAATTTATCAAGGTCTCGAGGAGTCAATGCCCTCTCGTGAATGGATGACGCCATGCCACCACAGTAAACAAAATCACTGGGGTTTAATGTACTTTTGTCATCATGAGCTTTGCAATTACCTAAGACTTCTGTAGGATGCGGTCAATAGAAATCAAATTCTACCAAGACTTAGATGCCAGCATACATTTATCCAACACTACACAATTTCCCCAGCATCAGAGGTAATATCGTCAAAGGCATTAAGCCAACATCTACATGCCTTCTCTTCGTGGTCCGGTCACCTTTTCTTCCCCATGAGTGCTCTAAAGTCCTTGACATTGTGGTAGAACTCTATATACACAAAGAAAAACACATTTGAACGAACTAATGTTTTTTTAAAGCTATTGGGGTCCACTCCCTGTTGGCCACTTCCTATGACCACCAAAAACCAATTTGGAATTGCATGGAAAATTGTATCTCTTGGTCCAATACAGTGGTTCTCAACCTGTGGGTCCCCAGGTGTTTTGGTCTACAACTCCCAGAAATCCCAGCCAGTTTACCAGCTGTCAGGTTGAGAACCACTGGTCTAATACCACTCTGGATGATCTTAGAATCCCTGTGTTTTGAAGAGAATCATAGAATCATAGATGGACTTCGTGGGCCATCCAGTCCAACCCTATTCTGCCAAGAAGAAAGAGATTGGGGTGGAAGAAGAAGGAGTTAGGGAATTGGTGGTGAAGAAGAAGGAACTAAGAGTCTGAAGAGAAGGAAGGGAAGAAAGGAAGAGATTTGGAAAATGTTTGTAATAGGAAAAATATATCTTTGAGGAATTATAATTAATAATATTAATAATAATTAATAGGCCTCTATAGTGTTTTAGAGTGTTGTGTAGGAAGGAACATAGTATTCAAAAGGTTTTAAAGGATCCCTGTTGCAATTTCTTTGTGTGGAACGTTGTTCTAAAGCAGGGGTCAGGAACCTATGGCTCGGGTGCCAGGTGTGGCTCTTTTCAAGATTGCCTCTGGCTCTCCAGAGCAGCCTGGGCCTTCCTTCCTTCCTCTTCCTTCCTTCCTTTCTCCCCCTTCACCCTTTCCTTCTTCTCTCCTTCCTTTTCCTTCCCTCTCTCCCCTTCCTTCTTTCCTCCGTTTTCCCTCTTCCTTCCTTCCTTCCTTCCTTCCCTTCACCCTTTCCTTCTCCTTCTCTCCTTCCTTTTCCCTCCCTCTACCCCCTTCCTTCTTTCCTCCATTCTCCCTCCCTCCCTCTTCCTCTTCTATTATTTTCCCCAAGTCTTCCTTTCCTTCTCCTTCCTTTCTTTTCACTTCCCTCTCTCCCTCTTCTTTCTTTTCTTCTTTTCCTTACATTATTTTACTTTTTCCTCACTCCCTTTCCTTTCTTTTCCCCACCCTTTCCTTTCCTCCCTTCCCATTTCCTTCCTTCTTTTCTCCTCCTTGTCTCTCTCCTGCTTTTCTTTTCTTCCTTTTCCTTAGTTCGTTCTTCTTTTCTTTCTTCCTCTCCCCCTCCCTCCTTTATTTCCTCTGTCTGTCTGTCTTTCTTTCTTTCCCCCTTCCTTCCATCTTCTCTTCCTTCCCAGAGTCCTGAGCATGCCTTTTGCAGAGCCAGGTCTGAAGCGTCCTGCCATTCTGCCAGGGGAATCCTGTTCTCATAGTATGTATGTATATACTCACATTTAGTTGAATTCAGTTGAATTCAGTCTTAAAATATATAATTTATTACTCACTGAAATAAATTTCCAAATATTTTGCTTTTATGGCTCTGTGAGTCAAAAAGGTTCCTGACCCCTGTTCTAAAGAAACTTAAGATATAAGTACTAGGCATGGTTTCGAACCCAAAAATGGCGATTCTAAAATCAAATGGGGGGGATTTTTTTTTTGATTAGTAAAAGACTTACAAAAAAAATTCAAAAAATTTCTAAAATGTAACTTAATTACTAACGAAATTTGTTAGTAGTTCGTATGCCAGAGCATGCGCATTCCAGATGGTTTTTGTTTACAACTCCCAGAAATCCTAACAGCTGGTAAATTGGCTGGGATTTCTGGGAGTTGTAGGCCAAAACTTGAATAAATCACACTGAATTCTAGATGGGACTCTCCAACTAGGAAGGAGGGAGGGAGGGAGTGGGGTATTCTATTCTTGGAAGCAGCAAAAAAAGGAGGAGCCCCCCCTTGCTCCTCACTGCCTCTCTCTCACCCCGATCCTGAGGGAGCGAGGGCCCAAGTTTGCCCAGGCTGAGAGGAAAAGGAAGAGGCCTGAGGCTGTGAGGAATGGTGGGAGTTGAAGTCCAAAACACCTACCTGAGGGCTGAAGTTGGCCCCCTGCGATGGGGCAAGGCAGAGCAACGGGAAGAGAAGGGAGGGGGAGAAGCATCTGAGAGAGCGCAGGGAGAGAGAGGAGGAGAAGCGCCGCACGTGTGTGTGTGAGAAGTTGGCCCCTGCGATGGGGCAAGGCAGAGCAATGGGGAAGAGAAGGGGGCGAAGCCAGCAGGAAAGAGGAGGACTACACTTCCAGAATGCATTGCCTAGCAGCAGCGCGCAAATTGTTGGCCTCAAGGCCCGGAAAAGGAAGTCTGCTTCCTGGTTAGCTGCCGTGATGCGTATAAACTAGAAAGTCCCATTACATACGAATCACTTACGATTTCTTTTGATTTTCATAACTTTTTTCTCATGCCTAATAAGTACAATCCTCCGTATTGAAGAAAAGCGTGATAAGTTATCTGCAATCATTACGCTTACTGACTGTTTGAAATAAACAATTTCCTGTTTTATTTAATCATCGCTCTGAGTCGCCTTCGGGCTGATATGGGCGGGGTAGAAATGATGTAAATAAATAAATAAATAAAAAATAAAATATTCCAACTGAAGTCTGTGTGGCTTTTAAACATTTCAGTAAAGGAGCTGGCCTATAAAAAAAATTAAAAGGGTGGCAGCAGAAGTAATGTTTAATAAATAGATGGAAGGACCAGAGGCAAAATATAAATATACAGAGGAGGTTTCCCACTGACTCGCTTTCTGTGAGTGTGTGTGAGCACTGGTTTCCTAATGGCCTCGCTTTGGGCCAAGCCTTCTTGTGTGCCTTTTGTCCTCCATCTTGTGTGTGAGTGTGCCTGAGGCAAATTCTGCCTACTGTCCCTCCATTGTTTGTCATAATTGGGGGCAGTTAGTTCTAATTGGTGGCACTTGGTGGGATATCCCAGCTTGCTGGGTCATATCTTCACTACTATAAAAAAATACTTTTGGTATTGGTTGCATATGTATTCTTTCACAATATGGCATAACATACACAGATTTTGTTTAAATGTGTCTAAATATAAGTTAATTGCTTATATGTCTTGAAAAAATAAAAGGCTAATTTTGTTCTCTTATGTAGGAATAAATCAAACCAAATCCAAAAGACTGGGTTCCCCAATCTGATGGAGTGTGCCCAAATGAGCAAACTCTAAATCTTTTCCAAAAGTTTAAGCCTTCCCTTGCAAGAGTTCAAAATGTAAGTTGGGTATTTGATCGTCCTCCAAATGAGCAAACTCTGGGGTTTCACATTAGCAGCTTGTAATCCCCATCATCCGTATACCTTTCACCTTTCGGAAACAAAGTGAATTAACTAATTCAACATCATTAACACAGAAGGCAAACATAGTTGAATATCTGTAATTGAATAACTGGGCAGATATTAATTAATATGTGTACTTGATCAACTAATTCACACACCGTTAGATTTTACCCTTGCAGTAGGAAAAACCTCTCCTTACTATAACAGGAAGTTTACTAACAAAAGGCCCCCTTCCCCCAAATTTTCATTTTTAAAATAGTTATAAAGCTGCTGAGTCCAAAGGAAGAAGAAGAGATCAGATTAATAATTAATGAGATGGTTTAATGGAGTCAGGAAGCCATTTTTGCTAGGAATCCTATTATAACAAGTCACTTTCATCATGCAGTTGGTGAGTTTTTATAATAATAACAATAACAACAACAACAAACAACTTTATTTGTACTCTGCCACCATCTCCCCAAGGGGACTCGGGACAGCTTACATGAAGCCATGCCCGTCAATACAAAAACACAGTATAACATAAGAACACAACAGAAAATCAAAAGTAATATAACTAGCCATCCCCTGCTACACGTTGCTGTGGCCCAATCTGGCGATCTAGAAAATAAAGTACTGCCGTAAGTGTTGGAGTCCACGAGACAGAGATCTTTTTCCGTTGTGGCCCCTGTCCTGTGGAACTCTCTGCCGCCAGACCAAAGAGCCATCTTCGACCTGCCTTCATTTCTGGCGGCACTTAAGACATGGCTATTTAGAAGAGCATATGCATAAATGACAATCAGTGACCTGGAACCTGTCTATTCCCATATTTTAAAATTTTAATATTTTAAAATTTTAATATTTTAGTATTGTAGATGCCTAGCTGTGTAAGTCGCCCAGAGCACATTTGTGGAGGGCGACTCATAAATAATAAAATTAGTTAGTTAGTTAGTTAGTTGGTTGGTTTCTATTATATGTAATTTCTTTATGCGTGTGGGTAAACAGTATTTCTTGTTGTTTCTTTGTCAGTGTTGATGTATAGATTGTCTGGTTTCCCTACTCTGTAGCATGCAACATATAATTATTCCCTACTCTGTAGCACTATTGTCGTTCTGCTGGGATTTTATTGTTGGGGGTGGGGTTTAATTGGTTTTGTAATGCTGTTTTTATGCTGTTTTATCTGGTTTTATTGTTGTAAACCGCTCTGAGCTCCAGGGAGAGCAGTCTACTAAGTCGAATAAATAAATAAATAAATAATTGTCCTTCTTTAAGGGTCCCTTTCAAATCTATGATACTATAACTGCCATATACATTTGTGTGTGTGTGTGTGTGTGTGTGAATCATCTATATCTATATCTATGGCTAGATGGCTCTTTGTCAGGAGGGCTTTGGTTATGTTTTCTTGCATTGGTGAAGGGAGTTGGAATGGATGGCCTTAAGCCAGCATTTCTCAAAGTGGGGGCCATGACCTTTTGGGGGGTCACGAAGGGGTGTCAGAAAGGTTGCCAAAGACCACCAGAAGACACAGTATTTTCTGTTGTCCATGAGGGTTTTGTGTGGGAAGTTTGGCCCAATTCTATCATTGGTGGGGTTCAGAATGCTCTTTGATTGTAAGTGAACTATAAATCCCAGTAACTACAGCTCCCAAATGTCAAGGTCTATTTTCCCCAAACTCCATCTGTGTTCATATAATGAGCATATGGAATATTCATACCAAGTTTGTTCTAGATCCTTCAAATGTAGGATGTAGGTGAACTACAACTCCAAAACTCAAGGTCAGTGCCCATCAAACCCTTCTAGTGTTTTCTGTTGGTCATGGGAGTCCTGTGTGCCAAGTTTGGTTCAGTTCCATCATTGGTGGAATTCAGAATGCTCTTTGATTGTTGAACTATAAAACCCAGCAACTAAAACTCCCAAATGACAATATCAAGGTTTTGAGTGACGATCGCTCCTTGGGTTAGTAGCCAAATCTTGTAGCCAAATTTGGTGGCAGTAGTCCAGCAGTTTTTGAGTTATGGTGTCACTCAAAGCAAACAGAACATTTATATATATATACTAGCTTGGGGACCCAGCGCTGCCCGGGTTATTTGAGAAAGGCATTGTGTGCCAAGGTTGGTCTTTGGTACTTAAAGTCCCATCATCCACGGTCCACCGTGGATGATGAGTGGTTCATGGAGGCTCTGTGTGTCACGTTTGGTCTTGATCTTCATTGGATGAGGGTTGCAGCGGTCTTGGATGGTGAGTGAAGGTACTTCAAGTCCCATCATCTGTGGCACATCCTCCTTGAAACAGCACCAGGGTGTAGAGTGGGTCAAGGGGGCTCTGTGTGCCAATTTTGGTCTGTATTGCTCATTGGATGAGGGTCGTGTTGTTTTCAGGAAGTGAGTGAAGGTACTGCAAGTCCCATCATCCATGGTCCATCCTTCAAACTGCAGCAGGATGTAGAGTGGGTCACGGGGGCTCTGTGTGCCAAGTTTGGGCCTGGTCTGTGATTTGTAGGGGCTACAATGTTCTGTGGGAAGTGAATTGGGTGAAGGTACTGGAAATCCCATCATATGTGGGCCATCCTGCCATAAACCACACCAGGTTGTAAAGTGGGTCGTTGGGCCTCTGTGTGCCAAGTTTGGTCCTGATTTGTCATTGGTGTGGGCCACAGTGCTCTAAGAAAGTGAATTAAAGTGCCGTAAGTCCCATCATCCATGGTCCATCCTCCCTCAAACTGCACCAGGATGTAGAGTGGGGAATCTGTGTGCCGAGTTTGGTCTTGTTCTGTCATTGTTGGGGGCCTAGTCAAGAAAATCAAGTTGAGGAAGCCTTACTGTCAATTCAGGCCCTAAACAATATCCCATGACCTGAGGCCTAGTCAGGAAAATCAAGTTAAGGAAGCCTTGCTGTCAATTTTGGGCCTGGTCTGTGATTTATAGGGGAAAATGAACATTCCATTTCCAACGGGAAAAAACCTGTCATTTGGCTAACTCAAGCATTCAGTTGCATTCTGTTTTGCTGGCCAATCAGAGTCCTTTATGCAAATTGTCCCTCAGTGGCAACCAATGCCCTCTGTCTGGTGCCTTAGAGTGTCAGAGTTCTGAGGCTGGCCAATCAGTGTCCTTTATGCAAATAATCCCACAGTGGCAACCAATCGAAACGCTGGCACATATTCCTCCCTCCGCACCGCCGCAAACACTGACTTTTATTATATGCATAGAAGATAGATAGATAGATAGATAGATAGATAGGGATGCTTTCAAAAATATGGCGAAAAAAAACCAGCTTGTGGTACCTTTCCCATATCAAAAGAAAATATGGGTATCAGCCTTCAGGCTTATACCCTTGTGTTTAGTGACAGATGTATGCTGCCAACTGACTGTATATCAGTCTCCAAATAAGTCCCACTGAGTTTTCCCATGTGAGTAGAGAGGCGCAACACATGGTTAGCTAGAAACAGATTCATGGCTACCCATGTAACTATTTTCGCACTGAAACTCCCTGAAACAAGTTGTTTTCACTGAAGTATAAAACAAATATAAAGGGGAAAAAAATCCAGATTGTGGCAACACTTGGTGAGAAAGTTCTAAATTATGCATTTAATCCAGTCTCGGCTTGAGTAAAGCGTAGGAGGAAAAGTGATTGTAAAAGGATACATTTAGAAGCAAAAATCTGCTAGCAGACAAAAAGAAAACACTAAACCGACGCTCTCTGGAGAGCAGCAATGCATAAAACAAGATGCTGTCATACTGATTTGCTCTAGTAGGAGATGGAAAACCTGTTTCTGTCTCTTCGGTGACACAGAACAGATTCTTCCTGTTGGCATTCTTTCTTTTTTTTCGTAACAGACATTTCCAGACATATATTTATATTCTGCAACTGTTGCAATACCAAGTGTGGTCATCAGTAGCCTTGTGTATTTTGGCTAAACCTCGATCAGTTTCTGTTGGCCGGATTTCGGTAAACCCCCATATCCATTTTCACAAGCCTCCCGAAAAAGGGCGAGTAGCCAGACAGACTTTTTCGGTCCGCACCTGAAAAATATGGCTAGATCCGGCCCATTGGTGGCAATAGGGAACGTACGAGGCTCCTTTCCTTTCCTGGGACCCTTTCCTTAAGGAAGAACCCCATCCAGTCCATTACTGGGGGAGGGTGATTTCCCAGGCTCCCCTTCCCGTCATTTTAGGCATGTTTGTCCTTATATTCTTCATTAAGACTTGAATTAAATGCATCTGAGTTGCTATACTCCTAAATCAAGAACGGGAAACGTAACCTTGGTGGACAAGAAAAAATATTTAAAGGTAGGCTTAAAGCCAACCTTAAAAACTGTGCCATAGACACCGAGAACTGGGAAGTCCTGGCCCTTGAGCACTCTAACAGGAGGTCAGCTGTGACCAGCAGTGCTGCAGAATCCAAATGGAGGGCAAAAAGGGAGAAACATGGAAGAGGAAGGTGCGTCAAGCCAACCCTGTCAGGGACTGCCTTCCACCTGGAAACCGATGTCCTCACTGTGGGAGAACATGCGGATCAAGAATAGGTCTCCACAGCCATCTATGAACCCACCGCCAACACACCATACTTGGTAGGACCATCATCCTCGGGCTACAAGGAATCGCCTAAGTGAAGTAAGTAATTAACCCAGAATGGGACATTGCTTCTCCTCAAAGGCATGACTGAGGCCACTGGACTCCTCCACATGTGTAATCCCACATTGGGATCCAGCAGGCGAGGACTGTATAGAAGGAAAACATTCCTCAACTGTAAAGATACATTGATTCCCAAAAATCCTATTCTCTTCATGCACACAATATGGCATTTAGTACTAACAATAATAAAAACTGGAGAGTCAACATGATGGAGTGGTTTAAGCACTGGATTAGGACTCTGGAGATTGGGTTCAGACCCCTGCTTGGGCAAATCACACTCTCAGCTTCAGAATAAGGCAAAGGCAAACTCCCCCTGAACAAATATTGCCAAGGAAAGCCTGCCTTAGGGTTACCGTTAACTTATGCAGTAAATGACTTGAAGGCACGCAGCAACATTAGAGTAAGAGTTAGAGCTGTCATTCCCAAAGTGGGCGCTACTGCCTCCTGGGGGGTGATGGAGCGATCCAAGGGGGCGGTGGGGAGCCCCACGGACAAGCCCCATGGCCACTGCTCCCCCCTCCGCTGAGGAAAATTCGCTTGGAATAAGGGAGGAGGAGGGAAAGGCAAGCCTTCCTCGATGGCAGCGGCGGCAGAGGAGGAGGGAGCCCCAGTGGCAGGCTTTTCCGCGGCCTTAACTCTCCTTCCCCCTTGTCCCATGCACAGGGGCGGGGACAGCGGCGGGAGGAGGCCTAAAAGCCAAGCATGGGGCGAGGGGGGAGGGAAAGGCGCACTCTTCTCCCCTTGCTCTCTCGCCCCCTGTGCGCCTTCCTTGGTGGCAGCGGTGGTAAAGGCGCGCACGGGGCATGGGAGGAGGGAAAGGCGTGCACCTTTCGCTTCTCTCTCACGCGCCTTTCCTACCTCTACTGCCGAGGAAGGCGTACGCGGGGGGCGAGAGAGCAAGGGGAGAGGAGCGCGCCTTTCCCTCCCCCCTCGCCCCATGCATGGCTTTTCTGCCTCCTCCCGCCGATGCCCCCATGGCCATGGGAGAAGGAGAGTAAGGCCGCGGAGAAGCCTGCTGCTGGGGGTCCCTCCTCTTCTGTCACCTCCGCTGCCGCTGAGGAAAGCTCACGCACCGTAAGAGGGGGGGGGAGGAGGGAAAGACAGAAGGGACTAGATGACCCTTGGAGTCTCTTACAACCTTCTTCATTAGTGTTGTTGTTATTACTACTATTATTGAGACTATTATTGAGACTGGGTGGCCATCTGCCAGGGTGCTTTAATTGTGCTTCTGCTGAATGAAGGTAGAAGGGCGTTGGACTAGATGATCTTTAGAGGTCCCTTCCTACACTATTATTATTATAATTAATTAATTTCTGGGGGGCGCTGAGTAAAAGTTTTTCTGGAAAGGGGCGGTAGGCCGAAAAGGTTTGGGAACCACTGAGTTAGAGTAAAGAAAGACCCAATCAAACTGAAAAGAACTTGTTTTCCCAATGTTATGGTTGGTTTTACACAGTGCCAACTGCTTACCTGATAAGCAACTCTTTTCTTCCCCTCACCTTCCATCTGAGGCAATGTCAAAGGTCCTGAAACGATCCAAATGTCTTCAAACCTTTCCGTCAGTTCTCGGCAATACATTTCTATTCTATAAATATACCAAGCAGACTGTGTAAACAGATGGGAAACTGAAATTGGGAGTTAGCTCTAACGATGTCTACAACAAAGGAAAGCAAGTGGAAAAGAGTGCAACATTTTCCTTGTATATGAAATCAAGCATAAGGAGTACACGCATGCCAGAAATCTGGGAAGTGTAAGTATTAATTTTTCAACTACCTGGAACTTTAGCTCCGCAACTATCACAGGTTAGTTTTCTGGCTCTTTTTCTACTGTTTCTTACATATATATTTTTAACTTTTTCTCATTAGTAGGTAAAATCCACCCCATTTTCATTTACTGGCAGGCATCTTCTCATATGTTTGCATCTTTGTTCCACAAATGTTTGTGAAGGGACTGTACCAATAACTAACAAAACCCAACTGCGTTTTTTTCTTCCAGCTAAATTTGTTTCAAACGCTTTTTACCTGTACACATCCTAAATCAAAACAAAACCTTTTCTAGGGCAAATGCATGAGAAATCTAATCTTAAAAGGACAAATCCCGGTGAGATAAAGTACTTGTGCATAAGTATAGTGGCTAGATCCAGGGAAGTCATGCTACCCATGCTCTATTCTGCCTTGGTCAGACCACACAGGTAAAACTGAAGAGATTTCTTCTTCAAAATGTACGCTGCCACCATTAGACTCTTGATTGCTGCAGGGAACTGATTTGAGACTTCTTTGACAGAGGCACACATGATGAAACAGACTTTGCCAACAACCGAATATATAGATGGCAATTTCGCCCATATACCCGACCCACGCAACGCAAGGTTCGCTTCCCAGACAAACCCACCCAGTCCGGAGCCAGCACAGAAGACTCAGCAGGTCTATCGGACGGTTCCACCACCTCCAATCCCGGTTCCAGATACGACCTGAGACATCCCCGCAATACGGAAGAACCCCCCAAGAAAAATTTTCACCGGGCCAAAAACAGAAAGCTTCCAACCTAATTATTAACCTTTCGGATCTGCCTCTTTCTGCCAGGGACGCCTACATTTTGAATAAAGGGACCTCATTTGTATTCACCCCCCAATGCTCTACACTTAACATACGTAAAGATCTTGCTACATTATACAGATCGATGCGGTTAAAAGAATACTTTCAGGATCACCCTTCCCGACAAATGGATGAAGTCCCAGTCCGCCTTAAAGGCAAGAGCTCGTTTGTTCCACCAGTGATATCTGACAAATTAAAGATTTTTGAAACAGTTGTATCCAAAGAAGTGGCTCTAATAAATCATAATAAAGACACACATAATGCCAATCTATCCAGAGAGGACATTACGAGACTCCGTCAACTGGGACAACATCCGTCTGTAATTATGAAACCTGCGGATAAAGACAGAGCTTTGGTATTACAAAATCGGAGTGATTATATGGCTGAGGCAATAAGACAATTATCAGATACAACATTTTATACTCGCATTCCCAATGATCCCACTGACAGATACTTGAAAACCATCACACATACAGTACAATCTGGGGTAGAAAAAGGATACATATCCAGCAAGAACTGGGGACTGCTCTAATTAATCGCCACCCGGCCATAGCCAAATTTTACCTCCTTCCGAAGACGCATAAAAAGACATTTCCGGTGCCAGGACGACCAATTATCGCCGCGACCAACTCCCTGCTACAACCCCTTGCTATCTTCCTAGATACCATCCTTCAAGAATTTGTGAGTACATCACCTGCCTTTGTCAAAGATACAGGACATTTGATTTCTAAGATTGATGGAATGGCATTGCATGATCATGATGTGTTTGTAATTGCGGATATTGCTTCATTGTACACAAATATAGATTTGAGGATAGCAAGGACTGTAATATATAAATTGTTGGATGCTCGCCCCTTCCCTCGCACCCCCCCGACATCGTTCCTCATGGAACTGATCGACATAGTCTTCGATTATAATTATTTTACATTTGATGGTGATTTTTATTTACAAAATGGCGGAATTTCAATGGGCCTGTCCCTAGCTCCCAGCGTGGCTAATTTGTTTATGTCTGACCTTGAAATGCAATTTTTATACCCTGATCTAGACATAACAGCACCCATTAGGCAGTATTATCGTTACATAGACGACGTTTTCTTTATCTGGTCAGGAGAGGGCGATATTGAGCAAATTAAGAGGTACTTCAACACATGGAATCCATCGATTAAATTTACGTTTGAAACCAGTCCTCAAACCATTACCTTCTTAGACCTCACGATCTTTAGGGAACAGAACACCTTAAGAGTGAAAAATTATTGTAAACCCACCAGCAGAAATTCGTATTTACATTTTGAGTCGCACCATACTCACTCTTTAAAACATAACTTGCCATTTTCCCAATTAATCCGCCTTAAACGGAACTGCTCCAGAGAGGCAGATTTTGAACAGTCAGCCGCGGCCCTTATATCTCAACTGAAAGAGAGGGGATACCCTAACTCCATTCTCTATAAAGCTTTAAATAAAATCCGCAATATCCCCAGGAATACCCTCTTTCAACACCGTCCTAAAACACCCAGTGATCGTATTATATGGCCCTTAACGTTTACCCCTCACACCCACGCTATTCTTAAGATTGTTCGTAAGTAC
The DNA here is from genome assembly GCA_030556195.1 of Anolis apletophallus. Taxonomy (NCBI): domain Eukaryota; kingdom Metazoa; phylum Chordata; class Lepidosauria; order Squamata; family Anolidae; genus Anolis; species Anolis apletophallus. The sequence continues at coordinate 13,430,698 of JARBWK010000008.1, forward strand.
TGGCCCATTGTTAGCTCAATCCCAGGATTAAACAAACCCCCAATGGTCGCCCACAGAAAAACATCCAATCTCAAACAACTATTGATTCATGCTGATCATAGAATTCCCCAACATAGTGCCAGTGGAAAGAGATGTACCCAACCGTGTTATCATTGTACAATATGTAAACACATCTCCTCGCAAGACTCAATTACAGACCTTGAGGGCAAACACATCTACAAATTTAGAACAGGGGCAACATGTGGGAGTAAAAATGTCATTTATTGTTTAATATGTCCATGTCATAAATATTACGTGGGGGAAAGTGGGCGGGACTTACGCACGAGGGCCCAGGAACATAAATCGAGATTTCGCACTAAGAATGAATCCTCACCACTATATGCCCATTATAGACGTCATCACGATTTCAATGATTTTAAAATCCTAGTATTGGAAACGATTACACCCAAACCATACCAGGATCATAAGAGATTACTACACCAAAGAGAGGTTTTTTGGATTCACTCCCTTAAAAGCGAATTACCCCTGGGGCATAACGATTCCCTAACAATCAGTGAGATTTTGGAGTAGGTTGCACCTGGAACGGAGGAGGAGAGTATGTAACGGAGACCTCCAGCGTTGGGTGTTGTCCGTTGACTACTATGCGAAGCAGTGGCTGCGTCCACTCTGAGATATATGAAAATGATAATATGGTATGTAATATGTGATATATATGTGTTAGCCTTCTAAAAGGGTTGTCCTGTTCAACTGGTGGGCTTTTTGATTATATGTACCTGATGATATTATTGTATATATTTCTATATTTTAGATGCACGGACCAAAAGTGGAATACAAAACAATATTATGATTTTGGGTCCCGATGAAGCTGGGTTTCCCGCGAAAAGGCAAGGCCTTTGATATTTAGTCCGTCGACCCCCAGAAGTTTCTTAATCCGACATATATTTGATGATAATTACCTATGATTTAATTCGGATGTAAGGACTCTGAGCATTTTTGAATTGTTAGAAGAGAGGTTTTCCTCGATTCCACATCCCCATTTGGGAATTGATATATGTTTTCCATGCCAAAGAACTATTCAAGATAATAAATATTCTATTGGAAACTTATACTTTGAAGACTTTTAGTGTTGCAGCTAACCGCTTGAACTTTACTTTGACGCTGAGAGGCACACATGAGGCAGGTGTTTTGAACAACATAACAATGAAGTTTATTTAAGAGAACTTACAAAGCGTAATGGTTCATGAAAGCGTATGGTTCCTTTAAACAGTTCAAATCTTAGTTACAAAATACCTCTCCTTTCCCCCTCCAAGAATTTACTGACAGGATTTCCTCTCTAGGATATCTTTACTACAGATAGTTCTACTCTGGATCTATCTATCTACACCTCTACCAACTATCTTCCCTGATAGATGTAGAGTCTTCTCACTAGCTTGCACTGCTAGCTTCTTGACCAACTCCAGGCCACTTCTGTTGCAACTCAGACCAAGGAGTACCCCCCCCCCCAGATCACACACACAGCAAGCAGTCTCTGAAGGATAGGCTTTTATTGAAGCAAATATAGTGTCCAACAAAAGGGTTAAAAGAAGATCTAAATTGAATAGGTTCCAAGGTAAAAATACAGTTTAAATAATTCCAAAGTTCATAGGCAAGGCATGAAGCTGGATACAAATCCCATGGATAGTTCTAGGCAGCAATAGGAATCAACAGGCCCAAATCCTAGGCCGATACAAAGCTTAGAGACAAGACAAAGGTGGCATCATTCTAAACGAAGCTTGAGATCTGAAGGCAATTAGCTTAGCAAAATTACTTTCGCTTTGCTATCCGGCCACTTCGACGTAAGCTGGCATCTCGCCTAGAAGTTCCAATGTTATCCCAAGGGTCAAAAGATTCGTCATTAAAATCTTCAGGCGGCTCCCTATCAGTCTGGAGACCGTCAACTCCCTCAACACATGAATATCTACAGCCATGGGATCTGAGCTGTTCTCAGGAAGACAGACCTCGTCTGACATTTCATTTTGCAGTTCAGAATTCACATCATCAGCGATTTCATTAACAACATTTTCATCAGCATTTTCATCAGCCATCCCATCATGCAGATGAACCCCAGGCTGAAACACCACAACTTCTCTAACACTAACTCCCAACTCCTCTCTAACACTCCTCCTACTTCTTCTCTGACACCCTAACACCAACTGCCTCTCCTTCAGGGCATTTTTTTCCTTTTCCAAGTTAGGCTCTGCCCCCTTCTCTACCAGCCAATCCTAACTCCCCTCATTTCCCTCCAGGCTGCTCCTTAGGCACGCCCCCTTTTGGAAATGAGTTCCTAAGATGGATGCCCCCATGATACCTATCTAAAATGGCTGCCGATTTCTTGGGCCTACTTTTTCAGGCTTTTCCTAGCCTAACAGGGAATTCGTCACAACTTTCTACTGGCAGAACAAGATAATTGCGTACAAATGAGGAAGGTGATGGTCTTCCTTCCCAGGGATGTCACAACGTGGGTCCTGGCCTGACCCCTTAATCACACACACACAGACAGTGTCAATTAACTATTTATTAAGCACAATTAGTTGCAGGTGAAAAAGGTAAAATGTCCAAAAGTGAATAGATCAAATAAGTAAGTAATCAAAGTTCAAATGTAAGTTCAAAATCACACACACACAGACAGGGATTTATTAAAGCTCAGGTGAAAAAGGTAAAATGTCAAAAGTGAATAGCAAGTCCAAAGTAATCAAATTAAGGTTCAAAAGTAAGTTCAAAAAAGCAGGGAATCTCTCAAAAAAAAAAAGTGAATCAAAGCAAGGCAACTTAGTCCGTAGGCAAACAAGGCAATCCAAGGTACAGGGTATGAACAAGGTCTCAAGGTAGTTCTTGGCAAGGTGAGCCAAACTATGGCTTCCAGGGAACAGCAGACCACCGATGCGTCCTTCCAACAACGACGTGGCCGCTCAACTGAGGAACTTTCCCACAGAGTGTATACTTAATTCCCACCCTTGTGAGACCAGCGCCTCCAGGCTCCGCTTCCAATCTCTTCGGGTAGCCACAATACTACTCCTCCGGTCGAAGCTCCTCGCAGGCTCAGCGCCATCTGGCCCGTTATCTTCCTGGGAAAGTGTCTCCAACTCGGTTTCCATCTCTTCCTCCGCAGCTGGTGGCAACAATCGCTCTTGAGAGCCGAAACCTCCTGGTTTCTCATATTTGCAATCTGATCCGGAATCTAGCTGGCCTTCATCATCCAAATAAGCAGAAGGCCAGGTGTCATCCCATTGCAAACTGTCAGTCGGGGATGCATGCCCATCAGCCCCTGCATCCCCTCCATCTTGGTCCAAAGCAATCGGGACCCCCGGAGCGGCACCCCGCCCCCCCAGCTGAAACGGAGGCTGGGTTGCTACAAGGGACTTCAAAAGCCAGAATCAAATGTGTATTTGTTTATTTTTTAAATGTGTATTCAATCTTTTCCCCAGTGTGGAGTCCAAGCTTCAAAGGGCTGGAGAAACCACCTGAAGCTAGTTTTCAGAAGCCTCCAAAGACTGACCGCAGGAGGAAGAGGAGGACACAGAGTTTTGCTCTGCTGTGATGACGCGCCAGACAAGCTGGACTTTGGCCCAAATCGCACTGCAACGGAATCATTGCAAGGCTCCAGCCATATGAAACAATACTGAAATATTCATTTTTTCCCAGCATGACTATTCTGAAATGGTATCTTAGCCTTATAATACCTTGAAGAGTATGCCAAATATATAGCTTTTAAGATGCCACAAAATTCTGTGTCTACCTCAAAGAGGGCACAGAGCAAAAAGGACAGATGGTAAAAGGTATCCATTTGAGTGTTTCACCAAATAATCGCTTGCTGATTTATTCAGAATTGCAAGCTCTGCTTTACATTTCCCCACTTTCTTTAATTGCTTTTTGGTCGTGTTATTGTTTGGGCTGCATGTTGGGGAAGATGCTTTGTTTGCATATGGCAGGCGCACTGAAGAAGCCAGCTCTTTCTTGCAGCTTCCAAACGCTAGCAGACAGCACTTTGTTTGTATCCTGTCACTTGATGTACACACATTCCTTTGTTTTCTCCTTGATGAAAAGAGTCAATTCATCCAAGTGGCAGGCAAGAACATTTCACAAACTCATCCACATTAACTGAAACTGTTGCCATGCTGTTCTCCCCCCTTGAAGCAAGCTAATTCTATTTCTTTGGTCATCTGTGTGTAATGAATTGAGCCCTCGGGAAGGAAGAGACTATAGATCTCAATAAATAAATATCTGAACCATGGAATAAGGCTGAACATGAATGCAACTTGCCCTTGGCTGCATTTTCTCATTGCACACACAGGCTTTGGGTGCTTTCTGGTTGATATCAGGTAGAATACATTGTGCCTTATGGAGTTGGAAGAGACCTCGTGGGCCATCCAGTTCAACCCCATTCTGCCAAGAAGCAGGAAAATTGCATTCAAAGCACCCCCATCAGATGACCATCCAGCCTCTGTTTAAAGGCTCCATACAAGGAGCCTCCACCACACTCCGGGGCAGAGAGTCCCACTGCTGAATGGCTCTCATAGTCAGGAAGTTCTTCCTAATGATCAGATTGAATCTCCTTTCTTGTACTTTGAAGCCATTGCTCCTTTCTTGTACTTGCGCCCTCCTCCCTATGACTTCCCCTCACGTACCTATACATGGCCATCATGTCTCCTCTCAACCTTCTCTTCTTCAGGCTAAACATGCCCAGCTCTTTAAACCGATCCTCATGGGGCTTGTTCTCCAGACCCTTGATCATTTAAGTCGCCCTCCTCTGGACACATTCCAGCTTGTCAATATCTCTCTTATATATTTATTTATTGTGTATTTAAAACTTTTGTATCCTGACCTTCTCACCTCTATCGAGGGACTCAGACCGGCATAACAGCAAAGATTCGGTGCTATACAATTTAAAAACAACTAGAACAACATATTAAAATACATAAAAACCCAGCATAAAACCACATTGCCATTAAAACAATTCCACTCAATCTGTAAACGTGGTCATACATTCAGATAATAGCCAATCTCTCTTCAATTGTGGTGCCCAGAATTGGACACAGTGTGATTCCAGGTGTCGTCTAACCAAGGCAGAATAGAGGGGGAGCATGACTTCCCTGGATCTAGACACATTACTCCTATTGATGCGGGCCAAAATCCCATTGGCTTTTTTTTGTCGCCGCATCACATTGTTGGCTCATATTTAACTTGTTGTCCATGAGGAGCCCAAGATATTTTTCACACGTAGTTCTCTCGAGCCAGGCATCGTCCCCCATTCTGTATCTTTGCATTTCATTTTTTCTGCCTATGTTGAGTATCTTGCATTTGTCCCTGTTGAACTTCATTTTGTTAGTTTTGGCCAATCATCTCTCTAGTCTAAGATCGTTTTGAATTCTGCTCCTGTCTTCTGGAGTATTGGCTCTCCCTCCCAATTTGGTGTCATCTGCAAACTTGATCCTGCCTTCTAACCATTCATCTAAGTCAGTAGTTCCCAAACTTCTTTGGCCTACCGCCCCCTTTCCAGAAAAAAAATTTACTCACCGTCCCCCCGGAAATTTTTATTTTTTTTAAAGGATAGAACACACCATCCAAGCCCCACCCCCTGACAGATGACCATCTGGCTTCTGCTTAAAAATAATAGAAATAATAATAATAATAACATTCTAGAGTTGGAAGGGACCCCAAAGGGCCATTCAGTCTGACCCTTTTCTGCCAAGCAGGAAGGCACCTCCCAAGCCCTCCTGATAGATGGTCATCCAGCTTCTGCTTAAACATAACAGAAATAATAATAATAATAATAACATTCTAGAGTTGAAAGGGACCCCAAAGGGCCATCCAGTCCGATCCTTTTCTGCCAGGCAGGAAGGCACCATCCAAGCCCTCCCGACAGATGGCCATCCAGCCTCTTCTAAAGCACCTCCAGGGAAAGGGAGGGGGATATCCCTTCTGAGACAGAAGAGAGCATCAGGGACTCCCCCCCACACACACACACCCTCCTTCCCTCCCTGCCTGGGTGTCAATGGACTTTCTTCTTCCACACGGCGTGGGCGTGGGACAGGAGGGAAGGCGAGCGGGTGCATTCCGGGGTGACTCAGGGCGCTTTTCCGGGCAGCGTCCTCCTTCCTCCTCCCTGCCTGCCTGCCTGCCTTCCTTCTTCTGCCGGGGTGCTTGGTCGGGGGGTGGGCCGGGAAGCACCCCACTTCCCTGCTGCTGCTTCTCCTCCTTCCATCCCTTCCTCTTCACATGGAAAGAGAGAGAGACACCGAAAGGAGAGGGGTAGCGCCACCAGGGAAGTAAACAAGGGCGGCAGAAGAGACTCCAGACCGGAAAGTCAGGCCCGGACGAGGCGCCGCTTTGGCAGAGAGAGAGAGAGAACGAGAGAAAGGGAAGGAAGGAAGGAAGGAGAGACAAGGAGGAGGAGGAGGAGACCCTTGGGTGCTCAAAGGGGGTGGGGCTGAGACCCCCCTTGGTGCCGCCAAGGTGGGGGAGAGAGGGAGTGGCGGAGGGCCTTTGGCTGACCGACACCCTGGATCGCTCCAGCGCCCCCCAGGGTGCAGTATCGCCCACTTTGGGAATGACAGATCTAAGTAATTAATAAAGATGTTGAACAGGGCCAGGCCAAGGACGAAACCCCCTTGTCACTTCTTAACTGTTCGCCTACCCATTGTAAAGCGTTTTGGAGGAACAGGACAGTTGTAACGATCTGCAAGAAAACTACTCCAAACTTATTTCTTGTTTTCAAATTCTTCATCTTCTTTTTACAAACACCTTTCCAGTATGGGCTGAAGCCTGTTCATGATGTTTATAAGATCTATCACAAAAATATATTTTACACTGTATATGGTTAATTTAGCAGCAACTTACCTATTCCAGAATCCAGCATTATTCTCATAGTTCTGAGGCACAATATTGGACAGATAGAAGGTCTCTGCCATGGCTTTCTATAGGAGAAAAAGAATTGTAATTGAATTGTGGGTGAATGCCAACACTTACTTAGGTGCATTAGGCAGAATAAAGTGGTCAAATATTAATGTGTTCCTCCTTTAGCGACCGACAACCCACAAGGGCATTTATAGGCAGAACAATGCCCTGTCATCTCTCAGTTATATGGTGCATGGCATTTCAAGACCAGGCTCTTCAAATTCACTTTACCTTTCAAAGTATAGTACTCATCCCCTTCACTAGTTACAAAAGCTGAGAAATTTGACCATGTTCACAAAGAAACTAGAAAGCCCCCAAATAGATTCAGGGATATTGAATTCTACTTCACTACCATTTTTCTAACTGCTGGAAATATCAAGTTCAGACTCATTTTTATTCTCTTCTCTTCTCTTAAAAAGATTTTTTTAAAAAAACAATTATGAAGCATTCCTACTGGTGAGTATTTGTTGTCTCCTGCTGGTGCCATATGGCCTCGCGACCAGCCACTCCCAAGGTAGTCTTCATTCACGGCACTGAACACTGGAGAGATGTCAGGATCTGGTCTAAATTTGCAGTGTTTTCTGTCTGCATTGCCTGCGGAGCAAGATAAGAACTCAGTGACTAAAATATAATATGATACATTACACGGGGGTGCTAAACTTGTTGACTGAAAGGTCATAGGGTCGAATCCAGGGAGCGGCGTGAGCTTCCGCTATCAACCCCAGCTTCTGCGAAACTAGCAGTTTGAAAACATGCAAATGTGAGTAGATAAATAGGTACTGCTATGGTGGGAAGGTAATGGTGCTCCATGCAAGCATGCTGGCCACATGATCTTGGAGGTGTCTATGGACAATGCCGGCTCTTCAGCTTAGAAATGAGCACCAACCCCCAGAGTCGGACACGACTTGACTTAAAGTCAGGGGATAACCTTTATCCTTTTACACATACAATGAGGCCCCCTGGTGGTACAGTAGGTTAAACCGCTGAGCTGCTGAACTAGCTAATTGAAAGGTCGGCGGTTTGAATTCGGGGAGTGGGGTGAGCTCCCACTGTTAGCCCCAGCTTCGGCCAAACTAGCAACTTTAAAAGATGCAAATGTGAGTAGATAATAGGTACCGTTTTGTTGGGAAGGTAATGATGCTCCATGCAGTCATGCTGGCCACATTACCTTGAGGTGTCTAAGGACAACACCGCCGCTTTGGCTACTAATGGAGATCCCCCAGAGTCAGACACAACTAGACTTAAGGTCAGGGGAAACCTTTACCTTTACTACACATACAATGCAAAATCAAAAAGACATTGTAATATGTTCTAGGATACATCTGCAATTCATATACACGAGTTCTTCAGAACAATGGCTCCTTACTTACATGAGCTCAGAGTATGTACCCAGAACTTACACATATTTTCCAATATTTCACAGGCAAAAACTGTGGCATGTGCAGCTGAGCCATAGCAGAGTGTGGCTGAAGAGGCATGGTCAGGGAACAAGAGGCCAGACGTTATCAATGAGGAAGATTGCACAATGTTATTATTTGGATTCTTACTTTTGATATAAATGTGTATTTGTTTTGGCATTTGGGTGGGATGGGTATGTACTTATGTTTGTTGTACGGCACTGAATGTTTGCTGATTTAGTTGTTCACCACCCTGAGTCCCTTCCCTCCTGTCCTTCAGCAGGATGGTAAAAACTTGGCTGTGGGACCAAGATTTCGGGACAGGGCAATACAGCAGAAATAGGAAAGATTATCAGAACAATTAGATTAGACGCAGATGACCAAGACGGTTTTAAATGGTGTATTTTAATTATTGAGATTAATGTTTTTAATGTTTATGCATGCGTATATGAATTCTTGTCCCGGCATTGACTGTTTGCCGTATATATGCTGTGCTTCTCCCTGAGTCTCCTTCGGGATGAGAAGGGCGGAATATAAATGTTTTTAATAAATAAATAAATAAATAAATCATAATCATCATCATCGTCATCATCTGGAGTTGTCCCTGATAAACAGGCATAGTTGGAGGGTAAACTTGCATTAAACTCTGCATTGCAGAAGAGTGTTTCTTGTACAGGGAACCTAGCAAGCATTTATTTATTTATTTATTCAATTTTATATTCCGCTCCTCCCTGCAGGCTCGGGGCGGATCACAAACATATAATAAAACACCAGGTACATCAAATATTAAAAATTAAAAATTACATTAAAACTCATATAAAACAAATCAAGGCAGATTAATTCCATTTCAATAAAGGCAAGGGGACGGTCTTACATGCCCTAAAGAGATAAGCTGAAAATCGGCATTCCATAATACAGGGGTCGCTACTGAAAAGGCTCGTTGCCTTGTCCTGGACAGGTGGCAGGAGTGGATCGATGGAATAACTAGCGGATTTTGCTCCTCTGAGCATAGTGATCTTGGGGGAATATACGGGGTAAGGCGGTCCCTCAGGTACACAGGCCCTAGACCGTGCAAGGCCTTAAAGGTTAAAACCAGCACCGTGAAGACAATTCGGTACTCGATTGGAAGCCAGTGCAATTGCCGTAAGATGGGAGTGATGTGCTCCCTCACCGGTGTTCCCACCAGTAAGTGAGCAGCGGCGTGTCGACAGGGGAAGGCCAACGTAGAGGGCATTACAGTAGTCCAGCCTCGAGATGACCGTCGCTTGGATCACTGTGGCCAGGTCATCCCTGGACAGGTAGGGTGCCAGTCATCTAGCCTGTCGTAGATGGAAGAATGATGTTTTGCTGACCATGGAGACCTGAGTCTCCATAGACAGCAATGGGTCCAACTGGACCCCCAAGCTTTTTACCGAAGGTGACGGGCTTAGTTGCTTGCCATCCAGGGAAGGCAACCAGCACTCATCCAGCCCAGGGCGACCGGGCCACAGAATATCCGTCTTCGCCGGATTCACCTTCAGCCGGCTGGAACGCAGCCGGCTTCAAGGCATTGATGGAAACAATTGGGTACGGTGTCCGACCTGCCGTCCATTCTCAGCACCCGCTGGGTGTCATCAGCGTACTGATAACACTCCAGACCAAAGTCGCGAACCAGCTGGGCCAGCAGACGCATATAGATGTTGAATAATAAGGGGGAAAGGATGGCTCCCTGGGGGACCCCGCAACTTAATGGGAGCCTCCCAGAGACCTCCCCCCCTCTCCACACGTTGTCCCCGATCCTGGAGGAAGGAGGCCACCCATTTAAGAGCAGTCCCCCTAACTCCCGTCACGGCTAAACGGTGGGTCAACAATGCGTGATCTACTGTATCAAACACTGCCGTGAGATCTAACAAGACGAGCAGGGCCGATCCGCCATGGTCCAGCTGGCGGCGAAGTTGGTCTGTAATGGCGACAAGCATGGTCTCCGTCCCATGCCCAATACGGAAGCTGGACTGGAGGGGATCGAGTCCTGCTGTGTTGTCTAAGAACCGCTGTAGCTGATCCGCTGCTGCCCTCTCAATCACCTTGCCTAAAAACAGCAAGTTGGAAACCGGACGGTAATTGGAGGGAGCCGAAGGGTCTAGCTTCGGCTTCTTCAGCAGTGGTCTTACCATTGCCTCTTTCAAACCCCCTGGGAACACTCCTTGCTCAAGGGAGCTGTTGATAATCGTACCCAGGGGGTCTCGTAACCCCTCCCGGCAGGATCTAACAAGCCAGGAGGGGCATGAATCAAGAGAGCAGGTAGTTGGTCTAGCTACAGCAAGTAACTTATCGACAGCTGCTGTGTCCAGCAGTTGGAAACGGGTGAAGGTGGGCCCGCCGAGTGGCGGCGGAGTCTCGAGTTCACTTACTGTACCAAGAGTGGCTGGGATGTCTTGGCGGAGAATCGAGATTTTGTCGGCGAAATAGTTCTGGAAAGCCTCAGCTGAGGGAGCCAATCCCCTATCATTTGGGACAGTCGGGATTGTTGTCAACGATCGGATTATCTTAAAAAGTTGAGCTGGGCGTGAACTTGCCGACTCTATCAAGGAAGAGTAATGGACTTTTTTTGGCATCCTTGATAGTTTGCTCATAAACATCCTTAAATTGTTTATAAGCTAATCTCGATGCTCTGTCACGGAGATCCCACCACACGTCCTCTAGCTGTCTCTTCCTCCGTTTCATCACCCACAGCTCCTCGGTAAACCAAGGCGAGCGATTTCTACGGAGGGTGAGAGAGCGTCTGGGGGCGATCTCGTCTAAGGCGATGGAAAGACAGGTGTTCCAACATTCCACTTGCCTGTCGACTGAGCCGCTGGTGAGCTCCAAATCCCTCAGAGCATTCAGGAACCTAGTGGGTTCCATAAGTCCCTTCGGGCGAACCAAAATGGGTTCGGCACCCTTACCGGGTGGAGGGGCCACTTCAAGATGGACTTCCAGGACACTGTGATCCGACCATGGAACCCCTATTACAGAGTTTGGGATCACTTGGATTCCGGCCACGAAGATCAAATCCAGGGTGTGCCTGGCTTGATGTGTGGGACCGGTCTTGCAAAGTGAAAGTCCTAGTGTTTCCATGGTAGACACTAGGTCCATGGCTGCTATGGAAGGGGAGGTGGTATCGGCGTGGACATTGAAGTCCCCCAGAACAATAAGTTTAGGGAACCTCAATGCCCACTCCGAGACCATCTCCATCAGCTTAGGTAGACTCTCTGTTGGCGCATTGGGTGCTCGGTACACCAACAGAAAGGCTACACTCTCACTAGAATCCCACACAAGGCCTGCACACTCTATTCCTGGGATGTTCGTGGTCGGAACCGTCCTGGAATTAAATTTGTCTCGACTGAGAATGGCCACTCCCCCGTCTCTCTGTCCTTGTCTGGTAGCTAGCCACATACCCTGGGGATGCCAGTTCGTGCATAAGGACATCGTCCCTCTCCTGCAGCCATGTCTCTGTGATACAGGCTAGGTCTACGTTTTTCTCCAGGAGAAAGTCTCTGATGCTCCCAGTCTTGTTACGCACGGACCTGGCATTTGTTAGCACCAGAGTCGGAGAGGAGATAGTTGGAAACTCACCATCTGTGTGCCTAGGGATAGCTCGTAGGTCAGAAGGAGGACGAGTCTTTCCTCGACTCCACCTGCTTCTCTCATGAGGCCTATGTCTACCGTCCCTTTTACCCCTCCCTTATGGTGTTGAGTAATGCAAGATCAAGAACAACATGGCTCCCATCACCTGTAAACACTGGGAGAAGACAAGGGCAATGTTAAGGAGTCCTGCCCTCTTTTGCACCTGTCTGCCCTTAATAGGTCTATCACTCATGAACAGATATGAACCACCTTCAACCTGCAAATACATTAATCACAATAGTGTCATAGATACATGCAAAGTCGACTTACCCAAGGTCTTATGCTTGGAAATGTGTTCAATCACCCATCTAGGTATCCGTTTCACCTGATCATAAGACAGTGCATGATTGGTATAATATCTGACCTGAGTTCCAGCATTAGGAAATCCATATTTTTCCAGCACAGGCTCTATTAGCGGTTCTAAGAGAGAAACACAGAGGAGGAGAAATTCAGCCAAGGAAAAGATGTTGGAAAATATATCACATCTGTGAGAACCGGAACGAATTTTATATGTAATAACATTATTATTGACTAAACTTGAAGCAGTGTGGCCTTAAGCATATAGAGCTATGCCACTCTAAACACCTTTGCAGAAGCATTCGAGAAGCTCGGCCTCTCAATGAACATCGAGAAAACCAAAGTGCTCTTCCAGCAGTCACCAGCCAATCCCTCCCCAATGCCAGAAATACAGCTTAATGGTGTAACATTAGAAAATGTTGACCATTACCGTTACCATTTCCATTACCTCTTCACAAAAGTCAACATTGACACTAAAATACAACACGGCCTGAGCTCTGCGAGTGCAGCATTTTCTGAATGAAGCAGAGGGTGTCTGAGGATTGGGACGTCCGTAGAGATACCAAGGTGCTTGTTTATAAAACCATTGCCCTCCCAACACTGCTATACGCCTGCGAAACAGGGACTGTCTACAGACGTCATACGCAACTCCTGGAATGATTCCATCAGTGCTGCCTCTGAAAAATCCTGCAAATCTCTTGGGAAGACAGGCAGACAAATATCAGCATGCTGGAAGAAGCAAAGACCACCAGCATTGAAGCGATGCTCCTCCACTGGACTGGCCACGTTGGTTGAATGCCCGATCATCATCTCTCAAAGCAGTTACTTTACTCCCAACTCAAGAACGGAAAAAGGAACATTGGTGGACAGGAAAAAAGATTTAAAGATTGGCTTAAAGCCAACCTCAAAAACTTTGGCATAGACACCGAGAACTGGGATGCCCTGGCCCTTGAGTGCTCTAACTGGAGGTCAGCTGTGACCAGCAGTGCTGCAGAATTCAAAGAGGCAGTAATGGAGGGCAAAAGGGAGAAAAGTGCAAAGAGGAAGGCACATCAAGCCATCCCTGAAGACAATCATCCTTGAGACTGCCTTCCTTTAGTGCTGTGTGGCAAACTGATGTCCTCCCATGAGATGGAAAGATGTAAAGTTGCAGGAGAACATGAGTACCAGAAACAGATCAAAAGAACAGAACAACAACAACAATAATAATAATAAGAACCCTTATTGTAAAAAATAATAACCAAAAATGGCTGGTCAGGGTTTTCAAAGTCCAATTCACAACTTTGGCCCACATTCAGCCCTCTAGTTTTTGCTGCCTGCTTATGGTTGATGGCGATGCCAAGCATCCTGCCCGGCTCAATAAAATAATAATAAACAACTTTATTTATACCCCACCACCATCTCCTTGCCTTTTAATATAAAGACTTATCCCATCAATACAGTGAATCTGCATTCTGAAACTGGGTTATATGGCAGTGCAGATGGGGACTCAGTGCTCACCTAAAAGCAGAGAATCTAAAAGGTTGAACAGAACCCACTTCACATCACATAGCATTAAAAACATTCACTGCTTTGAATGTAAAAAACAGTCAGTTTTACTGTATGTGGTAACCTTTCGCCCACCACTTCAGATGGATTTTTTAAATGATAACACTATTACAGATCCACTTAAGCCAACATAAAATGAAGAAATATTTCATTGCTAGCAATTAACTACTGGTGTGAGCGAGCCAGAGAAAACCACTTTCTCAACACAGCGCTGATTGATTTTCATTGATTGCAGGGGGAAAGGAGGCGGGCGCTATTTTTAATTCAGTTTATATTTAACAATTTATGAGCAAACTGTAGGTTGCTTTCTTTGAGTTTTGTGCCTTGGGAAAATCATTGTTCATGCCTTTTCAGAGTTTTACTATTATTTTGCAAACAAAGACAAATGTGTTAATACTAACACATTTTAACAGTAATGGTTACTAACACAAATACTTTAAAGAAAAACCTATTGGCTTCTTTGTGTTAAATCATTTCAGCATGTGTTTTGGAACACAACTAGAATACCTCACATGGTCCTGATGTATCACATTAATGCAAGCTGCACTAAATTATATATATGCACACGCATATACATATACATATACACACACACACACACCTCCCTGAGTTCTGAAATGTGTGTTTGTGTCTATCTATCTATCTATCTATCTCTATCAATATATAATTTGTACAAGGAACTGAATATGTGTTTTATATATTATATTAATAGTAATTGCTACTGAAATAGTTATTAGTATAATTTGCATGAATATGAAGTATATGTGTTTGCTTTTGTATATGTGTATGTGTGTATAATGTACCTATGTATAAGTACATTATAGATAGTTACATCAGAAATTATCTTTCAGAGTTTTACTAAATAGCCTAGGACAGTGATTCTAAAATTTCAAACACACACTGCTCACACCACATTGAAATATGGAACGGCTTACTTAGGCGATGCTACTGGAAAATTAGATTAACAGCAAGACATTGGTTATTATATGTTTTAATGGTTTTGTATGGATTTTATAATGTTGTTTTTAATGTTTTAATTGTATATTATTTCCATCAGTGCCTGGAAGCCGTGACTGGGTGGCTACAGGCCAGCAGGTTGAAGGTGAACCCGTCGAAGACAGAGGTCCTGTGGCTGCGTCGCCCTGGGGTGCCAATAATGGACAGTGAGGTGGTTAGCCCGTCGCCTCTGGTTAAAAGCCAGGGGGTCCAACTGGGCTCTCTGCTGACAATGGAGGCTCAGGTCTCCACCATGAGCAGAGCAGCGTTTTTCCATCTGCGCCAGGCAAAGCGGCGGGCCCCCCTACCTTTCCGGTGACGACCTGGCCACGGTAATCCAGGCCACGGTCATCTCGAGACTGGGCTACTGTAACGCCCTTTACATTGGCCTTCCTTTGTCGGTAATCTGGAAACTGAAGATGGTGCAAAACGCTGCAGCTTGACTGCTGGCTGAAATGACACTATCGTGCCACATCACACCAGTCCTTGCACTGGCTACCTATCAAGCACTGGATTGCCTTCAAAGTGCCGGTGCTAACCTTTAAGGCCTTGCATGGTCTGGGGCCAGTGTACCTGAAGGACTGCCTTTCCCTGCATGTCCCCCAGAGACCACTACGGTCCATGGATCAAAACCTACTACCGGTTCCATCACTTAAGATCTGCTGCTTGTCATAGACGTGGCAGCACACTTTTTCTGTAGCAGCGCCTACCCTTTGGAATGCCCTCCCGGAGGAGGCACAAGCAATAACTGATCTACAGGCTTTTCGGAGGGCCTGTAAGACCAACCTGTTCCGTCAGGCGTTCAATCTCTAAGCTGTAACCCCTACTCTGGTTTTAATCTGCTTTTAATTATGTTTTCAAGTATGTTGTGTTTTGTTGTTCATTGCTGTGAACCACCTTGAGCCTTTTCGGGAAGGGTGGTATATAAGTCAAAATAATAAATAAATATAAATAAATAAATCATTATTATTCTATTTATTTATACCCCACAAATTTATTTATTCCCCCCTCCCCTCCCCGGAAGGGAACTCAAAACGGCTTAATATAAAAGTGTTAGCACACAATAAACAATATATACAAATATACAATATTTCCATCTACAAACCCACGTGACCTCTTCGATCTTCCGGAGAGGCCTGTCTCGTGGTCTCCAGGTGGGCCTCTTTCAAGCCTGGTACGTGAAGAAGGTTCTTGCCCTTATCACAAACACAACTTGTGGGGATGAGAGAGGGTCTTGTGTAAGGCCTTCTCTGCAGGCGCTGCAGAGATGGCCTCCTCCTGACTTGTGGGGATGATTTGCTCCCCCCAGAGATATCAGGCAAGCCCCCCACCCTGGCAATCTTCAGGAGGAGGCTGAAAACTTGGCTGTTCCAATGTGCCTTCAATGATTGAATGTATGATAATCCTTGACCAAATTCTGCATAAAATGCCCTCAGGAGCACTTCTTCACCTTCTAAACCAATCGGCTGGTATCAGAGGAAGATAGCATACCTTTGCATAGGCCAGCTAATTGGGGTCTTGACTGTCCTTACTCTTGAGACCATAAAGACAGAGGAGACTTGGAGAGTTTTCGACTGAAGCTTCCTGGACCCAAGCATCTAGAGCAGGGGTGCCCACACTTTTTCAGCATGCAAGGTACTTTTAAAACAACAAAGACAAAAAGATCTACTTTCCTCGCGGCACACTTATCGCGCGCGCGCACCATCCGCATGGCGCTCCTTCCGCGCGGTGCTCCTTCCGTGGGGCATTGCGGGAACGAGGGAGCGCCTTCCACGGGGCATTGCAGGAACGAGGGAGCGCCTTCCGCGGGGCAATGCGAAAACAAGGGAGCGGAGGCCCCGCCTCGCGCTCCCTCGTTCCCGCAATGTCCTGCGGAAGGTGCGCGCGCATGTGGAAGGTGCGCCGCGCTCAGGGCAGAAGTGCCCCATCTGGCTGCGATTGACTTCCTTTGGACCCGCGATCAACTGGTCGATCGCGATCGACTTCGTGGGCAGCCCTGATATAGAGACTGTCAAGTATCTTTCCTTTTATCCTTTTTGGGGAATTAAGCACAATACCTGAATGCAGATAACTCATGTTAAAGACAATAAACCTGTTTTGAGTTATCTATAGCAGTGTCTCTCAACCAGTGTGCAGGGGCACACTAGTGTGCCGTGAGCGATCATCAGGTGTGCCGTGGGAAATTGGAACCTGGGAGGGGGGTAGAAAGTCTAGTGTGTTGAAGTATAAAAACCCTAAGAAACCTACCTCGATAAAGGCACAAAATTACAAACTCCCCCCATCCGTTGTCTACTTGGTCTCTTCCTCTCCATGCATTGGGAAGGCCCGCCTCCCTTTCCCCAAGTAGAGACCTCCTCTTGCCTCCTGGGGGTTCTGTGTGGGAAGTTTGGCCCAGTTCTATCATTGGTGGGGTTCAGAATGCTCTTTGATTGTAGGGGACTATAAATCCCAGCAACTACAACTCCCAAATGTCAAGGTCTATTTCACCTGAACTCCATCTGTGTTCACATTTGGGCATATTGAGTATTCATGCCAAGTTTGGTCCTGATCCAACATTTTTTGAGTCCACAGTGCTCTCTGGATATAGGTGAACTACAACTCCAAAACTCAAGGTCAATGCCCACCAAACTCTTATAGTTTGTGTCTTTCTGCCATTCCTGCCAGGATATCTATATTGAGTTCATCGAAACAGGCCCAGGTTTCACACTGAGTGTATAAATACATTTTTAAAACATATTAACTATATGTATTACTGTGTTAGAGTGTCATTTTGTGTCATTTTGATTAGTGGTGTGCCCCAGAATTTTGCAAATGTGAAAAGTGTGCCGCGGCTCAAAAAAGGTTGGGAAACACTGATCTATAGTGTCAAGTTTGGTCTTTGGGAGCCCCAATCCTCAAAATGAGGGAAAGAAAGCTATCCCTGGGAAGAGAAAGAAAACCATCACGTCCCTGCCCTTTGGAAACTATATAGCCCTGGGAGATGGCACACTTTATTTTCTGGTTGTGCAATTAAATTTTACCTCATCCCCCGGATCCCCTCCCTGATACTTCACATTGCCCTATCTCCCAGTGTTTTACAAATTTTAATCTTTGAATTTGGCCCTGCCCACGGTGATCATCTTTAGTGTCTTAATGTTTTGATTTCACATTGTTGTGTTGTTTATTTACACTGGTTTTGTATTTTATGTTATTATATTTTCTGATTTTTTGTTGTGTTCTTGTGTTATATTGTGTTTACTGTATTGATGAGTGTGGCCTCATGTAAGCCGCCCTGAGTCCCCTTGGGGAGATGGTGGCGGGGTATAAATAAAGTTTATTATTATTATTATTATTACAAACATTAAAACAGAATTAAATATAAACAGTATTTAAAAATTCACAGTTAAAAACCATTCAAACCTATTCAGTGCATATTCAAAGTTAAGGTGTTTTCTTTATGTCTTATGTTAATAGCAATCGTTGTTGAAATAATACGTGTTAATATGTTATCATATGCACCTTCCACACAGTTGAATATAACCCCACATTATCTTCTTTGAACTGGGATATATGGCAGCGTGGACTCTGATAATTCAGTTCAAAGCAGATATTGTGGGATTTTCTGACTTGATATTCTGGATTATATGGCTGTGTGGACGGGCCCTTTGGTGCATTGAAAGTGTGTGTATACATCCATGTTTTTGTTTATATATAAATATATATATGTAGTCCCTTCTTCACTGCCATATAATCCAGATTATCTGCTTTGAACTGGATTGTATGATTCTACACTGCCAGATAATCCAGTTCAAAGCGGGTGATCTGGATTATATACATATGGGCAGAAAGGGCATTTGAACCGGATTATCCATCAGTGTAGACTCATATAATCCAGTTCAAAGCACATAATCTGGATTATATACAGATGTGCAGAAAGGGCATTTGAACTCATTTCAAAGCATTATCTGGTATTGTAGACTCATATAATCCAGTTCAAAGCAGATAATGCAGATTATATACAGATGTGCAGAAAGGGCATTTGGACCGGATTATCTGGCAGTGTAGACTCATATAATCCATTTCAAAGCAGATAGTCTGGATTATATACAGATGTGCAGAAAGGGCATTTGAACTGATTATCTGGTATTGTAGACTCATATAATCCAGTTCAAAGCAGATAATCTGGATTATATACAGATGTGCAGAAAGGGCATTTGAACTGATTATCTGGTATTGTAGACTCATATAATCCAGTTCAAAGCAGATAATCTGGATTATATACAGATATGCAGAAAGGGCATTTGAACTGATTATCTGGTATTGTAGACTCGTATAATCCAGTTCAAAGCAGATAATCTGGATTATATGCAGATGTGCAGAAAGGGCATTTGAACTGATTATCTGGTATTGTAGACTCATATAATCCAGTTCAAAGCAGATAATCTGGATTATATACAGATGTGCAGAAAGGGCATTTGAACCGGATTATCTGGCAGCGTAGACTCATATAATCCAGTTCAAAGCAGATAATCTGGATTATATACAGATGTGCAGAAAGGGCATTTGAACCGGATTATCTGGCAGTGTAGACTCATATAATCCAGTTCAAAGCAGATAATCTGGATTATATACAGATGTGCAGAAAGGGTATTTGAACCGGATTATCTGGCAGTGTAGACACATATATTCCAGTTCAAAGCAGATAATCTGGATTATATACAGATGTGCAGAAAGGGTATTTGAACCGGATTATCTGGCAGCGTAGACACATATATTCCAGTTCAAAGCAGATAATCTGGATTATATGCAGATGTGCAGACAGGGTATTTGAACCGGATTATCTGGCAGCGTAGACACATATATTCCAGTTCAAAGCATATAATCTGGATTATATGCAGATGTGCAGAAAGGGTATTTGAACCGGATTATCTGGCAGCGTAGACACATATAATCCAGTTCAAAGCAGATAATCTGGATTATATACAGATGTGCAGAAAGGGTATTTGAACCGGATTATCTGGCAGTGTAGGCTCATGGTGTTGGCAATACTTGCATTGCTAAGAAAATACTATTTTATTATGAATTATTAATAAATTAGCATAAATTAATAAATTATTAAAAATATTTTTTAAAAAACATGTGAAACAGGATGTTTTGATTTGGGAAAGAACACAACTTTCTCTCCTTTTTCCTCAAATCTTAAAATTTCCTCCCTTTTTCTCTGAGCCATTCATAGGCACTGCTATGGCCACGGCGAATTGAATGCTGGTACATGTAGTTTACAGACTGGGCGTTTAGAATCCTCAGCGAAGGGGTTCCTCAGCGTCGCTAAACTACGACACCCAGAATGCAGCTGTTTGAGGGAGGGGGGGAAAGGAAGAGCGACGAAGTGAGGGGGCAACACGCGCATGCGCAGTTCATTTGCTTACCGTCTCGCAGCAGTGGCGGTCGCTGTGGAGGTTTCTCTGCCAGAGAGGCGCTCGGGGACGGTTTGGGTCTATTCCTGAGGAAGTAAATGGCGGCCAGGCCTGAGGTTGCTGCCCCGCAGAGGAAGCCGCCCAGGAAGCGGCTCCGGGCGAAGCGGGAGCCCCACAACTCCGCCATCTCCCGCTTCTGTGAAGGGAAAGGAAAGGAGGGAGAGAGAGAGAGAGGAGGGGAGAGCAAGCCCCGCCCCCGCAGCCCTTTCCCGCCTCACTATATAGAATTAATTCATGCATACATTAAAACACACAGAACAAAGTTTAATACACGACATTTATATTCTTAGGAAGGACTCATCCCACGCTTTGATGAATAAAAAGGCCAATCTGAGATAGGCAAGTCCGGTTGCAGAAAGCACAGCAGAAAGTCTCCTTGGGTGATGATGTTTCCAAGTTGCGGTTCTTTCTGCGTTGTCGTTTCTCTTCGAGACCCGTTCGGCGCAGGGCCGTAGCCAGGATTTTGATTCGGGGGGGCTGAGTTTGGTTCGGGGGGGGGCTGAGACTGGGTGGAAGAGGGTCTACCCTAGCAAACCTTTTGTATTGTTATCCCAATAACCCCATTAATGTGGGATATAATGAGCATGGTGATCAGATCATGATTTAAATCCACATAACAGTTTAATGTACCAGTAAGGCCTTTTCGCGGACCACCCTGAGAATTTCGGGGGGCTGAAGCCCCTTAGCCCCCGGATACATGCCTGGTTCGGCGTGTCTTCTCAAAAGAGGACGCAGCATTGTGGATAGTGCGTCTCCATGCCTCCCGATCTGAGGCCAGGGTGGACCATTGTTGGTGATCAATCTGGCCGAGCCTGAGATGTTGTTTCAGGGAGTCCTTATATCTCTTTTTGGGGGTGCCTCTCTTGCGCTGACCCGTGGCGAGTTCACCATAGAGTAGTATCTTTGGGAGGCGGTGGTCCTCCATCCTAGAGACACAGCTGTGTTCTCAATAGCATGGCCTCAATGCTGGTGATGACGGTACGATAAACAACAGAGGGAAGTGCTGCTTCACAGCAAAACCAAAACTAACCAGGAAACGTGTCGAAAATCACATGTAAGTCAAAATACAAAATGATTATATTTAGTGTGCCTGTATAGCTAGAATTCAATCATCTATAGATGGGTTCACGTCATGTGATGTATACCTCAAACAAAGAAACCATACAACGCAGAAACACAATACTTGCCAACAGAAATAGGCCTCAAGCAAGGTACGTTTGTAGCAAAGAAACTTTCCCCCCCAAAACCCCCAAAACAACGAATAAAAAGAAAACTACATTTACCAGCATCCTCCGGGGCAGCCAAAGACTCACCCAGCCTCTACATTCTGAACAACATGATTTGTCGTAACCCCCACAGATGGCTCAAAGACACGCCAAGCTAGTAAAAGTATTCACAGTTTATTTTAAACAAAAACACAGCCACAGTCCGGCATAAAAATAACCCACGAAAAGCCCTGTAAACAAAAAAACAATGAAGACGTCCGTCTTTTGAAGTCCTTGGCTTGAAGTCTGTTGCGATGTGAAGACCCGTCCAGAAAAGGAAAGGAAGAGTGCTTCTCCAATTCAAGGAGCTAAGTATACAAACAAACACATCAAAGCCCCGCATCCCACAGCAACTTCCCTCCACCCATATACGATACCAATTAAGGGACAGACACTCACAGCAACACAGGAAAAGCCCAAACGAAACGCGGTAGTCACTAAACATAAAAACACACATTAAAACCCCAAACCCCCAACATACAACATTTTCAGCTAGAGCTGCCATGGCAGCTCCCCCAGAACCCAGCATGGAAAACAGCCCAATACTCACAGCTTGCTGGGAATCAGGAACTGCGATACAAGAAACAAGAGCACCAAATACACGAACCAGCAACCCACCAGCAACACCTTGGCCGACCGCAGAGTCCCAAATCCCCAGGCCTTACTTTAATACCCTTACAAATCAAGAGTCATCAGACTCCCCCACCCAACTCTGCCCCATTCCCTCAGCTGCAGCCCTGGGTGTGTTCCTCCAATCTTCCCACCTTTGCTGAGCAGTTAAAGGACCCCAGTCCGATTCACCATCCCCACTAGGCCAAGCAAGGTCACTCGAAAAGCCAAAAAAGCTTTCGCTGGACTCAGCATTAAACACATCCCTGACATCTTGCACCAGTGCTGAGTCCAGCTCGGTATCACTCTCTTCTGAAGGTAACTCTACATCAAACCCCTCAAAAGTATCATCACTGGTAGGCTCCCTAAGTATTTGTCGGACCTTTCTCCTGTGCTCTGCCTCTTCCAAACTCTCAGCACTTGCAGCCCTTTTCCTCCCAGCTGCAGTCAGTCCGCCTAAACCTCCCTCTTCCAGTGACATGTCCAACACAGAATCCTCCTCCGAGTTACTACCTGTAGCAACTACAGGCTCAGTTTGCTCAACTACAACATGATTGGCTGCCAATAAGGGCGGATTTGCATAACTGCTGCTATGGCCAGCCAACATGAAAATTCCGATCCATAATAAACTGCCAAAACAGAATAAGGAAAAGGCCGGAGCCAATCCCCAACACAAACACCCAAATCACTTCCAACTGAAAATCTACCCCCCAAAACATCACAGACCACACCCAAAATTAACAGTAAGGCTTCATTAACTTGATTTCCCTAACTAGCCCTCACTTACTGGGAAGCTGTTTACGCTCTAAATTGACAGTAAGACTTCATTAACTTGATTTCCCCAACTAGGCCTCACTTACTGGGAAGCTGTTTATGCTCTAAATTGACAGTAAGACTTCATTAACTTGATTTCCCTAACTAGCCCTCACTTACTGGGAAGCTGTTTACGCTCTAAATTGACAGTAAGACTTCATTAACTTGATTTCCCTAACTAGCCCTCACTTACTGGGAAGCTGTTTACGCTCTGAATTGACAGTAAGGCTTCATTAACTTGATTTTCCCGACTAGGCCTCAGCTCATTGGACATTGTGTATGGCCTGAATTGACAGTAAGGCTTCATTAACTTGCTGTTCCTAACTAGGCCTCAGCTCATGGGACATTGTGTATGGCCTGAATTTACAGTAACCTACCTTGGCACACAGAGCCCCGACCATGCATGATGGGACTTGAAGTACCACCATGGAAAACGGATTTGTAGTACTTCAAAACCCATCATTCCCCACAGACCACTGTGGCCCAGAACCAAGACCAATAAAGACCCAACTTGGCACACCATGCCCCCCATGACCCACACTCCATCCAACTGCAGTTTAGAGGAGGGCACACCGTGGATGATTGAACTTTCTCGCATCTCCTAAAAAGGGCACAGCAGCGCGTGCCGGGTACAGCTAGTGTATATATACAACAAAGCATGACCATATGCAATAACAAACACACACTACATAATCATATTACACAAAGTGTGCCATTCGCAAGTCTGTTAGCATTCTGCTCACCACAAGGTACAGCTTGGGCTGTAATTAGTTCAACTGTCTGTGCCAATCCTTATATGAGGAAACATAAACACAGTTCTTACGATAGTTCCATAAGTGAGCGTTGGCGGAAACCTGCGGGAAAAGAAGTTCTGTGGGACTACATTACCCAGAAGCATCCCTGGTGACGCACTCAGTCTCGCGAGTACAGTAGACAAGCGGTATGACCGCTCTCGCGATGTAGCAGCAAATTAGGAGTCCCAGAACTCCGGGTGGCAAATAACTTTCTTACCAACAGCGACGTGGACGCGCGGGCACAGGTACGAGAGAACGAAACAATTGACTGTTTAAAGTGAAGTCAAGTTTATTAAATTTGACACCAGCTGGTGGGGTTTGCCCACAGAACACGCTGCTCCGGACAAATCCTAACATACATTCTAAGAGCATTCATTATATACCCCTCATGGCGGCAGATCTTGGCCGCCTTTCTTCTAACCCTCATTGGCTGGTGCATCAGAACATATTTCCTTATCCAATTAAACACAATACTTTATTAGCATCACATCATTATCAGGCTTCTATTTGTTAGAACACTATGGCGCAGCAAGAAATCCATTTCCCATAGAACAGTATCAGCAGCTCTGGCCAGCCTGTACCCAAATCGCAACATTTGCTTCTGCCTCTTCCCTGCCAGCAAAGGAGGGGGCAGACCCTTCTGCGCTTGCGTAGTTCTTATCCTATTAGCCTTTAGGTAAACAAGCCCACGCCATGTACTGCTTTGGCCAATCAAGGCTTTTGTTATCATTGAAGACACATGATGTACTTTTAGCAAATCACTGCATACGCTCGGCGTACCAATCAGGGTACAGCATTTACGGCTTGCATGCCAGCGTGATTTCTAGCACAGAAGCCTGCTATTCTAAAGCTCTTGCTTGTGCATCACTCTCTTCTGACCGTACTCCTGCATAAAGTACCAACTCTGCTATATTGAGACTCAGGCAAACCACATGTCTGGAACCAGGATAAATGCAATAATCCTTAAGGGGAAACTGTACTCTGTATGTTGCCAAAGTGGCTGGTTAATACCCCTTTCAATTCAAGCCTCATACAAGATGAATAAATATGCTTCTGTGCATATATCTCCCAGCCAATAGAGTAGTATCTTTGGGAGGCGGTGGTCCTCCATCCTACAGACGTGCCCTGCCCAACACAGCTGTGTTCTCAATAGCATGGCCTCAATGCTGGTGATCCCTGCTTGCTCAAGGACAGCAACATTAGTCACATAGTTGGTCCAGTGTATATTTAGGATTGTGCAAAGACAGCGCTGATGAAAGAGTTTGAGGAGCCGTAGGTGTTGGCGATAGGTGACCCATGTTTCAGACCCATATAGGAGAATAG
Source organism: Anolis apletophallus (assembly GCA_030556195.1). Classification (NCBI taxonomy): domain Eukaryota; kingdom Metazoa; phylum Chordata; class Lepidosauria; order Squamata; family Anolidae; genus Anolis; species Anolis apletophallus. Next base: position 13,455,774 of record JARBWK010000008.1, read on the forward strand.
ACAGTACAATAGCTATGTACACAGTTTTTGGTGCTTTAGCTCAGGTGCTTGTTGCTCCAGACTCTTTTGTGAAGCCTTCCGAATGCACTATATGCCTTTGCTAATCTATCTCTTTATCAATCTTGGCATCTGAAGAGATGGTGCTTCCCAAGTAGGCGAACTGCTGAACGGACTTAAGCACAGATTTGCCTATGCTGACATGGGGATGGTGGTGTTCTCCTGTGATGTGGGCTGGTAGAGGACTTCCGTTTTCTTCAGGCTGACTTCCAGCCCAAACAGCTCTGCAGCTGCTGCAAAGCAAGATGTTAGGCGCTGCAGAGCTGCTTCTGAATGGGTGACAAGGGCAGCATCGTCAGCAAAAAGCAGCTCATGGACTAGATAGTTTTGAGTCTTAGTGCGAGCCCTCAGACAGCTTAAGTTGAACCAGCTACTATCAGTACGATAGCGTATATATATGCCGTCTTCTTCGAGGTCTGCCGTAGCCCTTTGGAGCATCATGCTGAAGAAGATTTAAATAGGGTTGGTGCAAGAACACAACCTTGTTTCACTCCATTAGTTATTAGAAAGCAAGTTTCCGCAACTTGGAAACAACATCACCCAAGGAGACTTTCTGCTGTGCTTTCTGCAACCAAACTTGCCTATCTCAGATTGACCTTTTTAGTCATCAACACGCTTGTAAAAAGGGTGCAATGAGTCCTTCCTAAATCTTGGTTCGCGAAGTAATGCAGAGAGAGAATATTATGGTCAATATTATAAGTATATACAATATATTATAATTATTAGCATAGCACAGTATAAATATTATATATTATTATATTGTACTATACCACTATACTGCAATATTATTAGTAATAATACATGCAATAAATAATATAAAATTGTATTAATAGTATATTGTATTACATTATATCATTATATATATATATATATATATATATACACACACACACAAATACAGAGCATATTATATTAGCACGGCACAATATAAGTCTCTCCCTCTCTCTAGATATATATATAACGGGGAACCATCAAAGCTTCCAAGCGCTGATGCTGGAGAAGGCCTGGAGTCCAGCTCTGACCTTTCCCTGTCTCCTGTCAGAGAGAGGCCCTTCAGCAGCGAGGAGGAGGATGAGGAGTTGCCCAGCTTCTTCCTGCCTCAAGAACTAGGACCTACTGAAGAAGTTAAACTGGTTTGGTGCAAGGTCCGAGGATACCCATATTGGCCCGCAGTGGTGAAGAACATGAAGCGGAAAGCCAAGGCCATTGTGCTCTTCATGGAGAACGGCATGGAAAAGAAAGGCAAAGGCTTCTCTGTCTGTCTCAGAAACCTCAAACACTGATTGCGAAGAGTAGCAGGTCTTGATAGATGCGGCCCAAGAAAATTATAAGCACGAGATCAACTGGTGCATCAATTTGATAGATGACTACCGGATCAGAGTTGGTTGCAATTCCTTCACGGGTTCCGATCCCATGGGCGTTCCAGTGCGGAATGAGGGCCTTCTGCACCTGTCCCTGATGAATTTCTCAAACGTTGTGGAGGAAGAGGGCCAGGGCACTCCCTCCAAGGTGACTCGGCCGAAGCAGGCCAAGTAGCTGCTCCCCGACCAGACGTGGGTGGCAAGGGACAAGGCCAACCAAAAGCTGGTGGACTTCATCGTCAAGGCCCAAGGGGTCGAGGGGCACCTGCAGGCCATCCTGCGGCGACAGAAGTCCTCGCAGTGGCTGGCCCAATTCCTCCCCAGCCAGCGGCGCCTCAAGTGCATAGAGACCTACCTGGAGGACGATGCCCAGCAAGACCTGGTCTTCCACTATTTGGAAAGGGTTTATCGCCAAACGGGTGACAAGGTCCTGCCGAGCTGCAGGGACAGGGTCCTCTTCATCTTGGATGTCCCCTTCCCAGAGGCCATCATTTATGCCATTGCAGCTGTGGATCAGATTGACTATCAGAAGGTTGAGGAGAAATACTCCAAGGGGCCACCTGTGAGCTAACATGAAAGGCACATATTTGAAGAGAAAATTTGGGGAGAGCAGAGAATGCAAGAGCTGCAGGGCAAACAGACACCTGCAGAAGACAGTCCCCGAGACCCGAGGGAGAAGGACACCCGTTGCATTTATTTCCGGCTTATTATTATTATTATCATTTTTAAAAAATCTATCTAACCATTTAAGTAAGTTGGGAGGTGTGATTCCTCAATCAGATGCAAAATGCTCAGAGTCTGTCTGCAGAGAGAGAGGGGGGGGGACTTAGGGAGCCCCTAGTGGTGCAGCAGTTAAACCGCTAAGCTGCTGAACTTGCTGACCGAAAGATTGCCAGTTTGGATCTAGGGAGCGGGGTAAGTTCTCACTGTTAGGTGTGGGTGAAACGCCAGGAGAGAATGCTTCTGGAACATGGCCATACAGCCCGGAAAACTTACAGCAACCCAATAATGACATTTCTCCCAATCTGAGAAATACAAAGGGAAAGTCCCTCCCTCCCCCTGAATTCACAAAACACACTTAGATTTGTAATTTATTATTTATTTTAATATACAAAAAAGATAAATTTGAAATAATTCTTTCTAGTTTTTTCCTCCTATTTGTCGGAGTGGAGCTGCTTCACACAGGACAAAAATACTACATTCATAACTGGTTTATTCGGGCACCCTATGCTTAACTGAAGCAGCAATACCCAAACTTGGCAGATCTAAATTCAAACATGAGACTCGCTTCTAAAATACCACAGTAAAAAGGAACAAAGATCCATTGCAAATTTGATGAATTATGATACAATGCTTCAAAAAAAGTTGTCATTTTCATAACTGCAGTACAGTGGATGTCTTCTTTAGGGCATCTTACATATGTATATCTATATTTATATATAATATATAATAATATATATAAAAATCAGCACACTTTTCAATCCAAAAGGGGTTACAGCAATGAGCTCAACTCTGTATACATTTTTAAGTGGATACTTTAGAATAACTTTTGTTAACTCAGTAGTACAAGCTATGTCTGGTCTACTTTTTCTTTTAGCTACAAGAGTGAAATATAACCTACAACATTTACATTTCACATATCTTGGTAAACAAACAGTACACTGGAATTTGAGCCAAGGACCAATAATCTTTTCAATTATTTTACCATCTGGTAGAGCTTTCTGCATTTAGCAATTTCCTAAACTAGTTACTTAATTCTGGAGTTCGTTCCAAAATCACAGTGGAAACCTTGCAGAAGCAGGTTCCTGCAAATTCCCATTCAGACTTTCTCTGTACACATTAAGTAACACAGACATAGTTATTTCATCATAAAACTGATACACACACCTCACTATGCTAGACTAGTTTTAGGACTTTATTTCAATTTCCTTAAATAAAGCATACCATTGTGAAGTAGCTGATCAAATGAACCAACTGTGACTAAACATGACTGTTTCTCTTCGGGTGAAACGTTCCCCTAAATTTTTGTTTTGCACTGTATATTTTACTATAATGGGACTAAACAATGCAGAAAGCTCTTTCCACAAGAACTGACAAACTGTACTTAGATCAACTTTACAGTAGAAAATTCACCAAACGGTAAAGACAATATGTGACAAATATTCACAGGTGAAAAAAAAACCTGTAGGCTTCAGTTCCCATAAGTGGGAAGCGGGTAAATTGACAAGAGGAATGCCCTGGCATTGTGCAAATGTAGGACAGTGAACTGGAGACTGAAAGACTTGTTTTGAAATATGCAATAACTCCTTTTTGAGGCGTCAAGCATCAGAAACTAACTTGGTGACTCATAGGATGCCGGGGGGGGGGAGGATATCAAGTCCCCTTTCCCCTGCAATCACGAAGCATTTTGCAAATATCTGATACACCGATCCTATAAAAAAAAGATTTAGGATGGGAAAACTCCATCCTGCTGTTAAATTTACATTTCAATAGGGAGACCACTTTTTTTTAAACCACACATTTAATTGTGATGCATTGATGGTCAGAAATAAAGGTCACTACAATATCGAAAAATTGTTTCAGTAGGTTCGAAACATTCAGCTTCTCCACCTGTCACAAAACCAAGATGAGTGAAAATAATGCTATAGATTTCATTCCAGAGAAAATGGCCGTGTTCTAATTTGTTGTATATAGGTTAAAAGGGAAGATCAGTCTCTATTAGAGGGCTCAGTTAAATCTTGTTCTGTGCTTTGTCCAAGTCGTACCCCCTCGGAAAATCATCACGTATAACTCTTGGCACGCATTTGCCGTTAGACCTTCAAAGTAACATCGACTAGACAACCATCAAAACACTGAAAACAGTAGAAATCCAAATATCAAGGAAAGGAAGCACTTTTCCGTAAACACCCTTTTTACTGTGACATACATCCAAATGCAATTGAAAGCTTGACAAAGAAGTTCCTTTTGGTTTGAAATTGAGGGGAATCACAAGCTTCTTCATTTTTTAAGCTTCAGTCCTTGGGATAAATTTCAGTTTCTCCACATATATACCGTATATTATATATAAACGCACCCATATGTAGCATGGTTCCTTGCCTGTGTATAAGTTACAGTCTTGCAGTATGAAGAAGAATCCAGAAAGCAACACTGTTTAATGTGAAGTTTGAGGTAACTGGTTCTTGAAATATCTGGATTACAGACTGGATCCAGAAATAACAACAGGGCGATGAAAAGCAGTTTCTCTCTCCCTATCCTCCCCTTAGTGGAAAAAAAAGTTAGAATACTAAGAGCTTACAGCAGTTGCTTTGCATGAAAATAAGTGAAGGCACAAACAAATAGTGTTAGACTTCGGAACGGTCAGGTCATCAAAGAACATCCTTTCTGTAGAGTTGTTCGAATGCAGGGGTGCTCACACTTTTTCAGCATGCAAGCTACTCTTAAAGCAACCAAGTCCAAAAGATCTACCTGCCCCCGCGCGCTCTTGCCACCTCATGTGCTCCTGCAGCTGTTTTCCGCCCGCGCAGCACTTCCGCCTGCGGGGCATTGCAGGAAGGAGAAAAGCATGAGGCGGGGCATCCAGAGGGAACACTCCACCCTGCCTGTCTTGCCGGCAACGGAGGCTGCACAGCTGCTTCTGGACGAGAGAGAGGCAGGGGCGCTCCTCCAGAGGCCCGCCTCGTGCTTCCTTCTTCCTGCAATGCCCCGCAGGCGAAAGAAGCACTGCGAGCGCGGAAGCCCGCAGCAGGAGCGCGTGTGCGCGCGCATGGCAGGAGCGCCCCATCCGGCTGGTGAGGCCCGAAGATCACCTGGAAGAGGGCCGAAGATCTACTAGTAGCTCCCGTGCTACCTAATGAGCACCCCTGTTCTAATGAAACAATATTTATCAGGCATTACTTACATTTAAAAGGACCTGAACTCTTCCCTAAATCTGGATTTACTTTATTTTATTTCTAATGGGCAAAAGTGAAAAACTGTATTGACAGATTCTGGAAAATGCACTAGGAATGTTGTCTTCTGGTTGCTTGATGGAACGTGAAGTTGACTACCTGATTCTGGACTTGGTGCTAAAACATAATGAAAGGGTGAGCACTGGAAGAGTGTGTATATGCGTCTTGAAAAGATACAAGAACATGCTCCTGTTTCATGTTTTAGGCCAGAACACTCAAGGGCAGACCTGGGCAAACTTCGCCCCTCCAGGTGTTTTGGACTTCAACTCCCACTCCTACCAGCTGTTAGGAATTGGGGAAGTTGAAGTCCAAAACACCTGGAGGGCCGAAGTTTGCCCAGGCCTGCTCAAGGGCCATCCAGTCTAACCACATTCTGCCATTTAGGAAGACACAATCCAAGCACCCTCAACAGATGGCCATCCAGCCTCTGCTTAAAAACCTCAAGAGAAAGGGTGCATTACTTCATTAAGTTACCCAAGTGAATTTAACATCATAGAACTTGCCGTCTGTATTTCAGATATATTCAGCTGTAACATTTCCCAGTCTCTTTGGTTAAAGCTGAGTATTAAATTCCTGCAGACATCATGAATTCAAGGCATAATGAAAAGGCGAAGGCTGGAACGTGCACATGTCTGGTTTGATATTCTTGGTTAGGAGATTACGAGATGTTACCTTTGTGCCAGAGCTATTGAGAAACCCAGGCTCTCTTTTACTTTCTGTTTACTGTTTAAGAATTTCAATTTGGCAGCGCCCCATCACTGATACAGGATCCCATGCCAAAAGAATACTAATTACAGATCATATTGTCACATATAATCATCACTATAAAATAAAACGGCTAATATGTTGTGATTTTCTTAAGTGATTAATGGATGAAGTTTTACAGCTTACCACAAAACAGAACTAAACCTGTTTTCCATTACGGATATGCATGACAGTTGTTCAGTAGTGGTGTTTGTTAAGAAAGTCATGGGAAAAAGTGAAAAGGCTTTTTGTCAGAAGGAACAAATACACCATACAGACCCTATTGCCAGTTAATTAATTCAAGCCACCTTTTAATCTCTGTTTCACATGTTGAAATACTGTACATACTACTCCTTTTCTTTATATGATTGTATTGTGTGTATGTGCCTTCATGTTGCCTGTGAACTATGGCAACCCCATCAATTTGGTCAGGTTTTCTTAGTCAAGGAAATGTATTAGACTGTTAAAAATAATTTCTTGCACAGTATATTTTTTTCAACACATTATACAAAGTAAATTGTTATTTTTAGATGTAACTTTGCGTTTTAAAAAAAGTATTTCCCCCTACCATTAATGTAGGCAATGTTTATAAAATGAGCATTATATTTAAATTATTATTCATATTCCAGATGGATAGCACAGGGTGCTTCCTGCTTAACTCCACAAATGAACTACTCTTTTGGGAGAACTGCAATAGTATCAGTATCGTATTTTGGATACAACATATTCATCCTTCTGTCTTCTCCATCTTAATACTTCTGTATACATTCAAATAGTTAATTCTGTACCTCTGAAAGTGTGGTCAAATGCACATAGCAGCTGCAGTGTGTGTGTAGCATTAATGGTCATATACTTGAATGTTCTACATTAGTAGAAACTAGGCCTAGGCAATAATGTTTCTAAATGGTTCTAAAGTACTTACAAAACTAAAGTTCTGGTGGTGAACACTAGGTGGCGCTGGTGCTTTGCTTCTACAGTGTTGCTAAAGTTCTGGTGGTGAACATTTCAGAACTCTAACAAAACTTTCAAAACTTCATTATTATTTCATTATTGCCGATTTTTAAGACAGAACCAATTAGGAACTGCCATTGATAATGAAATCTTGAAAGTTTTAAGACTTTTGAAATGTTCACCACCAGAACTTTAGCAACACTGTAGAAGCAAAGCACCAGTGCCACCTAGTTTTTACCACCAGAACTTTAGTTTTGTAAGTACTTTAGAACCTTTAGAACCATAATTGCCCAGGCCTAGTAGAAACTATGCTTACTTTTCAGCATTTGGGTATATAGTTGTAGAAGATTTCCAGATAATGAAAAGAATACAACAGAAGCTCCATGTGCATTTTGCATTTTTGTAGCTTTTGGGGGTGGCCAGAAATGCAGTGGTGATGAAATCATAGAATCAAAGGGTTTCAAGAGACCTTGTAGGCCATTCAGTCCAACCCCCTGCCAAGAAGCAGGAAAATTGCATTCAAAGCACCCTCAACATATGCCTCCAGCCTCTGTTTAAAAGCCTCCAAAGAAGGAGCTCCCACCCACCCTGGGGCGGAGAGTTCCACTGCTAAACAGCTCTCACAGGAAGTTCTTCCTGATATTCAGGTGGAATCTCCTTCCCTGTAGTTTGAGTCACTGCTCACAAAGAAAGGCCTGCCCGCTCCCATCTTCTGCATGAGAGAGCAGCTGAATGGGGCATGCTTAATTCAGACCCAGAAATTCACTGCAAGTAGTGGGTTGAACATGAAACAGTGTATCTTTTCACAGTTGCTATCTTTAAAGCAAACATCTAGCTATCAACAAGCAGGTGAAGTCACCTGTTTATGAAGAGTTGACTTCCTCAGCTCCTTCCAAACATATTTCCTTGACATTTACTTTAATCCAGAAGGGTAGCAATTTTAAATTTGGGAAAGGGAGCAAACAAAAATCTCAGTTACAACATCTCTCCTTGGAAGTGCCTTCTACTTCTGCAAGGGGTTCTCTGGACTGAAGCCAATTTTCAGTAGGCAGAAGTTTGGCTTATAAGTTACTATTTCTGCTAGCAACAGTTGATTACAAACGCCAGCTTTTTATCTCGCTTTTAATAGCAACCGCTATAGTTAGTCAACCATCTGTTGCTTCTCCAGTGTGAAAAGGAAAACTTCATTTGTAATGGTATGTAGAAAGATTGCAAACACTATAAAAAGTTTGAGCCAATGTATTGACACCTATCATGTGTTAAAACATATGAAGGTGTTATGTGAAAATGAAGCCTCCAAGTGGATGTCAAAGAGGGCAGCGCATGTGCAGAAAAGGATACGAGGACTGCAGTGGTGTGACCCCCATTCCCAAACTATCACATGGAGCCCCCCATTATGTGATTAACGTGTATAACAGCCTTCTGTGTAAACTTTTAATTCACAGACAACTCCCTCCACTCTCACTATTGTGGTGCTGCTTCTGGTCTTTTTTGAATGCCTTAGTAGGGAAATAAATGGCAGCAGTGGAAATTGGCATGGGTGACCCTCCAAGGCAGCACTGGTGTTTTCCCCTTTTTATACAATGTCCCTCAGCTTATTAATGGATCATATCAAAATCTTATCATCTTGGTCCCAAAACCTGCTCTTGAAATATACAATACATATGTATGTATAATATATAAGCAGGAAAAAATGAAATGCAAAGATACAGAACGTGGACACCAGGCTCGAAAGCAGTACATGTGAAAAGGATCTTGGAGTCCTCAAGGACAACTAGTTAAACATGAGCCAACAATGTCATGCGGTGGCAAAAAAAATGCCATTGGGTTTTTGGCCTACATAAATAAGATTCTAGTGTCTAGATCCAGGGAAGTCATGCTATCCCTCTATTCTGCCTTGGTCAGACCAGACCTGGGATCACCCTGACCAATTCTGGGCACCGCAATTGAAGGGAGATGTTGACAAGCTGGAATGTGCACCGGAGGGAGACTCAAATGGTCAAGGGTCTGGAGAACAAGCCCTATGAGGAGCGGCTTAAAGAGTTGGGCATGTTTCGCCTGCAGAAGAGAAGGCTGAGAGGAGACATGATGAGGGCCATGTATAAATATATGAGGGGAAGTCACAGGGAGGAGGGAGCAAACTTGTTTTCTGCTGCCCTGGAGACTAGGTCGTGGGGCATTGGCTTCAAACTACAGGAAAGGCGATTCCACCTGAACATTAAGAAGAACTTCCTAACTGTGAGAGCTGTTCAGCAGTCAAACTCTTTACCCCAAAGTGTGATGTAAGGCTTCTTCTTTGGAGGCTTTTAAGCAGAGGCTGGATGGTCATCTGTCAGGGGTGCTTTGAATGCCATTTTCTTCTTGGCAGGGGGTTGGACTGGATGGCCCACAAGGTCTCTTCCAACAATGATTCTACAATTCTATATATGGTACCTATGAGAAAGGCCCACACAACGGCCTTTATTTGATAGAACTGCTTTGTAAGTCAGTATTTCAGCAAGCAAACTATTTTACTTGCATGGTGGGGCACATTTAATGATGGCAATTGTCCCAGATACCTTAACACCTAATTAGTTTTGGAGAGAATTTATTTTTAAGCATAGCTGCATTTAATGTGAACTACCCGATTGCCATATCAAAATACCATTTTAATTAGCTGCATACAACCAATCAAGAGCCAGGAAGACTAGAAGATATTACTGGGCGCTAGGTTTTAAATAGTGAAGGAAACCTGCGATCATTCAATCGAAAATGCTGCAAATTAGCTATTTAATATGCCTATTTACACAGTCCAATATACTCTGTGCAATTGTGGGGGGCAGATGTAGCAGAAAGGAGTGCCCTGGATTGGTGATTAGGCCTAGTTTGTAGCTGACCAGCATTTTGCTTAATGAACTAGTGACAAAATTATCTGTAAGGAACGACAAGCGAATAGATGCCTTTAATGGATATGAACCAGCTAACGTTGGTTTAAAATTGCAAACCCTACATTGCCCTGCAATAGAAACAACTCTATAGCAACCAGGAGTGAAGGTTATGTATATGTATGTGTGTGTATGTGCTTCTCCCCTTAAATAAAGAGGAGGTTGAGGACACTGTCCGGTAGGCTATAACTCATATGGCACTTTCAGTAAATACTTTAAAGCTTCTTAAAGGAAACGGGATGTTGTGTGTGTGTGTGTGTGTGTGTTTTGCAAGCAAAGCAACTGCTGTAATAACCCTGTTTTAGCTATGACATAAATAATGCCGCAAGAAAGAATGATATCCAAGGCAGCAGTTATTACAATAATTAAAAGACAGCACGTTTTCCCCCCACTGATATTAAGAGCCTGGATCTTAAAACATCACATTTAAGAAGATAGATAGGTTCAAGGTTTATTTCGTCTTAATTGTTCATTTTCCCCAAAGCTTATGTTTTTTCCTCTTCACAACATCAATCACACAGATAAAAATGAAAGGTCTTTTCGCATATTATGTCATTGCAGTCCATGTTTTGCACAATTTGGGCCTGACCATTGATATTTGAGAGACTTAACAGATGCTTTTTTAAAACAAAAAACAACTTTTCCCTTGTTCAGGTATGCAAAAATAAGGCGGCCACAAAATTCTTGGCAAATCACAACAGTCAATGGATCACAAACTGAACACACCTCTCTTAGATCCATTAGCAGCTCTTGATTTTCCAGTGCCAAATCTAGCATATATACTCACTTTTCGGAGCACTAATATGTATTTTCTGAAGTACTCCCTTTACCAGAAGTAAACATAGCCAGTTTTGTGAATTAACAAAGTACAGTTGGAAATGTGGAAATGTAGTGAATGGTGGCTGGGGAGCGGGAGTAATGTCTTTGTTGGAAACGTTTTGTGTTGTAACACTTTAAAAAATCACAGCTAGTGAAAAAAGATCATTTTGCCTAATTGTCACTATGGGCCATTGTTTTTCAACTTTAAGTATAATAAATCGGTTCATTTTGAGCTCCCGGTGGTGCAGTGGGTTAACCCTTTTGCCAGCAGGACTGAAGACCGATAGGATGGAGGTTCGAATCCGGGAAGAGCGTGGATAAGCTCCATCTGTCAGCTCCAGCTCCCCATGTGGGGACATGAGAGAAGCCTCCCACAAGGATGGTAAAAAAATCAAAACATCTGGCGTCCCCTGAGCAACGTCCTTGCAGACGGCCAATTCTCTCACACCAGAAGTGACTTGCAGTTTCTCAAGTCACTCCTGACACGGAAAAAAAAAATGACATTCATATTTCCCAGTCCTAAACTAGTTTACTTAAAAGTTAATCCCACTACTTTCCAATGGTTTTTACTCCAAAGAAGCCAAAATTTAAGACTGGTGCAATGGGCTCACACATCGGGATGTTTATCAAAAAGTTCCTTTGCAGTAGCTAGTTAGGACTTACTAATGGGCTTCCGTCTTCCCTTACTTCTGGAGTCTATCTGCATTAGGGGAGACATACAATGTGGGAAGGGATGGCTTGTTCACTACTAGCATCTCTTCCTCCCTTTTTTTGATAGAGCCTGGAAGCATGAAGCACACTTGCATTTTCTTATTCAGCGTTATCTTTGATTGTTATAAGCAATTCCTCTCTTTCTTAACAATGAAAACAGAGGGTTGCTGCGAGTCTTCCAGGCTGAATGGCCATGGTCTAGAAGCATTCTCTCCTGACATTTTGCCCACATCTATGGCAGAGGTTGTGAGGTCATCAAACCAGATCTCTTTTGAGCACCTCAACATCAACATATGCATCTAGGAATGTTCTTTCTCACTCAAATATTCTTCAAAATACAGTATGACACCAACTATTCTAGAATAGTCCAGCTACAGTAGATTGGATTCGTCTTTAGGCATTGGGAACAAAGCTGGGGAAAGGAGACTTCAATGTTCCCTTCTCTCTGCTAGTTGCTCTAGTCCCTGGAAAAGGCTACACAAAGAGTTGCAGGCTGTGATGAAGGTAGGCTGTGTGATGGAAGGGGCTAAATGGGATGAGGAACACTCAAAATCTGGATGTAGGGCACTTTCCATGAATTGAACTTGACTCATGGATAGAGCTTCAACCAACTTTTTTTTTGCGTAGTATTTGTAGATGAGTTGCTATTGGAAGGAAGAAGTAAAAAAAATACATTCATCAGCTGAGTTGTGTGTGCCTGAATCTGGATTCAACCCAAAGTGTGGAACTGTTTTAGCACAAATAAATTACAGCAAAGGAGCTGCAGTGGCGCGATGGGTTAAAGCCTTGTGCTGCCTGACCTGCTGACCTGAAGGTTGGCAGTACGAATCCAGAGGATGGGGTGAGCTCCCAGCTTCTTATGCAGGCACATGAGAGAAGCCTTCCACAGGATGGCAACACATCCGGGCTTCCCCTGGGCAACATCTCTGCAGACGGCCAATTCTCTCACAAGTCGCTTCTGGTACCATAAAAAAATTACAGCAGAGATAGGAATTGTGTAACCTTTTGGATATTGTTGAACTGTAGCTCCCATAATTCCTCAACACTGGCTATGTCAACTACAGTTGCTGGGACTTGCATCCCAACAACAGGGTGGCCTGTTGAACTGGATTTCAGCTTGTGTGTTTGTTTATCGGGTGATCATTCTTATCCCACTATCATTAGTTAAATAGTTTGCATCAAAAAAACCCTCACATTTTAACTTTTGATTGATGTTGTATCCAAGGAGGAGTTAGAACTATTTCATGGAGGGGAAATGATGCACTTGTTTCCATTACTAAAACAGCTTGTGCTCCTACTACCCCCCCCCCCCCCCAAAGTAAAAGAATGGGAAATAGCTTTCACAAACAACAGCGAATAATGCCCAGGAACCTTATATAGGCAGTTATTCTAAAACCGTTTTCTCTTATTTACAATGGCGCTTGATGAAAAAATCAAAAACAAATGAAACAATGGTAGCACTTCCTAAAAGATTTTGGAACTTTTTTTTCTTCATTTTTTTTCTCTTTTTGTAAAACTCCCTTGTCATAAAAGCCAACTTACATTAAAATATACATACTACAAGACAACACAACTAACAAAATATATAATAAAACTCATACAAGTAGAAAATTCTGAGGTATTTCTGGTTTGAGGTGGTCTGTGGTCGTGAAGTTTTTTTCAACACATTTTGTTTAAAAGTTTAGTTTAAACCTCGGAAGCCACGTAATGTGTATGTGTGTTCTAATCTTTCTTTTTAAAAAAATCATTGCATGTTTTGCAAGTTTTAAAAAAATATTTAAATGTTGAATCAGCAGCATTAGGAACATTCACTGACTAGAGCGAGTTTATGGCATAATAGAATTAGCTGTCTTTTAAAATATGCACCACTGTTAAGACGAAAGAGTTGGGTGACAGAGTTCAGAGAATAAGGAATTAAAACAACATCCGGGAGGACGGTCAACATATGCATTGCCTAACTTGAGAGTAAGCTTCACTGAGAAGCGCACTTAAAAGTAGCATGTGTCTATCTTTCTCAGACTTGGTTGGTGAAAACATGACCAACCAGATGCATTCTACCAGTGGTTCCCAACCTGTGTTTTGGCCTTCAACTCCCATAAATCCTAACAGCAGGCCCGGATCAACCCTTTTTGACATCCTAGGCCACACATTGGAAGCCACGCACCTGGGCTGATGCTGAGCATGCGCGGCAGCAGCCCTAGGGGCAGGGCTTCCCTCTGCCTCTTCTTCCTCGCCCGCACCAGGCGCCTCTCTTTCCTTCAATGAAGGAAGGAGGGGTGCCCGGCACGAGCGAGGAGGAAAAGGCGGAGAGCGGAGGGAAGCCGCGCCAGAGCCGGCCTGAAAAGTCCCCCGCCGCCACGGAAGGAAGGAAGGTGCTGTGTGTGTTGGCCTGGCGCGCGCAGCGCAGCGCTTTGGGATTGTATGGCGCTCCGCGCGCAGGCGCACAGGAGCGTCCGAAGATCGCCATTTAAAAAAAAATAAAAAATTCGGGGGGGTCTGGATTTGCCGCCCCCCATGGCTGCGCTCATAGGCCCTGGCCTAGTGTGGCCTTATGGATGATCCGGGCCTGCCTAATAGCTGGTAAACTGGCTGGGATTTCTGGGAGTTGTAGGCCAAAACACCTGAGGACCCACAGGCTGAGAACCACATACACACCTATGCAACAAACACAAATTGTTTTCAAGCCAGTCTCAAATTGGGTGACGTTCTAGTCCTTCCAGCAAAGAAATCTAAAGTGTAGCTGTTTAAAGCAGGCATGGGCAAACTTGGGCCCTCCAGGTGTTTTGGACTTCAACTCCCACAATTCCTAATAGCCGTCAGGCTGTTTGGAACAGTGGGAGTTGAAGTCCAAAACACGTGGAGGGCCCAAGTTTGCCCATGCCTGCTTTAAAGGCATTGATACTTTAAAGGCATTGATACAATGATTGAATCCTTGTCTCTTTTCTACAGTTCCTAAAAATGTCATGGTAGATACCTTAATGCAGTTAACCAATTTTGAAACTAGCTTAAATGTGTTGTGTCTACATGCCCTAAATACACTTCCTTAGAAAGGCATGGCCTCCAATTATGAAATCAGGAAATTTTGAAACCAATAAATGACAAACCTTGCACATATCCACTTGGAAGTCTATCCCACTGATTTCAGCGCCATTTAGACGGCTGGTGGCATACTTCAGATCAGTCTACCTAGCCTTCTATACCGTGTGTTCATGTTTAGTTGCATTATTATTTGCCACTAGCTAAATGGCACTACCTAGAACTGTGGTTCTCAACCTGTGGGTCCCCAAGTGTTTTGGCTTACAACTCCCAGAAATCCCAACCAGTTTGCCGGTTATTAGGATTTCTGGGATTTGAAGACCAAAACATCTGGGAACCCACAGTTTGAGAACCACTGACCTTGAAGAATCCTCTACCTTGTGCGACTGTGGAGCAGAACAAACAACTCAGCACCTGTATGCTTGCCCACAATGCCTCATGCACAAAGGAAGAACTGTTTCAAGCTGCAGACAATGTGGTTGCCGTTGTGAGATTTTGGTCTAAAATTATTTAGCCACTTGCATTCCCTCTATTTTATTAGTGGTACAATGGGTTAACCCAGGCCTGGGCAAACGTTTGCCCTCCAGGTGTTTTGGACTTCAACTCCCACAATTCCTAACAGCCTACCTGGCTGTTAGGAATTGTGAGTTGAAGTCCAAAACACCTGGAGGGCAAACGTTTGCCTGAGTTAAACCCTTGTGCCGGCAGGAGTGCCGGCACAACACCTGGAGGGCCGATGTTAGCCTGAGTTAAACCCTTCTGCCGGCAGGACTGCTGACCCAGAGAGTGGGTTGAGCTCCCTCTGTCAGCTCCAGCTCCCCATGTGGGGACATGAGAGAAGCCTCCCATAAGGATGGTAAAGCATCAAACATCTGGGCGTCCCTTGGGCAACATCCTTGCAGATGGCCAATCCAATTTTTGCACTAATTTATTTATGCAATGCTTTTGACACTAAATAAATAAATTATTAGACATTTAATTGAATCATTTTTCCTTCCTATTTTGGTATATTTCTTACAAGCGGAATTTTTAACACTGTCCTATTGGAGAACCTGGTAGAGAATCTGCAACTAAGTCAGTCCCAGGATCTAATTCTCTGAACATATAAATATAAGATAAAGGTTTTATTTTCTTTTTAACACTGTTAAAGCCTGAGATTTTTTTATTTTTTTTAAAAAAACAATATTTCTATCAGTGATTCTCTGTGACCCAACTTTTTCTATACTCTGCAGCAGCTGAATATTCTGCCTCAAAACTTGCCCTTCCTCTCATTAGCAGTTTACCTGAGAAGTAGCTCCATAGCAGGTGTTTCTCCAAATGCTGCAGAAGTCCAACTTTCTCTTTCTCCCAGCCCTATTTACTAAACTTTTCCACTTTCATGTCTACCATCAAAGAGTTAACATTCTCTTTTCAGCTCCTTCTCCCTCCCCCGCCCCCCACATTGTTAACAACGACACCCGTTAGACCCGTAAAAGACACATCTGCTTTTTCTTTCTTTTCAAAACTCACTGTCTAAAATAGAAAAAAGAAACAAGCAAAGGAAAAAGTTTAAGGGGAAAGTCCATTTTGAGGTGTGGTCTTAATGTAACAGTCTTAAAGTTTTGCAGCATGTCTTGCAGGTGACTTAAGTTGTTTTCTTGACAACATTGATATTCTGTGTAAAAAATAAAAATTAAAAAGACAAACCGGTAAAAGAGAAAATTCAGAAAGCAGGATTTGAATAAGGAGGATGAAGTGAGTCCATTGAGGTTTTGAGGTACCTGCACCATTATCTGCATTCATTAGTCGGCACCCGAATGCTTGCTGAGATGTCCTCTTTTTCATCTTTTTCTCTCCTCTTTTTAATACAGTAGAGCAATGTGCTGGTAAAATTGATCCAATCAAAACAATAATAATAATAACAACAACAATAATAATAACAATTTAAAAAGTCAAGATTAAAATAGCAGCTGCATTCATGTGTGTGTTTGTGTTGGATTTGTGGTTTAACTTCTTCTCTTTTTTTATAAATCCACTGAGTCTGGAAGGACCAAAAAAAAGAAAGAAAAGAAAGTGAACCAGGATTTAGATACTTGATTCTTTGGGCAGCAAGTCCATGTTGGTGACGGAGGTCACGATGGAAACGAGGCAGTCCGAGGTAGTACCGTTTACCGCTTTGCGTATCTGAGAAATCCGTTCCTCTACACAACCCGCTGATAGGCGTGCCTCTGCATCGTGGTCCCAGCATTCCTCAATCGTGACACAAAGCTGCGCCAAACCCTGAATGAAGAAAAGGAAATTGAGATAGGGCTCAGTTTAGACTTTGTCTGGAAATAATTGTTTTATAGGAGCCCAGACTGCCTGTCTGAACGTATTTCCTGTTACGAACCATCACGAAGTTTAAGATCATCAGGAGAGGCCCTGCTCTCGATCCCACCACCATCGCAAACGCAATTGGTTGGGGGCCTTCTTGGCAGTGGCCCCCCAGTCTATGGAACTCTCTCCCCAGGGACATCAGACTGGCCACCTCCCTCCTGTCCTTTAGAAGAAAATTTAAGACTTGGCTTTGGGGCCAGGCATTTGATTAGTGGATTGTGGCAACTGGAAAGAAGACTTAGGAAACCGCAACACTGAATTAACTCAGTGCATTTCCTTCCCTGAGCTTATAGGCAAGTCAATATAATGGTTTGAGCATTAGCATAGCATTGGCAAGGACAAACCTCCTTAGAACAAATCTGCTTCACCAAGAAGACCATATGACAGGCTTGCCTTAAGGCCAGAAATAACTTGAAGTCATACAACCATAATATCTCAACTAAGTTCAGGACTGAGATATTCAAAACATGGCACTAATGTTCTATAAGCACAAGAAAATAATAGGTTTGGAGAGATCTTTGCATTTCCAGCAGGAGCTAAATCTTATTCTACACGGGCATGCATATTTTAGTTTTTTCCCAGAGCACTGTAAGGTGTCAATGTGCATTGCAGTCATCATTTAGGTGACTGAAAAGTGATGCTACATTGGTACTGCTGGTATTTGAAGAGTTTTGGAGCTTTTCAGATGAGCTGTTTTGTGGGGGCAAAGAAGATGAAGCAGCATTATTTGGCCTCATGATCTTGGAGGTCATTTCTAGGGCCATCATATATCAAAGTCAATTTAAACGCAAGTAACAACAATTGATTAAAAAGTTTGGAGTGGCATGGAAGAGGCAACAGGAATCCTAAGAATTATGCTAGAACACCCTTTCTCCGTGGGCTACTCAGGGAAGGAAGGGAGTGATGTATATGTATACAAAATGGATCATATTCCCAAGGCACCCTACAAAAGTTGCTCCTCTGAAAATATACACTAAGATACAAAGAGCAATTCTGGATATACAGTGTTCCCTCACTTATTGCTGAGGTTCCAGGACCTCTCGCAATAAGTGAAAAACCGCAATGTAGGGTCGCTGTATTTATTTTAATATTTATACATTATTTTAGTAGTTATATGCTATTTTAAGTCTTTATAAACTTAAAATAGGCGGGACAGGCCCTTCATGGCTGGAGGGAGGGAGGACTGAGGAGGGAAAGTGCCTTGGAGAGCGGCGGTTGCAAAACCCCCACAAAACAGTGAAAATACCAATATTTTAATTAATATTGTTTGAAATCCGTGAAACAGCGAGTCCGCAATAAGCGAACCACGAAGTAGCGAGGGAACACTGTAGCCAGACACTTTAAATGTGCAATCTATGATTCTGGTTGTTTTTGTCCCTTTTTAAAAACAACCAACTCCCCACCTCATGTGCCATATAACTAACTGCTTTGGAATATCCCTTCAAAAAGGGACTTGGTATGTTACATAGAGAAGACCTAATGTTAGCTCTTCCCTGATCTTAAATCTCTGCCAAGCATTGCATGCTGGACGTCAAAAGCTGTACATCTCTCTGGATGATACACCAAAACAACAAATAACCTTTGTGTGCCATATTAAAATATATAAACAGCCATTACCGAATGTTTAGTCATGTCCCTGTTGCCCTCAAAGGTAACTTTTTAAAGATAACATTGTTGTGAGTTCCAGACTCAGATCTACAGTAGAGTCTCGCTTATCCAACATAAATGCGCCAGAAGAACTTTGGAGAAGCGAAAATGTTGGATAATAAGGAGGGATTAAGGAAAAGCCTACTAAACATCAAATTGCGTTATGGTTTTACAAATTAAGCACCACAACATCATGTTTTACAACAAATCGACAGAAAAAGCAGCTCAATACACGGTAATATTATGTAGTAATTATTGTATTTACGAATTTAGCACTAAAACATCGCAATGTATTGAAACAGCCATAGATCCGGGTGGGAGGCAGACTGCATTGGATAGTACAGAAAGTTGGTTGCGGGAAGTTAGATAAGCGAGACTCTACTGTACTTCTATTTCCTCCTGTCCTTGCTACCTCCCCAATGGGTGCTTAGAACTACTGCAAGCTGAATAAAAAAACATTTTAATCCATTTTATGCCTCAAGACAGTTTCTTTCTTTGGCTTGAAGGGGGCATCCAGTTCTCTACATCCTTATCTCAAGTTGCTAAGAAAGGAATTCTAAAGTATTAATGAGAAAAGACGTACAGGATGTTTAAGCCAGTGATCCTTGAATGCAGGGCGCATCTTCTTGTGAACGACCACCTCCTGGAGGTCCTCAAGGGATGGATGCTGTCCTATCTCTTCTTCAAAGGGCAGCATGTACTCATCCACAGGACCTGAATTTGCACAGTAAACCAATGGAACAGACAGCTTAACTTTTGTGTTTAATGCTTGATTGGTGGCTCAGTAGTAATACAAGAAAGCATGGAACTACATGCTTCACAAATACCTATCGCATGTTAGTCCATGAAGTGCAGAATAAAACAACAGTCAATATTGAAACTGCAAATCTGAAAAATCCTGGGTACCTCTTATAAGACGTATCTGCAATGAATCTCAGAAGCTCAAACTCCACTTACCAGAAGTTTTGTCTTCACTCATGGATCATATTTGCAAATACTCAGATTGCCTGTCCTTTTTACCAAGGGCAAACCTCCACTTCAACTTGCTATAATTGGGTTGTTGTGAGTTTTCCAGAAGCATTCTCTCTTGATGTTTTGCTTGCATCTATGGCTGGCATCTTCAGAGGACATCTGCTATAGATGCAGGCAAAACATCAGGAGAGAATGCTTCTGGAATATGGCCATACAACCTGGAAAACTCACAACAACCTAGTGATTCTGTCCATGAAAGCCTTTGATTATTTAGAATCATAGAGTTGGAAGAGACCACATGGGGCCATCTAGTCCAATCCCTTGCCATGCAGGAAAAGCACATTCAAATTACTTATTTCATCCATACCAAACAACTTGGTTAGAACCTTTTTGAGGGAAACAAGTTGTCTTCAGTAACCATGTTTGAATTGTGTTTGCTATCTTAAACCATAATTACAGCGGGACACCATTAGTTTGGACTTACAAATAATTTAACCACAACTAGTTGAAAAAAGAAGTGAATGCTTCCACTCACCTCCCCTTGCTTTTATAGACCTGAAGTGTGACAGCTTGAGCTTTATCCAAGACCATTTCTACAGCATTACATTATGATTTGGAGGCAGAAAACACTCATTTATCTAGATTATGATCCCATTCTCTGGGCATCAAAAACTACAAATATGTTGCTGGCAGTACTGAAAACACAGACACAATACTCTAAAAGAGAATAAAGCACAATGGCTTCTATCCAACATTCGCTGAGCGAGCATATTACAAGCATTGGCATTGTTCCATAAACAATCATGCAACCAACAGACAGCAAGCTCATGTAGCAAATTACAAAGTCACAATAAATGGGGGAAATATTGTGCAACCAGAATCAAAGTATTGTACTGAACATTTTGAAATAGATACAACCCATTTCAAATAAAAGCAAATATTCAAGCAGAATATTATTTTAATAAACACACACACAGAGAGAGAATCACATTGAAAATGTCACCAAACTCAGTCCCTTTCCACAGCTGCATAAAATCCACATTGAACTGGATTATATGGCAGTGTGGACTCAGATAACCCAGTTCCAAGCAGATATTGTGGGTTATCTACTAAGCCTGGGCAATCATGTTTCTAAATGTTTCTAAAGTACTTACAAAACTAAAGTTCTGGTGGTGAACATTTCAGAACTCTAACAAAACTTTCCAAACTTCATTATTATTTCATTATTGGCGATTTTTAAGACAGAACCAATTAGGAGCTGCCATTTATAATTAAATTTTGAAAGTTTTATTAGAGTTCTGAAAAGTTCACCACCAGAACTTTAGCAACACTGTAGAAGCAAAGCACCAGCGCCACCTAGTTTTCACCACCAGAACTTTAGTTTTGTAAGTACTTTAGAAACATTTAGAACCATGATTGCCCAGGCCTATATATCTACCTTGATATTCTGGGTTATATGGCTGTGTGGAAGGGCCTTCAGACAGCTCTGAAAGGATGAACAGAGCTTTCACCTCTTTAAATGAAACCTGCTAGCAAATCATACAAACTTTAGATGATTATTTACATATGTTAGTTACTTCGTTATACAACCTGTCTAACACAAGGTGAAACCCTATTCCGTGATCTACTTTTCAGTTGGCTAGGAACACCCCTGCCCTCTCTGGCTTAAGCCTCAATTTGTCTTTTGTATTATTTTATTATCCACTAGCTTGGGTATCCGGTGTTGCCTGGGTTATTTGAAAAAGTCAATGTTTTACTTGTACAGTATGCATAAGGTTGTGGGTGAACTACATCTCACATTATGCCATGTTAACCCTGAAAAAAATAGGTAGTTAAAGTTTGTTTGTTATGTTGGGCAAGTTTGCTCTGCATGTATCATCGGTGGGGTTCAGTGTGCCCTCTGGCTGTTGGGTAAACTACAACTCCCACCATGGTGAGTCAGTCCCCTCAAACCCCTCCAGTTGGTTGTGTTAATCATGAAGGTTCTGTGTGCCAAGTTTGGTCCAGGTCCATCATCAGTGGAGGTCACAGTTTCTCTGGTTGTGGGCGAACTACAACTCCCAGAAAGGAAGGTCAGTTCCCCCTAAACCCCTCCAGTAATCAAATTTTAGCATATCAGGCATGTTCCAGGTCCATCGTTGGTGGAGTTCAGACTGCACTTAAATTGCAGGTGAACTAGACCTTACAACTCCTATAAATCATGGTGAATTCTCCCCAAACCTCTCTAGTATGTTCAGTTGCTGATAAATTCCCATTTGCTATGTGAAATAGAAAAAAAGATAGGAAAAGGTTAAGGGAGAGGCAGTGAGTGGGGTCATGCAAATTCCACACCAATGGAGAGAGAAAGAAACACTGGGATTCCTATGATGGAGGAAACACATAAACTCTAGGATGAAATTGCCCCCTTATGAAATCCTTCACTTGGGTGATGGGAAGTATAGTGTTTGTGGAGGACGTTGGCAGGGCTCTTGTACATGTTCATGATGCTCACTATAACCTGCAATGTCATTAGAGGGAGGGCCATTGGTATCTCTTGAGTGGTGGGAGCTACAGCTGTTTGTGGAGGCAGGCGTTGTCTGTGTAAGTGGACACCCCAGCCACACATACACACACTTTCATTTTTTATTATGTGTCTGGATATATATATATATATATATATATATATATATATATATAAAAATGGGAAGTGCTCACACACACACAAAATGGCCACCATACACACGTCACAATACCAAGCATGCGCAACATTATAATCCATGCCCCCTCTGCCGCTTCCAGAACACTCCTGAGGGCAAATGCACGCCAAAACTACATTTCCCACACACACAAACAAAACCCAGGGCCACTCATCCCCACCCCGAGGTACATCACCCACCCACTAAAACACCCCAAAAACCAACACAACACCCCCAAAACATCCCCCAAAAAACAACATTGACACGCATGCGCAAACAACCCCACACACAACATGGCCGCCATAAAACCATCACAATAACACGCATGCGCAACATCCAACGCCATGCCAAACATTCCTGACACCAAGGAAGCCACATCCTCCACGCGGCCCCCGGACCACACCAGCACGGACGCCGCATGCCACCCAACACCAACATCCCGGGAGGACGCCGCCAAGGTCCCGCCCGCACGACCCTCCACCAGGACAGCCAACTAAACGCCGAGGGAGAACGGCACACCCACGGGACTACAACTCCCAGAGGGCTCCGCGCGGCTCACTCCAAATAAGGGCGGAAACAGCACCGGAAAAAGGCCACAATGGCCACGCAAAGCCTTCTGGGAGCCGTAGTCCCCTAGCAGCCCACGCCTTCTCCGAAAGCAGCCACAAACTACCGCCGCCATAGCCGCTTCCTCCGCCCCCTCCGCTGCCTCCTCCCATCCTCCCAACTGCTTCAAACAGCCCCCCCCCAGCCACATACAGGGAAAAAAACACCAAGAAAAAGGTAAGATTAATCAACGACAGAAAGAGACAGGGAGAGAGAGAAACAGAGACACAGAGAGAATTATACAGATACTATGATACAGACAGAGACGGAGAGAGAGAGAGTGATAAACAGAGAATGAAAGACAGCATGATAGAGAAAGAAAAAGAGAAAGAAAAAAATAGAGAGAGAATTATACAGAGGGAAAGAAACAAAAAACTGATATAAAGATAATTAGACATAGAGAGAGAAAAAATGATGGAGAAAGAATGACAAAAAGATACACACAAAGACACATACTACTACAGATTGATACAGACCAGGACAGAGAGAGGACACAGAGAGAGAGAGAGAGAGAGAGAGAGACAGAGAGAACATGATAAACACACAGAGAGAGAGAAATACATAAAGATCACAACTTAATACAACAGAAACAATGACAGGGATAGACAGACAGATAGACACAGACAGATAAATAGAGAAAAATACAGAAAAACAAACATTAGACACACGTATGCCCACCCCACTTACATTCCTTTTCCTTCCTACTTCACCTCTTTCCTAACTTTACTATCCACCATACTACACAACATCAATACAAACCCTTACATACTCAGACTTAATCACATCTCCAAAATAGGGCACAGCAACGCGTGCCGGGTTCAGCTAGTGTGTGTGTGTGTGTGTGTGTGTGTGTGTGTGTATGTATGTGTGTGTGTATATATATATATATATATATATATATATATCTGACATTCTTTTAACAGGAAGGCAAGAATTAAACAGGAAGGCAAGAATTAAATTAAATTTACAAATGGGAATTTCTCTCCATTAAGTTGTGTAAGGTCCCACTGTATTGTAGAGATTCCATTGTGGCATGGGCCACGGTACTTTTTTTTAAAGAAATATAGAAATGGCAGAAATTATTTCTGAAACTTTAAACAGAACAGAGATTTGGATACTCACCGTCAGCTCCTGTGCACCTGGAGACCAACTCCCACAAGACGAGCCCCATTGCATACATGTCTATTCTTAGGAAAGCGTCTCTCTGGAAGTTTATTGCTCCCTCTAAGACCTCAGGAGCCATGTATCTCCTTGTTCCCACCTGAGGCAGAAAAACAACTTCAGTCATTGAGACAGAATGGCAACAAAGGAGGAGGAAAAGCTGGCCACTCTCAATGAGAATGTTATTACCCTCCACAAGGATCCGAACTATTAGCAAAAAAGTAGAAATTTACTCTTTGTGTTTCAAACTGTTAAAGCTGCAAGGATTTCAATATGGAAAATCACTCATGGCATAGCTATGAACTATGAAAATTGAGATTAGAGGCTGGATAGCTCTTTTTGACTAAAGCTCAAATTAAGAAAATCTGGGAGAGATAGTAACGTCTGCAAGGCTGTGTAGTAGTCTTATTTTGCTTGGAGAAAACACAAAAGATACAAAATGGGAATGGTGTTTGCTTAAGAACAGAGGCCCCATCAACAGTAATGTTTCTTAAACTTAGGAAGAACTATTCCTGTTGCAAAAAGAGGTGACATGAAACAAAATCTCTTTGTGAAGTTTCAGTTGTTACCTGTCCATGGGTATCTCCTGGAGGTTTTCCAGGTTCAAACCGTACAGCCAATCCAAAGTCAGCTAGCACGGCTGTCAAGTCACTTTTCAACAATACATTTTTGCTCTTGAAGTCCCTACAAAAAGAAGAGCAGCAGGGAAGGAATAAAGAGTTGTTTAATATACTCCACATTTTTGAAAAACAGCAGCTGATCAATAACTGCACTTGACAACAATCTTCTTTTGTTTGTGGTCTACAGGGATTTTTGGACTGGCTGCACAAATACAGAAATTTCTAGCAAGGGAAAGTTTAATAAACCAAACAAAGAGAACTTGGAAGGCAGATCATCCTACAGGACAAACTTCTGAATTCCCTTCTCATTCCACCACCAGAAGGGACAGAGAATTTCATCTATGCTGATGATCGTGCCATCACCACTCAAGGAGGGAGCTTTGATACAGTTGAACAGAAGCTCTCCGAAGTTTTAGGTGCTCTTACCGCCTATTACAGGGAAAACCAGCTGATTCCTAATCCATCTAAAACACAGACGTGTGCTTTTCATATTAAGTAAAAACAAGCATCTCGAGCTCTTAGGATTATCTGGGAGGGAATCGCACTGGAGCATTGCAGTGCTCTGACCGACAAGACCGTGCTCTGACTGACAAGAAGCACTGCCTGAATATCAAGCAAAAAGTGGGTACTAGAAAGCTGACCGGCACAACCTGGAGATCACAACCAGACATAGTGGTCGGCACAACCAGACTCTGTTGCTGAGTATGCATGCCCAATGTGGAGCACATCTCACCACACTAAAACAGTGGATGTGGCTCTTAATGATACATGCCACATAATCACAAAATGTCTACATCCTACACCACTGGAGAAATTATACTGTTTAGTTGGTATTGCACCACCTGACATCCGCCAGGAAGTAGCAGCCAATAATGAAAGTACTAAGGCAGTGACATCTCCGGCCCAACTCCTATTCGGATATTAGCCAGCACATCAACATCTTCAATCCAGAAATCATTTTCTAAGCTCTACAGAGATACTTGCAGGAACATTTCAGCAAACGAGAGTCCAAAAGTGGCAGGCTAAAACCTGGAACCTCAATCCATGGTTGATACCAAATGAGAGACTCCTTTCTAGACACACAGAAGACTGGGCAACTAGGAAGGCACAGACTGCACCCTGGCACCAAGAGATGTAGATCCACCCTTAAAAAATGGGGGCCACAAAGTGGAGTTCACGACATGCGAGTGTGGAGAAGAGCAAAACACAGACCACCTATTACAATGCAACCTGAGCCCTGCCACTTGCACAATGGAGGACCTTCTTATAGCAACACCATTGGCACTCCAAGTGGCCAGCTACTGGTCAAAGGACATTTAGTATAATGCCAAGTTTTAAAAACTTCTATTGTTTTTAAAATACATTTCAACTATATCCTCTGTTTGCTTCTGATACAATAAATAAATAGCTCTTTAGACCAGTGTTTCCCAACCAATGTGCGAGAAGCTCAGTTACAGTGTCTAAATGGATGCTCTTTGATTGTGTGTTAACTATAAATCCCAGAAACTGTATGTCAAGGTCTATTTTCAGAGACATGTGGGCATAGATTATAAGTTTGGCCTGATCCAACATTGTTTCAGTCCACAGTGGTCTCTGGATATAGGTGAACTACAACTCCAAAACCCAAGGTAAATGCCCACCAAACTCCTAGTATTTTCTCTTGGTTATTCTGTGTCTTTCTGCCATTCCTGCCAGGATATCTATGTTGTGTTCATCGAAACAGGCCCAGGTTTCACACTGGGTGTATAAATACATTTAAAAACATATTAACTATATGAACTGTGTTAGGTGCCATTTTGTGTCATTTTGGTTGGTGGTGTGCCCCAGGATTTTGTAAATGTAAAAAGTGTGCCGCGGCTCAAAAAAGGTTGGGAAACACTGCTTTAGACAATGTTTTCCTTGAGAAGCTCAGTTACAGTGTCTAAACGGCCCGATTCCTTTCAGAGAGAAGATTATATTGGGCACACATTTTGCCCTTACCTACCCAAGTAAAAGTCCTGCTTATTAAGTCATTCCCAGACTTTCCAGCATTGTCAATGGGGGTGGAGAGAAAGGGATGCATATAATTAAATTACAGACCTTAGGCAGCAGATGGCAAGCCCATGTGTGCTCAGCATTATAATTCTCCTGCCATCAATTCAGTTCACTGTGGCAACCCTGCCGGTCAGATCGCAGGACAACTGGGCGGGGGCATGCGAGATAATTAATGAGGGCAGATACAATTGTTTTCTGAAATGTCCTGTCAGAATCTGTTACAAAAAGGGACACCGCAGCAAAGGGAGAGAGCGTGCACGCACCGGGGTAGGGAAGAGTTCAGTGCATTCCCAGGGCACAGGATGCCTTATGGGAGGACTGTCCCTGCAATTTCAGAGGGGAAGCAAGAGTGCAAGCTCTCCCCCCACTTGTGCTGGAGGCATGCTAAAAATGGGAGCACAGATTTTTAAAAATGCTTATTTGCATAACTGGAAAGGGGAGGGAGGAGGGAAAATGTGACAGTCCCTATTAAGCACTGAAATTGTTGGATCATTTCACTGTTTGCTTTTTATAAACCTGCCTGTTGGCTTAAAGATTCTTGCTAAGGGATTAAAAGAACCTGCAAAAACTATTTTGCTTACTGATTGGGAAAGTGTTGGCTTCTTAAGGCCTCCCACAAGGCAATTTGTTGTTCACCACTTTTTGAATTAAGATTTTTATTGTTTGCCTTCAAGTTGTTTCCAGTCTAGGCTGACCCTAAAGCGGGATTCGTTTGGAAGGCATTTGTCATTGCCTTCCTCCATGGCAGAGACCATGTCGTAAACATATATTTTGATACAACAGAAACAATGAGGAGGCAGTTCTTCAAATAACAAAATCCCAAGCAGAGTCCCAAGCCATTTTATTGACTCTATTTAACAGAGGTTGCTTTTGACAATTGTATATGTTTGGTTTCATGTAAATGTGTTACTGATTTTTTATGCTGATGTTATGCATTGTATGTTTTGCATTGCTTGCTATTTTGTAAGCCACCCCGAGTCCCTACGGGGTGGCTTACAAACATTTTTATATGTATTGTCAAAGGCTTTCATGGTTGGAATCACTGGGTTGCTGTGAGTTTTCAGGGCTGTGTGGCCATGTTCCAGAAGCATTCTCTCCTGACGTTTCACCCACATCTATGGCAGGCATCCTCAGAGGTTGTGAGTTCTGTTGGAAACTAGGCAAGTGGGGTTTATATATCTGTGGAATGTCCAGGGTGGGATAAAGAACTCTTGTCTGTCCGAAGTAGGTGTGAATGAAGATGGCGAGGCTTTGAAGCTGCAAGGCCATTCAATGCTAATCAAGCTGGCCAATGGCAACATTCACAACTGCCTCAAAAAAGAGTTCTTTCGCCCACCCTGGACATTCTACAGATATATAAACCCCATTTTTCTAGTTTCCAACAGACCTCACAACATCTGAGGATGCCTGCCTTAGATGGAGGCAAAATGTCAGGAGAGAATGCTTCTGGAACACGGCCATACAGCCCGGAAAACTCACAACAACCCAATGTTTTTATAATTTTACTACTACTACTACTACTACTACTACTGGATACCAAGTAATACTGTCCTACATGAATAAATGCTAGCTCTTATGTCCCCACCAGAAAGACCTCAAGCCCCAAACTAATATGGGTCTATGAAGAATTTGGTGTCAGGATTAAAATTTTAAGAGATTACTCATTTTTAAATGTATCTTTTCGCTTTTGTTGGGGGGGAAACATAAGACAAGAGGTGTGTAATAAACAAAATCAAAAAGACAATTTCTGCATTGATCCACTTCTTGCCTGCAGCATATTCTTACTGCACATTAGAGGGCAGTGCTGCACCAAAAAGCACAAACAATATTTTTCACACTTTCTACAATGGAACCTTTTTCATTTGCCATGGAAGCCACATGCTACAAAAAAAACTGTGCAGCCTCTTGTAGGATAGTTCTGTGTGGCCCCTGAATCCTTTCTTGTGGCTCTCGGAGTCCCACTGTTGTGTGAGGACAAAATAGCCACACATATGGTATCCTAAGCTCCTCAAATAAAAAGTGTGATGCAGGTATTCATTCCTTGCCATTTATCCTTTCCACCCTACATTTCCTTTCCTTCTCTTGTTCACTAGGTCTACAAAACCATTTCCCCAAGATAGCACCCTCAGACGCAGGCATGTAGCCAAGGGGGGGGCTATGGGGGCTTCAGCCCCCCTCGAAATTCTCAAGGTGGTCCGCGAAAAGGCCTTACTGGTACATTATTTAAACTGTTATGTTTATTTATATCATGATCTGATCACCATGCTCATTATATCCCACATTAATGGGGTTATTGGGATAACAATACAAAAGGTTTGCTAGGGTAGACCCTCTTCCACCCCGTCTCAGCCCCCAACCAAACCCAGCCCCGAATCAAAATCCTGGCTACGGCCCTGCCCAGACATGTTGCACTATAACTACAATGATCACAGGTGAGCACAGCCGCTGGTAATGGTGCCGTGGAATTATAGTCCAATACATCGGGAACACCACATTGCTTTTCAACATTATTTGTGTTTAAATAATGCAGCTTTGCATTTAATGTAAGCAAAAACCCAGTCTTGTCATAATGTAAAGGTGATATTCCTTTGTTCTCTATTCTCTTGTCGCATTTCTTTGTTCTGCATTCTGTTGTAATTTGCACTTGTGGCATGCACCAAGAAGGGCTTGCTCAAGAGATGTCTACCCTCCCCTTTTTTTTTGTCTTTTGTACTCAAAAGCAACTTTCAAGACTGGCTCATTTCAAGGGAGCTAATACAACTTCAGCAGAACACATTTGTTGTGCTCAATAGGCAAAAAAATTGTTCAAAACTTGTTCCAGCGCTGGTGCTTCGAATCTGAATGCCTCCCGAAATTTTTGGAAAAAATTCAAAATTGTTTCAGATTAATTCCGAAATGTCAGAATGGCTTCACTAATGGCAGACATGCATGCGCAGTAAGAAAGACACCCAGTTTGGACACCAAACGCAGAGGGAGGGAAACACATCCGTGTCCAAACTGGGGTAAAGACCCAGTTTGGACACCTATGTCTTTCCCTCCCTCCGCGTTAGGTCTAATGCAGAGGGAGAGAAACACATCCCCCTCCAAACTGGGGTAAAGACCCAGTTTGGACACCTATGTCTTTCCCTCCCTCTGTGTTAGGTCTAATGCAGAGGGAGGGAAACACATCCCCCTCCAAACTGGGGTAAAGTCCCAGTTTGGATGCCTATGTCTCTCCCTCCCTCCGCGTTAGACCTAACGCGGAGGGAGGGAGAGACATAGGCATCCAAACTGGTAAGGTCTAACGCGGAGGGAGGGAAACACATCTAAAACATCTGGATGCCAATGTCTTCCCCTCCGTGTTAAGTCTAACGCGGAGGGAAAGACAGCCGCACACAGAAAGGAAGGCCAGAGAAGGGAAACCCACCGATTCCTTTCCGAAAATGGTGGAGGCTTCGAAATGGCAAATTCACTTCCGGGTTGCTTACATCACTTCAAAACGGCATAAAAAGTGGATTTATTCCAAATTCATTCTGATTTTAGAAGCATTTTGATGAACTTGATCAGGCCTAGTGCTCACAATGCATCATAGAGTTGGAAGAGACCTTGTGGGCTATTCAGTCCAACCTCATTCTGCCAAGAAGCAGGAAAATCATATTCAAAGCACCCCAACAGATGTCCATCCATCTTCGGTTTCAAAGCCTCCAAAGAAGGAGCCTCCACCACACTCCAGGGCAGGGAGTTCCACTGTTAAACAGCTCTCACTGTTAGGAAGCTCTTCCTAATGTTCAGATGGAATCTCCTTTCCTGTAACTGTACTCTACATAGAACCACACAACACTGTCCTTAGAAGATAAAGGTTTTCCCCTGACATTAAGTCCAGTCGTGTCCAACTCTGGGGGGTTGGTGCTCATCTCCATTTCTAAGCCGAAGCACCGGCATTGTCCATAGACACCTCCAAGGTCATGTGGCTGACATGACTGCATAGAGCGCTATTGTCTTCCCACAGAAGCGGGAAGACAATATTGATCCGGAGATCCACAGGTTCCGAGCACAATTCAAAGTGCTGGTTTTAAACTTTAAATCCCTATATGATTCTGGTTTACCTTTCCGAACGTGTTCTCCCCTATGAACCATCACTTCCCCACTCCCTCCTTCCCCCTCCCCACCCTCCCTCCTCCCTATTGTGTCGTGTTATTCTCGCTTCTGTTGTGTTACTTGAACTTCTGTAAACCGCTCCGAGCCTTCGGGGAGTGGCGGTATACAAGTTTGAAGTAATAAATAAATAATAAGTAATCAAGGACGCTAATATCATTGGGAGAGGCCCTGCTCTCGGTCCCGCCACCTTCTCAAGCGTGTCTGGTGGGAACAAGAGACAGGGCCTTCGCTGTGGTGGCCCCTTGGCTATGGAACTCTCTCCCGAGCGAGATCAGATCTGCCTTCTCCCACTTGTCTTTCAGGAGGCTAGTGAAATCTTAGCCTTGGAATAAAGCATTTCCAGAATAAGGGCTGGAATTGATTATTGACCAAAGTGAACAACCACTTGCGAACTGAGTTGAACATGATTTTAGTTTGGCGATTTGGCTTAAATGTACGTATTTTATCTATTGTATTATTTATTTATTGTATTTTAATCTTGTATGGTTGTAGGTTGTTTTAATTGTATCAGTAGCATTGAATTCTTGCTGTGAGCTGGTCTGAGTCCCTCTATGGAGGGGAGAAGATCAGGATATAAAAGTTTTAAATAAAGAAATAATAAACTCATAAATAAGCTGGGGCTGACACCGGGAGCTCATGCCGCTCCCCAGATTCAAACCTGCGACCTTCCAGTCAACAACTTCCTTATGGCAGAGATTAATGGGAGAAAAACAACTTCAGGCTCAAGGGGTAGCCAATGGATCTGTTACAATGGGAACAACAAATACATTATTTGTTTGATAGCCACATTTCCCATAACTGGTCCAGGCACACAAGATCTTGTCCAATGACAAGCCTGTACTAGAAAGAGGACTCTGTACCTGGGTGGCACAGGGAAATCCCTGGATGGCAAAGTGACTCATAAATCTTTGCCGGTCTCTGAAAATCAATTATTTGGCTGAGCAAAATCATTGAACAAGGGTAGGAAGGCTTTAGCTCTTCATCTCTGCCTTTTTACAAGATTTGATACCCAGATATGGTATTTTAGAACATTTCTTTATATGCACATTGGGCTTACAACCTATGGAAGATCTTCAAAAATGATCCTGTACAACCTTGAATCTAATTCATGGTCCCACTTGCAGGAAGGGAGATCCAGATTGTGAGAAACGTCTTGCTGAACTATTCCAATTCCCTCTAGCAAGCAACCAGGCAGATGCTTTTCGGAAACTCACAAGCAGTGTGTAAAGAGCTAGTAGACCTCTCCTTCTGTCTGGTTGAGAGATATGTTGTGAAAGATAACACATGCGTTCTGTCATTCTCTCAATACAGAATTGGCCTTGCATTCCAGAAACTACATCATAGATGCAGAGTGGGATATTTCACCAGGAGCCATGTTGCCATTATCTATGCAAAAAAATAAGAGACATGCCTGTGTGCGATAGCAGGTTTGTGTCCTCCTTTACACCAAGGGACATCTTCATGCAGGTAGGAGAGTCCATGAGCCATTGTTTCGGCCATATGGCAGAGTTCATTCCAACTGATAATGTTTCCCTTCAGGTAGTCAGTCAGAGAGCCCTGGAAGGAATTCAACAGAAAATATCACATTTTGTCAGAGACCCTCATTGGAAGTAGTTGTTTACAAAGCATACTATAGTGGCAATGGACACAATCCAAGGAAAACAATACACTTTATTTATATTCCGCTCTTCTCACCCCGAAGGGGACTCAGAGCAGATTACAGGTGCACATACTTAGCAGACAATCCCTGCCGTTTCCACATACACACATATAGACGAACAGAGGCAAACTCTGGCCACCAGGGGGAGCTAACGCACTCCTCATCTCTCAGCGTTCCCAGCGTCCCTTGTTGTTCCTTCCACATTTGTCAGCGTTCCTGGAGTTCTTTAATGGCCTCATAATTCAGTCAAAATTTGCCTCCCCACTTAATGTGGTACCTTTATCTCCTACTTGACAGAGGCAACTGTGTTTCAGGCTGCAAAGGTCAACAGCAGGCTACACTTAAAGGTCGAGCACCCACTTCGACCCGGACAGGCCTCGAACTCATGACCTATTGGTCAGAGAGATCTTATGCAGCTGACACTTAGCCAGCTGCACCACATTCCCAGAAAACGGAGCACTTTAAGATGCTTATATAAAGTCCAGACACTAGAAGTACTGAGTTTATCCCACGCCTTCCAAGAAGGCGTAGAATAAACCTACTGTCTAATTAATTTGCCAATATGGGTTTTCCTGGTTTCTGGCAAATTAATTCGGGATTGTCCAGAACATCATCTAGACAATCCGCTTTTTATTGCAGAAGTTTCTAGGGGCTGTCTAAGTCCGCCCTAGGAAAGGCTCCAACTGATCCTATACTGACAGTGCTACAAGAGTTGAATGAAAAGTAATGCCTCCACCTTTGTTACTTGGGTTTGGATGGGAATATTTTAATACATCAAACGCAGAAATAATCCTTAGAATGTGCTCTTTAACTACCACTATTCACTTTTCCACATAATCACCAGACAATTGGATACATTTCTGCCAACGATGAACAAGTTTTCTGAAGCCTTGCACGGAAGAAAATAATCGACACTCTGTTTCCACAACCAGGGTCGCATAGTTATCTCAACGTCTTCATCAGAAGCATAATGATGTCCCTGCAGACATTCTTTCATTATCAGGAACAGATGAAAGTCAGGCAGTGCTAAATCTGGACTGTATGGAGGATGCAGTACAGTGGTGAGATTCAGTCTCTGAAGTTCTGCTGTGGTGGCATGTGAAGTGTGTGGTCACAGGACATCCAACTCAGATGTTCCCACCTCAATATCTTTAAACATACTCGCCCAACGATCCAAAGTACTCACATCAACACAATAACCATAAGCAGCTTGTATTCTCCGATGAATCTCCTTTGGGGTGACACCTTCTGCTGTCAAGAATTCAATGGCTGCACGTTGCTTAAGTCTCATTGACCTACCGTCTGCACAGGCTTCCATACTTTGCACTTTAACAACACAACTGTTCAATGCTAAGGCTTCCCACAAAAATGGAACTGTAGAGGGGAGTCTACTGAACTAGCCAGTACCTGCCGCATAGCAGTACTGCCATCTGTTGAGGAGTTACGAAGGTGGAAGCATTACTTTTCATTCAACCCTTGTAGTACTAAGATGGAACAGCTGAAGACTAGTAGTCCTAAAAGGACCTGACCTGCCCTAGCTCTATGCAAAGGGAGATAGATGGGGGAAAGTAGCAGGTGAGCTATTTGTTATTGTATTTGTTTTTACGTCAATTTACTTCCAGACTTTTTTGTAGCTACCAAGATGACAGCGTATTCACATATCTCTTACCTTGTCATGAAAAGCTGTGATCAGCCACAGCTCTGACTCCAGGTTGCTTCCTCGCTTCTCTGCTGCAATAAACTGCAAGAGGTTTTCATGCTTCATGCCTGGGGTGTTGAAAATCTCCCGCTCGCTCTGCCAAGATTGCTTATCCTACCAGGGAAGATGGAGGAAGGAGGCAGAGAAGAAGAGAAGTGGTTGGAAAAACAAGTCCTATGCATCTGCAATATAATCCTGGCTGTTATAGATCAGTGGTGGGAATCATGCTGCTGCCCAGCGGTGATTAAATGCGGCGCTCTAATCTTGGCCAGCACAATATGTGATGAAGAATATCAAGAACAGAAACTAGAGGACCATACATTTCCCAACAATTTAATACATAACATCAAAGGCTTTCATGATTGGAATCACTGGGTTGCTGTGAGTTTTCTGGGCTGTATGGCCATGTTCCAGAAGCATTCTCTCCTGACGTTTCACCTGCATCTATGGCAGGCGTCCTCAGAGGTTGTGAGGTCTGTTGGAAACTATGAAAATGGGGTTTATATATCTGTAGAATAATGTCCAGGGTGGGAGAAAGAACTCTTGTCTGTTTGAGATAGGTGTGAATTTTTCCATTGGTCACTTTGATTAGCATTCAATGGCCTAGCAGTTTCAAGGTCAGGCTTCTTACTGCCTGGGGGAATTCTTTGTTGGGAGGTGATTAGCTGGCCCTAATTGTTTCTTATCTTTTTCTGACTGTTGTTCTTTATTTACTGTTATAATTTAGACACCTTATACTTTTAAGGAAAATGTTTTTTTCGCCCCTCAGGCTGCGCCCTATCTACCCACATCTGCAAATTAAGTAAGATTTAAGCAAACCATGTACAGAAATTGAGAAAAATAGCTGCAATTCTATGCACCTGGGAATACTGTATATACTCGAGTATAAGCCCAGTTTTTCAGCCCTCTTTCTAAGCTGAAAAAGCTCCCCTCGGCTTATACTTGAGTAATTGTAATTTATTATTTTTCTGTTATTAGAATTATTTTATTACATTTATTATTTTACTCTATTAATTACTATTATTATTACATTTCCATCACTTTACTCTATAATTATTTTTATTACAGTTATTATTTTACTCTCTTTATTAGGTTAGAATAATGGTTTAATCAGAGTTTAATCAGAGTTGGATATTATTCCTATACGGTTCTGGCCCAGTTTACCTGTCCGAACGAATTCTCCCCTACGAACCATCAAAGACATTAAGATACTCCGGAGAGGCCCTGCTCTCGGTCCCGCAATCTTCGCAACCGCGACTGGTGGGGACGAGAGAAAGGGCCTTCTCTGTGGTGGCCCCTCGGCTGTGGAACTCTCTACCAAGTGATGCTAGATCTGCTCCCTCTCTGTTGTCCTTTAGGAGGCTGGTGAAAACTTGGATGTGGAACCAAGCCTTCCCAGAATAGGCTGAGATTGGCTATTGTCTGAATGAACGGCCGTGTTTACAGATCGAGTGGAATTGTTTTTAGTGGCGATGTGGTTTAATGCTGTTAATGTATTTTAATATGAGGTTGTAGTTGTTTTTAAACTGTATAGCATTGAATTTTGCTGTAAGCCGGTCTGAGTCCCTCTGTGGAGGTGAAAAGGTCGGGGTAAAAAAGTTAATAAATAATCTTAAATTACTTTTATGTAAATACTTAAAAACATGTGACCTACTGATGCCTCAATGTAATTTTATTGGTAATTATTTTTATTTTGAATTCCCCCCCCCCCTTGTCTCATACTCGAGTCAATACGTTTTCCCAATTTTTTGTGGAAAAATTAGGTGCCTCGGCTTATATACAGGTCAGCTTATACTTGAGTATATATGGTAATTCTCGTTGAATTCCGTGGGGCTTCCCTCTGACTAGACATGATAGAATTGCGCTGTTAAAATTTAGCTCGAGGCATTCAAGAGATATATAAAAGGACAAGGACTATGCAGACGCTAACCAGATTTAAACCTTTTTTGTGTATAATCTTAACAGTTACAGCTTTCTAATCTGGATTAGGAGAAAATATCCCACTAGTTAGTCAGAGCTGGCCTAGAACAGATGACATGGAAATCGCCTTCTGCAAATCCATCACGGCAAACAAATTGTGAAGGATTAAAGCATAAAGCGGAATGCCTAAAGATTTCTCAGGGTACAGCGACACTACAGGCATAAAACTAGTTCAACTGGCATTCCTTGACTTAGGGGAACTTTATTGTTTTGTGGTTATCCTGAAATGGATTAGAAATCTGTAATCAAGACTATTTAGTATCTCCTTCAAACTCCCAACACCACTGAGCTTCTGAACTTGCTGACCGAAAGGTTGATGGTTCAAATCCAGGGAGTGGTGTGAGCTCCTGCTGTTAGCCCCAGCTTCTGCCAACCTAGCAGTTTGAAAACATGCAAATGTGAGTAGATCAATAGGTACCGCTTCTGTGGGAAGGTAACAGTGCGCCATGCAGTCAGGTGAGTTTTCCAGGGTTTTAAAAAACCTATTAACTCCCCAGCAGCATTAGCCAGCATGGTGAGAAATTATTCATTATTTATGTATTTACAGCATTTCTACCCCGCTCTTCTCAACCCCCCGGGCAAATGCAGTTCAAAAAACATTTGTAAGGAGATGGTGCCCATCCTTCTTCTGAAGTATCATGAGGTTGTTCTTCTATATGTATTTATTGTTATGTACTTTGACATATTATTTCTTTCCCTGCTCATTATATTCAAGAACCACAGTCTTGGGATCTATTCTAATCTACATTCCAATAATGTCTCAAAAAAGATTTTGCATCTTTTATGAGATATCGATTCTATGGTAACTTGCAAGTTATTCAAGTTTTAAATTTCACCCTGGAACAGGGCCGGACTAAGGTAATTCAAAATAGTAAGCAAACATTATTTTGCCACCCCCTCGCTCTCTGGCCTCGTAGAGGGTGCGCGTGTGCACAACTAGCTGGCTCGGCACATGGGCACCCAGCACACATGCACACCCTCCATGAGGCCGGAAACTGAGGAGGAGGAGGGTTTGGCGGCCAGGGTCAGAGGCTCCACGCATGCGGTCTCCGGCCTCGTGGAGCTGCTGCGGGTGGCTCTGGTCTGATCGCATCCCTGAGAAGGGGTGTTTGGCGGCCAATGCATCCCGGAATATATGGCGCCCCCCGCGGGCACTTAGTTTGCATGCCGTAGGATCCGGCCCTGCCCTGGAAGCAATAGCAATCTGGGCTAAAATTATTGCTGATACTACAGTGGATTGCTATGGAGATGCTCTTAGGTAATTAACTTTTGTCTCATCTAAAATTTAGAATTTTTTAAAATATATATTGAAGATGTT
This sequence comes from Anolis apletophallus, assembly GCA_030556195.1. Taxonomy (NCBI): domain Eukaryota; kingdom Metazoa; phylum Chordata; class Lepidosauria; order Squamata; family Anolidae; genus Anolis; species Anolis apletophallus. Next base: position 13,493,188 of record JARBWK010000008.1, read on the forward strand.
ATATTTTCTTTTAGTGGTGTTGAATTTTATTAAGCAAGATCTATATGCCCATTATTTGACGTGGTAATTGTATATCATAGTACTTTTATATTGTATTGTAAGTGTATGGATGGGCTATGTTTATTAATGCACAGATTGTGACCTATGTCTCAACCAGGCCCGCACAACTTGTGGCCCTCCAGCTGTTTTGGACTTAAGTTTCCAGAATTCCTGACTTGACAACACCGGCGGAGATGAGCACCAACATCCAGAGGTGGACACAACTAGACTTAATGTAAGGGGAAACCTTTACCTTACATCTACAACTGGTCCTTTATGGATCAGTGTGGTACTGCTACTTCATATTATGGGCTGCAGGGGTTGTAGGTGCATATCCTAGTCTGGAATGACATCTACTGTTGACTTTACTGTGCCTGGCTTCTTAAGGTGGTCTGGATCATGACATCTACTCCTACCTCATCCAGGGTTTTATCATGTTACCTCACCCATTCGGCCTGCCCATTGTGTTCGATTTTAAAATATGTTCATTTGCTTTAACTTTCTTATTGTTATTGTATGTATTTTATTCTGATGTAATTTTGTAGTCTGTATTTTATATTTTACTCAGTTGTATTATATCTTTAGGCTTGGCCTCATGTTAGCCACCCCAAGTCCCCTTCGGGGAGATGGTGGCGGGGTATAAATAAAGTTTATTACTGTATATACTCGACTATAAGTCTAGTTTTTCAGCCCCCTTTTTAGGCTGAGAAAGCTCCCCTCGGTTTATACTCGAGTCAATATTATTTATTATTTTACTCTTATTATTAATATTATTTTTTCTATTTATTACTGTTATTACATTTATATTATTTACTCTATTATTATTTTTATTACATTTATTATTTTACTCTATTATTATTGGAAGGATACATACTAAGCACATTTACACTGAAGAAGGTTAGAATAATGGTTTCATCAGAGTTGGACAGTCTTATCTTAAATTACAGTTTTATGTAAATATTCAAAAAGCATTTAACCTACTGATGCCTCAATTAATGTAATTTTATTGGTATCTATTTTTTATTTTGAAGTTTACCAGTAGCTGCTACATTCCCCACCCTCGGCTTATACTCGAGTCAATAAGTTTTCCCAGGTTTTTTGAGGTAAAGTTAGGTCCCTCGGCTTATATTCGGGTTGGCTTATACTTGAGTATATATGGTATTTATTATTATAAAACCAGCCAGACTATTTCCATCATATCTTGATTTATATAGGAGTGAGTTAATGGGTGCCACCAATGCTGAGGACCTTGCAATCCATATCAAGAGCATTGGTCCTGTAAGCCAGTGTTTCCCAACCAGTGTGCCGTGGCACACTAGTGTGCCGTGAGCGATCATCAGGTGTGCTGTGGGAAATTGGCGCAGCCCCCTCCTAGCAGCCCCCTCACAGGTTTCCAAGAAACAAATTGAATCTCTTCGCTTGGAAATTTTTTGTTTTTTACTATTTTACTGGATTTTTCGAGAGTCGTCCCCCCACCAACACCCCCCACCCCCAAAATGAACTATTTATAACAGCTTTATGACATCCATAGTTAACTGGAAGCAAGTTTCACTCAGGGTGAAATTTCACAAAGGTCTGGAGAACAAGCTCTATGAGGAGCGGCTTGAAGAGCTGGGAATGTTTAGCCTGAAGAAGAGAAGGCTGAGGGAAGACATGATAGCCATGTATAAATATGTTAGAGGAAGTCATATATATGTTTTGTTCATCGAAACAGGCCCAGGTTTCACACTGAGTGTATAAATACATTTAAAAACATATTAACCATATGTATTAGTGTGTTAGAGTGTACTTTTGTGTCATTTTGGTTGGTGGTGTGCCCCAGGATTTTGTAAATGTAAAAAACGTGCCGCAGCTCAAAAAAGGTTGAAAATCACTGCTGTAAGCAATTATTTGCCAGGTAGACTCATCGGTGAGTCTAGCTGGCATTGGTGAAAAGGATGCAATTCCACACTCACCTGTATGGGGAAGATTTTCACTGCTACATAATCATTCATCAGCTGTGCCTTCCAGACGCAACCAAAGCGGCCTCTTGCCTTGATCTCTAGCAATTGCAATGGCTTAAGTCCAACCAGAGGAGACGGCGGTGGTAGCCCCGGGTCCTAAGAAGAATAATTGGGCCATGGTATGAATAAACCGAAGCAAAGTCGGAGGTTGCTAAGATGCAGCAAAAAGCAGTTAGATTGACAAAGTCTATTCAGGCCATTTTCAAAACAGTAGCAATAGGGAAAGGATATCCCAGTGGTTCCCAACCTTTGGTCCTTCAGGTGCTTTGTACTTCAACTCCCACAATTCTTAATAGCTGGGATTTCTGGGAGTTGAAGTCCAAAACACCTGGAGGACCAAAGGTTGGAAACCACTGGGATATACAAAGATAGCATGTCCTTGTTTCCAGGTTTCTATCATTGCCTGGAAATAATAGGATCTCTTTGCACATTTCCTACCCTCGGATCTTATGCATTCGTCCAGAACCAAATTCCAGTGAGCAACTAGGGAAAAGGGAAGAGGGGCCAATTAAAAGACAAGAAAATGTAGCAATTTTAGGCAAATAAGGCTTAGGAAACCGGAGTTCTTGTCTTCCTCATCTTGTTGTTTATTTGTTTAGTCGCTTCTGACTCTTTGTGACCTCCTGGACCAGCCCAAACCAGAGCTGCTTGTTGGTCGTCATCACTCCCAGCGCCTTCAGTCAAGTCAGTCACTTCAAGAATGTCATCCATCCATCTTGCCCTTCCTTTTTCCTTCCATTTTCCCCATTTTCCTTCCATTTCCCCCAGCATCATTGTCTTCTCCAAGCTTTCCTGTCTTCTAATGATGTGGCCAAAGTACTTCATCTTTGCCTCTACTATCCTTCCCTCCAATGAGCAGTCGGGCTTTATTTCCTGAACTATGGACTGGTTGGATCTTCTTGCGGTCCAAGGCACTTTCAGAACTTTCCTCCAACACCACAGTTCAAAAACATCTCTCTTCCTTCGCTTGTACTTTTACCACCTCTGGAAAGAAGACAATGCTTTTAGTCAGCTCCTTGTGAGCACATCTCTTGGGACTTGAATACTTCCCCCCCCCTTTTCAAAAAAGTTTATGTTTATTTTATTTATTTATTTACTTTATTTATATTCCGCTTTTCTCACCCCTAAGGGGACTCAGAGCGGATTACAGATACACATACTTTAGCAGCCAATACCTGCTATTTCACAAACACACATATAAACGAACAGAGGCAAACTCTGGCCACCAGGGGGAGCTGATGCACTCCTCATCTCTCAGCGTTTCCAGCGTCCCTTGTTGTTCTTCCGCATTCCTGGAGTTCTTTAATGGCCTCATAATTCAGTCAAATTTTGCTTCCTCACTTAATGTGGCACCTTTATCACCTACTTGACAGATGCAACTGTCTTTCGGGCTGCAAAGGTCGACCGCAGGCTACACTTAAAGGTTGAGCACCCACCTCAACCCAGGCAGGCCTCGAACTCATGACCTATTGGCCAAAGAGATCTTATGCAGCTGACCCTTAGCCAGCTGTGCCACATTCCCGGTGCCACAACTCCTTTATTTGCAGTGGCACAATGGGTTAAAACTTTGTGCTAGCTGAACTACTGACCTGAAGGTTGAGGGTTCAAATCCACGAGATGGGGTGAGTTCCCACCTGTCAGCCCCAGCTTCTCATGCGGGGACATGAGAGAAGCCTCCCACAGGATGGTAACACATCCAAACATCCCCTGGGCAACGTCTCTGCAGACGGTCAATTCTCTCACAGCAGATGTGACTTGCAGTTTCTCAAGTCACTTCTGACATGATAAAAAAAACTCCTTTCTGTTATTTAAGTTTTCCTCATCTCCTTTCATGTTATTTAATCTTCTCTGGATGATACATACTTGGAAATAAGTAATTGTTGCCTACATAAATCGTAGTGAAAGAAAATGCGCAACATCCTCTCTTTCCTATACGGAAAAGTATTGCCATAGCAAAATTTGGCCTTGATAATATTAAATGGCATATGCTGTCCAGGCCTGCATTTGAAAAGGAAGATAATATGATGTGTCCTCAATTTAAGTCAATAACCCAACACTATTGTATCTGTTCCGTGCAAATCCAAGGCTGCCTTTTTAAGAAACGGCGTTATGGATATTATATCTCCCAATGAGTTTGGTCTTCTACCCCTGATTCTGACTAAAAGCATTACTTTGGAAAGTAAAATCAGGCTAATGCACTGCTCTGAAAACAATCTCTCAAATGGAAACGGAACAAACTTAAAGTGGCTCTTTCAAAACAAACACAGAAGTAATGTTTCCAAGGTTTGGGTGGCTTAGACTTGTGACTGGCCGAATTCCATTTTCCTCCCACTGAACTGAATGCAATTAAAACAATCTAGCCAACGACTAAGAAAGGTTCCAGCGGATCCTATCTTGACAGGGCTATTTTCCATTTGAGGAGGTTTAAGAGAGATTTTAAAAATGCAACTCCACGCATGTGAAGGGAAGGAAGGAAGGAAGGGGGAGGGAAGGAGGAAGGAAAGAGGGAAGGAAGGAAGGACGGATAGGATGATGAGAGGAGAGCCTGAGAAAATAGCCCAAGGGGCTGCATCCAGCCCCTGGGTCTGGGTTTGCACATACCTGTCTTAGGGCCACTATAAAATGAAACCAGCATGAAAACATATAACAACCATTTAAATGTTAAATGCAGAAAACTAAACTTTGCTTTATATACCCGAAGCTTGTTTCAGAAGAGCTGACACTTGAGTTGATCTGCATGCCAGAAACCTTTTGTCCCTTACGCCAGTGTTTCCCAACCGCGGTGACATGGCACAGTAGTGTGCCGTGACGGACCTCCTGCTGTGCCACGAGAAAAGATCTCTGCCCCCCTTCCTTCCCCCCTCCTCCTGCCGAACTCCTGCTCCTTGGGGGAGGAGGAGGAAGGGCCAGGCGGAGGCGAAGAAAAAGAAGAAGGGGCCAGGGCGCCGCCTCCTTCGGCTGTTTCACCAGCCAGTCTCCAATCCACCATGACTCCTGGCCCTCGCTCACTGAAGCCGCGCGGAGGAGCCCCGCCCACTGATGCCCGTCCACCGCTCATGCTCCTCCTCCTCCGCATGGCTTCACCTTCAGCTGTGGGAGAGCTGAAGCCAGGGGGAGGGGGCGGGGCATGGAACCCCCTCCCTCTGCCCCCTCCCTCCGGCTTTGGCTCTCCCACAGCTTCTCCAGCCTTGAGGGGACAGTGCCAAGCCAGCTTTGTGCTGGCTATGCCACCACTGGCTTGGCATTGCCCCCTCAAAGCTGGAGAAGCTCTGGGAGAGCTGAAGCCGGGGAAGGGGTGGGGCATGGTGTGGCCTGGCTCCGCCCCCTCTCCTGGCTTTGGATCTCCCACAGCTTCTGCAGCCTTGAGGGGTCAGCGCCAAGCCAGCATTGTGCTGGCTCTGCCACCACTGGCTTGGCATTGCCCACTCATGGCTGGAGAAGCTCTGAGATTTACTGCCAGCTTCTTGTTATATTTTACCAAATCCACAGAACCTTTTGTTACAAGAGATTTGAGAGACATAAAATGACACTCTAACACAGTAAAGAACGGCTGGGGGATGGTGGCCTGCTGGGAGCAGCTGCTGGGAGTGCTGAAGCTGGGTGAGGGGCATGGCACGGTCTGGCTCTGCCCCTTCCCCAGCTTCAGCTCTCCCACAGCTTCTCCAGCCTTGAGGGCAGTGCCAAGCCAGCATTGTGCTGGCTCTGCCACTGCTGGCTTGGCACTGCCCCCTCAAGGCTGGAGAAGCTGTGGGAGAGCTGAAGCCGGGGAGAAGGGGCGAGGCATGGACTGGCCTGGCTCCTCCCCCTCACCCAGCTTCAGCACTCCCAGCAGCTGCTCCCAGCAGGCCACCATCCCCCAGCCGTTCTTTACTGTGTTAGAGTGTCATTTTGTGTCATTTTGGTTGGTGGTGTGCCCCCGGATTTTTTTAATGTTAAAAGTGTGCTGCGGATCAAAAAAGGTTGGAAAACACTGCCATACGCCATGGGATAGAACAGCAGTGGGATAGCTGGAAGTCCTATTCCAATATTAATATTTTTAGCCATTTTAGACAGCTGTACTTGAGGTTTGTTCAAAGCATGGTAGCCATGGGAATTTGCAGAACATATTGATGCAGCCAACCACTTCTCAGAGACAGTTTGTAGAACCTGAAAAAGTCTTAACATCTGAATCCACTATTAACTGTTAGATCTAGCTCAGTTCTTACATACCTCACTGATATCAACATGCCCGTACGGCGGCTTGCGATGACGGTACATCCAGAAGGCCAGGAGAATGGCGATGGAGAGGGCAATGATTGGAAGCAGAGAGTAAACCAGAATGTTGAGCAGAGAGGGAGTTGGTGGAGGTGGCTCATAGACAACTGGGGGGAAAATGAGGATAAGAGTATAAACGTAACAACAACAACAACAACAACAACAACTTTGTTTTTATACCTGGCCTCCAACTCCCCGAAGGGACTTGGGGTGGCTTACAAAGGGAAAACAAATAAAAACATATCACAATAAAACATAACATCATAAAAATAGTACCATACAGAACTATCAAAGTGCTGAGTTCAGACGGCTCTGGGTTTGTGCAAATTCCTAGACAGAGCTAAGGGAAAGTGCTAAATTCAGAAGGCAAAGCTGGGAGGATAAGGTATTCTTTATGATGGATGGCTACTGACGCCAGTATTCTGTCTTCAAAATGCTTATGGAGCTAGTTAGCTATTCCCAGCAAAAACCAACTACTTCTGAAGAAATAATAATAATTGCAATAATAATTGTTTTAGTAGTGATCATTTTAAAACACATTTATATCCCATCTTTCCCACTGGAACCCCAGGCAATAAGGATATAAAAGCTCATGCAAAGAAAGAAATAAACCTATTTAAGTCATTGTTGAGTATAATTAAATCGGCTACAGAATTAAAACCTTTTTAAAATAAATCCATTAAAAAGGCAAAAATAGAGTGTCACACTGTTAAAATCCCTTACAGCCAGTTCCTAAATCCGGTTAGAATAGTGAGGTTTTCACGTACAGATAAGAGAAGAGCAAGAAGGCAATTGTTTTTGTTCTGCTGGTTGCTGGAAAATAAAACTAAGGCAATCAACCTGTTGTAGCGAGCTTGCCTTTTGTCGTTAGGCAAATGGAATTCAGGACAATGCATTGTCAAAGGCTTTCACGGCCGGAATCACTGGGTTGTTGTAGGTTTTCTGGGCTGTATGGACATGTTCCAGAAGCATTCTCTCCTGACGTTTTGCCTGCATCTATGGCAGGCATCCTCAGAAGTTGTGAGGTCTGTTGGAAACCTGGAATTCCACGGATATATAAACCCCATTTTCCTAGTTTCCAATGGACGTCACAACCTATGAGGATGCCTGCCATAGATGCAGGCGAAACATTAGAAGAGAATGCTTCTAGAACATGGTCGTATAGTCCAAAAAACCTACAACAACACAGGAATGTAGGACCTTTGTTACTATAATGAAGACAAGGAATCTACCCTATACCGTGCAGCTGTGAACAAATCTACATAGGGACCATCGAAAGCAGCACTGTCCAAACATGAATCAAGGAACATGAAAGGCACTGCAGACTAATTCAACCTGAGAAGTCGGCCATAGTAGAGCTCCCGATGAACCAACCTGGACACAGCGTATTATTTGAGAACAAGGAAATGTTGGACTAGTCTAAAAACTACTGGACTAGTCAAAGATAAAAGACAATGGATTGGTTAAAAATTAGAACTTACTGTAAAAGGGAATTTAATGTAGAGCTAAACATGACATAGAGACAGAATGATTCAACTTTCTCCCCCCTCTATACCCTCGCAGGGACGCAAAGGACTAAGAGATAGTCGAAGAAAAGAGAGCGGGCCTGGAACCAAACCTCTCGACCTCCGAACACGAGCACGCTTTTCACACCCCTTTTCTATCTTTCAGCTATAGCACCCACACGAGGGAAAGGCCCCGGCCCTTCCTCACTGACAGCCTTACTCTTCATCTCAAGCTCTATCTTTCTGACTTTCTTTTCTGTTCCTCCAAAACTTTCGAAACCCCCATCTCGACTCGAGATGGTTGTATGTTGTTTGTCTATATTATCTTATGAAAATCAATAAACTTTATTTTTTTTTAAAAACTACTATGCCAGACTACACAGAAAAACATTGAAATCCACAGACTATCTTAACACTCTTGATGGTTCATAGGGGAGAATACGTTCGGACAGGTAAACTGGGCCGGAACCGTATAGGGTTTTGTAGGTTAAGACCAGCACTTTGAATTGTGCTCAAAGCTAATTGGCAGCCAGTGGAGCTGGCGCAACAAGGGAATCGTACGCTCCCTGAACCCCGCTCCCGTTAGTAGCCTGGCTGCAGAGCGTTGGACTAATTGCAGCTTCTGAGCAGTCTTCAGAGGCAACCCTACGTAGAGAGTGTTGCAGTAGTCTATATGGGATGTAACCAGAGCGTGGACCACTGTGGCCAAGTTCGACTTCCTAAGGTACAGGCGCAGCTGGCGCACAACTTTAACTGTGCAAAAGCTCCCCTGGCCACCGCCAAAACCTGAGGTTCCAAGCTTCCAGTTCCAAAGCCAACCTTCTTGAGCTAGAAAGATGAGTTTAAAGGATATTATGTACATGATTCTCATTTCACTTGTAATAGGACAGCCGACTGGACTCTGTACCCGATTGTTTCCAGCAATGCCTTGAAGCCGTGACTGGTTTGCTACGAGCCAGTTGTTTGGGAGTGAACCCGTCGAAGACGGAGATCCTTTGGCTGGGTCACCCGGGGGGGGGGGGTGAGCTCCAGCTGCCTGCTCTGGATGACGAGGCACTACACCCGTCACCCTTAGTAAAGAGTCTGGGGGTCCAGTTGGACCCGCTGCTGACGATGGAGGCTCAGGTCTCCACTGTCAGCAGATCCGCCTTTTTCCATCTGCGGCAGGCAAGGCGGCTGGCGCCCTATCTCTCCGGAAATGACCTAGCCATGGTAATCCAGGCGACAGTCATCTCGAGGCTAGACTACTGTAACACCCTTTACATTGCTTTTTCTTTGTCGGTCATCCGGAAGCTCAAACTGGTGCAGAACGCAGCAGCGAGACTCCTGGCTGGAGTACCGGCCAGGGTCCATATCACTCCAACTCTGCAACAACTGCACTGGTTACCAATCGAGCACCGGATCATCTTTAAGGTGTTGGTTTTGACGTTTAAGGCCTTGCATGGTCTGGGGCCAGTGTACTTAAGAGACTGTCTACTCCCATATGTTCCCAGAGATCTCTCCGATCAGAGGACCTCAACCTCCTGCAGATTCTGCCTCTGCGAACCATTCGTTTGTCTTCAACTAGACAGAGAGTCTTCTCTGTTGCAGCACCATGCTTGTGGAATAGTCTACCACCTGAGGTGCGAGCAATCAGCGAGCTGCCAGCTTTCCGGAAAGCTTGCAAAACGGCATTGTTCCGGCAGGCATTCAGCCTCTAACTACTCTTGGTTATGGCAGAACATTTTGGAAATTGTTTATATTTTATTGTTCTTATGCTCTCTATTTGTATTTCGATATGCTGTAAACTGTCCTGAGCCAACTGGAAAGGACAGTATACAAATCGAAATAATAAATAAATAATAAATAAATAGTGAGGAGACTTCTACATGCATGTTTTACATCACGAATGACCTGCTTTTAGGAATCATCGTGTTCTCACATTTTCATGGCATTTAAATATCAATCGGCTGAGATTTTTATCTTGACCTGGGTAAATCTGCTGATATAATTCACTTCTCACAAACATGACTTCTGCAGTGACACAAACATTTCAGAAGAGTTTCAAGAAGACTTTATTTTCTTTGCCTACGACCTGGAAAACTGCTGTGCGACTAACCTCACTTGGAAGATTGGAAAACTAATAAAATACTTTCTGTACAAATCACCTTGCATAACTTCTCAACTCCACGCTCTACGATGTCACCACTCTATAATCAGGTTCCATGGTTTGGTTGTCTAGCCGGGCAGGCAAGGTTAGCAGAAACCCGCTTTCTATACAAAGTTTTTTTTGTTCTTGTCGAACAAAAGCCTCACCTTCCGGACCGCTGACTTCAGGTAAGTGAGTGAATTTCTCATTGCAGTAGTTCCCCTCACAGCAGCAGAAGAACACTTGTGGACTCTCTTCCGTGGCCACACATTCCTGCCTGTATATTACGACAACACAAAAGAAAGGAGGATTAAAGCCAGTCGATTTTTGAATTGCCCTCAGAAGAGAGTCAACGTCAGTATAGAAGTGATTTAACTTCTCATATTTACTGCCAGCTTCTTGTTATATTTTACCAAATCCACAGAACCTTTTGTTACAAGAGATTTGAGAGACATAAAATTCCCTATGTGAGATTTCAAGAGCCCTTAAAGAGCACAAGAAGTTTGCAGGAGGTTATTAGAGGTATAATACTAATATACTAGTAAGTATCGCTCTAATATTCTCAGGTTTCAAGAACACATGCCCACACAGTTTTTTTATCGTTTATTTTAAATGAAAGAAAGCAAACTGACAAGACCTTTTTCAACACTACACAAAGAATCACTGTTTTTGTAAAAAAAAAAAACATAATACAAAGCCTGAGTTGAATGAGTTGAAATGCCAACTGCTCCATAATGTCTGTCTTGCAAGTGTAGGGAGAGCAGAGATGGAGATAATGGCATGTAGTAGACATATGCAATTTAAAAAATGGTTCTACGCTGATACTTTGTTCCTAAAGTCCTTTCAAAATTTTGGGAGTAAAAATTTCAAAACTTTATGAAACTTCTGAATCTTCGTAAGCAGGGCCGTAGCTAGGATTTTGATTCAGGAGGGGCTGAGTTTGATTCGGGAGGGGCTGAGTCTGAGTGAGAGAGGGTGTACCCTAGCACAGTGTTTCCCAACCTTTTTTGAGCTGCGGCACACTTTTTACATTTGCAAAATCCTGGGGCACACCACCAACCAAAATGACACAAAATGACACTCTAACACAGTAATACATATAGTTAATATGTTTTAAAATGTATTTATACACTCAGTGTGAAACCTGGACCTGTTTTGATGAACTCAACATATATATCCTGGCAGGAATGGCAGAAAGACACACACTTCCCACACAGAATTCCCATAACCAAGAGAAAATGCTATAAGAGTTTGGTGGGCATTGACCTTGAGTTTTGGAGTTGTAGTTCACCTATATCCAGAGAGCACTGTGGACTCAATGTTGGATCAGGACCAAACTTGGCATGAATATTCAATATGCCCAAATATGAATGCAGATGGAGTTCAGGGGAAATAGATCTTGATATTAGGGAGTTGTAGTTGCTGGGATTTATAGTTCCCCTACAATCAAAGAGCATTCTGAACCCCACCAATGATAGAACTGGGCCAAACTTCCCACACAGAACCCCCAGGAGGCAAGAGGAGGTCTCTACTTGGGGAAAGGGAGGCGGGCCTTTCCAGTGCATGGAGAGGGAGAGACCAAGTAGACAATGGGTGGGGAGGGGGGTGTTTGTAATTTTGTGCCTTTATCGAGGTAGGTTTCTTAGGGTTTTTATACTTCAACACACTAGACTCTCCCCCCCCCCTTTCCTGGAGGCTCCAATTTCCCACGGCACACCTGATGATCGCTCACGGCACACTAGTGTGCCCCGGCACACTGGTTGTTATCCCAATACTCCCATGCATATGGGAAATATTGAGCATGGTGATCAGATCATGATATGAATACACATAACAGTTTAAATAATGTACCAATAAGGCCTTCTCATGGACCAACCTGAGAATTGGGAAGGGGGGGGCTGAAGCCCTTCAAGCCCCCCCCCCCCCGTGGCTACATGCCGGGTCGTAAGGGGTTTTTTTCCATTTCAGAAGGGACTTAAGAAACTGCAAGTCGCTTCTGGTGTGACAGAAATAGCCATTTGCAAGGACGTTGCTCAGGGGACGCCCAGATGTTTTTGATGTTTTACCATCCTTGTGGAAGGCTTCTCTCAAGTCCCCATATAGGGAGCTGGTGCTGATAGAGTGAGTTCATCCATGCTCTTCCCAGATCCGAACCTACGACCTGTCAGTCTTCAGTCCTGCCAGCACAAGGGTTTAACCAACTGTGTCACCGGGGGCTTCATAAGTGCATACCCTGGGAACAGCAACAAAAAAGCACACTGTATGGTTCAGATATGTGGGTGACACCTTCACCATTTGGAGCCATGGAGAAGAAGAACTAAACAGGTTCCTGGATCACCTTAACAGCATTTATCCAAACATCCAATTCACCATGGGGAAAAATGAAGGAAAACTGCCTTTTCTAGATGTCTTGGTCATTCGCAAACTAGATCAACAATATACAGAAAACATACACAGTGGTATCAGAGGGGTCACCAAAAACCATTGGAAAACACAGTATTTTCTGTAGGTCATGTGTGGGAACTTTGGCCCAATTCTATAATTGGTGGGGTTCAGAATGCTTTTTGATTGTAGGCGAACTATAAATCCCAGCAACTACAACTTCCAAATGTCACGGTCTATTTTCCCCAAACTCCACCAGTGTTCACATTTGGGCTTATTGAGTATCCATGCCAAGTTTGGTCCAGATCCATCACTGTTTGAGTCCACAGTGTTCTCTGGATATAGGTGAACTACAACTCCAAAACTCAAGATCCATGCCCACCAAACCCTTCCAGTATTTTCTGTTAGTCATGGAAGTTCTGTGTGACAAGTTTGGTTCAATTCCATCATTAGTGGGGTTCAGAATCTCTTTGATTGTAGGTGAACTATAAATCCCAGTGACTACAACTCCCAAATGACAAAATCAACCCCCCACCACCAGTATTCATATATGGGTGTATCGGGCCTATGTGCTAAATTTGGTCCAGTGAATGAAAATACATCCTGCATATCAGAAATTTACATTATGATTCATAACAGTAGCAAAATTAGTTATGAAGTAGCAATGAAAATAATGTTATGTTTGGGGGTCACCACATCAGGAGGAACTGTATTAAGGGGTCGCGGCATTAGAAAGGTTGAGAACCACTGGCATAGACAATAGTATCCCTCTAGTTTGCTCTATTTATCTGTCTGTACTGCTCTCATTCTTTTCCCCCTATTATTTCCATCCTGCAGTTTAAGGTCTATTATTGATATAGCTGTAGTGTATGAAACATCAGTGTCTTTAAAAGAGTGACAACTATGCACACTATGCGTTTTCAAGCCATTTGTAAGTCATGTCCTCTCATGGGAAGAATGTATCCCATTTATTGCCTTTCCCCATCTTCAGAAGTATTAAGGTGTAGATATCTCATGCAAAAGATCAGCAGATATATGATTAGTTTTTTACAAAAATCTACTGTTTATACATTTATCCGTTCAGTCAAGATGCCTTGCAGGTTTAAGCAATATTTCCATTTGCTTTTGCTTGAGCTCATAAAGACTCCAGACTTAAAAGAGTGTTTGTTATTCTACAGGGAGTAAATGTATGTTCTGCTAAATCTCTCAGTCTGGGTGTTATGTGGGTGAGTGGGTTGGAAACCACTACTCATATGATATTTGTTATTTCAGTCAAAACTGACTCCAATGGAAATGTTTTACATCTACACAAGTGGTCCCCCCCCCTCTTCTCCATATTTCTTATGGAAAAGACATGCCACATAATATTTCTGGGGACTATCCTGTGAATGAAATAAAACATAATTAAGGACCGCTCGTTCTACAAATGAATTTTCGTGATCTTTTCTCAGATAATGTCCTGCAACACATCATCCTAAGGAGCACAAATTGAATCTCAGCTTAGATCTCACTATTAAATACCATAACCATCTTGGCCTCGTAACAAACAATTCAAATCCTAAACTCAATGTTGCACAGATTCATATAAGCCTGTCATTCCCAAAGTGGGCACTACTGCCCCTGGGGGGTGCTGGTGCGATCCAGGGGGGCGGTGATGGCCACAGGCGCATTTGGGGGGCTATGAATCACTGTAAGGGGGCAGTGAAAGCATGGCTGGGTTGCTGTAGTTTTCCGAGTGTCCATTTTGGAGGGGTCGTGAGGCCGCCTCCTTTGACCCCACCCCCTCTACCTCCTCAGAATGGCGGCCGGGCGACAGGCTCCCCGCAGGGCCAGAAACTGCCTGGGAGCCTGGGTCACGTGGCTCTCGCCGCCTCATAACAAACAATTCAAATCCTAAACTCAATGTTGCATAGATTCATATGTCAACATTTCTCAACCTCGTGGTTGGAACCACCCGATGAAGGGGGTTTCAGAGGGGTTGCCAAAGACCATCGGAAAACACATGTTTCTGATGGTCTTAGGAACCCCTTTGTCAGAGAAGGCTGAAGATCTCTCCACCTGTCCTTCTCTTTCTTTTTGGAAACAGAATCATCCCACCAAAAGCCCTCCTCTTCTGTGATTGGCCAGCCTCTCAGCCAAGGAAAGGGCTGTTTTTGAGATTTCAAGCATGGAGGGGAGAGCAGGTGTGCTCGGCACATAGCAGCATGGTGTGCATGTGCAGGCAAGGGAGAGCATGTGATACTAGAGAGAGGCTTGCACCAGCTAGTTCCTTCAAGACATAGGGGTTCTGTGTGAGAAGTTTGGTCCAATTCTATCATTGATGGGGTTCTGAATGCGCTTTGATTGTAGGTGAACTATAAATCCCAGCAACTACAAGTCCCATATAATGTAGTCTGTATATAATGTAATCTATATATAATGCAATATAAAGATATTTATTCATTTATATATTTCATATATTTCTACCCTTCTCCCCACAAGGGGACTCAGAACGGCCTCACACAAGCATCAGAAGAAGCTAACACACAATACCATAAAAATTACAAATCACAATAAAATCATTTAAAACATTGTACAACATCAGTAAATTTAACAATAAAATAACGTGCCAGTAAAGCAAAACCAAGTTGGGAGAATCCATGTCAGAAAACCCAATTAAATTAGACATTTTTTTCCTCTCTGTCTACTTGGTGCCTTAAAAAAAACAACAACACAAACAAACAAAAATTAAATCCTCAAACAAAACAAAAAAACAATCACAAGAATTAGGTCTAACGTTAAACTATACACATTTCTGGATAATCCTTGAAAATGACAATAAGTTTTATTTTCACTTGACACAAAAACATTGGGTGGTTCACAATGCTACACAAGGTAAAAACCTCTTGCGCAATCTCTCCGACATCAGGCACTATCTGAATTTGTCTTTGAGGCTGAGCTGGATGGGAGTGGGCAGAGCTGGGTGGCCTTCACTTCTGTTTCTGAAACCCAACTTTGTGTCCCTCCAAACATTTGTTTTAAAAAGTCAACTGTAATAAATAGTATGATCACAGGAAAAATCTGAGGACACCTCCCATTTTGAAGCCCATACCAAGAAACCATAATCCAAAATGAATATGCATATTGGCTACAAAGAAAATGACAAGTTGGGCAATTAAGGTTTGACTTCCTCCAAATATTGTTCATTGTAGGTGAACTATAAATCCCAGCAACTACAACTCCCAAATGTCAAGGTCTATTTTCCCCAAACTCCACCAGTGTTCACATTTGGGCATATTGAGTATCTGTGCCAGGTTTGGTCCAGATCTATCATTGTTTGCATCCACAGTGCTCTCTGGATGTAGGTGAACTACAACTCCAGAACTCAAGGTCAATGCCCACCAAACCCTTCCAGTGTTTTTTGTTGGTTGTGGAAGTTCTGTGTGCCACATTTGGTTCAATTCCATCATTGGTGGAGTTCAGAATGCTCGTTGATTGTAAGTGAACTATAAATCCCAGCAACTACAACTCCCAAATGATAAAATCAATTCCCCCTCCCCCCAACACCACCAGTATTAAAATATCGGTGTATCGGGCCTATGTGCCAAATTTGGTGTAGGAACGAAAATACATCCGACAGGGCCGTAGCCAGGATTTTGATTCGGGGCTGAGTTTGTCGGGGGCTGAGACTGGGTGAGAGAGGTCTACCCTAGCAAATCTTTTGTATTGTTATCCCAATAATCCCATGAATGTGGGATATAATGACCATGGTGATCAGATCATGATATGAATAAACATAACAGTTTAAATAATGTACCAGTAAGGCCTTCTCGCGGACCACTCCTGAGAATTTCAGGGGAAGCCCTAAGGCCCCCTGGCTACATGCCTTACCCGGCATACCAGATATTTACATTACGATTAATAAAAGGAGCAAAATTACAGTTATGAAGTATCAACATAAATAATGTTATGGTTGGGGGTCACCACAACGGAGAAACTGTATTAAGGGGTTGCACCATTAGAAAGATTGAGGAACACTGCACTAAGGAGAGAAACAGTTACATTATTTATGCCACTTTCTCTCCCCCCCCCCCAATTTTGTAATGCTTAATTTGTTCCTTTCAGTTACTTCCAGAGAGGATCCATTCAGCTGCTTATGTTATATATTGAGAGAATGCTTTAAGGCAGAGGAAGGAAAGAAGACAAGGCAGAGCAAGCTATAAACAAGAATAATTTTTGTTTTTCACTTAGTTAATAAATGATTAAAAACATTAATAATCATGTTAACAATAAAAACAGCAAAGAAAAGCTGTTACTGGAACATCTGTACTTTTGCTTGCCAGTTGTTGCAATCTCCTCCAGAGTATCCACTTGCAAAAGCTCTTCCTTTGCAAGCAGGCAAGCAACACAGACAACACAGACCTTCTGTTCCAGCATTAATGAAAAGTATCAGTTTTTCTGAAGGTCTATCATGTCTCAATTAATGGGTCAAAACCTGAATTGATATCAGTGGGAGACATTACATCACAGAGTATACTTATAATTCTGGTCGTGCTGAGAAATTATCTGTTTACGAATACTAATTCCCAAAACTATTGATTGGGTTAAATTTGAATACATTGATTCCTGAGATAATGGAGGGTCAACTCTAGATTTGACTCTTTGGGATAAAATTAGAAATCACTGATTCCAAAACTTTCGTTCCCAAAAATGTTAGAATCTCTTTTCTAGAGGACTAGAGTCAGGATGGTGTAGTGGTTTGAATGTTGGAACTATGATCCGGAGACCAGGCGTCGAAATCCCCAATCAGACATGGAAACTCATGTACAAACTTGGGGCTTACTCTGAATCAACTGGTTGGTCCTTGTGATGAATTTCTGCCAATTACTTCAGAATAGCAGTATCTTCAATTACAACAAAGTTGTTATACAGATATGGCCTTGCAAACCTGAGTACCTCATTAGAAAAGCTCACTTTATTTATCGTGTCAGAAGCAACTTGAGGATCCAGTTATAATGTGTTTAAAATCACAAACAAAGTTTAAAAACTTGCATTATACTCAATTTCCTTTGACCAGAAGCTGGCCACTTGGAGTGCCTCTGGTGTCACTGTGAGAAGGTCCTCCATTGTGCACGTGGCAGGCCACATTGTAGTAAGTGGTCTGTGGTTTGCTCTTCTGCTCCACATTCGCATGCTGTGGACTCCACTTTGTAGCCCCATTTCTTAAGATTGGCTCTGCGTCTCGTGGTGCCAGAGTGCAGTCTGTTCGCCTTCCAAGTTTTCTGTGTGCTCAGGAGGGAGTTTCTCACCTGGTATCAGCCATGGATTGAGGTTCAGAGTTTTAACTTGGCACTTTTGGACTCTCCCTTGCTGAGATGTTCCTGCGAGTATCTCCCCTTGCATTTCATCTCCTAGCACAGTGTTTCCAAACCCGGGGGTCGGAGCCCCTGGGTGGGTCACCAAAGACCATCAGAAAACATACATCTCTGATGGTCTTAGGAACCCCTTTGGCAGAGAAGGCAGAAGATCCCCCCACCTGTCTTTCTCTTCCTTTTGGAAACAGACGTCTTTGGATGGGTCACCAAAGACATCCTCTTTTTGGCTGATATCTGAACAGAGGATGGGCCCGAGATGTCAATGCCTTGGTCCTTCGATTACAGGCTGCTACTCCCCGACAGATGCCAGGTGGTGCAATACTGGCTAAACAGTGTAATTTCTCCAGCAGTGTAGGGTGCCGACACCTATGACTCCTCGAACGCTTTCATCAGTGCTGTCTTCGCTCAATCCTAAATGTACACTGGACTGACTATGTAACGAATGTTGCTGTCCTTGAGCAAGCAGGATTCACCAGCATTGGAGCTATGCTATTGAGAACACAGCTGCACTGGGCAGGGCACTTCTCTAGGATGGAGGACCACCGCTTCCCAAAGATACTACTCTATGGTGAACTCACCACGGGTCAGCGCAAAAGAGGCGCCCCAAAAAAGAGATATAAGGACTCCCTGAAACAACATCTCAGGCTCGGCCAGATTGATCACCAACTATGGTCCACCCTGGCCTCACATCGGGAGGCATGGAGATGCACTATCCACAATGCTGCGGCCTCTTTCGAGAAGACATGCCAAACAGGTCTCAAAGAGAAATGATAATGCAGAAAAAAACGCAACTTGGAAACAACATCACCCAAGGAGACTTTCTGCTGTGGTTTCTACAACTGGACTTGCCTATCTAGGTTTGGCCTTTTTGGTCATCAACGCACTTGTAAAAAGCATGGGATGAGTCCTTCCTAAGAATCTTCGTTCGTGAAGTAATGCCAGCGACCAGATAGAGAGTAGGGTGTAGACATCCTGTGATAATGCGGCCTATCTATTTAAGGGGCACATCCAATGTTTCAACATGCTGAGACAGACCAGTAGCCAGGGGGGGCTTGAGGGGCTTCAGCCCCCCCCCCCATTCTCAAGGGGGTCAGTGAAAAGGTCTTACTGCTACATGGCATGGCGGCATCCTTGTCCACGCCTGGGCCCTCGGTGCACTCTTGTTTATTCATATCATGATCTGATCACCATGCTCAATATATCCCATATGCATGGGGGTATTGGGATAACAATACAAAAGGTTTGCTAGGGTAGATCCTCTCTCACTCAGACTCAGAATCCTGACTACAGGCCTGTGGTGAGATGTATTCCACACTTGGTATGCATATTCAGCAGCAGAGTAGCAAAGCTTTTGTATGGCATTGTTTCTAGTGTCCACTGTTTTCTTGATATTCAAGCAGTGCTTCTTGTAAGTCAGAGCACGGTCCAGAGCAACTCCAAGATATGTTGGTGTGCTGCAATTCTCCAGTGGGATTCCTTCCCAGGTCATCAGAGGTCGATTTGCTTGTCTGTCCTTAAGATAAGCACACATCTTCATTTTAGATGGATTAGGAATCAGTTGATTTCCCCTGCAATAGGCTGCAACAGCACCTAAAGCTTCGGAGAGCTTCTGTTCAACTATTTGAAAGCTCCCTCCTTGAGCGGCAATGGCACAATCGTCAGCATAGATAAAACTCTCTGTCCCTTCTGACAGTGGCTGGTCATTTGTGTGAATGCTAAACATTGATGCAGCAAGCATGCTCCCCTGAGGCAGGCCGTTCTTCACTAAATCTATGTGAAAAATGAAACTGCAACCTTTTTATAAATATGTATTGTGGATCAATAAATGCAACTTTCTGAGCTTTGGGAATGAGTAAAATGAATAGCAGCTAGATCCATCTTGCATAACCAGTGGATTGTGTATTTTGCCTGTGATCTATGGATACATAAAATCCATATGATATCTGGGATATAAACTCCAGCTTATAAAAGCTAACACTCTTATATGTATTAGATGACACAATATTCATTAAGTCAAAGTTTTCAGTAGATCCACTAACTGCTGGTGATGTAATTCTCTAAATGCACCTCTCAAGGATATGTTTTGGTTATGCCTGGTTAGAGTTATTCCTTTGGGGGAAATCATCCACTGAAACAATTTTGTTTTAAACCATACTTGACTTCCTCATACTGTTATGGCCTCTTAAACTCTTTGCCTGCATCTTGAAATGGATTCCCTGTGCCCTTTCAGAGGCAAAAATATTTCCATTTCACTGCTGGAGACCCAAATGGCCACCATTCGATAGAATAAAAACCTTATCATCATGCCAGCATTCGAACATTGAGAATATAGAGTTATACCGTTGACATTTAATTGGCTATTTGGGTGTCTTTTCTAAAAGTTTGGGCACTGAAGGCTTCGACTGAGGCAGTTTTAGCTTATTTGTCAGTATATACTTTTTATTCTTTCTTCCAATAAGACCAAAAAAGAAAGGAAAATGAATATAATTTTTAACACAGTTTCACTTCCCTTTAGCAAGTTTTTATACTGCTTAACTTAGAATCTTTTTTACATAGATCTGAGAAGTAATTGATAGAGATGGCTGTGAACTTTCTAGGTTGTATGGCCATGTTCCAGAAGCATTCTCTCCTGACATTTCACCTGCATGTGAATTGGACCAAAACTCCCACTGTGGGGGGGGGGGGGAACTTGCAGATGAAACATTAGGAGAGAGTGTGTTTGGAACATGGCCATACAACCCAGAAAACTCACAGCAAACCAATGAATGCGGCCGTGAAAGCCTTTGACAATAAATTGATAGAGAGTTGACAAAAAGAAAAAAAAATCCCTTTCATGAAGTTTCTATTTTTAGAATACAATGTCCCCCACCGTAATTTTAGATTATGAAATGATGTGCCAACAGCAATTATTACATTTGGTTGACATTTAATTGTAACTTTTGTGGTTTATATTGCCTACAGCAATACTTTTGCTGTAACTTTTGACATTTAGTTGTAACTTTTGTGGTTTGCAAATTTTCATTTCTGCAGGTAAAGGGCGAAAGAGCTCTCCAAGATTTTTAAAGTTGTTAGACTTTACTAACCCAAAATCCTTCATGTGGATTGGACCAAAACTCTCACTGCAGA
The DNA here is from genome assembly GCA_030556195.1 of Anolis apletophallus. Lineage (NCBI taxonomy): Eukaryota > Metazoa > Chordata > Lepidosauria > Squamata > Anolidae > Anolis > Anolis apletophallus. The sequence continues at coordinate 13,513,979 of JARBWK010000008.1, forward strand.
AAAAAATTGCTGATCAGAGGGTTGGCAGTTCAAAGCCATGAGTCGTGGTAAGCTCCCACTGTCAGCCCTAGCTCTTGTCTACCTAGTAGTTCAAAAACATATAATATTAGTAGAGCAATAGGTACCGCCTCAGTGGGAAAGTTAAAGGCACCCTACAGCCATGCCGGCAAAAACCATCAGGAGGGTCTACGGCAGTGTTTCTCAACTTGGGGGCTGGGACCCCTGGGGGGTGTCAGAGGGGTCACCAAAGACAGTTGGTCATGGACTAAGCAATGTATGATAGAACCCAGGCCCGGATCATGGCCTTTTGGCACCCTAGTCCACGGGCTCTTCCGCCGCCCCTGGCTCCACCCCCTCCCTGTGCCCGGCTCCACCCCCTCCCCGCACCCGGCTCCGCCCCACCCCCCCACGCAGAGGGAGCAGAGGGGGCGGGGCGTCCGCGGCCACGTGGTCCTCGTGCTGCGTCCTTGGCGTCGGCCCCGCCCGTCTTAAGGAAAGACAGATGGGGCCGAGGACATGGCGCGAGGGGGGCAGTGCGGCGGGGCTACTCTCCTCCTCTTCCTCCTCTCTCGCGCCACCCCCTCGGCGCCGGCCCCGCCCGTCTTTAGGAAAGACGGGTGGGGCCAATGCCGAGGGGGCAGCACGGGGAGGGGTAATCCGGCCTAGGGTGGCCTTATGGATAATCCGGGCCTGATAGAACCACAAAAGTGGGGAGGCTGGACCCAATATTGCTTGTCTTTGCTACACCAGTATTTTGATGGCTCGATAACAACACTAATGAAACTGGATAAGAAGACCATTGCAGATAAAATAATGGATGTGGATGTGATTGAGAACATGAGGGATAGTCTAAAGCATTTGGTCATGGGGGTACTGTGTAAGAAGTTTGGCTCTATTCTATCATTGGTGTAGCCCAGAATGCCCTTTGATTGTAGGTGAACTATAAATCCCAGCAACTACAACTCCCAAATGTCAAGGTCTATTTTCCCCAAACTCCACCAGTGTTCGCATTTGGGAATATTGAGGATTAGTGCCAAGTTTGGTCCAGATCCATCATGGTTTGAGTCTACAGTGGTCTCTGGATGTAGGTGAACTACAACTTCAAAACTCAAGGTCAATGCCCCCCAAACCCTTCCAGTATTTTCTGTTGGTCATGGGAGTTCTGAGTGCCAAGTTTCGTTCAATTCCATTGTTGGTGGAGTTCAGAATGCTCTTTGCCTAGGTTATCCCAACAACGACAACTCCCAAATGACAAAATAAACACACACACACACACACACTCCACCAGTATTCAATTTTGATCATATCAGGTATTTGTGCCAAATGTGATCCAGTGAATGAAAATACTTCCTGCATATCAGATATTTACATTACGATTCATAACAGTAGCAAGATTACGGTTATGAAGTAGCGACAGAAATCATGTCATGGTTGGGGGTCACCACAACATGAGGAACTGTATTAAGGGTTTGCAGCTTTAAGAAGGTTGAGAATCACTGGTCTACGGACAACAGGCTCCTTGGCATGGAAAACGGAACAAGAGCACCTCCCTATGGCCAGAGTTGAGCATCACCTCCAGATGCTGGAAACCTTTGCCTTTGTCGTGTATTGTTCACTGTATTAAAAACATTTAACGTTCACCTATATATGTGTATACTGTAATCCGTTCTGAGTCCCCTCTGGGAGATAGAGCGGAATATAATTAAAGTGTATTACTATTATTATTATTCCATAAAATCTGGGAAATAATGGGATTCAGGGCCTTAAAAATTTGGCCATTGAGTTAGGGACAGTTGATTTACATGATGCGGGTCATCAAGTGATGAATAATCAAGCGACAAAATAAAGTGAGAGATTTTAATCAGTACATTGAGAAGATAAAATGGAAATAGCTCTAAAAGCAGGTCCATTTTCCCCAGAACACAGTGCATTTTAGTTTCCTCGTAAACAGCTTTGAATGACTAAGTTTTCATCTTCTGCAGCAAATGGCTCCCAGAAGAACACACCGCTTTCCACATTAGTCGTACCGGACATTTTTCAGAGCATGCCAAAAATTACTGAGCATATATTGCATGGAAACAAAAGAACTCATCCACCTTTCCAGTTCTGGATTCTTCGGCCATAACAAAAATAAGAATTTAATGTTTGCTCTGATAGAGAGAGCAAGTTGAAGATGCTGTAGTCGTATCAGGGAACAGACAGGACATTTTCTCCAGGACACTTCCTGAGGGTATTTTGTTACATTTTCCATTTCTCCAGAATGGGATGCTTTGGTGAATCGGGACAAATAAAAAAGTAACCTTATTTCAGACACTCTCGCAGTAGTTCCCCCGTTACACAGCGTAAGATTTCTTGCGTACAAAAGGTTTAATACTGACTCGACATCCATGGTTACTTGCACTCTAAAAGTATGAAGATTAGCCCCTTCTTTCTTCACCCCTTGCATTACATCCCCTAGCATAGTGTTTCCAAACCTGGGGGTCGGGGGCCCTGGGTGGGTCACCAAAGACCATCAGAAAACATATATTTCTGATGGTCTTAGGAACCCCTTCGGCAGAGAAGGCTGAAGATCTCTCCACCTGTCCTTCTTTTTCCTTTTTGGAAACAGATGGCAAATCCTCCCACCAAAAGTCCTCCTCCGCTGTGATTGGTCGGCTGTTTCTGAGACTCCAAGTGGGGAGGGGAGTGCAGGCATGCTCGGCGCATGGCGGTGTGGTGCACATGTGCAGATGAGGAGGAGTGTGCAAGGTTAGAGGAAGGCTCACACCAGTTAGCCCCTTCAAGACATGGGGGTTCTGTGTGAGAAGTTTGGCCCAATTGTATTATTGGAGTGGTCCAAAATGACCTTTGATTGTAGGTGAACTATAAATCCCAGCAATTACAACTCCCAAATGTCAATGTCTTATTTTCCCCAAGCTTCACTAGTGTTTACATTTGGACATATTGAGTATCCGTGCCAGGTTTGGTCCAGATCTATCATTGTTTGAGTCCACAGTGGTCTCTGGATGTAGGTGAACTACAACTCCAAAACTCAAGGTCAATGCCCACCAAACCCTTCCAGTATTTTCTGTTGGTCATGGGAGTTCTGTGTGCAAAGTTTCGTTCAATTCCATCGTTAGTGGAGTTCAGAATGCTCTTTGATTGTAGGTGAACTGTAAATCCCAGCAACTACAACACCCAAATGAGACAATCGGGAATTTGTATCAAATTGACATTTTTGTGAAAACAGGACGGAAATGGAATGGAAATGACAGATTATATGAACAAGGACATTAAACAAAAAAATTAATGATAAATGAAATATAAAATGGATGAAAAACTTTTTTCTAGTTTGTAATTAAAATATAAATGGTTAAAGGGCAAAAGGAGGAAGAACAAAAGTCTAATTCACTCTTTTTTCCCTTTTCTTTTCTTCACTTTTTTTAATTATCCTGTCTACTTTTGTACCTTGATATATTATAATATACTATGATATTTTATGTTATTTTATGTAATTTAGTAATAAAATATGATATATGAAAAAGAAGAGCAGATTACACACCAAAGATGTTAAACTAATTATTACCGGATTTTGTTTTGTTTATATCCAGCATTTCCCTAACGTGTAGGATTGCTCTTTAACTTTTTTTAAAAATCAATTTATAATATTCCAAACCACAAATAGGTTCACAACCGTTTTCAGGATTTGGTCATATTTATTTGTCATTAATGGCAACCTATGTGCCCCTGGGATTAGTCCAAGGGCAGAAAATTAACTTCTGACCGCTGGAGTTGCCCACTACACAGAAAAAAAAATCAAAACAGGAAAGGATAAGAAAGAAATGACATGGCTGGCATATGTTGCAGCAATCCATAAATTTAAAAGACAGAAAGAAAGAACCAGCATTAATACTGAAATGAGATAAATAATTGGGAGAGGGTATCTTTTATATCGGCACAAAGATGAGACAAGGCATCCCACTCCACTGCTGAACATGACTGGGGGCTGATGAAGCATGAGCGGCACAGAGAGCATCGCATGGTTGGTTTGCTAACTGCCAAACAACAATTTTGAAAACAACGCAGCAAAGAAATGACAAGGAACATAAACTACATTAGGAAGATAAAAGGGTTGTGCAGAAGGCCAGGAGTTGAGATCAACATCATCAGCTAGCAGAAATAAAACAGAAATGCCTGGATTGTAGAAAAGCAGGAAGACCTCTAAAACTGACAGCTAAAGAGAAACTGCAGAGGAGGGACCACCGGTCTTCAAAGCTAGATGCCACCAAGAACAGAGAGAGTCACCTTGTGGATGTTACATGGCAACCAGCCAATCTGTCCGTAGTATTAATTGTAGCGCTGGTAGCATTCATCCTCTATCATACTTTTTTCCTACCCCAACTTTTTCGCAAGTACATACCTATCATAGGGTTTCCTTGGCAAGATTTGTTCAGAGGGGGTTGGTCTTTGCTTTTCTTGGATTATGATAACATGGGACTTGCCCAAGATTGCCTAGGTCAGTCCTGGGCAAACTTGGGGAGTTGGGACTTCAACTCCCACAATTCCCAACAGCCTCAGACCCTTCCCTTTCTTTCTCCCCTCAGAGTCCCTTCAGTTTGCCATGTGTAGGAAGAAACTAAATGTGCTCCCCAGTTCTAATTTTCTGCCATTACCTGTCATAACAGTTGAAGTCATCAAGCCAGCATCCTTTCTTCACCAGTTCAATGGAGCCAGAGTTGTTTCTCCAGGAGGCATAGCAGTGGAGGCGCTTGTCCTTCTCCCCTTCGCAGCGCTCCACCCCACTCTGGTTGGTCTTTTCCAGTTCCCAGTTGGCATTATAGTAGATGCATTCCCTTGTCTCTGCCTCGCCATGGCCTGGCCCTGTAGGAAGACACAAAATGGAAGTCTGTTAATGACCAAAGCAGGAGTCAGGACTCAAGAGACATTTTAGACATTCTAAAGAGGGATTCGATAATGGAAACTACCAATGGTTACTAGGCTTGTGTAATTCGACTGGAGACCAATCCAATTTTGGTATCTGAATTTCATTGGGTTTGCAGATCTGTTTTCAAGAACCTCCTGAAAATTGGCTAATGGAAAATCTGTTTTCAGCTAGATAGCTGAAAGATCCGGCTCACTGGCAGGAATGGGGAATTTACGAGACTCTTCTTTCTCTTCCTGGGCCACTTTTCTATCTTCCTTTCAAGGAGTCTGGGTTTGAAGAACGGGGTTAAGGAAGCACCCTTCTTGGGACGCTTTCCTATCTTCCTTTCAAGGGAGTCTAGGTTTGAAGAACGGGGTTAAGGAAGCACCCTTCCTGGGACCCTTTCCTATCTTCCTTTGAAGGTAGTCTAGGTTTGAAGAACAGGGTTAGGAAGCACCCTTCCTGGGACGCTTTCTATCTTCCTTTCAAGGGAGTCTAGGTTTGAAGAACGGGGTTAAGGAAGCACCCTTCCTGGGACGCTTTCCTATCTTCCTTTCAAGGGAGTCTAGGTTTGAAGAACAGGGTTAAGGAAGCACCCTTCCTGGGACGCTTTCCTATCCTCCTTTCAAGGGAGTCTAGGTTTGAAGAACGGGGTTGAGGAAGCACCCTTCCTGGGACGCTTTCCTATCTTCCTTTCAAGGGAGTCTAGGTTTGAAGAACGGGGTTAAGGAAGCACCCTTCCTGGGACGCTTTCCTATCTTCCTTTCAAGGGAGTCTAGGTTTGAAGAACAGGGTTAAGGAAGCACCCTTCCTGGGACGCTTTCCTATCTTCCTTTCAAGGGAGTCTAGGTTTGAAGAACGGGGTTAAGGAAGCACCCTTCCTGGGACGCTTTCCTATCTTCCTTTCAAGGGAGTCTAGGTTTGAAGAATGGGGTTGAGGAAGCACCCTTCCTGGGACGCTTTCCTATCTTCCTTTCAAGGGAGTCTAGGTTTGAAGAACAGGGTTAAGGAAGCACCCTTCCTGGGCTCCTTTCCTATCTTCCTTTCGAGGGAATCTGGGTTTAAGGAATGGGGTTAAGAAAGTATGAGCCACATGCTCTCGAAAAGAAAGGAAAAATCCATACTTGGCAGCCATGTGGGCCATTTTGGGGTGAAAAAACATGGTGAGTCCTTGCCGTCCGGCCAGCCGAACAAGCTAGATTGGCTGAAGGGAACCGACTAAACCGAATCTGTGCACAAGCCTATTGGCTACTAGTTTGGGTAGATATATGTTGCCTCTTATACCAAAGACAATATACTATGAGATGTGAAAGGGAGAGTATAAGTTACTTTCATGTCATCCTGATGATTCTAGAGGGAATTGGTTGACCAGTATGTCTGAACAGACTGATGGACTAGAGAACCTTCATGTATGTTTGTCTGTCTGTCTGTCTGCCAGTGTTTCATATTCTGCCTTTTCTCCAGATTGCAATGCAAGGCAGCTTACCGCATAATTTAAACAGCTCCAGTAAAACCACAGTGAATTGTGAATATTTAAAAGTTCCATTAATTAATTATGCAGTCAGCTTTCCATATCCATAGATTCTGTATCTACAAACATCCACAGCTTGACAATATTTTCTAAAAGGTCCAAATGTTAACCTATTTTTGCCATTTTTATTTAAAGGGCCCTATTTTACTATACTGTTGTATATAATGGGATTTTATCATTCCAGGCACTGAACAGACTCAGCTCTGGCACGACGAGATGCAGAGCCAACCTTAAGAAATGTGGCTACAAAGTGGAATTCACGTTATGCGAGTGGGGAGAAGAGCAAACCACAGACCACCAACGGCGACTAAAATGAACCTGAGCCCTGCCACATGCACAATGGAGGACCTTCTCACAGTGACATCAGAGGCACTTCGAGTGGCCAGCTACTGGTTAAATCACATTTAATAGAATGCCAAGTTTGCAAACTTTGTGCGTTTTTTGCAACTGTTTGGTTCACTCCTGAAACGATAAATAAATATATCATTCAAGGACCCAAAATACTCTTAGAAGTCATCTGCTGGCTGCAGGTCAGCTGCCTTATTCCACAACCAAAACATTCATCCACCAGAAGGGCCCTCAAAAGCTGAGAGATGATAAACAAATACTTAAATAAACCAAATGAATAAATATTATGTTTGGATGGACAACTAAGCAAAATAACTGAATCCGTGTAATTTCGCTTTCAGCAACCCTCATCCTCATTTCTGTTGTAATAGATGCAATGATCTTATAAGGTGCGGTGATCTCCCAGAACCAATAACAGGGATGCCAACAGTTGAGGATGAACTATATAATGCAAATGTTCAAATCCGACTGCTTCTAATCACTCCACAGGTGGTCAAATGTAAGTCAGTTATCATCTTCTGCTGTCCCATTTCCACCTGCACTTGCAAAAGGGGGATAATATCCCTGAAGCCATGATGGGACTAGCACACAGGCCTTTCTGTTCCAAGACCAACCTTTTCAACTGATTCAGGTATCCTGAGGAAACCATATATTATTCCTGATATGCCACAGTAAGCCTCCATCTCAGAGATATCCCACCCAGTGCAGTCATAAGGGAGACTGCAAAACTGAAATTGCTGAACTTTCTCTTCTGCTTTTGATTAATCCAACTGTTTTAGATCAATGTTAATGCCAGTTAGTTGGAAGCAAGCCTATTTCCAACCATAGGTTATGCAGTTGGCTTGTTTCAAACAGATCATAATTAAGATTAATCACAATGGAGTTCTGATAGAATGCTACACTGTGGTTAATCAAGAAACAAAAGCATCCAGTCTCCTCCACATAGTAATGATTGAAGACCAAATGGGTCGGCATCCAAAATCAAAGCTCAATGAAACTTTGATCCTATCACAGTCATCCATGGTTCACTGAGATGATTACGTTGGCCTTTATCAATCAGCTGCGGGAACCCATGCAGTCAAAATTTTAATAATAAAAAAGTAAAAAACAGAGCATAGTTATTATCTATGTTCAAGTGCACTGTAATATGCTCTGACACACAGAACCCTGATGTTGTGTGCAGCTGTGTTTATTAGGGAAGAAAAGGTTATAATAAGAGCATCCTTAGCAAGGCATCTGCCAACCATGATATTATCCCACTTTGTCCTTCAATCAAAGGGAGAGGACGTCGCACTGTCAGATGTTCCAGAGTCACAAAATTAGGTCAAAGCACATTGTATGGAAAACCATTTGATGCTGGTGATTTCACTGTGTTCCACAGGGGAAAATGCTGGAGAGATTGGATGTTGCTTTGCCATCTTCCAATCACTCCATAGAGTAGTCTGTTGGGGAAATGCTTTCCCCTAAATCAGTGTCCACTCATTAAGTCTGTATACACACTGAGCCAAAATTATGAGCCATGAAAACAATATTGTGTGTGCTATCAAAAGAAAATGGAATCTTGTGTACAGTCAGGCAATATCTTTATTGCACAAAAATGGAGACAGTCTTTTGCGCTCTGCAAATTTCTTCATGAGGATAGATGTTAAAACAAAACAAAGTGAGAGAGGGAAAGGACACGATGTGGAAGTCATGAAATCTCTAGTCTCAGTGTTGAAGTGAAATGTGGGAGGAGACAACAGACCTTAACAGATCAAGTTCTGTTAAATTAATTGGCAAAGTGTAGCCCTGCATACTGGCAACAAAGATCTGCATAGTTAAAACAATGGCATTCCCAGTAGTAATTTATGGATGTGAGAGCTGGACCATAAGGAAGGCTGAGTGAAGGAAGATTTGAACTGTAGTGCTGGAGGAAAATTTTGAGAGTGCCTTGGACCGCGAGAAGATCCAACCAGTCCATACTCCAGGAAATAATGCCTGGCTGCTCACTGGAGAGAAGGATATTAGAAGCAAAGATGAAGTACTTTGGCCAAATAATGAGAAGACAGGAAAGCTTGGAGAAGACAATGATGCTGGGGTAAATGGGAGGAAAAAGGAAGAGGGGCCAACCAAGGGCAAGATGGATGGTTGGCATCCTTGAAGGGACTGGCTTGACTTTGAAGGAGCTGGGGGTGGCCACGGCCAAGAGGGAGCTCTGGCATGGGCTGTTCCATGAGATCACAAAGAGTCGGAAGCAACAGTCCATCTCCACCCAGAACCCCAGTGTAGCTCATCACCACTGTATTCTTTCCCTTTCCACTTTTACAAATCTTCTAGAGTCGGAAGGTGCTCCAAGTGTCATCTACTCCAACCCCTGCCATGCAAGAAAATCCAATGATAGCCCATCCAACCTCTGTTTATTAGTCATTCATTCATTCACTAATTCATAGTCTGCCAAAGACTGGCAAACACTTCTTAAGTAAAGAAACTCTTCCTAATGTTTTGGTGGAATATCTTTTCATCTAATTTGAATTCAATGATTCATGTCGTAGTCTCTGAAACAGCATAAAACAAGCTCCTTTTATCACAGACATGGGCAAACCAAGGCCTCTGGGCACTTACCCCATGCCCTCCTCATTTTCCCTGTCCCCTCTGCATAAGGACACAGTGGCCTGTCACATTTTTATGCGGAAAGGAAAGGGGAGGAAGGCACGCAGCAGCTGAGAGCCCTCTGGAGCACTCTCAGCCACGGCATGTCTTGCCCTCCACCTGGCATAAAGATGGTGCAAACGGCCCCATCCTTACATCAAGAAGATGTCCCAAAAAAGACACGCAGTGGTTGGGAGCCCTACAGAGCACTCTCAGCCATCGCCTGACTTGCCCCTCTCCTGGCATAATACCGAGAGGACAGCCCGAAGATCAGGGGAGGAGGACTGGGGAGGAGGATTGGGACAGTTGCCGCATGTCTTGTTTTCCTCCCGACATAAGGATGGGACGGGAAGCCCCATCCTTATGCAGAAGGACAACCAGAGGATGACTCGGGCCCTGCCCCATGCCATCCTAGTCCCACCCTCTCACAGGTCCTCTCCCTCCCAGGCCCATCCCTTCCAGCACATGCCTGGTCACCCTCTGTCCTGGCCCAGCCCTCTTGGTCGTGCCTACAGTGTGGCCACAAGACAAAAAAGTTTGCCCATGCCTGTTCTATCTTTTTCTCCATATCTCTTTGGACAAATATGATCAGCATGTCACCTCTGAGTATTCACTTCTCCATGTTAAACATACCCAAATCCCCCCTAGTCCTTCCTCGAAGACTTCGTTTCTGTCATTTTGATCTCTCGGTCACTTTGCTCTGGACACATTCTATCTTGTCAATACATTTCTTGCTACCTTTCTGTGTCCAATTCTGGTGCCCAGAAGTAAGGGATGACCAAAGCAGGACAAGAATGGCACGACTACTTTCTTTGATCTGGAAATGCAGAATAGGACTTGCTCTTTTTAACAGAGGTAATGCCTGGATGCTATTTCTTTAAGGAAAAAAAGAGCCATTAGTACTGAAAACGGAGACATCCTTTCACATGAGTTAATTAAGGGTCTCCCAACATCCATTTTGTATGATTTCTAAAGCTGGGTTTTCACTTGCAATATGAGTCTATGGCTCTTTTTAGCTTCCTTGGTGCTATTTCTCTGCACCCCCTCCTTTTTAATTTCAGTTTAAGTCAATTAGAGGTAAAGAAATTATTCAACAGGAATAAGATCTTTATTACTCTCCTTCTCCCAAGCTGCTTGTAAAATGAGCTCCTCGAAACAAAGAAAATAACCTTTTAAGAAGACATACTGCAATCAGCTTGGTTTGGTGGGAAGATGAGGTCAAAACTCTATTCCTTTGAATACGCAAGCAATGAGAGGGTTTGTTTCATTTCACAAGGCAAAGATAGCAAACAACAGTCCTTTAAAATGGGGGCTACAATAATAAAAACAGGGGCTACATTCAATCCAGGGATTCTGAAGTCTTAGCAACAGAGAGAACATAAAGCAATGGGACATGCTTTTGAATTCAAGTTTGAAATTAGTATTTCCTTTATAGTAATATCTAAGAAGCTCCCTTAGACTTTCTTCTGTCTTAATTTCTGAGTAAATGTAATGGGGAAAAACACAGTTGTAGCTTTTTCAATACCACAACCCACCAAGGTAGCCAATTCTACTGACCATATTGTACATAACATGAAATGCATTAAAGGAAAAACTAAGAATCAAACTCTTTTTGACAACAACAAAAGTCGACAGCATTATTACAGTAGGGACTTATTACAGTAGGGATTGGGTCTGTGAACCACTTTGGCCAAAGTTGGAGGATGCCCCAGAGTTTGCTGGAAATGCCAGTGTTACTGGGCAGCTTCAGGGCAGTGTGGACGGATTCAATTCTTGTCATCTCTACATAGAGAAGGAAACACCGCAGTCAGAAATTAAATATTCATCAGGTTACTGTCAACTGGAGTCATATAGTTATCTCTCAAATGTGCTTTACTTACTATTCCTGGCAGAGAATTGGATACTCCCTGAAAGTAGACATATGTCTTAAAGTTAGCCAGCCTTCCATTCATGGTGGCCTAAGGTTTTTGGCTTGTGTTGACAAGTCGTAAGTAAATGTGAATGCATGTAACTTTGACAAATGTCAGGACTTTTTAGTATGAGAGTTTAAACTTAGATATTTGGATCTGTGTTGAGGACAGGCACTAATGTTGCATTCCTTCATTCAATGCAGTTGTAACATTCACTCACTCCAAATGCACAGATGGCTCAGAACTGCCTACCTTCAAAGGCCACTTTACCTCTCCATTATTCACAGTTCTTGGAACTAGGACACATACCAAGGCCAATGACTCCCAGAGAAACAAAGGGGATGAACAAATGTAAACCTCACACTTTCTAAAGCAGTGGTCTCCAACCTGTGTTTCATGGACCACTAGTGGACTGCTAGAACTAAAATATGGCCTGCGGCCTCACCATTACTGCACAGTTGCAACAAGAGTGACTGGTCTTGCAAAACCCTCTTATAATGCCGAAGCTTATTAAATATGGTTTTCTGCGGACGAACAGGTGGTGACTACTTTATGGCATATGTTCTGTATCAGAAACTAGAGCTGATGTGGCCTATCCAATGCAATTTTCTGAATCAGCACCCCAAACCAAATCTAAAGTTGACCAAAAACTGATTCATAACCCTTTTGGTACTGATGCTGGAGAGTGGTCCCTGATCAAAGTGGTACCTGGTCAAGGGGTCCCTGGTCAAAAAAAGTTTGGGAACCACTGTTGTAAAGATAACTATTTCAGTCTGGGAGAGTGAAAAATGACTGTGAAACACAACAGACTTCTATAACCTGAACAAAAACATATTGGTTCAGAAACGAAACTCCTAAAAAGATTTATTAAAGGAGATGTTTTAAAACTACTCCAAAATGTGTATATCTACCACAATGGGGCCCAAAGGGTATTCCTAATGATTCTCCTTATCATTTTCAAATATCAATATTGCAGATTTAATTTACTAATAATAGGATAGTCATGGATAGAAAAAAGAAAGACCGGAATAGATGTAAATGGACAAGAAGATCCTGCAGCCCAGAGGTCCAGACATCAAGCAATTCACTTTCCTAAGAACTGCACTTTTGTTTGCTTGTTTCATGGCATCTCATTATACCTGAATAATCAAAACATAGAAGCTGGCAGTCTTCTTGGCAGAATGAAGCAGAGAAGAGAAACAAAATGGGACAATACGTCTTGGGGCTGCCAAGACAGATTGTGTAAAACATTGCTATGAAGTCTTCTATATATACGTCAAGATCCAAATGCATTTAAAAAAATTTCCAGAGACACAATAAAAGAAAGCTGCTTTATTGCAACCAGTCACATATCCTGGCAAAGATTTTTGTAACTATATAAATGAGTTAAGAGACAGGGAGAAGAGCTTCTCATGAGATCTTAATGAAACAGCTGTAAAAATAAATTTGTCAGCAATCAGTTCCCTGGATATTCTTTTTCTTGTCTAACAATTTGGAGCAGAAGTTCTCAACCTGTGGGTCCCCAGATGTTTTGGCCTTCAGTTCCCAGAAATCCTAATGGCTGCTAAACTGGCTGGGATTTCTGGGAGTTGTCGACCAAAATACCTGGGGACCCACAGGTTGAGAACCACTGATTTAGAAGAATCTGCCATCCGCCTGAGCAGACTGCTGGTCCACCTAACACAGTGGTTCCCAACCTGTGGTCCATATACCACCAATGATCCCCAAGAATTAAAATATAGTCCACAGCCTCACTGTTACTACACCGAGCCAATGGGGATGTCGGGAGGGGAGAGACTGACCACCCACGAAAGGCGTGACAACAAGCCTCCTGACAGCTGCACCTCCTCATCTTCACTCCCCCTGAGCGGAGCCATTTCATGTGGCGCCTAGAAGCGGGGGCACCTTGGTGTCTTTGTTTTTAGGCCTGTTCCTGGGGTTATTTGGGGTGCTGATTCATAAAATTGCACTGGATAGACCACATCAGCTCTAGATTGAAAAATATAGTTTTATGTGGTCAAGCAGATGGAGGTTACTGGTGGCATATGTTCTGTATCAGAAACTAGAGCTGATGTGGTATATCCAATGCAATTTTCTGAATCAGCACCCCAAATAACCAAACCAAATCTAAAGTTGACCAAAAACTGATTCATAACCCTTTTGGTACTAATGTTGGAGAGTACTCCCTGGTCAAAGTGGTCCCTGATCAAAAAATGGTTGGGAACCACTGATCTAACACATAAGAATATTGAAAACTAGAGTTTCAGATACAACTCTTTACTAAAAACTATTGATGTACCCTGTGGCCTCCCATTCAGCTGCTAACCAAGCCTGACTCCGTGTTACTTCCAAAATCAGATAACATCGAAAGGCTGGCCTACCCGTTTTCAGGACAATGCGTGACTCAATATTTTCTGCACCAGTAGATCCCAAACTTGAGTTCCTAGATATCCATTGAGCTAAAAATGGCCTGCCATTAGAGGTGCACTCTACAATTGGGTTGTTACAGAAATCCTAACAGCTGGTAAACTGGTTGTAATTTCTGGAGTTGTGGGCCAAAACACCTGGGGACCCACAGGTTGAGAACCACTGCCTTAAGGTGTTGTTGTCTTTCAATCTCATCTCACTTACTGTTGATTTTATCTACTGCTTCTTCCTTACCTATGAACGAGCATACTGTAGCTAATATGTTTACCCACTTCTTAGTCCTCCAGAGGGGATAAATGATTCCCTGGAAAATTCATGCAATAATAAATAGAGACAAGCTACTTGATCAGCATGCCCATGGGATACCTGCTGATCCATGTCCGCTGGTGATAGGATGTTTATTTATTCCTTTGTGAGCAAAACCATCTGTAAATAGTTTAAATTGTCATACACCCGAGGCTAAGCTACAAATTTGCTGGTTCTGGGGCTAAAATATTATTTGTGCTCCACTTTCTCAGTTTGCTCTCTTTTAGCCTTGGCATTTACTCTTTTCTCCTCTGCAATTTATTGCACCCTGCCATGTTCAAATGCCTTTAACTATAAGCGCTATCCCATTTCCAAATGATAAGATGGATTCAACCACATTTGAGGCATCATTTATTATAAGTGTATGGAAACAGTACATGTTGAACATTTATACCAATTGCTGCTTTTCGTATTACGTCTGTTTTAGCCTGTGGATAATTATGTAAAGCATTCTGAACATTCAAAATGCAATATGAGCCCTTGGCATTATATTATATATTTATCTGGGTAGTTTTTTTAAAAAGACACATTACTATATTGATGTATACTCGGGGCCATTCACAATAAAACAAAGATACAAAATCACAAAATATAGATTAACTACTATCTTTAAAAACAGCAGTTAGGAGGCCTAGAGAATCCAAACCAGGACAATGAATGCTGCAATAGAATCTTCCTCAATATACATTGAAATTATTGTTGTTGCTGCTGTTCTTATTATTTATTTAGCAGCTACATGAAAACGTTGGGAGAGATCATCCAGAGTTTTGGAGTTGGGTGCCATTTGTACGCAGTACAACATCTGGACACCTCAGAAAGCGTGTGCTTTCTGGGGTGAGTGTGGACAGGGCCTCAGAAACAGCCACATTTTAAAAATACAGATGCTCCTGGGATAAAGCCCTGTCTAGAAAGGCCCTGAGACAGTATTTCCTTCATCTGGTGCTGAGGATGGAAGGCCGGCCGGACTCTGTACTCGATTATTTCCATCAGTGCCTGGAAGCCGTGACTGGGTGGCTACGGGCCAGCAGGTTGAAAGTGAACCCGTCGAAGACAGAGGTCCTGTGGCTGGGTCACCCCGGGGGGGGGGGGGGATCCAGCTGCCAATAATGGATGGCGGGGTGGTTAGCCCGTCAGCCCTGGTTAAAAGCCTGGGGGTCCAACTGGACCCTTTGCTGACGATGGAGGATCAGGTCTCCACCGTGAGCAGAGTGGCGTTTTTCCATCTGCGCTAGGCAAGGTGGCTGGCGCCCTACCTTTCCGGTGACGACCTGGCCATGGTAATCCAGGCCATGGTCATCTCGAGACTGGAGTACTCGAGACTGGACTACGCCCTTTACATTGGCCTTCCTTTGTCAGTAATCCGGAAACTGAAGATGGTGCTAAACGCTACGGCTCGACTGCTGGCACATCGTGGCACATCACACCAGTCCTACAGCGCTTGCACTGGCTCCCTATCGAGCACCGGATTGCCTTCAAAGTGCTGGTGCTAACCTTTAAGGCCTTGCATGGTCTGGGGCCAGTGTACTTGAAGGACCGCCTTTCCCTGCATGTTCCCCAGAGACCACTATGGTCCATGGATCAAAACCTACTAGAGGTTCCATCACTTAAGATCTGCTGCTTGTCATTGACACGACAGTGCACTTTTTCTGTATCAGCGCCTACCCTTTGGAATGCTCTCCCGGAGTAGGCACGAGCAATAACTGATCTACAGGCTTTTCGGAGGGCCTGTAAGACCAACCTGTTCCATCAGGCGTTCAATCTCTAAGCTGTAACCCCTACTCTGGTCTTAATCTGTTTTTATTATGTTTTCAAGTATATTGTGTTTTGTTGTTCACTGCTGTGAACCACCCTGAGTCTTTTCGGGAAGGGTGGTATATAAGTCAAAATAATAAATAAATAAATAAATCTTGGTACTGTCCACATATGTCGGACAAAAAAACCCTGCTGTGGATGATATGAGTTGTTAGCCCAACATACATGGATGGTGTTTGGCTGAAGGAACATGATCAAATGGGCAATGGACAACAAAAAACACGGAGATAAGAAAAAGCATGTGAAGTTGTGTTGACAGGATTGGAAGCAGCATATTTCTGAGGATGGAAAGAGAACTGCCACCACAAGAAAGTACAATGGTGGCCAGCAAAGAACTGAGAACATAGTTTTGGAATTCCTTTTAATCCAACCACTTGAACCTTCTGGGAATCATCTTCTATTCTGCAGAGCCAAAGAGTATCCTGCTCACTTTGTCCCCACTTCTGAAAAAGAGAACAATTTTGCTACCATAAAAAGGCAAGGATGGACTTAAATCAAACCCTGGAGACTTTTTTGTAACACCTCCCCACACCAGACTCTTTGAAGTGAAATTCACCTTGGGCTAAAAGCAAACAAGGAACGGAGTGAAAAGGGTCTATTAAGCGCCAGGATGCACAGCAAAGTCAAGCTTTTCTCCGGACATACTGGCCTCAAGGGGTCCAAAAGGAAGCGCAGGGATTCTTGACATTCTTGGGGCATGATAAAGTAGGCAAATGGAGTAAAAGAAGACCCTCGAGCACTTCACTTCCACATTCCAATAGCAAATTCTGAAAAGCCCCCAAAGAATATTATACAATTAGCTCTGAAAGTTAACACAACCACATCGCAACAGGAAACATCCAGCAATTGTTCTTACTACAATAGTACTGGCATTCACAGAAAGAGAGAAAGGAAGCCAAACACTTGATGACTGTTTGTTTTGGAAGTGTATCCATGCTACCTTTATTTCCTATTGTTTCCTGTTATAATCCTGTCCTTTGTATTAATCTTTTCCTCCCCAAAAGCCTCTGTTTTCTTATAGTAGCTTCTCTCTTACTGTTTTTATGCCTGGAACTTTTCCAAGAAAAACAAGTAGCAGTATCACTAGCCAAGGTGAAAGGAAAAAGTGCAAAAGCTGGGTTGCAGTTAAACATCATAAAAACCAATGATTATGGCAACCAAACTGATTGATAACTGGCAAATAGAGGGAGAAAATGTGGAGGCATTGACTGACTTTGTATTTCTAGGAATGAAGATGACTACAGATTCAGACTGCAGCCAGGAAATCAGAAGACGTTTCCTTCTTGGGAGGAGAGCAATGGCCAATCTCAAAGGTCCGCATAATTAAAGCAGTGGTATTCCCCGTAGTAACCTTTGGATGTGAGAGCTGGACCATAGGGAAGGCTGAGCAAAGGAAGATAGATGCTTTTGAACTGTGGTGTTGGAGGTGTGAAGGTGTGGCTAATGCCACCTGTATATAAGGCTTTAAGTTGTAAGGTTTAAACTATTGTATTATGTTTTAGCTAGTCTGTTTAGTGTTGTTAAGTTTTGGTTGCATTGATTGGTTCTTTAGAGCTGTCAATCATTGTTTAGCATAGCCAATTGAGTTTGTCTTTCCTCCCCCTTGAGACTTTGGGAATCTAGCTTTCTCTTTAGATTTTGCCTGGATCTCTCCAGAAGAGGATGTGTTGAAGGATTTGCCAGTCAGGCCTCAGTCAGGCCATTCTCTAGCACCAACTCTTCATATCTTGGAATTCATTCTGCATATCCAGCACACCTGGATGAGGCTGTGGAATCCCAAGCGCCTTCAACTAGTCATTTTGGTATCCAGAGGAAGGCTCTGTGTCTTCAATATAGGCCATTTGACTGGGGCTAAGAGAGTTCTGACCTCAAAGCCATAGAGAGAGAGAGAATTTGGAAAGCCATCCGGCTGAAAGCTTCCTGGACCCAAACAACTAAAGAACTGTAATGTATATTTTATTTTATCCTATTTGGAGAACCAAGTTTAGTACCTCTATAAGATAACGCCTTTTGTGAACAATAAAGCCTATTTGAGTTATCTATAGTGGCTGGTTTGGTCCTTGGGAGTTCCAGTTCTCTATGGGAAGGCAAGAAGAAGTCCCCTGGGAAGAGATGTCACGTCCTTGTTCCTTTTCTAAGCCCAAGAGCCCAGGCACGACTTCATAGGAGAAAAATTCTGAGAGTGCCTTGGACCGCGAGAAAATCCAACCAGTCCATACTCCAGGAAATAATGCCCAGCTTCTCACTGGAGTGAAGGGTATTAGAGGCAAAGATGAAGTACTTTGGCCACATCATGTGCAGGGAGGAAAGCTTAGAGAAGACAATGATGCTGGGGAAAATGGAAGGAAAAAGAAAGAGGGGCTGACCAAGGGCAAGATGGATGGATGGTATTGACTCTGAAGGAGCTAGGGGTGGTGACGGCCGACAGGGAGCTCTGGCGTTGGCTTGTCCATGAGGTCACAAAGAGTTGGAAGTGACTAAATGAATAAACAACAAAAGCCTTTCTTTTTACTGCTCCCAAGCTATTGAGTCCCTTTTTATTTTCTTTCTGCTAGCAGGAGAATACCTTTTTGGTTACCCAGGTTTTTGACTATTCTGTGGAGAAGGTCTTTTAATTTGAGAATGCTGTATACTGCATCGCTTCTCCATTGGCGCCCCCTTGTCACGGGGGAGAGGCTTGCGTACCCTAATGAAGTTGTGAGCTATGCTGGCGGTGACATAATAGTCACCGGTAGGGCCTCCCTTGCCAGACAGGTCACAACCGAAGGGTCTGACAAAGAGCGTCAAAGGGCAGGATGGACTCTCTAGCCTTTTGGCAACCATCCTAAGAGAAGGAAAACTCTAAATTCAAACATGGGCAGATGGTGCTCGTCTAACCCTGTAAGGTCAACCATATAAGAGAAGGAAACTCTAATCAAACCTACGACCTGAGGACCTCGCTGCCACCATCCAAGCTTGCTAGGCCCCGGCAGACGAACGTTTGGTTTAAAAGGTGAGGCCAGTTCTGTGCACGCTGCGCCCCACCAGAAAAATCAATTGCACAGGCTCGAAGGACACATCCAACTTTTTAGTCATCCGCGCGCTTGTAAAAAGCATGGGATGAGTCCTTCCTAATAATCTTCATTCGTGAACAGAGATACTGCATCCTCTTCCTCATTTATTAAATATTTTAATTTAATTGAATATGGTTGCTTATAAATGTTGCAGCATCCATTGTTTCAACAAGATTTTGTTTTTCTCTTGTGTACCATCTTGGACCCTACACTGGGAGAAAGACAGGAAAATAAATAGATTAATATCTCCTGCATAGTTTTATATGGTGAAGCATATTTATGGGTGTTTGCCTTCTAAGCTTGTTTGCCTTCTAAGCTTGTTTTTATATAGCTTGGTGTTTTATAATGTTTCATTTGAATATGGATGTGGTATTTTGAGTCTTGTGAGCAACTCAGAATAATGTGGATGTACTTAGAAGGACGGGATATCAATCTCTAATTAATTAATTGCCTTGGCTTAGTAAGTCAACAGGACTGTAGAAGTCAAGCACACTGAAGTCTTCAAAGTTTAATTCCCACTAATTGCATTTCTATGTTAACCTATTTCATCTCCCGTGGGGAACTTTAACAAGGTAATACACATGAGCAACTACTTAAATGAAAAAATGTATGCAACTACTCTTGCAAGCAGGCATCATGTTCTAGAAATCCAAGTAATTATTTATTATTTATTTATATTAACTTTATTTCTACCCTGCACCCATCTCCCCAAGGGGACTTGGGGCGGCTTACATGAGGCCAAGCCCAATAACACATAATAACAAAACAATAGTAATTATAAAAACAATACAATCAATAAAACTCAAACACAAGCAATAACAGACAATTTAAAACCATTTCGGGCAGGCCAAATGTGCATGTTAAAATTTTAAAATAAATAAACACTGGGTGCAGACAGAAGTAGTCTGCATACAGCAGGAGGGCTTCAAGGACAATAAGGGGCAGACACCCAACAGGTAATTAAAGTGCTTCTGAGGATATTTGCAGAGAATGAACACAGTAGGGCGTCATTTACTTTATTCAGGGAAGGCACGTTGGAACAGCCATGTCTTTAGGCTCCTCCTAAAGACTCCCAAAGTGGGGGCTTGTCTGATATCCTTGGGGAGCACATTCCAGAGTTGGGGCACCACTACAGAGAAGGCCCTCTCCCTCGTCCCCACCAGCCGTGCCTACGAGTCTGGTGGGAGTGAGAGTAAGGTCTCTCCAGATGATCGGAGAGATCACCTGGGTTCGTAAACCGAGATGTGGTCACGTAGGTAGGCCGGTCCCAAACCGTTCAGGGCTTTGTAGGTCAGAACCTAAACCTTGAATTGGGACCGGTAGATGAACGGCAGCCAATGCAGCTCCTCAAATAGGGGGTTGACCTCTCCCTGTAAGTCACTCCAGTGAGCAATCTGGCTGCCGCCCGTTGGCCCAATTGAAACTTCTGGGCCACCTGCAAGGGCAGCCCCACGTAGAGTGCATTACAGTAATCCAATCTGGAGGTGACTAAGGCATGGACCACCGTGGCCAGATCCGACTTCACGAGGTATGGTCGCAGCTGGCGCACAGGGTTTAATTGTGCGAAGGCCCTCCCAGCCACCACAGACGCCTGTGCTTCAAACGTTTGTGATGAGTCTAAGTAAGAATGAGTAAAAATATTTTTCCTTGGTGATTCCTTTTCCTCCAGCCACACACTCACAAACACCCTCTCTGCTCTGGCTTACAAATGAGATACACAGATCATGCAGATGAGACAACTTTATGCAATATGACCTCCGCTGGAATTTTCCTGTTACAGTTAGCTCTCCATGTTTGCTGCAGTTAGGAGCATAGGACCCCCCATGAAAGTGAAATGTCATTAATAAATGGTGGTGGTGGTGGTGGTGGTGGTGGGGGGTTTGAGAGAGAGAGAGAACCTCTAGGAATTTCTAAGCTTTCCAACATTATGGTGAACTTCCACTTGAAGGTGAACACAGAATTCCATTGGAGTACCTAGAGCAGGCATGGGCAAGCTTCGGCCCTCCAAGTGTTTTGAACTTCAACTCCCCTATCGGCTGTTAGGAATTGTGGGAGTTGAAGTCCAAAACCCCTGGAGGGCCAAAGCTTGCCCATGCCTGGAAAATACTAGAGATTCCTAAAGAGGTGTTCTCTTTAGAAATCTCCAGATCCTCCAGCATTAATGGAGGACACTGTCCATAGAGTTGCACTGCAGGACCTAAAGATTCCTGGAGATAACATTTTAAATTGTATCTGTGAATAGGCCAAGTGTGTAATGTGTTGCACCTCAGTTGGGGTTCACCTTGCTCAAGTACTCACTTGGAAGCCCAACTTAGAAATACTTAGTTTATTGAAAAACCACACATAGTAAAAGAGTAAATATCCAAATACGTAAAATAAAAGGAGTATTTTAAAAAAAAAAAACAGAGATAAAACAAGATTAAAGCATGAATATAAATCCAAAGAGCAGATGAGGAATGAAACATCCACTGAAGTGATCAAAGAATCAAAGATCGATACATTAGCTTGAGTTCATGGTAAAATCCCTAAGACTTAAAGCAAAACTTGACCAGGACATGACTTGAAATGGGAACTAATTGCTAAGTTGCTTGATCTAAAAACCGAAAGCAGTTTTCCCCCATATTAAGGGCAGCAATGCATGAAAGCATTCCTTCGGCCCTTCGGCTGACTTGCACCTGGAATTCTTCCCACGCAGAAGCAGTCTCGATTCTCTATCTCTCTTCTTCTCTTCACTGCCTGTCATCCTGCAAAATAGTTTCGTTTTCACACAGAGAGTCCAACAAAACCTCATCCGCTCTCCTAATCGGGGAATTGCCATCCTGTTCCAACATCCCCTCTGTCTGAACACCTTCAGAAACATCAGGGCCTGCAGGGCCTGCACCCCCAGACCGCTCATCAACATCCTCAGGGTGTTGCACTATATCAAACCCCTCCACATCATTCTCAGCTGGCTGAGCTACAACACAATGTGGAGGACAACCTTATATGCGGATCACCAGCATTGAGGCCATGCTATTGAGAACTCAGCTGCGCTGGGCAGGGTACATCTCTAGGATGGAGGACCACCGCCTCCCAAAGATACTACTCTATGGTGAACCCACCACAGGTCAGTGCAAGAGAGGCGCCTCAAAAAAGAGATATAAGGACTCCCTGAAACAACATCTCAGGCTCGGCCAGATTGATCACCAACAATAGTCTACCCTGGTCTCACATCGGGAGGCATGGAAACGTACTATCCACAATGCTGCAGCCTCTTTCGAGAATTCACGCCGAACGAGTCTCAAAGAGAAACGACAACGCAGAAAGAACCACAACCTGGAAACAACATCACCCAGGGAGACATCCTTCTGTGCTTTCTGCAACAGGACTTGCCTATCTCAGATTGGCCTTTTTAGTCATCAACATGCTTGTAGAAAGCATGGGATGAGTCCTTCCTGAATCTTCGTTCGCGAAGAAAGCCAAGAACAATTGATGACCAGCACAAAAAAAATGAACAAATGCCAGAATAGGAACATATACATTTAGGTCTTAAGAAACACTGTCAGAAGCAAGGTTAAAACCCAGTATTGAATATGATGGTTAAAGCGGTATGAAACATTTATATGCTAAAGATGACAATGGTAATTACTGAAATATATATTTAACAACTTCTAAATATTTCATCACACTAGAGAAAAAAATCCACTTAAAATCCGGTTTCTGCCTCCTGCAGAATTCTGGGGTTTGTAGTTTAGTGAGGCTGTTAAAGGCTCCTCCCTAAACTGCAAATGTATTTATTTATTTATTTACTTACTTACTTTATTTCTATTTCGCCCTACTCACCCCGCAGGGGACTCAAGGCGGATTACAATGTACACATTACATTTAGACACACAAACACACAAGACAGACAGAGGCAATTTAACATCTGGCCACCAGGGAGAGTTGTCGCACTCCTTAATTCCTCAGCATGTTTCATGGAGATCTTTTTTATGGCCTCGTAAATCAGTTAAATTTAGCCTCCCCACTAAGTGGTACCTTAATTTCCTACTTGACAGATGCAACTGTCTTTCGAGTTGCAAAGGTCGACAACAGGCTACACAATAAGCCGAGAGCCCACCTCGACCCGGGCAAGCCTCAAACTCATGACCTTCTGGTCAGTAGAAATTTTATGCAGCTGGCACCCAGCCAGCTACACCACATTCCCAGAATTCTGCAGGAGGCAAAAACTGGATTTTAAGTAGATTTTTTTCTGTAGTGTTATGAAGTAGCAACAAGATCTTGTGCAAAAAGGCTATTGCTGTTGCACAAAAGCTAGCAACTTTGGCAGTAATTTTGGGGTGTTGTTCAGCCAAAAGATAATCAACATAAAACCTTGTGGATCTCCCTGGTAAACTTTCTAAAGTTGGATTTATAAAATGTTTTTGAAGGTCTCAGTAAAAGGAGCAATACACTGCCTCACATAAAACACATTCCGACGCAGCATCTGATTTCACAAGTTAGCTTACTGGGGTAGTATAGTTCCCCACAGAAGCACCTGAATTAACAGCTAGAGCGGTGTGGTTTCTAACGGAGTGTTTTGAACTCTGATAATGCAGTTAACTGAGGACAAAAGACAGCAAATCTGCGATAAGATGTCTCTCTCACACATATAGGCGCACACGCATGCACACTGAATTGGCCATCTGCTTCCAGGCCTCTAGCATGCATAAACAGGCTAATCCTTTTAGCCATATGCACGGTGGCCCTTCTCCAAATCCCATGCCCTGAGCAGCATCCCTGGGAAGAAGAACGGCAACACTAACCTCACAAAAGGCTGGTCACTCACCATTAACTTGTCTTTCTGAAAAGGGAACACAGTAATGGAGATGGATCTCTGATTCATTCCCTGTCCAGAGTATCCAAGCACAGTGAGGGCCTTGGCACTGGCCAGCCCTTTCCTCCTTTAATTTATGCCCTGCCCTGCCCCTGGGGAACAGGGCATGTGACAGACCTTTTTGTCATGAACCACAAAAACACACACACACACACAACCCTAATATATCACCAAATGAATCCACCCACTAATGAGAAACTTGTCCTTTATTGTCCTGATGGGATTCTAGCAGACTGTATTTTTGGGGCACATTTTTACATTATCTAATAAGAAGACACCATACATACGGCAGCATTTCTCAACCCAGCATCTCCCAACAGATTTAAGTACCATATTTTCCGGCATATAAGATGACCCCTAACTTTTCCAGTTAAAATATAGAGTTTGGAATATACTCGCCATATAAGACGACCCCTCTTCCAATGCACACCAAATAAAAAAATTTAAAGCACCAGATTTGATTTCAATATGGTAATTTTCCTGTTACTGTACCTCCTTCTCTGCCTCTCAGATCTCGCACCTGCGCACCTGCACCACTTCACTGCAGTCTTCAGGAGCAAGATCTGAGAGGCAGAGGAGGAGGTACGGTAATAGGATACAAGGGCCGGCCAGAAAGGTAAAAGAGGTGTGTTTTGCTGGACCCCGGACACCTGCAAGTTGCACCTTCACTTACACCTTCCCGGTGAGGCGCCTTCCCGGTGAGGCGCCCCTTCACCCCCCCATCGAATCCTGATGGATTTTCTTCTACCGTACTTGTACAGTGCCGCCCTTAATGCTTTCATACAGTTGCTGCATATGGCAGGGATGCGGCCACTGCCATTTTTGAGCTCCCCACACCATATGGGGCAACCACAGATTCTCCAATCCGGATTGGAAGTTTCAGTACCAAAACTATAAGACAACTCCCGCGTATAAGATTACTCCCGCGTATAAGACGAACCCTGACTTTTGAGAAGATTTTCTTGGGTTATAAAGTAGTCTTATACATCAGAAAATACGGTACTTTGACCTCACAACCTCTGAGGATGCCTGCCATAGATGCAGATGAAGCATCAGGAGAGAATGCTACTGGAACTTGGCCCGTTGCAAACCCCAGGTTGAGAAATGCTGCTATATACAGATCAGATATTTTAAAATTAGCAAGTACAACACTGAAAACAACACATGATTATCTCAAAATGCAAATAGAATAATTCAGAATGATTGCATTTTACAGTTGTTGCTATGCTTCTTCGACAAAGCTAACATACATACATACATACATTGCACCGGGACTGTGGCGCAGCTGGCTGGGTGTCAGCTGCCTTAAGATCACTACTGACCGAAAGGTCATGAGTTTGAAGCCAGCCCGGGTCGGAGTGAGCTTCCAGCCAATTGTGTAGCTTGTTGTCGACCTTTGCAACCCGAAAGACAGTTGCATATGTCAAGTAGGAAAATTAGGTACCACCTATGTGTGGGGAGCCTAATTTAACTAATTTACGAGGCCATAAAAAATCTCCAGCAAAGCATGCAGAAGTACTTCATCAGTGTCGCAGATGGATGGTGAAGCGACAGCTCCCCTGGAGGCCAGAAAAGTGGAATGTTAAATAGCCTCTGTCTGTCTGTCTATGGCACTGAATGTTTGCCATGTATGTGTACATTGTAATCCACCCCGAGTCCCCTGCGGGGTGAGAAGGGCGAAATATAAATACTGTAAATAAATAAATAAATAAATACATGTCAGAGCACCACATTATGGTCCTTGAGGACATCCAAATGAATGGCAAACGAAATTCTCTTGACGGATTCATCTGCTTTCGCTGAACATTTGCATCACTGTCTGGGTTTTCTTTTCAAAAAGATGTATTAGTGCTTTCTTGACCGAGACTGAAAGATCCCACTTGAGAAACTTTCAAAATGCATTACCATTGAGCAAGGGTTCTTTTGACAACACTCTTTTGCCCTTTGAGCAAGGGCTGCACCACATGTTACATGCAGCTGTGCACAGCTTTTTTGGGTCTCTCCCCTTTTTGTGAAAAGCAGAAGGCACTCAAAGCCGGCCCCGGGAACTGTGAGTTCCAATGGAGGAATACAAGTGTTGACAGGGAGAAAAACACAACTTCCATTTTCTCTTCTAGCTATTTTATGGCTCAAAACAACCTCCCCAAACTATATTTCCCTCCATGGCATGAAACACATAAGATTAAATTTGATTTTTTTAAAAATCGGGGTGTGTGTATACATATTTACTCAGATTAAACCAATAGATCACGTAAACCTTCAGTTGATTCAGCAATATATACCAATGTGAATTACTGACCAAGATTGCTGGGAGCTGAAGTCCTATCTCTGCTGTTTGGAGAGGACCTGGGGCACAATGTCCACTTTATCGGCTCACAGCCTAGGACATTATTTGCAATATTTGCCCTACAGTTGTGACTAGAGTTTGAAAAAGTATTTTTGATGACATGTTCCAGACACAAGAACGCCAGCTATCAAATATGCCAGATGATTCTGGAATTTGTAATCCAGAAATGTAACTTTTGCAAAAGGAAATGAATGTGTGTAGGTGGGTGGTTAGTGGGAGAGAAGGATCCCTGCCACATGCTTTAATACAGTGGTTCTCAACCTTCCTAATGCCTCAACCCCTTCATGCATGTTGTGGTGACCCCCAACCATAAAATTATTTTTGTTGCTACTTCATAATTGTGATTTTGCTACTGTTAGAAATCGTAACAATAGATGCAGGGTGTGTATTCATTCAGTATATGCAAGATGTATATTCATTCACTGGACCGAATTTGGCACACATACCTGATATGTCCATATTTGAATACAGTGGGGTCGGTGAGGGATTGATTTTGTCATTTGGAAGTTGTACTTTCTGGGATTTATAGTTCACCTACAATCAAAGAGCATTCTGAACTCCACCAACAATGGAATTGAACCAAACTTGGCACACAGAACTTCCATGACCAACAGAAAATACTGGAAAGGTTTGGTGGCCATTGACCTTGAGTTTTGGAGTTGTAGTTCACCACATCCAGATAGCACTGTGGACTCATACAGTAATGTATCTGGACCAAACCTGGCACGAATACTCAATATGCCCAAATGTGAACACTGGTGGAGTTTGGGGGAAATAGACCATGACATTTGGGAGTTGTAATTGCTGGGATGTAATTGCTGGGATTTATAGTTCACCTATAATCAAAGAGCATTTCAAACCCCAACAGAGATAGAATTGAGCCAAACTTCCTACACAGAACCCCCATGACCAACAGAAAATACTGTGTTTTTTGATGTTCTTTGGTGACCTCTTTGACACCCCCCTCGCAGAGACTGGGCATATATTGTAACTGGGGACTAATCAATCTCGAATGCTTGTTGGAACATCCAAGTTTTCAAATCCCTATGAATCCCTATGAAAGGAGGACAGTGTGGGGGCTTGCCTAATCTCACGCTGGATGACCTAGACATTTCTAGAGATAACATATTAATTGGTGTTCATACAGTGTTTCCTAGATGTTAGTATTCGATCTAAGGTGACACTGAGACATTTAGGATGGGAACAGTGTTCGAGCTCTTGGCCTTCCCAAGTAACTTTCAATTTCCTGTTGGCTTCACGGTTGCGTAGGTGGAAAGCACACACTTGTGTCTTGGCAGGCTTAGGCTTCAGGTAGTTATCTTTGTAGTAGTTGAAGAGATCTTTCAGGGCATTCGTGTTTCAAAGTCTTTTGCTTGTGTTGTAAGGCCAAGGTCATCAGCATATATAAAATTCTTTGTGAGTGGTGGCTGTGGCTGATCGTTAGTAAAGTTCCATTCCCGTAATATGGATGGTATAAATTAAATAAATTGGAAGCATATTAAGATGTAATTTAGAGTATAGATTGTATTAAGTGCAAAATGCAAATATACTCAGAAGGTACGGTGTATTTGTTCAGAGCAGTGTTTCCCAACCAGTGTGTCATGGTACACTAGTGTGCCGTGAGCGATCATCAGGTGTCCCGTGGGAAAGTGGAACCTCCAATACCGTTTCTTCCCCCTCCTGCCAAACACGTTTTCTTCTCCATTTGGGCTCCCTTCTTCCCAGCCTCGCTCTGCTTGCTTTGCCTCGCTTTGCTCACGCTGCTTCTGCGGGAGGGGGAGGGAGGAAGACGTGACCCGTGCGGGCGCTACTGCGCAGACTCGCCCCACGCCTTCCTTCCTACCCTCCACAGTGCTCTCTGGATATAGGTGAACTACAACTCCAAAACTCAAGGTCAATGCCCACCAAACTCTTATAGTATTTTCTCTTGGTTATGGGAGTTCTGTGTGGGAAGTTTGATTCCATTCCATCATTGGTGGAGTTCAGAATGCTCTTTGATTGCGGGTGAACTATAACTCCCAACTGTTGAGCTAGACCTTTGTGTGTGTCTTTCTGCCATTCCTGCCAGGATATCTATGTTGTGTTCATTGAAACAGGCCCAGGTTTCACACTGAGTGTATAAATACATTTAAAAACATATTAACTATATGTATTACTGTGTTAGAGTGTCATTTTGTGTCATTTTGGTTGGTGGTGTGCCCCAGGATTTTGTAAATGTAAAAAATGTGCCGTGGCTCAAAAAAGGTTGAAAAACACTGGTTCAGAGTATACAGCCAACACTAAATGGTTTGATTTAGCCAATCCATACTTTGCAATGACCGTTTTCTACTGATCGGCTCTGCAACAGATTACATTGAAAGGCGGCAAAGCCTGAGCAGAAGGGCCTTTGTGAGCCGGGCCCATCTTTCCTGTCAATTTCCCTTTGAATTCTCTCACACAACTGGGAGGCATTAAGGGCAAAGACAGCTCATATCCATGAGAAGAGGAGAATAAGCGAGAGGAGAAAGAGAACTGGCCATCTGCTCTGACACCCTTCGCATATTCTTCAAACAACCTTAAGAAAATCACTGACCCTTACTCGATCTAAGCAGCGGCTCTGCTAAATTCAGCAACCGTTCCTCCATTCCCAAGCAAAAAAGAGTATCTGGAAGAAGATACATCTCCTTTTTAAAAATGAGGATAAAGGTAAAAGAAAGCAATGGAAGACTATCTTCAGTTCAACCATAAGGTTGGAGCAAGAGTTCCAACGACTTATCTATAACTTCTCTAATTTTGCTGCAAGGAGAACAAAACTTTGGTATCAGTTTTAAGGGAGCGAAAAAAGGAATTATTTGAACAGTTCGCCCCCTGAACCGCATTAATCCCCCTTTTGAACAGAAAGAATCGCTATTCGGGGAAAGTTTTACACGTCTTTATTTTTTTTTAAACCCAAGATGCTAATGTGCCAAAGGAGCATGAACTGATACAGTGACAAACCTTTTTCTTCTGCATGCTAATAAAGCTGCTTCTTCCTTTATCCCACAGAGTGGTTGTAAAGACGTTTCAGCAATCGGTTCACAATGAAAGGCTCTCTCGGGATGAAACGAAATATGGTGAATATGTTCCGAGTCTTCCCTTGCCTCTCTGATGACCCAAACTGAATAGTGCATGAAGAAAAGGGAGTCTGAAAAGGGATGGGAACCAGGGAGGAATTTGAAGGAGTACTATAACAAGGAAAAGGGTGTGCGCCTGCATTACCAAAAAAAGTGAAGACCTTCTCAATGTTTCATCTTTGTTTTCATAGGAACACAGGAACCTACTTTGCAGCGAGTCCGAAAAAGTAACTTTTCTGAGTTATATGAAATACCCCCAAATTTAATTATAAATTATATTGTATACACCAGGCATGGGCAAACTTTGGCCCTCCGGCAGTTTTGGACTTCAACTCCTAACAGTCTCAGGCCCCTTCCTTTCTCCTCTCAGCCACTTAAGTGCGGATTACAGTACACATATAAGGCAAACATACAATGCCTTTTACACAACGAACAATGGCATACAATACACAGATCAGGAAAAGGCCTTCCCATTTTTAATCTCTGGCATCTGGAAGCAATGCTCAACTCCAGCCATGAGGAGGTGCTCTTGTCCCATTTTCCCTGCTGAGGAGCCTGCTGTCCATAGACATCTCCAATTTTTTGCTGGCATGTCTGCATGGGGCACCCTTTTGCCCTCCCACCAAGGCGGTACCTATTGAGCTGCTTTCAAACTGCTAGGTTGGCAGAAGCTAGCGATGACAGTCAGGAGCTCGCTACGACTTGCAGCTTCAAACTATTAACCCTCCAGTCAGCAGCTTTTCCTGCAGCTAGTGGTTTTAAACACTGTGCTTCCGCAGCCCTAATGGTGCAGATGCTAATCTTTTCTACCTATATGCTGCCCTCTTGTGATCGCACCTCAGCACAGCATACATAGATACTAGGCTTGGTTGATTTTAAAAAATGGTTCAAAACACGTTTCGGATGTAGGGGGTGCTGATGGTTCGATTCGGAAATCAATTCCGATTTTCACAGGAAAAAAATGTTCAAAACTTTTTGAAACTTCAGAACCTTCTGAATTCCGAATAATGGGTTGAAAGTGTTATTTCCTGTTTTATTGGGTGGTCTTTACTTTGAAAGTAGTTGTTTTACTCCAGAAAAGGAGGGGGGGGGCAAAGGGAGGAAATTATCCACACTGGTTTAAAACAGCTTCTCTAGTGTAATCCTGAAGCGGGAGGGACAGCAAAGCGAGGAAATTCACCACTCTATTTTAAAATGCTTGCCCAGACTCCAGATGGTCATCCAGCCTCAATAATAATAATAACAACAACAATAATAAGAGTTTTTACCTCCTGGCCCAGAAAGTTTAGGCAGGCAGGAAGGCAGGCAGATCGCTGTGAGTGGAGGTCCATCCTCTGTGCCCAGTGCAGGCCAGCCTGAGGAAGGAGGCCAAAGGCAACCGTCGGGAGCAACGTGGCATAGGCTAGATGCTCCGTTGGGCCCCAGCTGGGCCCAGGAACAATGGAAGACCATAAGGCGGGAAGCAGCAGCAGGCACACTTGCCAACCGATTCACGCAGACAGAGGCGGCTTCGCCATAAGTGAGGTTGACTGGCTGAGGAGGCTGTGGCTGGGCGGTGGAGCACGGCCCCTGGATGCGCGCTACCAGGGCCTCTTCCCACGTGCACTTCCCATCGCTGGGGGAGAGAGGCACCCCGGCGTTGGCACGCGCACGGGGGAAAGAGGGCTGAGAGCGCAAGCCCAAGGCCCAGCTATGCATTCAGAGGAGAGAGGAAATTCATCATTCTGTGAGCCGAGGCCAGGGACGAGAAGTGGGGATATCCTGAATAATTTCCGACTCACTTACTGCTTTGGAACAGAAATGACGGGAAAAGCTTCGGAAGGGCAAAGGGACTTCCGGTTTACTTAAAAACTTTGAAATCACTTCGAAAAGCAAATCTTTCCAAATTTATTCCAAATTACGAAGATTTCGAACAAACCTAACCATGCCTAATAGATACTTATACACGAGCAGCTGATTTATTTACTTTGAGGGGCTTTCACCCCAAAATGGGGTGTATTTTATTGTTCATCTTAGCTTAAGTAAATAAAGGCATGTGTGCCATGTTTGGTTCAGATCCCTCAAACCATGTAGAAGCCTTTGTGTTACAAAAAAACAATAAACACATCAACGTTGATATATACTTTGGGGTACATGAATGGGTGTATGTTCTATACTTCTCTTCTGAGGGGGACGTAGAACAGGAGGCTGAAGATGTAGGAGTTGGGATTTGGGGCCAAGAGTTGAGTAGGAAGAAGAGGGCGAGGAAAGCGTACTGCCGGTTCCTACAGTTTAGGAATGCCAAAAAGTGAAAGAAGAAAAGAGATGGTCAGCTAGAATTGCTGCAAGGATGCTGAGCAATCAGATATCACCCTAAGAACACCTGTGCTAGGAGCTGAGGGCTATAAATCAGAAGTGAAGTAAGTGGTCAATCTTGGCAGCAACCATTCTACTTAGTGCTTCTGTGCTCCAGTTCCCTTGCTTACAGTTCCAGCGTCTGCAAAGTGCCTCGCAAAGACTTTTTGCCAAAGACTCTCGCTTCATGTCTGATGTAAGACATTTGCTTTGCTTTTGGGATTTTCCTTCTGTTCCTGTTTCTGATTGTTAGAATATTATCATTTTGCTGAAGTAAAGCTTTTTTCGTTGCTTAACGCTTGTTGTAAGGCTGTTTCTGGGGCAAACCAGGACAGTGTGTATCACACACATACACACACAACTTTCCAACTGCAGATGAAATTTTTTATCACAGACTAACTGCTGAACTGTTTTTAGTCAATTCAGCAAAATCTGAAAATGCTTTTTCCTTAAAATGCTTCCAAAACATTTTTTCTTATTGTTTTAGCCAGATTGATATCAACAACAACAACAAAAATCTCAAGAATTCTTAAAAATGCTTTCTCAGTTGAAAGAGCATGGCATTTCTTCAGAAAGAAATAAAAGAAGTACAGTTCTTCAAAAGGTTAAACGATTCAAGAGGTGAGAAGTTTTCTGAACTGAACCTATAATCAATGTATGAACTGACATGAACATTTCGTGGGCACCTATAAGCGAAAACACAGCTGAGCCTTTCTGCAGAAAATAAGTCATCTTGCAAAAATAACTTTTGCAGGCATTTTTCTATTCCTGTCCATTCTAATAGTATGAATTGGTGAAGGGGAAAGATATTTACTTTCTCAGAAGCACAGACAAATTTTGCATTCCTCTTATCTGAAATACTTTGGCTGTGAACCCGAGTCTTTGTTTATTAATTGAATTGACTCGTCTTTTTTTCCTGTTGCAAAAGACAACTAAAGGTGCATCCAAGGTTTATGAATCAGCTTTTGTCAATTCATTTTGGTTATTTGGGGTGCTGATTCAGACAATTGCATTGGATAGACCACATCAGCTCTAGTTTCTGATACAGAACATATGCCATCCGGTAGTTGCAATCTGCTCGCCCACATAAATCTATATTTAATAAGCCTCAGCAGTATAAGAGGGTTTTGCAAGACCAGTCACTCTCACTGCAACAGTGTAGTAACACAGGATGAGAATCACTGCTGTAGAGTTAATGCAGTTTGACACCACTTTAAATTGCCGTGGATCAAGGCTATGGAGGTTTCTGAGCCCCCAGTGCTGTTTGGCAGAAAATGCTAAATACTTATCAAACTACAATCTCCAAGACTACATCTGTAGTGCAAGGTAAGTAAACCTTTTCCCCTGACATTACTTTCAGTTGTGTCCAACTCTGGGGGTTGGTACTAATCTCCATTTCTAAACCAAAGAGCCAGCGATGTCCATAGACACTTCCAAGGTCATGATTGCATGGAGCACCGTTACCTTCCTGCCAGAGCAGTACCTATTGATCTACTCACATTTCCATGTTTTCAAACTGCTAGGTTGCCAGAAGCCAGGGCTAACAGCAGGAGCTCATGCTGCTCCCCAGATTCAAACCTGCGACCTTTTGGTTAGCAAGTTTAGCTGCTCAGCAGTTTAACCCACTGCGCCACCGGGGGCTCTGTAGTGTAGATGTACCTTAAGGCAATCACAAGCCAGCGTTGCAATGGCACATGAAACAAAACATTTTTTCCCCTTCCTTTCCCTCAAAAACCTGCTTCAAATGGATTCTCCAGATTTCTGGAGCAGGTTTCGGTGGGACTCATGAGCTGATATTACATGTTAGCTTTTGGCCAGAAGTAGCTAAGTGTATTATAAAAGAGATACAATAGAAGAAATGCCCAAAAGATAAAGTTACAACATCAAACCTACAACAAGACATCTTGTCATGACAGCATAACAGATGGTTGATGTAACCTTAATTGTTTAAAAACATTGCCTTCAGTTAGGTAAATAATATAGATTGTCCATAGAACCCCTTTCCCCAAATACTTCCCTTGGGAAAGGAGCATTTTCACAATTGCAGTGCCATCACTAAAAAGTCCTTGCCTTGTGTGTAAAGTTCCTGAGTGTTCAATGGCCAGAGAATGACTTCTGGTATTCATCTCAGCAAGGAAGTACATTGGGAAAGAGAAATGTTGAGAAGTGGCTGCTTATGGGCTCCATATGATCCATTGACCCCTTGTTTTGTGGCCCTGACGGTTGTTTGTTAGTGCTCTGAATCCTGTAAGCATCTTCTCCATTGTGGCACATTTTGCAGGGCACCTCTCCATGCAAAAACTGCACCAAAACACCCCCAAGAAGCTTAGAAACCTGTGTGCTGGGAAATGGGGTTATGGAAAGAAACATTTGGCTTATCTGGATTTAAAATGGTGTAAACTAGCACTAAGTGGCTTTGGGCACAAAACAAAGCTCGGCTATGTCACCCCACATTCTGAGGTCTACATCATCCCTTGAAACAGATGCATTTAATTTTACAAATGGAGCTACTATTTCTCTTTAAAGTTCATCGCGACAGCCTCTGGAAAAGGATGCTTAAATTTCAAAAGGAGTAGGAGGAAGGAACAGCGGCAGCATCTCATCATCAAATCTCACACAGCATCTTTGGCTCTTCTGCAGAGAGAGCGTCCAGATACTCAGCACTTCGTCCATGCCTTTTTGGCTGTGAAGTCACTGCCGAAGTGAGCTGCAGCCAATTCGCCCCAAGCCAAAGTGAACTGGCACAACTCTCGGTACACACTCAACCTCCCTCCCTCTTTCCCAGTCAAAACGCCTACAAAGCGGGAGTGTTTTCTTTGGCTGATCCACCAGACTAGCCTTACTATTTTTGTAGGCTTTCCAAGCACAGCGAAGAAGAGAGTGATGACAAAGCAAGGGAGTTTAAGCATTTTCACTTACTGGGAGTAGAAAGTATGTATTAGCTAAGAACGCAATGAACACTGAAAGGTTTGTATGAAATCTTTCATACTTTTAGCAAACCTGGGAAGAACATGAATGATTTGACCCATATCGCACCTACTACTACAGTCAGCCATTCACATTTGCAAGTGTACCTTTTGATGAATATGTTAAAAAGGTAAAGGTTTCCCCTTGACATTTAGTCTAGTCTTGGCTGACTCTCATCTCTATTTCAAAGCCAAAGAGGCAGCATTGTCCATAGACACCTCCTACGTCATGTGGCCAGCATGATGGCATGAAGCACCATTACCTTCCTGCAAGAACTGTACCTATTTGCATGTTTTCGAACTGCTAAGTTGGCAGAAGCTGGAGCTAACAGAGGGAGCTCACCCTGCTCCCCGGATCTGAACTGCCAACCTTTTGGTCAGCAAGTTTAGCAGCTCAGCAGATTAACCTGCTGCACCACCGGGGGCTCCAATTAATATGTCTAGGTCCCTCCAGCTAGAAATGTCTAGGTCTCCGCCGCCCCCGCCCCCTTGGCTTCTGCTCTACCAGCAGCTTCTTCAGGCTTGAGGATGGCAATGCCAAGCCAGTGGTGGCATAGCTAGCACAAGGCTGGCTTGGCACTGCCATCCTCAAGCCTGGAGAAGCTGCTGGTAGAGTGGAAGCCGGGGGCGGAGCCAGGCCGCACCAAGCCCCGCCCCTGCCCCTCCCCTCTCCAGCCTTGAGGAGGTAGGGTAGATCTTTCTGACTTGGTTTTATTATAAGTAGCTCACATGCTGAAAAAGTGTGGGCACCCCTGTTGTAGATTTTCTGGGCTAGAACATGGCCACATAGCCCGAAAAACCTACAATCCTTTCCTATAGTTTGAAGCCATTGTTCTGCATCCTAGTCTCCAGGACAGCAGAAAACAAACTTTTAGAAGTCGAAAGGTGCTTCTAGTAGAGCAGTGGAGACCAAGAGCTCCAATGGGATGGTGGTCAACGGGATGGTGGCTTTAGTCTGAATTTTCAAGGAGTTCAGAACCTTGGATAGCTCCCTTAAAGGTAAGGCAAAAATCCTTGGATAGCTCCCTTAGAGGTAAGGCAAAAATCCTTGGATAGCTCCCTTAAAGGTAAGGCAAAAATCCATAATGGATTTTTCATTCTACTGGATTTAGAGCCATCACTGGTGCTGAGGTTTATACTTAGCCATTTATAGAGTTTTACCAGGGAATAATAATAATATAAAATTATATTTATACCCCGCCAACATCTCCCCAAGGGTGGGGTCCTTCTGAAGTTCTTCTGAAGACTGCAAGGATGGGGGCTTGCCTAATATAATAATAATAATAATAATAACACTTTATTTATACCCCAAGGGGACTTGGGGCGGCTTAAATGAGGCCACTGCCATAAATACAGTAAACACAATATAACACAAGGGCACAACAGAAAATCAGAAAATAAAATAACCTAAAATACAAAACCAATGTAAATAAATAACACAACAATATGAAATCAAAACATCAAAGCACAAAAGAGGGGTCACCACAGATAAGGCCCTCTCCCTCATCCCCACAAGTCGCACTTGCGATGGAAGCGGGAGCGAGAGAAGGGCCTCTCTGGAAGATCGAAGAGATTGTGTAGGTTCGTAGAAGGAAGAAACTGAAGGACCCTTCCCTTAACACATTTCCCATGTTTCTTCTTTATGTAAAGGCTGCATGCTTCCTCTCGATTATACATGCTAGGAATCATTTTGTCTGGAAGCCCTGTGCCTTTAGATGTGCGAGAATGCACGCAGAAAGCACAACAGCTTTTGTTATGGCCTAAAGGCCATTCCCTGAACTCATTTCATTCAGCCAGTTGATGGTTGCAATGCTGCAGCTGCGTGGTGCTGTTAATTCTTTCTTTAAGCCAAATCTTCACCTCCAAAGACCCAGCTTGACCCCGTCCCTGCCCCTGTGCCTAACAGTTGAAAACTGGCAGGTGGTTCAGCTTTAGCTGGTTCAGGAAAGGTTAAACGCAGAAAAATAAAAGGGATGATCCACATCTTGGGCCATTCTGAAGAACAAAGGCTCCAGTGGTGGCTGTCAACCACTCCTGGTGCAAACCAACATTTCTTCTGACTTGTAAAAGCATAGTATGAAAGGCACCACATCCATTCTGCTTTAAGAAGAGACAATGCAAATCACCTATGGCAGTTTGAAACACTATTACACTAGAACTAAGGAATAAGTTATTTACAGAATACAGTGAAATATGGGCATTGCAGCAAGCCAAAAGTGAGTGAAAGAGCAGAATTGAAAACTGCAGCTACCTGTGGAAAAGGCTATCACCTGTGCATAAGAGAGACACTGTACCCATAGTGCTCTCCAATTGAGATATCTTGGGAAGCTTTAGAAGCCACTAAAAAGGCTCTGGCAGGGGGCATGCAACTCACAAGCTGCACTTTCTTCACTCTGCAACAGTTCATATCTGTTCAAAATGCTCTTCTAGCATGTAGAAAATCAAAACAGGCCACTTTCTTCTACTCAAAACAATAGGTTTAAAGACTACTATAAATGGAGCATAACCACTTGGGTCCTAAATTACTCCTCTGTTTTATAAGGGGGTGTTTGTGTGATTTCTGCCATATCTCCCCTTTCCATTTGCAGTCACCCCACATTGGATTCCAAAATATCTTTCAAGCTTCCCCAGATTGTAAAAAAAAAAATGAAGAGGAGCGGGACAAGTATGGATGAAGAGAAGTGGGAGAAGTAAGGAGGAAGGGGAGCAGGAGAAGTATGGATGAAAATGGAGGGAGAAGTAAAGAGGAAGAGGAGAGGGAGAAGTAAGGAGGAAGAGGATCAGGAGAAGTATGGATGAAGAGGAGAAGTATGGATGAAGATGAGTGGGAGAAGTAAGGAGGAAGAGGAGAGGGAGACATATGGATAACGACAGAGGGAGAAGTAAAGAGGAAGAGGAGAGGGAAGTAAAGAGGAAGAGGAGAGGGAGAAGTAAGCAGGAAGAGGAGCGGGAGAATTATAGATGAAGAGGAGAGGGAGAAGTACGGATGAACTAGAGAGGGAGAAGTACAGAGGAAGAGGAGAGGGAGAAGTATGGATGAACTAGAGAGGGAAAAGTACAGAGGAAGAGGAGAGGCAGAAGTACGGAGGAAGAGGAGAGGGAGAAGTACGGATGAACTAGAGAGGGAAAAGTACAGAGGAAGAGGAGAGGCAGAAGTACGGAGGAAGAGGAGAGGGAGAAGTACGGATGAACTAGAGAGGGAGAAGTACAGAGGAAGAGGAGAGGGAGAAGTATGGATGAACTAGAGAGGGAAAAGTACAGAGGAAGAGGAGAGGCAGAAGTACGGAGGAAGAGGAGAGGGAGAAGTACGGATGAACTAGAGAGGGAGAAATATGGATGAAGAGGAGATGTAGAAGTATGGCCAATTCCACAAATATAAAATCTGTTCTTTCAGAAAGCCAGGCAGTGGGTTTTGGCAAAAGTATTGTTTACTTTGCATGACACAGACCACGTGCAACACTCAAAGTAAGATGACATGCAATAATGCTCTCCCTTCTTTCTACGACTTACTCAAGCCAGAGAAATACTAAAGGGTTAAAGGAAACGCAAAAGGGAAGGAAACATATATTTATGAAGAAGAAAGGCGAGATTTCAGTGCTGCAGTTTCTCTCCATCCCCCTTAACCTTCTGCCACCGTGTCACAGGCTGGCATTTGATCTCTTGCCTTCGTTCATTTATGCTTGTCAAGGCTATCCATCATTGATTTTGCTTTCAGGGCGAAAGGGGACCAGGCCGTCACTGGCTTCTTAGTTTCCCACACCCACATCCTGGCTTGCCAGCTCTAATCTCCAAACAAGAGCTGGCCCTGCCCTCCAAACAAGCCGAGACCTTTGTCTGGGCTCCAAAGAGGCTCCGCTGACCTTTAACACGCAAGGAATTTTGCTGATGGAAATTCCATTCCCAAAGCATCTGACCCCCAACGCTGCTTCAGACAAGGTCAGTACCCTCCAGTCACAGATAGCGCTCCCATCTGGGGATATCCACACACAGGAAGACTTCAGCACACACATCTCTTTTGTTGCTTGCACATGCAAAAGACAGCTGTGTTTGGCAGTGAGGTGCTATTATTCCTTCCAGGGAAGGAAAAACAAGCAGGCGGGATCAGAGCTTATTGGGAAATAACTTCCTACACCAGAGCTTTTCAAACATTTCACGTTGGTGACGCACTAGTGTTAATAGCAAGGCGGAGGGTAAATCAAAACCTTGTAAGAGATACAGACAAATACATAAATTTTAATACCAAAATCTATGAGGACACACAACATATCTTGTAAAAAATAACCATCTCCTTCTCTGAGTAGGGTGCAAATGGCAAGAGCCCAGTCTGTCCTGGGAGGACCTAAAACAAGCACCAACCTTTTCTACTCTCTCCACATTTTTTGAATAGTAACAGAGGCTTTGGCCATTTTCCGTCTCAGGAGAATAGCCTTCGACTTATCCACTGGTCATATAGTAAAGGTAAAGATTTCCTCTTGACATTAAGTCTAGTTGTGTCCAACTCCGGGGGGTTGGTGCTCATCTCCATTTCTAAGCCGAAGAGCCGGTATTGTCCATAGATACCTCCAAGGTCATGTGGCCAGCATGACTGCATGAAACGCCATTACCTTCCCACTGAAGCAGTACCTATTGATCTACTCACATTTGCATGTGTTCAAACTGCTAGGTTGTCAGAAGCTGGGGCTAACAGTGGGAGCTCACCCTGCTCCCCAGATTTGAACTGCCGACCTTTTGGTCAGTAAGTTCAGCAGCTCAGTGGTTTAACCTGCTGCGCCACCATGGGCTGTGGTCATATTAAAATCCATAATTGTGGCTCCAAAATCTGCCCCCCGACTTATACATGAGGCCAATTTAGACATGGGTAAATAGCAGGCATGGGCAAACTTGGCTGTTTTGGACTGCATCTCCCACAATTCCTAGCAGCCACAGGTCCCTTCCTTTGCCTCCTCAGCCGCTTAAGCAATCTACTAGGCAGCATGCCCAATGACTCTGTTGACTGGTGGAATTAGAGGGCAAACTTGGGCCCTCCAGTGTTTTGGACTCTCACAATTCGTAGCAGCCTCCCAGATGCGCAGGTGCCTGAGGCTGCTAGGAATTGTAGGAGTTGAAGTCCAAAACAACTGGAGGGCCCAAGTTTGCCGTGTCTGTTATATAGCCAAGTTTATTTGGGTGAATTACCACTCCAAGAATTCCACTAGTCAACACAGTCATTGGGCATGCTCCCTAGGAGTTCTAGTCCAAAAATGTAACTTCCCAAGCTCTGTTCATAGCCATAGCATGTCCTAGCTAGAAGCAAATGTCACTAATTGCCCTTTAAAAAGCTGTTCAATTTCTTAACGATTGTCACACTTTGTGGCTGCAAATCCCATAATGCTTAACCACGTGCTGTTCAATATGTGGTTTAAGGATCAGTTTTTATACAAGGGGAAACAGGTCTCATTTTCACATTTTCTTTCCTTTGCAGTGATTTTTAATCACAGCATTGGTTTTCTAATGTCCAGAAACATTAATCAGTTTTTCATCAACTGTTTGGAAATATTTCTTTAGCCATGTCAATTTCTATTTTTCTAAAATAAAAAAACACCCTAAATGAACAGGCTTCTGACTTCTCTTAGTTGCAAAATCCATGATGCATGAACCTGTAACAATTCATTTGAACTATGGCTGATGTCGCTTTGATATTATAGACACTCAAAGGTCTACCACAAAAGAAGCAATGGTGTATTCCTTTTTGGATAACTGTGTTCTTCTACGCAAAAATAATTCATTAAAAATAAGACGGAATGGAAGCTATATCATCCAACATACACTTTCTGTTCTTGTTGTTTATTCGTTCAGTTGTTTCTGATTCTTTGTGACCTCCTGGACTAGCCCACACCAAAGCTCCCTGTCGGCCTTGGCCACCCCCAGCTCCTTCAAGGTCAAGCCAGTCCCTTCAAAGATACCATCTTGCCTTTGGTCGGCCCCTCTTCTTTTTTCCTTCCATTTTCCCCCAGCATCAGTCTCTTCTCCAAGCTTTGCTGTCTTCTCATTATGTGGCCAAAGTACTTCATCTTTGCCTCTAATATCCTTCTCTCCAGTAAGCAGCTGGGCATTATTTCCTGGAGTATGGACTGGTTGGATCTTCGTGCGCTCCAAGGCACTCTCAGAATTTTCCTCCAACACCACAGTTCAAAAGCATCTCTCTTCTTTTGCTCAGCCTTCCTTATGGTCCAGCTCTCACATCTAAAGGTTACTATGGGGAAAACCATTGCTTTACCTATGCAGACCTTCATAGCCAGTGTGATGTCTCTACTCTTCACTATTTTATCGATTGGTCATTGCTCTCCTCCCAAGAAGGAAACATCTAAAGATTTCCTGGCTGCAGTCTGAATCTGCAGTCATCTTTGCACCTAGAAATACAAAGTCTGTCACTGTTCCCATGTTTTCTCCCTCTATTTGCCAGTTATCAATCAGTCTGGTTGCCACCACCATGCTTTTTAAAAATGTTTAACTACAACTCAGCATTTGCACTTTCTTATTTCACTTTGGTTACTAGGTAGTGGTATGGTCACAATAAGCCTTGAAGTCAAACAACTACAAAGGTTCCATACTCAGGATTATGGGTCTCTCCTGTTATTTTGTACTTTCAAGTCAATTTTGACTTATAGTGAACCTACAATGAGTCTATCATGGGTTTTTCTAGTTTGGATAAGGTTTAGGCTCGGGTCCTCTTGGTTTCACCACAGCAATGAAGCAGGATCCTAGGAAAACCACAATGGCCATTCCTAATGCCAGGAATACACTTAGTCTGCCTATCAGTTCTCCATCTCAGAACCTGTGGTGGCATTTCATAGAATCATAGTATCATTGAGTTGGAATAGACCTCATGGGCCATCCAGTCCAACTCCATTCTGCAAAGAAGCAGGGAAATCACATTCAGAGCACCCCCGACAGATAGCCACTCAGCCTCTGCTTAAAAGCCTCCAAAGAAGTAGCCTCCACCACACTTAGGGGCAGAGAGTTCCATTGCTGAACAGCTCTCACAGCCAGGAAGTTCTTCCTCGTGTTCAGGTGGAATCTCCTTTCCTATAGTTTGAAGCCATTGTTCTGCGTCCTAGTCTCCAGGGCAGCGGAAAACAAGCCTGCTCCCTCCTCCCTATGGCTTCCCCTCACATATTTATACATGGCCATCATCATGTCTCCTCTCAGCCTTCTCTTCTTCAGACTAAACATGCCCAGCTCTTTAAGCAGCTCCTCATAGGGCTTGTTCTCCAGACTCTGGATCATTTGACATCTAGGATATCTCTAGGTTTTAAGTCAAGGTTGCAAAGGGTTTCCCTGTGAACCAAAAATATTATAAAATGAATGTATTCAGTTCTGGGCACCACAATGACACATGTATGTTCAAGAAGGCCACAAAGAACTGGAACCTTACAAACTCTATGAGGAGCGACTGGAATCTGTCAGGAATGCTTTGATTGTGCCTTCTTGTATGGCATAACAGGACTGAACTGGATGGCCTTCTGGTCTCTTCCAGCTCTTAGGATTCTATGAAATAAGTATACTTTCTCATCCTTGCATGACTAACACTGAGACTGAGCATATTATGAGCTCAGAGGAATCACAAGAAGCATTGGCCAAGGCTGGCAAAGTTCAGGAGGGACAAGCCTTTGGTCTCCCCCACAAAGGTTTGTACTTCCCACGCCAACAAGGATGGTTTCCGCATCTCTGTGTCCTCAGCTGCTCCTCGAGTGTCTCTGAGGAGGATGCACCTTACGTCAGCCTTGCAAATAAAGTCTTACTAGCCAGTCTGCCCACACATATCGGAGTTGCTCATCTGCAACACATCAACGGCCTTGAAAACAAAAATAGATTAACTACTTCCTCCTTTTTCAGAATCTTCCCTTCTGCTTGGCCTGAAGGTGCTGGTTTTTTTAAAAGAAGCCTGGCTATTTGCAGCCTTCAGGAGTTTACTCTGATATAAAAACCCAAAGATCAGGGGCCTACTATCAGCCCCTTGATATACAACCGCTTTGCTTTCCTATCCATCTTTCTTTTGCTTCCTGTGCTTCTAGCCAGCAAAATAACATAGTTGGTATATTTAGAATACATACGTATATAAAAATCTAAAGATCAGGGATCCAGAATCAGGACTTGAGGACTACTTATACGTTAATATACAACTACTTTGCGTTCCAACCCCTCCTTTCGCTGCTTGTGCTTCCAGCTAGTGTTTCCTCAACCTTCCTAATGCCAATTAATATAGTTTCTCATGTTGTGGTGATCTCCAACCATAAAATTATTTTCGTTGCTACTTCATAACTGTAATTTTGCTACTGTTATAGATCGTAGTGTAAATATCTGATATGCAGGCTGTATTTTCATTCCCAACTGAATTTGGCACAAATACCAAATACGCCCAAATTTGAATACTGGTGGGGTTCAGAGGGGATTTATTTTGTCATTTGGGAGTTGTAGTTATTGGGATTTATAGTTTACCTACAATCAAAGAGCATTCTGAACTCCATGAATAATGGAATTGAGCTGTACTTGGCACACAGAACTCCCATAACCAACAGAAAACACTGGAAGGATTTGGTGGGCATTGACCTTGAGTTTTGGAGTTGTAGTTCACCTATATTCAGAGAGCACTCTGAACTCAAACAATGATGGATCTGGACCAAACTTGGCACAAATACTCAATGTTCCCAAATGTGAACACTGGTGGAATTTGAGAGAATAGACCTTGACATTTGAGAGTTGTAGTTGTGGGATGTATAGTTCACCTACACTCAAAGAGCATTCTAAACCCCACTAATGATAGAATTGGGCCAAAGCTCCCACACAGAACCCCCACAACCAACAGAAAATACTGTGTTTTCTAATTATCTTTGGCAACCCCTCTGCCACCCCCATTGTGACCCCACCCTCCCAGGGGTCCTGATCCCCAGGTTGAGAAATGCTGGGCTAGTAAAATCACATACAGTAGAGTTTTGCTTATCCAACCTTCACTCATTCAACATTCTGTTATCCAATGCAGTCTGCCTCCCGCCCAGATCCATTGCTGTTTCAATACTTTGCAATGTTTTGGTGCTAAATTCGTAGATACACTAATTACTACATAACATTATTGCTTTTTTGTCGTTTTGTTGTAAAACACAATGTTTTGGTGCTTAATTTGTAAAATCATAACATAATTTGACATTTAATAGGCTTTTCCTCAATCCCTCCTGATTATCCAACATTTTCTCTTATCTAATGTTCTGCCAGCCTGTTTATTTTGGATAAGTGAGAATCTACTGTAGTTGGTATGGGCAAACTTCACCCCTCCAGGTGTTTTGAACTCCAACTCCCACAATTCCTAACAGCTTAAGGCCTTTTCTTTTCCCCTTCAGCCGCTTAAGCTGAAGTTTGCCCATACCTGGGTTAAACCATCAGATACAAACATTCAAAGCCCAAGGACCCCACTATCAGGATCTGAGGACCTGTGTGCGCAGTAGGCCTGTTTGATCAAGGAAAAAAATGGTTCAAAACTCGTTGCAGATGTAGGTGGCGCTAGTGGTTCGAATCTAAATGACTTCCGAAATTTAACGAAAAAATTACGGAAATGTTACAATTTTTTTGGAAATTTCGGAATGGCTTTGTTAATGGCAGACATGCATGCGCAGTAAGAAAGAAACAGCACTGGTTAAACACCCAGTTTGGACACGGATGTGCTTCCCTCCGCTTCTTGTCCCAGGTCTAACATGGAGGGAAGCACATCCACATCCAAACTGGGTTAAATACCCAGTTTGGATGCTAAATACCCAGTTTGGACGCAGATGTGCTTCCCTCCACATCTCACCCCAGGTCTAACGCGGAGGGAAGCACATCCGCATCCAAACTGGATTAAACACCCAGTTTGGATGCGGATGTGCTTCTCTCCGCATCAGAACTGGGGCGAGAGCCATGTGCAGCTTGCACCCCATGTGTAACGTGGAGGGAAGCACATCCGCATCCAAATGATTCCTTTCCAGAAATGGTGGTGGCGGCTTCGAAATGGCAAATTCACTTCTCAGTTGCTTACATTGCCTCGAAACCGCTTCAAACGTGAATTTAATCCGAATTTATTCCGATTTTAGCAGCATTCCAATGAGCCTACCCAGACCTAGTGCGCAGCTAGCAAAACCACACAGTGTATTTAGTCCATCATTACGAAGCTGACCTGGTGCAGGTATGGGAAAGAAATCCACGCAGAAGGCAGAGGAAGATGGTGCTGCACATTTCTGGTGTGA
This sequence comes from Anolis apletophallus, assembly GCA_030556195.1. Taxonomy (NCBI): domain Eukaryota; kingdom Metazoa; phylum Chordata; class Lepidosauria; order Squamata; family Anolidae; genus Anolis; species Anolis apletophallus. The sequence goes on from JARBWK010000008.1 coordinate 13,558,744, forward strand.
TCTGAGAAACCAGTGAGAAAAGTCTGATCTTCCTCCCGGCTGGCTTCCGAAGCTCACCTCAGAAACACTCCTCTCGGCAGAAGCAGCCTTGCTTTGCGCTGCTTGGCAGGCAGCCAGCTGGAAACCAAAAGGGGCTTTCCTTTTCCTGCTGCTCACCCTCATTCAAGAGCTGCACTCGCTGCACACAGAGCTATTTATAGCTCTTGGCAAGAAACCAGCCACAGTTCAACCACAGAACCACAGATCTCTCGCTCTCTCGCTCTCTCCTCCTCTCTCACTCATACACACACGTTTTCTGTTTATGTTATTGCCCTGTAATGAACAGCATGACACATATATAAAGGCGATCCAGCAAAAACATCCAGAGAGAATACCATTTTCTAATTTTAAGGGAGTGGAAAAACAAGGTGGCAAACATATAGCCCAATTGTGTAAGTTCATACAATGTGCCCTCTGTATCCATTTCGCACCCACAGATTCTACATCCATGGATTCAACCACCCACGGCTGGAAAATATGCCAAATTTTACCATTTGATATACAGGATACCATTTCCCTATACACTAAAGTCTCGCTTATCCAATATAAATGGGCCAGAAATGGATGCTTTGGTGCAGGGGTCCTCAAACTTTTTAAACAGGTAACATTCCCTCATTGCTGCTATAATGTATACCAAACAGACTCACTGGAAAAGTTGTAACTGCAAGACCAATGATGCATCTACATCAGGTCTGGGCAAACTTGGGCCCTCCAGGTCTTTTGGACTTCAACTCCTACAAACAGACAGTCAGCTGGCTGGGATTTCTCAGTGTTGAAGACCAAAACACCTGGAGGGCCCAAGTTTGCCCATGCGTGATCTGCACTGTGGAACAGTGGTTCTCAAACGGCATGCTCCTCCAGGGATTTGGACTTCAACTCTTAGAAATCCCAGCCAGCTTACTTGGTTCTCGCTTCAAGCCATGTCCTGGTCAAGTTTTGCTTTAAGTCTTGGGGATTTTACCATGAACTCAAGCTCATGTATTATTCTTTGATTCCTTGATTACTCAAGTTGATGTTTTATTCCTTGTCTTTTGGATTATTCAAGCTCATGATTTTTCCCTGCTCCTTGGATTTATGTTCATGCTTTAACCTTTGCATTGGAGATTTATCCCTGGCTTTTGGGACTCCTTTTATCTTACATATTTGGATGGGTTTTTTTTTACTATTTTACTGTGCGTACATTTTCAATAAACTGATTATTCCTACATTTGGTTTCCTGGTGAGTGGTTGAGCAAAGTGAACCCTAGCTGAGGTGCAACAGTAGAGAAGTAAAGGTTCAACTCATGGCATTAAGGTTCGCAGCTTGGGAGTGATCCTGGATTCATTGCTGAGCCTGGAACCCCAGGTTTTGGTGGTGGCCAGGGGAGCTTTGGCACAGTTAAGACTTGTGCGCCAGCTGCGCCCGTACCTTGGGGAAGTCTGATCTGGCTACGGTCGTCCATGCTCTAGTCACATCCCGAATATATTAGTGCAACACTGGTTTTGACCTATAAAGCTCTATACAGTTCTGGCCCAGCTTACTTGTCCGAACACATCTGCCTCTATGTCCCACCTTGTAACTTAAGATCATCCGGGGAAGCCCTGCTCTCGCTCCCGCCAACATCGCAAACACAGCTGGCGGCGACGAGAGACAGGGCCTTTTTGGCTGTAATCCCCCCACCTCCGGACGTGCTTCCAAGTGAAATCGACCCCATCCCTCCTGCCGTTCAGGAAGAAACTAAAATCTTGGTTTTGGGACCAGGCTTTTGGGCAATAAACATAAAACAGCACTTTGACTGGAATTGGATTGGCAAGATAATAGATATGAGGATACGGTTTTTATTGTTCTATCAATGGGTTTGTGGACTGAGTATTGTTTTAATTTAATGATTGTTTGATAATTTGTTAGAATTAGTTGCTATTGTTTTTAACTTTGTATGTATTTATGGTTTTATATTGTGGTCAGGCATGTAGCCGGGGGGGCTTGAGGGGCTTCTTAGGATGGTCCGCGAGAAGGCCTTGCTGGTACATTATTTAAACTGTTATATTTATTCATATCATGATCTGATCACCATGATAAATATATCTCATAAATACTATGCATGGAGGTATTGGGAAAACGATGCAAAAGGTTTGCTAGGGTAGACCCTCTCTCACTCAGACTCAGCCCCCCCCGCGAATCAAATTCAGCCCCTCCCGAATCAAAATCCTGGCTATGGCCCTGATTGTGGTATTGATTTGTGGCATCGAATAGCTGCCTTTGTTAGCCGCTCTGAGTCGTCGTGTCCCCCTGCCCCGGGGGAGGGGGGGTTTGAGAAGGTCGGGGTACAAAAGGCTGTAAATAAATAAAATAAACAATCTTTTAAAACACTGTAAATCACATTACAAGAGAATCTTCTGAAACTTCATTGCATAGCATGGTAAATACTTGTTACCAGCATGCTCTTAAAAGGCACAATAGAATAGCCATGCAGTCCCAGTAAGCAAATGCACAAGTAAAGAAGCACCATAGCCCATTTCCCCAGTTAATGCTTGCACACATGAGACAAGAAGGCATTTGAGTATGTTGAGTGAGCCTTTTCCTGCCAGTATGGGAAGCATTATGTGCTTCAACTAAATTGGCAAATCTTCCAATTGCTGTTGCTTATACAATTTAAGTAGCACTCATTGCTGTCTAGAGAACAATGCAGCTAACAGGTTTAGCAGGTATCTTTCTTTGTTCATTGTCTGAAATGTAGAGCAGCTACACATAGGAGGGAACAACCTAGTTCTGTTCATAAAGCTGCTGTTAATTAAGGCAGTGAAGAAAGTTTCCTCAAGTTTTAAAATCCAGTTGTTTACAGACATGTAAGGTTTGCAAATCTGGGAGCCTGACCTTCCTTTCAAAATGGAAAGAACAAGCTTTGGTTTCACCTAAACAGGTGTTCTATGGAGAGCTTAAAAGCTAATTAAATCATATCTGCAGCTCGAAAGCTAATTAAGCCTTTATTCCCTATTATAACAGATAATTACAATGCACAATAGGAAACTACTTGTGCAGTGTTCTCTCGAATGCGTTTGCACTGTATAGAAAATAGATGGAGGAGGAGCATGAGTTGTAAAACAAACCTCTCTGTTGGCTCAGCAAGCTCCAAAGTTATATTTAGAGCCTCTGAACATTCAGGCTTCCACAGCGCAAAGTCGAGTTTTATAATTTCTACAACTTATGCAAAATTAACTCTTGACTATTTTGCATAATTATGCTAGTGATGGGAGACAGGTGTGCTTAATGATTTTACACAAGGTAGCATGCAGGCATACCATTCCTTTACTATCTTTTTCATTGCAAAAAGAGACAGGTAACTTAATAGGATAATATTCCTCATTGCCCTCAGTATTCTGCTTTTCCAACAAATAGTATGCAATGTCACTAGCAATATTTTTTTAAAAAATTAGCAAAACATCACTGTAACGAGGTGATTATTAACTGTCACTAATTGTTTAGAATGTTAATCTATTACATATAATAAAAGTCAGTGTTTGTGGGAGGGGGCCCGAGCGACAGGAGGAATATATGCCAGCGTTTCGATTGGCTGCCACTCCGGGATTATTTGCATAAATGGCTCCGACTGGCCAGCCTCAGAACTCCAACCCTCTAAGGCAGTGTTTTTCAACCTTTTTTGAGCCACAGCACATTTTTTACATTTACAAAATCCTGGGGCACACCACCAACCAAAATGACACAAAATGACACTTTAACACAGTAATACATATAGTTAATATGTTTTTAAATGTATTCGTATACTCAGTGTGAAACCTGGGCCTGTTTCGATGAACACAACATAGATATCCTGGCAGGAATGGCAGAAAGACACACACGAAGGTCTTGCTCAACAGCTGGGAGTTAAAGTTCACCCGCAATCAAAGAGCATTCTGAACTCCACCAATGATGGAATGGAATCAAACTTCCCACACAGAACTACCATAAACAAGAGAAAATACTATAAGAGTTTGGTGGGCATTGACTTTGAGTTTTGGAGTTGTAGTTCACCTATATCCAGAGAGCACTGTGGAGGAGACGGAGGAAGACATGGGGTGAGTTTGTGCAGTAGCGCCCGCACGGGTCACATCTTCCTCCTTCCCCCCTCCCGCAGAAACGGCAGAGTGAGAAAGTGAGGCAAAGAGAGCAGAGCGAGGCTGGGAAGAAGGGAGCCTGAGTGGAGAAGAAAAAGTGTTCGGCAGGAGGGGGAGGAAAGGGTATTGGAGGTTCCAATTTCCCACGGCACACCTGATGATCGCTCACGGCACACTAGTGTGCCGCGGCACACTGGTTGAGAAACACTGCTCTAAGGCACCAGACAGAAGAGATTGGTTGCCACTGAGGGAAAATTTGCATAATGGACTCTGCATGGCCAACATTCCAACATCCAAAATCTCAAAGGTGCCAGAGAGTGCACTTTAAAAAAGGCTTCCTTCAGTTGATTTAACAAACTAGGCCTTAGCCTGATTTGGCAGTAAGGCTTCCTCTACTTGATTTTCCAGACTAGGCCACAGCCTGATTTGCCAGAAAGGCTTCCTCTACTTGATTTTCCAGACTAGGCCACAACCTGATTTGACAGTAAGGCTTCCTCTGCTTGATTATCCTGACTAGGCCACAACTAGATTTGACAGTAAAGCTTCCTCAGCTTCATTTTCCTGACTAGATCCACAACAATGACAGAACAAGACCAAACTTGGCCCACAGACTCCCCCAAGATGCATTCTAAATCTTGGTGCAGTTTGAGGTAGGATGCACCATGGATGATGGAAATTGTAGTACTTTAACTCACTTGCTTAGAGCACAGTGCCCCAGACCAATGACGGATCAGGACCACACTTGCCACACAGAGGCCCAATGCAATACCAAGCTTGACACACCGTGCCCCTACATTCTACAGCCGTATGGAGAAGAGTGGGACTTGAGGTACCTCCATGGATTATGGGATTTGTAGTACTTTCAAAGCTTTCATTTCCCACAGACCACTGCAGCCCTGAACAAAGACCTAAAAAGACTACACTTGGCAACCATGGTTTTCAAAGTGAAGCTTGACTTTGGAAATACTGACACCAAGAGATTTATGAACAAAGAAACTGTAACTGAAATTGAATCCAGACAAGACAGAGGCACTCCTGGTCAGTCGAAAGGCCGAACAGGGCATAGGGTTACAGCCTGTGTTAGACGGGGTTACACTCCCCCTGAAGATGCAGGTTCGCAGTTTGGGTGTGATCCTGGACTCATCGCTGAGCCTGGAACCCCAGGTTTCAGCGGTGACCAGGGGAGCATTTGCACATTTAAAACTTGTGCGCCAGCTGCGCCCGTACCTTGAGAAGTCTGACTTGGCCACGGTGGTCCACGCTCTGGTTACATCCTGTATAGATTACTGCAATGCTCTCTACGTGGGGTTGCCTTTGAAGACTGTTCGGAAGCTGCAACTAGTCCAACGGACAGACAGCAGCCAGGTTGATAACAGGAGCGGCATTCAGAGAGCGCACAACTCCTCTGTTGTGCCAGCTCCACTGGCTGCCAGTTTGCTACCGGGCACAATTCAAAGTGCTGGCTTTAGCCTTTAAAGCCCTAAACGGTTCGGGTCCTACTTACCTGTCCGAACGCATCTCTCCCTATGAACCATCGAGATGTTTAAGATCATCTGGAGAGGCCCTGCTCTCGGTCCCGCCTTCTGACTGACTGACTGACTGACTGACTGACTTTATTATTTCTGAGTCGCCCTCCACGTTAGTGCTCTGGGCGACTTACACACAACAAATTCCACAATTAAAATAGAGTATTTAAAACTAGATTAAAATATTCAGTGGTTAAATGCAGGGGCCAGGCTCGGTATTTGAGTTCCTGGTTCTGCATTAACCATGGGCTTTCCTAAATAGCCAGGTCTTCAGAGCGGCAGGCGCGACTGGCGGGGACAAGGGACAGGGCCTTTTCAGTGGTGGCTCCTCGGCTTTGGAACGCCCTCCCTAAAGACATCAGATTGGCCCCTTCCCTCCTGACATTTTGCAAGAAAGTCAAGGCCTGGCTATTTGAGCAGGCATTTGTTGACGAAATATAAGGCTTAATTGGATATAAGGAATGACGACGATGTGATAGAAACTGATTTCAACATGACGCTGAGGCTGCAATTGTATGTTTTTAATTGTTAAATTGTTATTATATGTGTTATGTTTTGGGGGGGGAAGGGTTTGTCTTGTTGCTGTGTTATATTGAGGGCAGAGACTGCCTGTGTAAACCGTCCCGAGTCGCCTTCGGGCTGAGAGGGGCGGTATAGAAACGTGACAAATAAATAACTGGTTTATTTTAAGGATGAGAGCATTAGCGTGATGGTTTCAATGTTACAATACCTCTCAGATCTTAGAGGTACAATGCTTGGCTGTTATTCTTTCATAGAGGTTCCTTCTTTAAAACGTTACAAAGTTATGCAGTTCATTTCTTTCTTAGAGTATCATAAGATTATGCAGTTAGTCTCCTTTCCTAACCGGTTTCTGTCAGTTCAGCTTATAGTCTGTTCCACGAGAATGCAACTAGCTATTCTCAAAAGGCTCTTTCTGCCACCTTTATGCCTCAGCAGAAACTATAGATTGGCTTCCCTAGCACAATCTCAGGACTGTTCCCTTTTTCCAGTCCTAATTCTTTGACTATCTCTGACTGACTTTATTGTCTCTTCTCCGCCAACTGCTACTTTGACCTCCTTCTTTTAAAAGTTACCTCTTAACTCCTTCTTTCAGTTGTCTTCCTCAGCTGACTTTCCCTAACCACCCGCTCAACTCACTGAGCTGAGCTGGGCTCAACTGGTTTTCCAACTGCCCAAATTCACATTCTTGCCTTGCGGCTCAGGTAGTTAGCTCCTCACCCTTTCAACGCAACTCCAAGGAGCTGAGTCTACCAACATCACCCAGTTATGTTATCACTAAACACATAAACATTTAAACACGTACACAGAATTATACTTAACCGGCAATTAAAAGTTAATACTTCATCACATTCAGTAACATGCAAAGTTTTTTTTGTTTAGCTTTGTTTTTTTTCGTGTCAGGAGCAACTTAAGAAACTGCAAGTCGCATCTGGTGTGAGAGAATTGCCCGGGTGTCTTGATGTTTTATTTTATTTATTTTATTTTTGTGGTTTTTGATGGTTTTGAAATGTGACTGAAAGTCCAACCCTCTGCCAAGAAGCAATAAAATTGTATTCAAAGCACCCCCAACAGATGGCCATCCAGCCTCAGTTTAAAAGCCTCTACCATACTTTGAGATAGAGAGTTCCACTGCTGAACAGCTCTCACAGTCAGAAAGTTCTTTCTAATGTTCAGATGGAATCTCCTTTCCTGTAGTGTGAAGCAAGAGCTAGTTACGGGGAGCTATCAACCCCCCTGTTCAAACAGCTCCACTGGCTGCCAATAAGTTTCTGGTCCCAATACAAAGTCCAATCACCTACAAAGCCCAAAAAGGTTCGGGGCCTGCCTATCTTTGCGATCGCATTTTCCCCTATGAACCAGGTCCCCTGGGGAGGCTCATCTCTCGCTCCCACCACCGTCTCAGGCGCAGTTGGTGGGGACGAGGGAGAGAGCCTTCTCTGTGGTGGCCCCTCGGCTCTGGAACTCTCTTCCTAGTGAGATCAGACAGGCCCTACTCTCTCCATTTTCCACAAGGAATTAAAAACTTGTTGTTCTGTTATGCCTTTGACTAGGCGATTCACTTGAGAATTATCCCGACCTTATCTAAGCTCAGGCCCTATCTCTCTCTCGCCTCGGCCCTCGGCGGCACTGGGGCCCCGTCCAGGCTTCACTCACCAGCTGCAGCCCCACCGCGGGGGCCATTGGCCCCTTTCTGGTACTTATGACACTTTAATGGCCAAGGGCACTAATCTGGCAACCCAGCCCTCTGACTATTCCACTTTCCCTTGGCTCTCTCAAGAAATCATTGCACTTAGTCTGAGCTCGAACCCAGTTTCAAATTGGCCTGCCAGGGCATTGTTTTTATGATGTTAATTGATGTTAATGTTTTTATTATTTGTTGTTATTGGTGTTCTTATTGCTACTGACGTTCTTATTGATGTCCCTTAGAGATGTCCTGCTCTACTCCTATCTCACCCTGGGTTTTTAACATTTTATCTTTTACATGTGCCACCTCGGAGTTGGTTGAGGTAGGCAGGATTTCCCCGGGTACTGGTTGTGGGGGGTCGGGAGCAGTTCAGGGTTTTGCCCTCCCTTCTGCTCGAGATCCCCGTGTACAACTGGTGGGCCACTGTGTGATACAGAATGCTGGACTAGATGGGCTGAGGTCCGATTCAGCATGGCTCTTCTTATGTTCTTATGTTCTTATGTGGCCTGCTCTTTGTTACTGTGTTTGAATGATTTTATTATGTTGTATTATTTTATATTGTTTCGTGCATTTTTAATGATTTATTTACAGAATGATTTTATTTTGTTGCATTATTTTATATTGTTTAGTGCAGGGCTGCTCAGGAAGTCAATCACGATCGATGAGTCGATCCTGAGCCCATCTGAGGTAGATCGCAGCAGGATGGGGCGCTTCTCACACCCCGCGCGCACGCACTTGCTGCGCCTTCTGTTTGCGCGGGGCTTTTTCCACCCATGCGGGGCTTCTTCCACCAATGAGGCTTTAGTGGGCGGGCCCTGGCACTCATCTCTTGACACGGTGTGGTGACGTGACCACCCATTGGTTGCTCCTGGGGTGGGGGGTCGGGAGCAAGACAAAGGCGCGTGCAGGGATAGGATGCGAGGCTGCGGGAGGGAGGGAGTGTGTGTGTGTGTGAGAGAGAGAAGGCCTCGCCGGAGGAGGATGGTCTCTGCGGTGGGGTTGCAGATGACAAGCGCGCCCTCGAAGCCGGTGAGTGAAGCCTGGACGGGGCCCCGCCTCGCACTCCGCCCTGTCTCTCTCTCGCCTCGGCCTTCGGCGGCACTGGGGCCCCGTCCAGGCTTCACTCACCAGCTGCAGCCCCACCGCGGGGGCCATCCTCCTCCGGCAAGGCTTTCTCTCTCTCTCTCAAACACACACACTCACTCCCTCCCTCCCGCAGCCTCGCATCCTATCCCTGAATGCGCCTTCGCCTTGCTCCCCCCCCCCAGGAGCAACCAATGGGCGGTCACATCACCACACTGTGTCAAGAGATGAGCGCCAGGGCCCGCGCACTAAAGCCTCTTTGGCTGAATAAGCCCCGCGCGGACGGAAGGTGGCGGAGAGAGCGCGTACGGCGGTGGAAGCACGCGCACCAGGTAGATCTTTGCAACTTGGTTGTTTTAAAGATAGCTTGCATGCTGAAAAAGTGTGGGCACCCCTGGTTTAGTGCATTTAGTGATTTGTTTACTTGTGCTTTGTTTTGTATTATTTTATGGTAATGCACTGTTGGGCTTGGCCTCATGTAAGAGATGGTGGTGGGGTATAAATAAAGATTATTATTATTATTGATTTTTTTACTGTGTCTGTTTTATTTGTAATCATTGGGCTTGTATCTCTATAAGCCACCTGAGTCCCTTCGGGAAAATGGAGGTGGGGTATAAAAATAAAGTTATTATTATTCTAAACCAGGGTTCGAATCCCTGCTCAGCCATGGAGACTCATTGGTTGACCCTGGAAAAGTCACGCATTCTCAGCTCCACAAAAAGGTCTGTGTTATGGTTACCATGGGTGAGAAACAACTTGAACCCACACACAGAATGATGACACCAATCTGATGCCGATTCCTTTCTGATTTTCCTGCACTTGAAGGACGGAAACAAAGCACATTTGCGCATATGAAACACCACCATGGATACTCAAGATCCTAAAATATCTAAGTAAGAGAAATGTGGGTTTCAATTATGCAGAGTTGCTCCTTAAAAGCCACTCTCAGGAAGGGCTTCAGATTTATTCATCCACTCATGAAAGCCAAGCAGAATTAAGTTATTTTAAAATCATGGACGAGAGTAAGTTTCCTGCATGATGAAGGCAAGCAGGTGATTCATTAAGGAGAAAGGGAGGGAAGGAAGGAAGGGACTCCAAAATCCAGGACACAACATTACTGGAACGACAGCTCCATCCATGCGTCTGCTGGTAGAGCACATTTAAATTAAAATGCCTATTTTTAGAACTGTGGAGCACACAGCAAGGCATAAATAGAATGAATGAATGTTCTACCGCTCTTCACGCTCGCACCAGTGTAGGCTTCCGTAATGCTCTGCAATGAATTAATGAGGACAAAAATCCCTGGAACAGAACATAATGTAGGATTTTGTACCTTCCGTGCAGCCTTGTGTCTTGACAGATCCTGTAGAAGTGTCCAAAGATTGGAATATTCGAAGAAATGGATTAATATTTCTTGGATACACTATAATATCTAATTCATTTATGTTCACACTGAAAATGGGATATTAAGTATGTTTCATTATTACAGGTTGAATCCTTTGTTGAGAGGTGATTAGCTACCCTGATTGTTTCTTGTCTGGAGTTCCCCTGTATTTGAGAGTTGTTCTTATTTACTGTTATAATTTTAGAGTTTTTTAATACTAGTAGCCAGATATCTTTATGGTTCCTGCAAACATTTTGTTATAGTTTCTATTGTGATGGTGCCCCCCCCGTGGCACAGTGGGTTAAAGTGCTGAGCTGCTGAACTTGCTGATCTGAGGATCAAAATCAGAAAGAGCTCTCGCTCTTAGCCCCAGCTTCTACCAACCAAGCAGTTTGGAAATTTATTATTTATTTATTTATTTACTTTATTTATATTCCGCTCTTCTCACCCCGAAGGGGACTCAAAGCGGATTACAGATACACATACTTAGCAGATAATCCCTGCCGTTTCCACCTACACAACATATAGAGGAACAGAGGCAAACTCTGACCACCAGGGGGAGCTGACACACTCCTCATCTCTCAGTGTTCCCAGCGTCCCTTGTTGTTCCTTCCACATTCCTCAGCATTCCTGGAGTTCTTTAATGGCCTCATAATTCAGTCAAAATTTGCCTCCCCACTTAATGTGGTACCTTTATCTCCTACTTGACAGATGCAACTGTCTTTCGGGCTGCAAAGATCGACAGTAGGCTACACTTAAAGGTCGAGCACCCACCTCGACCCGGGCAGGCCTCGAACTTATGACGTACTGGTCAGAGAGATCTTATGCAGCTGACACTTAGCCAGCTGCACCACATTCCCAGTGCAAATGTAGGAAGGTAACAGTGCTCCATGCAGTCATACCAGCCACATGACCTTGGAGGTATCTACGGACAACGCCAGCTCTGCGGCTTAGAAATTGAGATGAATCCATTTCAACCCCCAGAGTCAGACATGACTGGACTTAACGTCAGGGGAAAACCTTTACTACTGTGATACTCATACAGTTGTGCACATACATGCATATTAGTACTGCCTGATTTCCATCAGATATATGTTTGGGAACAAACTTAAATTCTGACCATTAACACAGTCTTTCTCAACCAGTGTGCCGTGACAGACCTCCTGCTGTGCCGCGAGAAAGCTCTCTGCCCCCTTCCTCCCCCTCCTGCCGAACTCCTGCTGCTTGGGGAGGAGGAAGGGCTGGACAGTGGCGAAGAAAAAGAAGAAGGGACTGGGCGCCGCCTCCTTCGGCCGTTTCCCCAGCCAGCCTCCAATCCGCCATGACTCCCACCATGACTCTTGCCCCTCGCTCGCTGAAGCCGCGTGGAGGAGCCCCACCCACTGAAGCCCGTCCACCGCTCATGCTCTTCCTCTGTAGGAGAGCTGAAGCTGGGGGGAGGGGGCAGGGCATGGCTCCACCCCCTCCCCTCCCCCTGCTTCATCTCTCCCACAGCTTCTCCAGCCTTGAGAGGACAGTGCCAAGCCAGCATTGTGCTGGCTCTGGCACTGCTGGCTTGGCACTGCCCCCTCAAGGCTGGAGCAGCTGCTGGGAGAGGTGAAGCCGGGGGGGGGGCATGGCACAGCACTGGCACAGCCTGGCTTTGGCACTCCCAGCAGCTGCTCCCAGCAGGTCACCAACCCCAGCCGTTCTTTACTGTGTTAGAGTGTCATTTTGTGTCATTTTGGTTGGTGGTGTGCCCCCGGATTTTTTTAATGTTAAAAGTGTGCCGTGGCTCAAAAAAGGTTGAGAAACACTGCATTAACGTACCAAGTAGCACAAGAAAAATAGACCGAGTCCCAAGCCGATAGGAGAAGTTTGCTAACTTTCTTTCCCTTGGCAAGTCCATTGTTTTCCTTGCACCCTGTTGGCCTACCTCTGGGAGAAAAGGGAAGAAAACGAGGCCTCTGCCATGAATGCAACCCCTGGAGCTCTGTGTAAACTCTGCTTGCAATCTGTTTTGAGGAGCCTGATCTATTGACATGGCAACTGTGAAAACTCCGGCACCATTTGAAATGTAAATGGCGTTCCTCCACTCTGCTGTAATTGCTAGCAGCAAATTGCCCCCACCCCACCACCACCAACACCACCATTTGTCTCCGGGAAAATGCTTTCGCCAGACAACCTCTCTTGCAAAAGAATGCTTCCACACACAAGGGCCCCTTCTTAGAAAGAATCAGCAGGTCTGAATGGGGCAGAGGGTGATGGGGGAAGTCTGTGGAGAGAGGAGAGTGAAGCACCTCCATTTGAATGCAAATCTATATTATCCTGTTGTGGAGAAGCAGGTGTTGGGCCATGCTTCTCCCAGCATTATCAGCACCTCCCCTCTCCCCCATCTCGCCTTGACAAAGAAAGTTAGGGGCCCTGCAAGTTTGGGGTGTTTTCAGTTATCCACCCACATCTTTTTTTAAAAAAAAATGGATGCACTTTTCCAAAACATAAAGAGGAAAAGATGGACATTCAATGATTTCCGTTATCATTTTCTCACCTTTGAGAAAACATGACTTTCTAAAGCAAACACTGGAAGCAAAAGGGGAAAGTCCTGCCACTTTGTTCCCCTTTTTTGGCAATACTGTAGACACACCTTTAAAAAAGACCCAAGCAACCAGAACGAATCAAAGAAATAATACTTTGAAATGTTTATAATACAATAAAACTATATTGTAGGCCTGGGTAGGTCCGTCGGAATGTTCGTAAAATCGGAATGAATTCGGATTAAATTCACTTTTGAAGCGGTTTTGAAGCGATGTAAGCAACGCTAAAGTGAATTTGCCATTTCGACGCAACCGCCGCCATTTTTGGAAAGGAATCGGTGGCTTTCCCTTCCCTGGCCTTCCCTTCCGTGTGCGGCTCTCACCCCAGTTCTGAGCAGAAGGAAGCCAGTTTGGACGTGGATGCCTTCCCTCCGCTCAGAACTGGGGCGACAGCTGTGTTTAACGTGACTGTTTCCCCAGTTTTGAACAGAGGGAAGGCATCCGCGTCCAAATTGGGGTCAGTGTGACGTGGGAGGGAGGGAAGAAATCCGCTTCCAAACTGGGTTAAACATGCCTCCTGCCCCAGGTCCTTCTTGTGGGAGAGAAGGACCTGGGGCAGGAGCAGTGTTTACCGCAGTTTGGAAGCGGATTTCTTCCTTCCTTCACACTGAGGTTTTTTGCAGGTTTTCGTGCATTATGCAATTGCGGACGCCATCAACAAAGTTGATTCCGAAATTTTGAAACATTTCTCCAGAAAATTTCAGAAATAATTTGAGAATCGAATTGCCAGCGCCCCCTACATCCGAAAGAGTTTTGAACCAGTTTTACCTTGATCAAGCAGGCCTACTATATTGCATTAAGTTAAGTTTGCCTTTGAGTTTCACATTGTACAGCAGTATTAATTTCAAGTTGGAAACTGATCAGTGTAGAATCATATAATGTGGTTCAATGCAGTTAAACCGCACTCTAGGGCCCTTTCTACACTGCCATATAAAATCCAGATTATCTGCTTTGAACTGGATTATATAGCAGTATAGACTCATATAATCCAGTTCAAAGCAGATAACGTGGATTTTCTGATCTGATAATCTGGATTGTATGGCAGTGTAAAAGGAGCCTAAGAGTCTACACTGACCATATCATGCAGTTTCAAACTGCATTATATGGCAATGTAGATGGGACTTGTGTTGCATTAAGTTACTTTGTCTTCATTTGCTTTTATTTGCTGGATTTCAACATTAATGTCAAGTCAAGATAAGAGTTTATAGTATGATGTATTATGGAGCATAGTATTAATTGATGGCACAGTGGGTTAAACTGCTAAGCTGCGGAACTTGCTGACCGAAAGGTCGCCGGTTAGAATCTGGGGAGCGGGGTGAGCTCCTGCTCTTAAGTCCAACTATTAGCAGTTTGAAAACATGTAAATGTGAGTAGATCAATAGTTACCACTCCGGCAGGAAGGTAACAGCCCTTCATGCAGTCTTGCCGGCCATATAACCTTGAAGGTGTCTACGAACAACGCTGGCTCTTCGGCTTAGAAATGGAGGTGAGCACCACCCCCGAGAGACAGACACGACAGGACTTAGTGTCAGGGGAAAACCCTTACCTTTACCTATTAATTGGGCTTATTGGTAATAGTAACAAACATCCAGAAGCTACATTTATCTAGCAGCTACCAATACATTGATTGAAGGGATTTTACTTCTACAAAAACTTATGAGTTGGATCTTTATCTTTTGTTTTTACTCCAGCCTGTATTTTTTAATATCTGCACTAAAATGCCCTTAGAGAAAATCTATTTCCAAAGGCAAGCCATACATAAGCACTTTCAAGTGTTAGAGGGTCCTTCCACACAGCCCTATAGGCTGCTAGGAATTGTGGGAGATGAAGTCCAAAACACCTGGAGGGCCCAAGTTTGCCCATGCCTGCTCTGGGTGTTGCTAGGTCCTCCAACATGAATGTATGGTCAACTTTAGATCTTCATGTTGAAGGACCTAAAGATGCCTAGAGAAGTGGTGGAAATAATACTGAACCCATAATTGCGGTTTTCCCACTTTCGCATGAATCCTGCACCTCTAACCCTGCAAAGGGTGAGGACAGATAATATATACATACAAAGAACCCAAAGCACTGACCTCTTGTTGCTGACAGAGCACATATCTCATTAAACTGGACTATTTCTTGATGTCGTGAGGGCTCTTCCACACAGCCATATGACTCTGAATATCAAGGCAGAAAATCCCACAATATCTGCTTTGAACTGGGTTATCTGTGTCCACACTGCCACACATTCCAGTTCAAACCAAAAATGTGGGATTTTATTCATCTGTGTGGAAGGGACCGGAGAGTGTTTCACAGCTTATCACACGAAGGAGCTAAAAATGGATGGGTATACGTGGTCTCTGGGTGAACCCAAAAGGTGATGTAGAGGTGTATATATTCCATACACACAACTGGTCACCAGCAGGGGGAGCAAGGAGCCGTTCCCGAGAAAGAAAGCCCGTCAATGTAATCAATGATGCTATTAAACAAAGGAAATTAACAATACAACTCCAGATGGAAAGCAATACATTATTCATTAGCTGTGTAGCAGCAATGCCCACAGGCCACAATCCGGATCAGGTCCCACATGATCTCCCATTCAGACAGGCAGAAACACACACATACACACAGGGTATGGCAGCTGCTTTAGAATAAAAGGGTGGAGAGTCTAGGACAAACAGTACTATGAAGAGCAGGTCCCTAGTAGTAATAAGAGAAACATATATAACCAGAAAACAGAGAGCCAAGCAAGAAAACATTAAGAACGACCTGACAATAATTGCTGTTTGACAGTAGAATTTGCGGCCTTGGAGTCCAGTGGAATTGGTGGGCAACAGATCAAAGAGGACAGCCAATGAGGGAAAGGGGTAAGCATGTCTTTGCTTAAGGGGGGAATTGCAAAAAAAAGTGGCCACAGAAAGTCAGATGTTCCCACCTCAACATCTTTAAACTTACTCGCCCAACGACGCACAGTACTCACATCAACACAATCACCATAAACAGCTTACATTCTCAGATTAATCTCCTTTGGGGTGACACCTTCTGCTGTCAAGAATTCAATGACTGCACGTTGCTTGACCGACCGTCTGTGCAAGGTTCCATACCTCACATTTTAACAACACAACCATTCAATGCTAAGGCTTCCCGCCAAAATGGAACTGTAGAAGAGAGTCTACTGAACAAGCCAGTACCTGCTGCATACAGGTACTGCCATCTGTTGAGGAGTTAGGAAGGTGGAGGCATTACTTTTCATTCAATGTCCAGGATGGGAGAAAGAACTCTTGCCTGCTTGAGGCAAGTGTGAATGTTGCAATCGGCCATCTTAATTAGCTTTGAGTGGCTAACACTTGAAAAACTGGGGAAAGCCAGAGAAGACACAATCAGGGGCCAGCTAACACCTCCCAACAAAGGATGTCTCCAGGCAGGAAGCAGCCAGACTTTGAAGCTGCAAGGCCATCAAATGCTAATCAAGGTGGCCAATTGCAATATTCACATTTGCCTCCAACTAGCAAGAGTTCTTTATCCTACCTTGGGACATTCCACTGATATATAAACCCCACTCGCTCTAGATTTATTTATTTACTTACTTACTTACTTACTATATTTCTATACCACCCTTCTCAGCCAGAGATTGACTCAGGGTGGTTTACAAAATGGCACAATTTGATGCCACAATAATATAAAAACAGTTAAAAACAAACAACACACATAAAATTCCATAAACAGTAAAATCAATAAAAGCATAAATCCTCCGCATCTCAATACCAAAATCGTTATCCGATCACTATTGTCCAGTCGTTCCAAGGTTAAGAAGCGATCTGCTACACTGCATTTGAGAAAGCCTGCTCACAAAGCCAGGTTTTGACTTTTTAAACGAAATATTAAGAGGGTGGGGGCTGATCTAATGTCTCTAGGGAGGGCGTTCTACAGATGAGGGGCCACCACTGAGAAGGCCCTATCTCTCGTCCCCGCCAACTGAACCTGTGAAGAAGGCGGGACTGAGAGCAGGGCCTCCGCAAAAGATCTTAAATTCTTTGATGGTTCATAAGGAGAGATACGTTCGGACAGATAAGCAGGGCCAGAACCATTTAGGGCTTTATAGGCTAAAGCCAGCACTTTGAATTGTGCTCAGTAGCAGACTGGCAGCCAATGGAGCTGGCAGAGAAGAGAAGTTGTGTGCTTCCTGAGCGCCGCTCCTGTTAACAACCTGGCTGCTGCACGTTGGACCATTTGAAGCTTCCGAACAGTCTTCAAAGACAACCCCACGTAGAGAGCATTGCAGTAGTCTATACGGGATGTAACCAGAGCATGGACTACCGTGGCCAAGTCAGACTTCCCAAGGTACGGGCACAACTGGCGCACAAGTTTTAATTGTGCGAATGTTCTCCCGGTCACTGCCGAGACCTGGGGTTCCAGGCTCAGTGATGAATCCAGGATCACACCCAAGCTGTGAACCTATGCCTTCAGATTATTAAATATGGTTTTCTGTGGGCGACCAGATGGCGACTATTGGATGGCATATGTTCTGTATCACAAACTAGAGCTGATGTCATCTATCCAATGCAATTTTCTGAATCAGCACCCCAAATAGCCAAACCATATCTGAAGTTGACCAAAAACTGACTCGTAACCCTTTTGGTACTAATGTTGGAGAGTGGTCCTTGATCAAGTAGTCCCTGGTCAAAAAAAAAAGTTTGGAAGTTTGGAACCACTGCTCTAGATTGTGCAGAAGGCAGTGATCCTGTAGGTAACCTGGACCCAAAGCATGTAGGGTTTAAAGATCAAAACCAGAACTTCGTACTTTGCCTGGAAACTAATTGGCAGCCAGTGGGGTGACTTGAGTATGGATGGCACCTTCATGGAGGTCCTGTGCCCAGAATGTGGAGGGCTGACTGCCCTTCTTTACGTGGCGCACTGATAAACGGTGGGATTTCCCTGCCACAAGAAGGAGTGACAGCTGGTGACTTGGGTGGCTCGAAAGGGGGATGGGGGAAAATGCATGGAGGATGAGGCAATCCATGGCTACCAGACATGGAGGATATACATTCCCTCCGACATTAGAGGCAGCATGTCACTGCATATCAGTTGTTTGAGAGCATGAATGAGTTGGGTGAGTTTCTGAGCAAACCATCTGGCTGAGAAGAGAATGCTAGACTAACAATGCCTTTGGTCTGATCGGGCATGGCTCATAAAATTGGGGAGGAATTGCAAAGTCTGCAAGATATAGAACGGAAGCAAATACAGTGACATCAGTTTGTAACTCTGAGAATTACAAAATGGGTGTTCATTGACAATTCCATTTAGACTGGATCTTGTTAATCTTTGAGTGTGCACATACAACGGTGTAAACAGTTCATCTGTGTGCATACACATACAATGCCTGCACATACCACTGCTAAATTATATATTTTCAATTGTCCTGCAATATCCCTGCGTATTTCAGGCATGAATTGGACAAACAAACCACACAATAATTTCAGATACTTATATCGAGACTCATCTTGTCCATTCCTTGCAACTCATCCTCTATTAAAGCTCTTGTCTGGCACAGTTTGGCCTAGAAACCCGGCTTGATCACGGAAAGCCCAACTCCAGAGCTCCTTAGCACGAATGGATTAATGCACTGGAGATTTAATAGCATGAGCAGCAGCAATATGGAAGAAGCCTGGTTCAGACTTTATTATTCAGCAATCTTTTTTTCCCCCGCCAAGTATGTTTTCTCACCATATGTTTTACAAACCACAGAGTGTTTTGCCCTAGTGAGGGTTAACCACATGGCTTTGGAAGAAGGCGGCGGGAGGAGGGATCGACAAAGTTTTTCAATCTTCCTCAAACCAAAAGCATTTAAAGATCTCCACTTTTGTTTCCCATTGCATGGCTCTGAAATCCAAAACAGAGAAGTCGGTCCCAAAAAGGGTAAGTCAATGAGAGGGCAGACACTGGAAAGAAGTGGTTACGAAGCTCATTCAAATCACATATGAGCTACAATAGCATCTTTTCCCTTCTTATAGCAAGCATGGGAGGAGTTCTCCCCATTCCCCTTCTTATTTAATGTTTAAAGGGTTTTGAGATGTTTAGCCCCAAAAAACCACTTTTGCATTATCAATCATACTATAATCGATAATGCAAGATATATAACAATGGTCTCTATTTCTCATGATTCCTTTCACATTGCGGTGGCACAACGGGTTAAACAGTTGAGCCGCTGAACTTTCTGACCTGAAAGTTGGCAGTTCGGTCAGGGTGAGCTCCTGCTGTTAACCCCAGCTCCTGCCAACCTAGTTCGAAAACATGCAAGTGTGAGTAGATAAATAGGTACCGCCTTGGCATGAAGGCAAACAGGTGCTCCAAGCAATCTTGCCGGCCACACGATCAGGAGGTGTCTACGGACAACGCAGGATTCTCAGCTTGGAAATTGAGATGAACACCCCCATCCCACAACTGGAGTTGAGCACCGCCTCCAGGAGCTGGAGATGAAAGGGGAAGCCTTTGCCTATGAATTTCTGTCTCATTGTATGAAGACATTGAATGTTTGCCTGTTTTTTGTGTTTGTACTGTATATTTATGCTGCAATCTACTCTTAGTCCCCTCAAGGAGATAGAGTGGAATATAAATATTATATTGTTACATTATTTATATACACACACACACACAAGAGCCAGCACAGTATAGTGGATGGAGTATTGAATTATGACTCTGAGAGATGAGGGTTCAAATCTCCATTTACAGGATTGACTTGGCAAATCATACACTTAGCCTTAGAGAGGAAGGAGTCCCCGGTGGCACACTGGGTTAAACCCTTGTGCCGGCAGAACCGCTGACCAATAGGTCAGTGGTTTGAATCCAGGGAAAGAGGTTTGAGCTCCCTCTGTCAGGTCCAGTTCCCCATGCGGGGACATGAGAGAAGCCTCCTACAAGGATGGTAAAAGATCAAACACTTGGGCATCCCCTGGGCAATGTCCTTGCAGACCACCAATTCTTTCACACCAATAGTGACTTGCAGTTTCTCAAGTCGCTCCTGACATGAAAAGAAAAGCTTTAGAGGAAAGCAATGACAAATCGTCTATGAAGAAGCCTTGCCATAGGTAGGATCCTGGACCCATTGCTGAGCCTGGAACCCCAGGTTTTGGCAGTGACCAGGGGAGCATTTGCACAGTTAAAACTTGTGTGCCAGCTGCACCCATACTTTGGGAAGTCTGACTTGGCCATGGTAGTCCATGCTTTGGTTACATCCCATATAGACTACTGCAACACACTCTCTGTGGGGCTACCTTTGAAGACTGTTTGGAAGCTTCAAATGGTCCAACAGGCAGCAGCCAGGTGGTTAACAGGAGCAGTGCTCAGGGAGCACACAACTCCTCTGTTGCACCAGCACCACTGGCTGCCAGTTTGGGCGCAATTCAAAGTGCTGGCTTTAGCCTTTAAAGCCCTAAACTGTTCCGGCCCAGTTTACCTGTCCGAACGCATCTTTCCCTATGAACCATCTAGGCGCTTAAGATCATCTGGAGAGGCCCTGCTCTCGGTCCCGACGCCTTCGCAGATACAATTGGTGGGAACGAGAGACAGGGCCTTCTCAGCGGTGGCCCCTTGGCTATGGAACACCCTCCCTAGGGATATCAGATTGGCCCCCTCCCTCCTTACATTTCGAAAGAGTCAAAACCTGGCTGTTTGAGCAGGCATTTGCAGACGCAGTATAACAGACTAATTGAGCTCCACGGAACGATTGGACAATGCAAGGGAAAAGGGATTTTAGTGATGAGATGCTGGGGACTTGTGTTTTATGGCTTTTATTGTTTTTATTGCTCTTATATGGTTTCTACTATGTTTTAAACTATATTTTATGTTTTTTGGGGCCATTGACTGCCGACTGTACACCGCCTCGAATCACCTTCGGGCTGAGAGGGGAGGTATATAAATATGGTAAATAAATAAATTGAAGTCATGTAGCAACAACAGCAATTAATTCATAGACATAGGTGAATACTATGCATTAACTTGTGATTTTTACATCTATGTATTTGTATTGTGGTATTGTATTTATAAAGAGAAATGTGGGAGGTAAAGAGGGGGTTTAAAAGAAAAGAAAGAGAAGGAAAAACATGCAACTGATTGTGATGTTGCTGGGTGGCATAAAAAGTAAGAACTGGTAGTTGACTCCTGAGTTTGAAATCCTGGCATCTCTGAAATTCAAAACTAAAGCTGAACTTTGACTTCCCTCCCTTTGTTTATGTAAGTTATTTAATCCATGGGCTGAAACTCCAAGACACGGTTCACCCATTGACCCCCTTCAAGGAACCCGGCAGCTTTTCGTCTCCACAATATGATCTCAGCGAGTGTGATCCTCTAACACCACAGCCACTACTTTCCAGAATGAACCTTTTTCTACAAAGGAAAAGAATATTGCAAAGAAAGCGGGGTTTGGTTTATTTTTACAGCCATTTCAAGCATGGCAGGTCTGAAATATTGTTGTGTCCCTTCAAGTAACTTCCAACTTTTAGCGACCCTAAGGGGAAACTATTATGAGATTTTTAAGTAGGCTTGCTGGTGTTTCCTGTGTGTGTCGGAAGCAACTTGAGAAACTGCAAGTCGCTTCTGGTGTGAGAGAATTGGTTACCTGCAAGGACATTGCCCAGGGGACACCCAGATGACTGATGTTTTACTATCCTGTGGGAGACTTCTCTCACGTCCCCGCATGAGAAGCTAGAGCCCGACAGATGGGAACTTACTCCGCTTCCCGGATTCGTACCGCCCAACCTGTCCTGCTGGCACAAGGGTTTAACCCATTGTGCCACCGGGGGCAATATAGGGTTGTGCATTCAGGGTAAACCTTGGCCCGTTTAGTATCCCAGCTTTCGGTCCATTTTTATGAGCCTCCCGAAATCGAGAGGGCAGATATCTGTTTTCACTCCTCAGTGCCAAAATATTTGCTTTCTATCAGTCCATTATGAAGAGGCAGGACTTCCCACCAAGGCTTCCCTTCCCAGCAAGTGATTTAAGGAGGCTTCTTCTTACCAGCTATTTCTACTCTAGAGGAGGCGCTCGGCTGCAGGCACTGGTAAGTGTGGTACTCCTGCATGCAACGCATGCACTGTCCTTGGAAAGAGAGTGTGTTTGTAGCGTGCAGGCCCTGAGTGTCTGCGTTGCCAGTGCCTGCTGTTGAGTGCCTCTTACTCTAGAGCAGGGGTGCTCATTAGGTAGATTGCAATCTACTGGTAGATCGCGTAGGGTGTCCTGGTAGATCGCAGGCAGGGTGGGAGGAAGGCTCAGTCCTGCCCCACATGCTCCCGACGCCGCCCATGTGTTGTTGTTATTATTATTATCAGAGGCTGCATGGCCATCTGTGAGGAATGCTTTGATTGTGTTTTTCCCTTATGGCAGAAGGAGGTTTGGACTGGATGGCCCTTGGAGGTCTCCTTCTACTCTAGGAACCTATTGTTTTTGTTTTTACTCTTATTATTATTATTATTATTATTATTATTATTAGCAGTAGCAGCAGCAGTAGTAGTAGTAGCAGAGGCTGAATGAATATCATCATTATTATTATGAATAAATTCAGGAGCTTATTATACTCATATTTAGTTGAATTCAGTCTTAAAATATATTATACGGCTCTCACTGAAATACATTTCCAAATATTTTGCTTTTATGGCTCTCTGAGTAGTGGGTAGGTAGATCATTTTGACTTGGTTGTTTTATAAGTGTCTCGCATGCTGAAAAAGTGTGAACACCCCTGCTCTAGAGTAAGACATGCTTGCCTGCAGGCACTGACAGGTACAGATGCTCCTGCACACCACACTCCTCAGAAAATGTATGTGTGTGGTGTGCAGGCTCAGAAAGTGTGCACGCCTGCCATTGCCTGCATCTGAGCGTTTCTTACTCTGTGATGCTGAAAAGCAGGCCAGAAACTGGGACCTACTCCTGCGTGCTTTTGTGCTGACCGGATTTTTGTACCAGGAGGATGTTCCTGATCTGTGCTCCCAAAGAAATGAAAGACACGAAATAAACGAAGTAAATGGGAGAAACTAATTCCGTGCACAACTCTATTGGTAAGATTTTTTCAGAGGTGGTTTGTCTTTGCCTTCCTCTGAAGCTGAGAGAGTGTGACTAGTGCGAGGGAATCCACTGAGTTTCTATGGCCAAATGGGGATTTGAGCCCCTCCAGATTTGTAGTACAACACTATGCCATGCTATCTCTTTGTGGGATAAATACTTTTTATCTATACATAGAACAAATGGCAGAAATGTTTTGAAGCCCACGGCATTGCTATCTTTGATCACGTTTCCAGCCCTTCTGAAGCTTTGATCCATCTGTCAGGAATCAAAGACCTTTATACTCCGACATCTGAACTGGGTTGTGCAAAAGGGAGCTTTTGATCCAAGTGGGGACCCTTGCTTTGCTTTCCTGAAGTGTTTTTAATTGCTTTTAGTATTGTCCTGTGTTTTTGAAAAGTCTTCAGTTGACTTCAGGCAAGTCATATTATTGGCCTCAGGGAAAGGCAAACGCAAATCTCCTCTGCACAAATATTGATAGGAAAGGTTCCTCTTGGGGTCATGGAAATGGCCCAAAAGCATCCCAAAACAGCAGCAGCAGCAGCAACAACAATTTCCTCCTCCTTTAAAAACCAAAACAGCACTTTTCATTTAGATTTTTTTAAAAATGAGAGTGAATTACAAAAAATCAGGTATAATTTTAATATTTCAAAACTTGCTATTTGGCTATGATATAGAATAACTGTTCAAAGATTAATGGTCAATCAGTATTATCAACCAAGTCATTCATTAACTGAAAGATGGAAGCCTTGGATACAGATAGCTGTGTAACACTATCTGTGTATTTCAAGTTTTCCTGATTCAGGAATTTAATTACGTGTAACTGAGTCACAGAGACAGCGCACATTATTGCATTGGTTTAACATTTGCCTAGCATGTTTGATATCCAGTTCTTTAACCTCTTCTTATCTCTTAATAACAACCAATGGAGACAGAGGTCAAGGGCTAAAGTTTGGCAAAAAGCCAGCAACTAAATCCAAGACCAACCTGGAATTATAAATTGAGCTGCTGGTCACAAATCCAGTTCCCCAATTCCCAAAGCATATGAATTAGCCATAATGTGCATATATAAGGGCTGGGCTGTAGCACAGTTGGTTAATCGCCAGCAGCAGTCGATCACTGCTGACCAGAAAGTAGTAAGTTCAAAGGCCAAGTTGGATTGAGCACCTGACTGTTAAGCCTAGCTTACTGTCCACCTAAGCAGTTCAAAAACAGCTGAACTGCAAGTAGAGAAATTAGACACTGCTTAAAGCAGGGAGGTATTTTACAACACCATAAAAATGCCAGAGATCGAAAAACAAGGAGGAAACACAATCAAAAGGGCTCAGCATTATAGTGGATGAAGTGACAGCACCCCCCTGTGGCTGGAATCGAGCATAACCTCCAAGCGTCAAAGTTGGAAAATGCCGAAATACCTCTGTCTGTCCTGCATGTCTAAAAATGGCACTGAATGTTTGCTGTGTATGTGTGCCCTGAGTCCCCTTCGGAGTGAGAAGGGAGGAATATAAACACTGTAAATAAATAAATATACTGGACCACAGCTATCTGGTTTCCCCATCTATGGCAGGCATCCTCACAACCTGTTGTAGTTGAGTCTGAGGTTGAGAGAGAGAGGAGTCTGTAGCTAGAAATGCCAAACGGACTCTACTCATGAGCAAGAGTTGGATGAGGAAAGGAAGAGACTGAGGCAAATAATTAGTGAGTCTTCTGGGGATGAAACATTTCTGGGTTTTTCAGAGGATGATGGGAGTGGGGACAAGGAGCAGTCATCGGGCGGTATGGATGAGAGTCCACAAAGTACTGAAGGAGACTAATGAGATGGATTGGACTAAGGTGCAACAAATACAGGATATCGCTTGGAATCCACTAGCAGTCATCCATTTGCAGGGTTCACGGGAGATGGAGATGGGAGTTGGAGTGCTGGGAATGGGTCTCATGGAGACTGTTGGGGAGAGTTGAATTGTCGCAGGAGACGGATCGCCTGGAGAGAAAGACAAAGGGTGGCACGGGAGGAGATGCTGGCAGCTGAAGGAAATGGGGAAGGGGTGTTGGTGCAATCAAGCTCTGAGGAGGACTGAATAAAGAGGGTGTTGTTCTTGCTATCCTGCTTTTGGCTGCACCACCTTAAATCCCTTCTATGCTAGATTTCCCTGCTTCTTCATTTTGGACTCTGGATTGATTCAACTTTGCTGCTTCGTTTACATTCCTCCTGGTTTGACATAAGGACAGGCTAACGACTCCATTCATCCTGTTTTCCTCCTGGCATGACGTTTGGACTGTGTGACGATGCTACTACTTCTTGACAACACTGTTACCATCTTTTTGTCACTCTGCCTTGGAGTAACCTGTTCCTTCTTTGCTGGTCGTGACTTTGGGCTGTTCACACACACACTCTCAACTTCATTTACTCTTTTGAAGGAGTTGGAATTTGGGAGTTTTCTACCTGTTGGTTTGTCTCATCATCTTGCTGTGCCTTTTGTCATATTTGAGACGCTGTGAGAAGCTTTGAGGCTGCTCTTAATAAACTCTGTTTACTTTATTGTGCCTGGCTTCTTAAGGTGGTCTGGTTCACGACACAACCTCTGAGGATGCCTGCCACAGATGCAGGTGAAACGTCACAAGAGAATGCTTCTGGAACAGGGCCATACAGCCCGGAAAACACACAACAACCCAGTGATTCCGGCCATGAAAGCCTTTGACAATACATATTCCAACCCTTTATCTTGTTATTGGAGCCTGACAAGTGACCACTAGTAACAAACCCCAAAGTATTCCAACATAACGCACAAAATTTCCCGCCGCATGTCAGGCTTGGAAGCAATCCATGGAAAGAGAGCTCAGCACGCTGCCAAATGCTCATTTCCACCGTAAAGAATGCGACATGCAGCCAAACCTTTATATATGCGTTTGGGAGGAGAGGAGATAATCTTCCACGAAAAGCCTTCCTTCAATTTGCAGTCAGTTTCCCAGGATATGTGAGCAAAGAAGAAGGTGGAGCAGAAGCAAGCTGTGTAGCTTCTTTCAGTGTGTGTTATTCGGAGTTGGTAAAGGATGCAAAACAGCTGCAGGCAGAAGAGGACTCGGCTATCATTTCTTCCGTTTCCCTCGTTTCCTCATCCAGTCGTCTCACTGCAGAACTACTGCGAACGAGCGCAGGACTGAATTGTTGCATTAATCTCACCACAAGACTTTAAGATCTCCATAAAAGCTTTCCTTCCCTTCCTGAGGTTTATTTTAAATATAAAGTGCAAGCGCTTGCGTGGTGCAAAGGAAAAAGCACTGCACTGCTTTCCTCAATTTAGCCGAACTGCGAAATCACTGCATGGAGTTTAAAAGCTTGAGCAGCTGGGTGTCTAATTGCAAAGTCAAGAATCCCCCCAAAATGCCCAGGCTTGATACATGTATTATCTCGAGTGCCTACTAGACATGAGACATGATCTAATCACGCTCAGCAAACAATAGGCCACTACTGGAAATTAAGAAGAGAATGTGGGTGCAATGCTAAAAAGCTCAAATTCTTCTCGGCATCAAGCTTGGATGGTATAGGATTAAAGCCTCCCTATAGAAGACTGGTGGCACTTGCTGACCGGAAGGTAGGTAGGCAGTTTCAATTCGCAGGACGGGGTGAACTCCTGCCAACCTAGCAGTTCGAAAACATGCAAACGTGAGTAGATCAATAGGTACTGCTTTGGCAGTAAGGTAATGGCGGTCCATGCAGTCATGCTGATCACATGACCTTGGAGGTGTCTATGGAAAATGTCGGCTCTTTGGCTTAGAAATGGAGATTGAGCAGCACCCCTCAGAGTATGACATGACTAGACTTAATGTCAAGGGGGAAACCAGTGGATAAGTCGAAGTCTATTCTTCAGACGGAAAAGGGCAAAAGCAAATGTGAGTAGATAAATAGATACTGCTTTGTCGGGAAGGTATTTTAACCGTTCGGCCCTGTCTGAACGTATCTCCCGATACGAACCACCTAGGACCTTGAGATCGTCCGGGGAGGCCCTGCTCGCTGTCCCTTCACCATCGCAATCATGGTTGGTGGAGACAAGAGACAGAGTCTTCTCCGTGGTGGCCCCTCGGCTATGTAATTCCCTCAGATCCGCTCCATCCCTCCTGACCTTCCGGAAAAAGGTGAAATCATGGCTATGGGATCAGGCCTTTGCAGACTAGACTGACTTGATGGCAAAGCTATGGTTTTAATGGGCTCTGATGGACTGGTTTTTGGATAATGACTTAAATTGGCGATTGGTTTTTATTGTTTTTGTAATGCTTTATACTGTTTTTATTTAATATGTATATTTATGCTTTTTGTTGTTAACCGCCCTGAGTCTCTCAAGTTGAGATAGGACATGATATAAATGTCCTAAATAATAAATAAATACATAAATAAATAAAGGTGCTCTATGCAGTCATGCCGGCCACATGACCTAGGTAAAGGTTTTCCCCTGACATTAAGTCCAGTTTTGTCCAACTCTGGTGGGTGGTGTTCATTCCATTTCTAAGCCGAAGACCCAGCGTTGTCCACAGACACCTCCAAGGTCATGTGGCCAGCATGACTGCATGGAGCACTGTTACCTTCGCACCGAGCGGTACCCATTGATCTACTCACATTTGCATGTTTTTGAACTGCTAGGTTGGCAGAAGATGGGGCTAACAGAAGGAGCTCACCCCACTCTGTGGATTTGAATCGGTCAGCAAGCTCTGCAGTTTAACCCACTGCACCACCGGACCTAGAAGACATCTATGGACCACGCTGGCACTTTGGCTTCAAAATGGAGATGAACACCACCCCCTAGGGGTCCGAATTGACTATATTAAATGTTGAGGGGAAACATTTACCTTTTTACAAAAGACTAACAATGCAATGCTGTGTTACAGTATGACCCTATGGGAGCAGTATCTACAGTTCTGCTTATCCACCTCTGCAAAATTATATTCTGGCTATGCATTTTCTAGGTCCTTCAATGTAGTTCTATGCTATGGCATACTTCCACTGGATGTTGACCATACATTCCACTGGAAGACCTAGAAATGTGTTCATTTCATTAGTTTTTGCTATGATCCATGGTTTTGCAATTCCACAGTAAATCCAGGGATATATCCCACAGATATGGGTGTTATACTTTATTTACTCAGCAGTGAGTCCAATTGTATTCAGTAGGAATGACTAGTAAGTAAGTGTACACAGGACTGCACTAAAAGCACAGCTTTACAACCACCAGCACACTAGTCCTTGAACTCTCGTATACTATTCTTTGTCAATAGAAACAAGAATTGATCAGGAACAGAGGCTTTCGAAGCTAGTTTCTCCCAGCCAAGTTTCCAAATCAAGCAGAGACCAAACGAAGGAGAGGACATGTAAATGAAACCTCCTCCCTTGCAGATACTATAGTCCAGTGTTTCCCAACCGGTGTGTCGTGGCGCACTAGTGTGCCGTAAGCCATCATCAGGTGTGCCGTGGGAAATTACAGCATACTGTAGAGAGACAGAGAGAGCCTAGCAGGAAGCGGAAATGAGGCTTTCCTGGCCAAAGCCGCAATGCCAGCCAGCCTGGCTGCAGTCAGGGAGAGCTCTCGTCATCCAGAACTTTCCTCCCTCCCTCCCTCCTCTCT
Organism: Anolis apletophallus; assembly: GCA_030556195.1. Lineage (NCBI taxonomy): Eukaryota > Metazoa > Chordata > Lepidosauria > Squamata > Anolidae > Anolis > Anolis apletophallus. The sequence continues at coordinate 13,587,294 of JARBWK010000008.1, forward strand.
CTCTCCTTCCCTTCCATCCTTCCCTCCCTCTGCGTGCCAAGGGCTACCTGGCCGGGCTGCGGCTCCTCCTGCTTCCTGGCTCCTGGGCGCTCTTCTTCCCTCCTCCCCTCAGGTAGCAAGGAGGAGCAGAGGGAGGAGGAGTCCGCAGGAGCTGCCCCTGTCCGACCCCGCTCCTGGAGGCTCGAGGTGAGGCTTTCTGCCCTCTAGCCCCTCCGCGCCAGGGAAGGGGAGCAACCCCTCATCTCATGGCCTCTCCTGGCTGGGCTCTGGGTTCACTGCAGAGCAGAGCAGCTCCACAGCCCAGCTTGGTTCCTTCCCGATCTGGCCCCAAGGCGACAACAGGAAAGCCGAAGGGACGTGGGGGGAGGCACTCCTGGGGGGGCTGAACCCCTTTGGGAAGGAGAGCTGGGGGTGGCGACGGCTGCGAGCCTCTGCCACAGTTTTTTCCGAGGCTCGGAGCCACCCCGTGTGCTCTTCGGCCACTCCGCGCAGCCCTCCCCCACGGGACGGTGACGGGCCTCCTGCGCATGGGCCTCCCGGGAGGGGGGGTTGGCGGAAGCAGCGGTGTCGCGAGGGGGAGGGTGACAGTTAGTAAAATGACAGAGTGTCATTTTGTGTCATTTTGGTTGGTGGTGTGCCCCAGGATTTTGTAAATGTAAAAAATGTGCCGCAGCTCAAAGAAGGTTGAAAAACACTGCTATAGTCGACTTTCTGTATTGTATATGCATCCACGGAATTAACCATCCATGTATTGAAAATATATTGTTTTTAAATCCAAAAAGCAAAACCTAGGCTTTGCTATTTTTATAAGGGACACCATTTTACTAAAGGTAAAGGTTTCCCCTTGACAGTAAGTCTAGTCAAGAACGACTTGGGTGTGGTGTTCATCTCCATTTCTAAGCAGAAGAGCCAGCATTGTCCATAGACACCTCCAAGGTCAAGTGGCCGGTATTACTGCATGGATCGCTGTTACCTTCCTGCTGGAGCAGTACCTATTGATTTACTCACATTTGCATGTTTTCAAACTGCTACTGTAGGTTGGCTTAAGCTGGGGCTAACAGTGGGAGCTCACCCCACCCCGTGGATTTGAACCACCGAACTTCCGGTCACCACGTTCTGCAGCTTGGCGATTTAACCCGCTGTGCCACCATGGCCCCCATTTTACTATGCTGTTATATACCATGGGACTTGAGCCTCCATGGATTTTGGTATTTTGTAACCAACTGCAAGAGGCCAGCCATTGTGTTTTATCACCATTTTGCACGTGGGAAGAATTGCAAATGCAATTATTGCCCATATTTAGAAACAAGCGCATGACTGGAAATCCCCTGTTTGCTGCCTGTTTTCCCCAAGACAAAGAAGAGATAATCTTTTTTTGTCTTCAATTTAATACCTAACCAACCTAAATACCAGACCTTAGTGGGCAAGGAAAGTTCATGGCCCAATCTCCAGTCCAAATAAGAGAGGGAAAAAGTATTACCCGAAATTCTGGAAAGCCACTGGCAGTCCATGTAAACAATACTGGCCGAGATGTACAAATAGTCTGATTCAGATCCTCTCCAGACCCAAAAAAGGCTTCTGAAAGTCTCAGGTTTTTGTCCTGAACAAACCAATTTTACTTTGGAGATCTTCATGGCATTTTGCCCCATCCTGAAGTCTTCCCAGGGAAATAACACTGTTTTGAAGGATCATTCATTGCCATTCAATTTAAATTGGCCCACTATTTTCCAAAATGAAATTTACCCTTACCTAGCTGTCAACTCCTCTGGACTGGTCACATTGTCTGAATATCTGATCGCTGTCTCCCGAAGCAGTTACTATACTCCCAACTCAAGAATGGGAAATGTGATGTTGGTGGACAGGAAAAGGGGTTTAAAGATGGGCTTAAAGCCAACCGTAAAAACTGTGGCATAGACACCAAGAACTGTTGTTGATATGGTTTTAAATTTTATATGCATTGTATATGTATTCATGGTTTTATACTGTGTTGATTGTGGCATCGAATTGTTGCCTTTGTTAGCCGCTCCGAGTCCCCCCTCGGGGGTTGAGATGGGTGGGGTAAAAATAATGTAAATAAATAAATAAATAAACTTCTCATTTCTAGCAATCAACGTCAATTATGTAACAGCAACAACAGCAACAACAAATTATGCCACTTTACAATAACTTTTGGGAGTGGCATTTAGCCACAAAGATTACGCAGTTCATCCCCAAACCAAAACACAAAATTAGGAGGGACATGCAAGACACAGGACCTTGATCGTAGAGCAAGTGATAATTTAATCTGTTTTTTGTATGCTCCTAAACTGTGATGGTAATTTATTGTTTTAAACGACTTTGGGAGACCTCTGGACAGCTGAAAAATCAACCTATAACTCCTTTACAAATAAAAACGGGCTGGAATTAGCTTTTCTTGGCACAGAATTTTACTACATGTTCTTCCCTTCCAAGCAGCAAATATACACTCCCAGCTGGGCCATGGATATGCGGTGATTTATCCAGTGGAAAGAGTCTGGACTATTCTGTTTCCCCACTTTTCCCCAACAGTGAGATAACAGCAGCTACTGTACATTTATGAAACCAGGAGAGCTTTCCAAGACAAGTAAGGAGAATATGCTGCAGCTGACTTTCCAATGCAATACACTTGCTGAAGTAGGTTGCAATTGTGGGTCAACAGCAAGATAAAAGCAAGTCCAGTTATCCCTTGATACTGGCTGGTTTTAAAGGCCGGTGAAGGCAGCGGCGGTGGTAGCGGTGGCGTTTAACCTAAGAAAACACCTCTCTAAAAATCTTTAGGCACTCCAATTTGACTCCATAATCATCTTCCACCAGAAGTAAACCATAACATTACACTGGAGGACTTACAAATCACTTGACTACAGATGTGTTCTTGGTTCTCCCACACAACTCAGTGGTCAAGCTCTAGTGGCCATTGACCATACAGTCACACTGGAGAACTAGTGCCTATCCAGACAGGGCACAAAATGCGTACCCTCCCGCATTTTCCCCTGTGGCGTCCAGTTGGTAAATCCAACTGCATTCGGCTCAAAGCAGGAAATCCCTACCTTGTGGCAAGTTTGTTTGATACTGGAAAGACTCAATTCTTCCTGAAAGACCCAGGTTGATTCCAGTATAGCAGCCTCCTCAGGAATCTTGGACTTCTGAGGGGGCAGGCCAGACAGCCTTATTGTGTTTTTCTGGGCTGAATCAACCCAGAAAACCAAAAGGGCTCACACCTCCTCCCCAAAGTCCCCCAAACCTCTTTAAAAATAATATAACTTACCAGGCTTTCATTAGACCTCAAAGCACATTTCCTGGAATGAACCGTTACGTGCGAGAAAGTGAGGTGGAGGCAGGAGTGATTTGCCTCCCACCTCACTTTCTCATGCATAATGGTACTGCCCAGGAAGTGTGCCCCGAGCAATGTTTAGGGCTTTTCGGGGGGGGGGGGGGTGTCTTGATGTTGGGATGCCCTGCTTGGAAGCCCCGTTGGGCATGAAGACAACTCCCCCGGCCCAGAAAACACACATTTTCTGGGGCATGTGTGGACTTTAATGCGAGCCCAATCACGTTTTTAAAACTCGATTGCACTCGCATTAAAGTGCTGTGTAAAACCCCCAGAGATTACTGGGAGAAAACAAATTTATCAAATCCACGAGTAACGAAATCTGCAAAAGTGGAAGCCATTGATTGACATCTACTGTGTGTGCCAGACTGAACATTCTAATCTGTTGCTGTTGTTGCTATTGTTGCTGTTGTGTTTATATCCTGCCTTCGTCTCTCAAATGAGACTCAAAGTGGCTCAAGGTGGATAGGAGAATGGACATAGGAAAAAGAGGTTGGAAAAGCTTGACATGGCAAGCACGCTTTCTTCCCAATGGTTCAAAGATTCCTAAAAGTGTCCATTAACACTTAGGAGACTTCTGTTCAGGTGGGATTTTGATCAGAGCAAGGAATGAATTTATCCATTCGTTTTGTAATACGACACCAAGAATTTCCCAGCCAGCAAGACGAACAACATTTTCTGAGTTCTAATTTTGATATCTTGCACAAACCCAACACGAAAGCTGACAAGGTCATAATATACTGACCCAGAATTGTAGACTGATTGATTAATCAACCGACTAGTTATTGCTTGCATTCACACTTGAGACATATGTACAAGTTTGGGGGGGGGGGAATCCCACATGTTTTACTTGATCAGGAGAGGAGTGTGGTGGAATCGGAATATGCACGTATATGGCATCTCAACATGGAAATGTGCTTATTGGATTACAGAGACAAATACATCCTGGAGTTAGTGCTTTAGAGGTTCTTTGCCAAACCACAAGGAAGTGGCTTGGCTTGATAGCATACAATCAGCTCTGCATTGGTTTAATGTAACACAAGCATTCCCATTTTCCACTGCCAAATGTTCAATGCTGAGATTCATTTGCAGATATAGTTTATTCTACAATAGATATATCTATTCTACACCAGTGTTTTTCAACCTTTTTTGAGCCGCGGCACACTTTTTACATTTACAAAATTCTGGGGCACACCACCAACCAAAATGATACAAAATGACACTCTAACACAGTAATACATATAGTTAATATGCTTTTAAATGTATTTATACACTCAGTGTGAAACCTGGGTCTGTTTCGATGAACACAACATAGATATCCTGGCAGGAATGGCAGAAAGACACAAACTTCCCACACAGAACTCCCATAACCAAGAGAAAATACTATAAGAGTTTGGTGGGCATTGACCTTAGGTTTTGGAGTTGTAGTTCACCTATATACAGAGAGCACTGTGGACTGAAACAATGTTGGATCAGGACCAAACTTGACATGAATACTCAATATGCCCAAATGTGAACACAGATGGAGTTTGGGGAAAATAGACCTTGACATTTGGGAGTTACAGTTTCTGGGATTTATAGTTAACACACAATCAAAGAGCATCCTGAACTCTTGCAACAATGGAATTTAACCAAACTTGGCATATTGAACTCTCATTACCAACAGAAAGTACTGAAAGGGTTTGCTTGGGAATTGACCTTGAGTTTGGAAGTTGTAGTTCACCTACACCCAGAGAGCACTGTGGGCAGGAGAGGAAAGAAAGAGTATTGGAGGTTCCAATTTCCCACGGCACACCTGATGATCATTCACAGCACACTAGTGTGCCATGGAACACTGGTTGGGAAACTGTTCTACACAATGTCGCACTCTTATTGAACCCAATTTTCCCATGTTTTTTCCACCTTGATTATTTCCCACATATTTCTTCATTCCCACTCATATTCTTTCTGACTTCTGTTATTCCCGACAACTGCCCAAATGCCTTTCCTTGTTTTGAATGGCATTCCTCTCCATTACTCCGCTTTGTTGGCAAATAGGTTTGTACCTTTATTCCAGACACAGCAGGAGAAATAAATACCAGGCCGATTATTACATACCGTAGTTTAAAAAATAATGCTGGGAAGGATGAGACCGTAGAATTCACAAACTGCAGAACCCATAAAAAGACCAGAGCATCTGTACTTAACATAGCTAACATTTTCCAGCAAATAACCTCCATGACAAGAGCCTTACGAATAATGAAGAAAGGGTCGCTTATGCTTCCTTTCCCTATCCCACTTCTTTTTGTTTCCTAGTTCTCTTAGACTTTTTGTTACTAGATACAATATTTGGCGAATCAAGTTTTGTAAAAGGCTTAGAAAGCTTTTTTAAAAACCCTCTAATGGCAGTTTCCACAACACCATTAGTTATTCTAACTATACAACAACCCTATGAGATAGATTCTGGCTGAGAGATAATGACTTGCCATAGTCCAACTATATTGCAATCCCATACCCAATGTCAGACAGTAAGCCCCATTGGAAAATGACTTCATTGGGTTGCCGTGAGTTTTCTAGGCTGTATGGTCGTATTCCAGATGCATTACCTCCTGACGTTTTGCCCACATCTATGGCAGGCATCCTCAGAAGTTGTGAGGTTTGTTGGAAACTAGGAAAATGGGGTTTATATATCTGTCGAATAATGTCCAGGGTGGGAGAAAGAACTTTTGTCTGCTTGAGGCTGGTGTGAATGTTGCAACTTGCTACCTTGATTATCATTAAATGGCCTTGCAGCTTCAAAGCCTGGCTGATTGCTGCCTGGGGGGATCCTTATTTATTTATTTACTGTATTTGTATGCCACCGTTCTCAGCCTTCAGGCGACCTTTGTTGAGAGGTGTTAACTGGCCTAGATTGATTCTTGTCTGCAATTCCCCTGTTTATTGACTGTTGCTCTTTATTTACTGTCCTGATTTTAGAGTTTTTTAAAAACCGGTCGCCAGATTTTGTTCATTTTTATTGTTTCCTCCTTTCTCTTGAAATTGTCCACATGCTTGTGGATTTCAATGGCTTCTCTGTGTAGTCTGTCATGGTGGTTGTTAGAGTGGTCCAGCATTTCTGGGTTCTCCAATAATATGCTATGTCTAGGTTGGTTCATCAGGTGCTCTGCTATGGCTGACTTCTCTGGTTGAGTTAGTCTACAGTGCCTTTCATGTTCCTTGATTCGTGTTTGGGCAATCCTGTGTTTGGTGGTCCCTATGTGTACTTGTCCACAGCTGCATGGTAGACGGTAGACTCCTGCAGAGGTGAGAAGATTCCTCTTTTCCTTTGCTTAACACAGCAATTGTTGGATTTTCCTAGTGGGTCTGTGGATAGTATGTGCATAGAAAGGGAAATAAACATAGCACTGCAGATTGAGTACCCGTTATCCAAAATGCTTCAAACCAGAAGTGTTTCAGATTTATAATACTTGTATTTGCAGACATGTAAATAATGTGGTATCTTGGAGATGGGGGCCGAGTGTAAACATGAAAACATTTCTGCTTCATATACATCTTCTACCAGGCATGGGCAAACTTTGGCCTTCCAGTGTTTTGGACTCCAACTCCCACAATTCCTAACAGCCTCAGGCCCTTTCCTTTTCCCCCTCAGCCGCTTAAGGAAAAGGAAAGGGCTTGAGGCTGTTAGGAATTGTGGGAGTTGGAGTCCAAAACACCTGGAGGGCCAAAGTTTGCCCATGCCTGCTTTATACACATAGCGTGAAATTAATTTTATACAATGCATGAAATAATTTTGTGCCTGAAACAAAGCCTATCTGCACTGAACCATCACAGAGCAAAGGTTTCTCTACCTCAGCCACCCGCACAGGCAATTTTTGAGTATTTCCGATTTCTGAATTCTGAATAAGAGATGGTCTCTACCTGTATATGGAGCAACAGGAACACTAGCAGGCTGCATCTTGCATTAAGTACAAGCCATCAACTAGAATCCGTCATGGGAACGCAAGTATTGCAACAATTACACAGCTTCCCATTGGAGAATAGTGCCATTAAGGATAACAGTAAATTAAAGCTGTGAATGCATCCTTGAGGGCAAAATGAGACATGGAAATACACAGCTCACTGAATAAAATGATGTTTCCTTAAAGAGCTATCTAAGGGTTTTTACTCCCCACCTTTCCACAAAGAATGACACTTCCCACATATTTGGCACTTGAGCATCATCAAAAAGCCTTTTTCCTCCATGCTTGCATTATTAACACGCTCTACTGTATAAACACTTCAGTCTTGCTCAGCGCTCGGAACGCTACTTGTTACAGAATCATAGAACCATGGAGTTGGAAGAGACCCCAAAGGCCATCCAGTCCAACCCCATTCTATGCAGGAACACTCAATCCAAGCTCTGTTGACAGATGGCCACTCCGAGGAGGCAGCATATTCCACTGTTGAACAGCGCCCACCATCTTCCTAATGTTTAGGTGGAATCTCTTTCCCTGCAGTTTGAATCCATTGCTCTCTAGAGCAGCCAAAAAGGAATATCGCCCCCTCCGCAATGTGATATCCTTCCAAATATTGTAACATGGCTCTCATATCCCCTATCAACCTTCTCTTCTCCAAGCTAAACATCCCCAGATGCCTAAGCCGCTCCTCACAAGGCTTCATGGTTTCCAGAGCTTCAATTGCCCTTCTCTGGACACATTCCAGCTTGTCCATATCCTTCTTGACTAGAGTTTCTCAACCTTCCTAAAGCCGTGACCCCTTAATACAGTTCCTCAAGTTGTGGTGACCTCCAACCATAATTTTTTTTGTTGCTACTTCATAACTGTAATTTTGCTACTATTATGAATCGTAATGTAAATATCTGATATATAGGATGTATTTTCATTCACTAAACCAAATTTGGCACAAATACCCAATATGCCCAAATCTGAATACTGGTGGGGTTGGGAAGGATTGGTTTTGTCATTTGGAAGTTGTTGTTGCTGGGATTTATAGTTCACCTACAATCAAAGGGCATTCTGAACTCCACCAATGATGGAATTGAACCAAACTTGGTATACAGAACTCCCATGACCAACAGACAATACTGGATGGGTTTGGTGGACATTGACCTTGGATTTTGGAGTTGTAGTTCACCTACATCCAGAGAGCAGTGTGGACACAAACAATGATAGAACTTGACCAAACTTTGCATAACATACTCAATATGCTCAAATGCGAACATTGGTAGAGTTTGGAGAAAATAGACATTGACATTTGAGAGTTGTAGTTGCTGGGATTTATAGTTCACCTACAATCAAAGAGCATTCTGAACCCAACCAATGATAGAATTGGGCCAATCATCACACACAGAATCCCCATGTCTTGAAGGGACTTGCTGGCATGAGCCTCCCTCCAGCCTCACATACAGTCCCACACCTGAACATGTGCACCACGTTGCCATGCGCCGGGCCCACCTGCTCTTCCCTCCCCACTTAAGAGGCTCAGAAACAGCCCTCCCCTTGGCTGAGAAGCCAGCTGAGAGGCTGGCCAGTCACAGTGGAGGAGAGCTCTTGGTGGGAGGATTCACTATCTGTTTCCAAAAAGGAAGAGATGGACAAGCTGAGAGATCTTCAGCCTTTTCTGCCAAAGATGTTCCTAAGACCATTAGGAATATTTCTGATGGTCTTTAGTGACCCCGCTGAAACCCCCTTGTGACCCACCCTCCCGGGGTCCCAAACCCAAGGCTGAGAAATGCTGTTCTTGACCATTACTTTTAGAAGTAATTTGCTCCTGTTACTCATTCTGTGGAGGACTATCTGCTTCTTTAGCATTGCAGCCCAAACGAAGGAGTTAGCCGGAAGCCACCAACCTTTGGGGAGGAAGCCGACCTGACCCCCAACATTCCCAACTGCTGGCCTGGGGTGGCATGTAACGCGCCTGGAAATGGGAATCATCGAAATAGCCCAGAGGCAGACTTTTAATAACTATATTAAATGCATATAATTAAATAGCAACATTTGTTAGCAAACATCTCCGCAGACAGACGCTGCAGCTGCCGAGCTCTGTCAAGTTCTGCCTGTTAAAGAGTGGGAGGCGATGCCGCTGCCATGCATTCCTTGGGCCGGGCAGGAGAATCGCTCCCCACAGTTCAATAGCATGACCAACAGCCTGCTTGGAGCTGGATGTAAACAGGAGCCTTGGTCGCTGGCCCAACAATGCCGGACGGACTCCAAATCTACCATGAAACAAGCACAAACCAGACAGCCTAGAACTAGAGCCTCTGGAGAAAAATATTGCAATGTTTACAGCTTCCAAAGACAAAAGTCTGACTATTTGAAATCGGCTGCCTGAATCCACTGAAGACTATAAAGCAATCTTTCCCAAGGATCTCCTTCCCATCCTCCTTGTTGTTCCTGTCTTCCTTTTTGTTGTTTTAAAAATCTTTTTAGAGTACAATTATTGAGTTGTTTTTAAAATATATATATTTCCAATTTTAATAATACATAATAATCTCACTTGACTGGAACTCAAGCAACCAGAACTCACAAGAAACCAGCAAAAAAGCTAATAAATAATGCATACTGCCTTCACAAAGCGGTTTTTATAATAAATATGTTACATGAAGTTAGGTTTGTTTTTATTTGTCTTGATTTGCTGTTAAGTACTCTATTTCAATATTAGTATCGAGTCAATGCATAGATTATGTTATGGCGTAATATGGATATAGCATTCATTAGATAAGCCTGTTTTTAAGAGTCACTCTCATAAAGGTAAAGGTTTCCCCTTGACATTAAATCTAGTCGTGTCCAACTCTGGGTATTGGTGCTCATCTCCATTTCTAAGAGGAAGAACTGGTGTTGTCCATAGACACCTCCAAGGTCATGTGGCCAGCATGACTGCATGGAGCGCTGTTACCGTTCCACTGAAGTGATACCAACTGATCTACTCTCATTTGCATGTTTTCCAACTGCTGGGTTGGCAGAAGCTGGAGCTAACAGCAGGAGCTCACCCAGCTCCCTGAATTTGAACAGCTGACCTTTCAGTCAGCAAGTTCAGCAGCTCAGTGGTTTAACCTACTGCACCACCAGTTAACCAGAAACTACATTTATCCGATATCTACCAATCTTCATGAGTGCCTAGTTAACTGAAAGTCTACTTATTCCTTTTCAGTTTTTTTAAAGTAGCTCTGAATATTTAATGGAAAAGAAATCAATAATTGCAAAAGAAAAAAAAGGTTTTATTTTAGCTGATTATTTACTGGGTAAGAAGACCAATGGGTTTAAAAACCGTCCTGAGATGATATACAGCAAAATATAAAATATACATCAAAACCCCATTTGAAACAACCCGACAATAAAGGTCGCAAAGTTCAAAAGTTAAATCACTATAAATCCATAGGAAACCAAACAGCTGCAGCTCTGAGGTCCAAGATGATAGATTCCCAAAACAGGTGATTGCATTTGGCTCTCAAGTCTTTCTACTAAAGAGCTTGGGAATCTGTAAGATGAAGGGCCTCACAGTCAATGAGGTAGAAACGCAGCGCTCAAATCAATCTTCAGCTCCAAGCACAATTAAATTATGCTACTTAAATGAAGTATGCAATTAAGGCTTGTATCTATTAAGGTAACAAACCAGCATGTTACACCTGTGGGTCCCCAGGTGTTTTGAACTCCCAGAAATCCCAGCAAGTTTAGCAGCTGTTAGGATTTCTGGGAGTTGCAGGCCAAAACACCTGGGGACCCACAGGTTGAGAACCACTGACCTAGAGGGACAAAGCAATGGACAAAGGGAACATCTATGGTGGAGGAAACTCTTAATTCCTTCACCTGTGTCCTGCTGACCAAAACAAGAGCAGCTAAATGCACTTTTTGTCCTTTTTATCCTCCAAACAAGCTTCCTGCAGTTATTTTGGGTTAGTGGTTTGAGTGTTGGACAACAACTCTGAAGACCACGGTTTGATTTCCCACTCGAACATGGAAGCCCACTGAGAATCACGTCATAAACTCCAGAACACTCCATGATAGGGTCCGCCTCAAGTCAGAAACAACATGAACACACACAAATCAGCGAACACGCCACAAAGTGGGAAGGGGGCATTCACCAGCTCCTAGCTATCAGAATTACATATTCAATGGAAACAGGAGACCTCAAATTCTAGTTATGCTGAAAAATAAATAAATAAATAAATTTTCCTGGGAAAAATTGAGACCAAAATTGACAAAGAAAAAACAAGGATATGGCTCACAAATTGAACTTTGAAAAAGGAGATGGAGGGGGTCTGATTCTTGCAGCACAAGCCATTACAACAAATGCCATCAAAGCCAGATTTGAAAAGTAGACTCTGCAAGGAAGGAGATGAAATGATAGATCACATCCTCAGCTGCTGCAAGAGGTTTGCACGGATGGACTACAAGCAGAGGCACAACACCGTTGCTCAGATGATTCATTGGAACTTGTGCCACAAATACCATCTGCCTGCAACAAAGAACTGGTGGTATCACAAGCCTGAAAAAGTTACAGAAAATGTCAAACTACTCTGGGACTTGGGCATTCAGACTGACAGAGTTTTGGAGCACAACACTACTGACCTCACAATCACATTAAAAAACAAAGTATGGATCGCTGATGTTGCAATCCCAGATGACAGCAGGATTGCACAGAAACAACTGGAAAAGCTGATACGATACGAGAATTTAACGATCGAAGTGCAAAGACTCTGGCACAAGCCAATAAAGGTGGTCCTAGTAGAGATCAGCACACTGGATGCACCGCCTAATGACCTTGGTCTGCACTTAAAAACAAGCAGTGCTGGCAAAATTATCATCTGTCAGCTGCAACAGGCCACCCTACTAGGATCTACATGCATTATTTGCTGATACATCACACAGTCCTAAACATTTGGGAAGTGTCCGATGTGTGATCCAATACAACAGCCAGCAGAGTGATCTTGTTTACTGTGCACTAATCTTGTTGTGTTTCAAATTATTCTTCTTATTATTATTATTCGCCTCTTCTCGTGGTGCATTGCAACATTGCTAAAACACCTAATCATCTAAAACAGTCTTTCTCAACCAGTGTGCCGTGGCACACTAGTGGCCGTGATCCGGACCTCCTGCTGTGCACGCGACTCCAAGCTCTCAGCCGCCTTCCTCCCCCTCCTTTTGAACTCCTGCTGCTTGGGGGAGGAGGAAGGGCCAGGCAGGAGGAAGAGAAAGAAGGGACCGGGCGCCACCTCCTAGGCCGGGAGCCCAGCCAGCCTCCAATGGCGTGACGCCATGACTCCCACCATGACTCCCGCCCTAGCCGGAGGGGACGCTGAAAAGCTGCGTGGAGCCCCGCCCACTGAAGCCCGCCCACCGCTCATGCTCCTCCCTCCCTTCCTAGGAGGAGAGCTGAAGCTGGGGAGGGGGCGCGCGTCACAGGCCTGGCTCTGCCCCTCCCCAGCTTCCGCACTCCCAGCAGCTGCTCCAGGCTTGAGGGTAGGCGAAGCCAGCATTGTGCTGGCTCTGACACCGCTGGCTTGGCACTGCCCCTCAAGGCTGGAGAGATGAAGCCGGGTAGGGGGGGGCATGCGTGCAGCCTGGCTCCGCCCCTCCCGTGATCCCGCTTCAGCACTCCCAGCAGCTGCTCCCCCGCAGGCCACCAACCCCAGCCGTTCTTGACTGTGTTAGAGTGTTATTTTGGTTGGTGGTGTACGGGGCCTGGGGCGGGGCCGAGCAATGTTAAAAGTGTGGCCCTGGACCCAAAAAAAGTTGGGAAACACTGATCTAAAAGATTAAAACACAAGACAAGAGTTTAAAATTCATGATTAAAACTGACTGGTTAGGGCTGCCGGGAGAGATGGGTCTTCAGATGTGTTTTAAATCTGGCAGGTCACTCCAAATCAGTGGTTCCCAACCTGTGGTCCGTGGATCACCAGTAGTCTGCAAGAACTAAAATATGGTCCAGGGCCTCACCGTTGCAACAAGAGTGATTTGTCTTGTGAAACTGTCTTAGAGTGCCGAGGCTTATTAAATATGGTTTTCTGTGGGCGAGTAGATGGTGACTACTGGATGGCATATGTTCTGTATCAGAAGCTTGAGTTGATGTGGTGTAGCCAATGCAATTTTCTGAAGCAGCACCCCAAATAATCAACCCGAATCTAAAGCTGACCAAAAACTGATTCGTAACTCTTTTAGTATGAATGTTGGAGAGTGGTCCCTGGTCAAAGTGGTTCCTGGTCAAAAAAAAAGGTTGGGAACCACTGCTTTATATCAAAGTTGTGGTTTCAAAGGGTCTTATACCTTCTCTGCCAAAGAGAGCTGCTACCCCATCAAAGTCCTAGGAATCCCATGACTCCATAACATTGAGCTACAGCAGTTTAAGTGGTGTCAAACGGCATTAATTCTACAGCATATATGTATCCTTTGTTACTACTCAATCTTTGCCGGATATTCTCTGAGATGGGAAGAATTACCTAAGGGAGTTTAATAACCTTGTCCAACGGAAGCTTTGCCTGAACCACATCAGAACTCTGTTCAAGAACTAGAAACCCTCAACAAATTTCTTGTTAACCTCCAAAGCCCTATCCATTACAGCAATGCCTCAAAAATCCTCTGATTTTTGGCCTGCAACCACAAAACAAATGAGAAGAATGAACGGCATCAACCTTCTTTTTCAAATAAGGAATTATTCTCTTTCTAAGGCACAAAGGTCATTTTGTGTACTATGCGCAATCCTTTTGTCTGTAAAAGAAAATAATATGACCTTTGTCCTTTTCAAACATCTCCTTAGATGATCCACCACGGAGTCTAGAGCAATGTGGGCAGCTGGTCATCAAAAGTAAATGAGAGGGAAAGAGAAAAGTGGGGGTGGGGAGGGCGAGAGTGGGTTAATTCTTAGCTTCTAAAAACTATATCCAACAGGGAGGCTAGACTGCATCTCACAAACAATTGGTAATATAGGTGATTCATGTGGAACTCCTGGACAGAAATGTATACAATTGTAAAGACAGGGCATATGTTGAAAGTTGGAGTTGCACTGGAGGACCTAGGGTGTCACAGATAGCATAGTGCAGTGTTTCCCAACCAGTGTGCCGTGGGAAAATGGCACTCTTCCCCCTCCTAGCAGCTCTTTCTCCCTCTTTCCCTCCCCAAAGATCCTCCCCGAGGCAAAGGAAGGGCTCTGCCAAAAGCCGGAAGCTCCATGTCAGTGAATTGGGCAGTGAGTGAACCTGGGAGCATCGGGAGGCTGAAGCATTCATAGGTTTCCAAGAAACAAATTGAGCCCATCTGCTTGGAAATGTTTGTTTTTTTACTATTTTACTGGATTTTTTAAATAACACCTTCATGGCATCCATAGTTATCTGGAAGCAAGTTTCACTCAGTGTGAAATTTCACAAGGGTCTGGAGAACAAGCCCTATGAGGAGCGGCTTGAAGAGCTGGGCATGTTTAGCCTGAAGAAGAGAAGGCTGAGAGAAGACATGATAGTATGTGAGAGGAAGTCATATATATGTTGTGTTCATCAAAACAGGCCCAGGTTTCACACTGACTGTATAAATACATTTAAAAACATGTTAACTATATGTATTACTGTGTTAGAGTGTCATTTTGGTTGGTGGTGTGCCCCAGGATTTTGTAAATGTAAAAAATGTGCCATGGCTCAAAAAAGGTTGAAAAACAGTGGCATAGTGGGTTAAACTGCCAGTTGCAGAAAATCTTGTCAACAGAAGGCTGCAATTCAAGCCACAAGTCAGGGTGAGCTTCTGTTGTGAGCCCTAGCTTCTGCTTACCCAGCAGTTCAAAAACAGTAATGTGAATAGATAAATTGGTACCACTTTGGCAGGGAGGTAAAAGGCACCTATGAAGATATACCAGCAATTTGATCAGGAAGGCATCCATGAACAACAGGCTCCTCAGCATGGAAAAATGTAACAACAGTACCTCCCCATGGCCAGAGTTGAGCACAGCCTCCAGGTGCTGGAGATGAAAAAGAGGGAAGCCTTGCCTCTGTCCATGTACTGTGTGTCTTTGTTGTTAATGGTATAATGGCACTGAATGTTTGCCATAGATGTTCTGCAATCCACTCTGAGTCCCCTTGGGGAGATAGAGAATACAACTAAAGCATATTATTAATATTACTATTACTACACTGAAGAATTGACATCACTTTAATTGGCATGGCTGAATACGATGGAATTCTGGAACTTGTAGTTTGGTGATGTAGCAGCACACTTTGGCAAAGAGGGCTAAAGTCCTTGCAAAACTACAACTCCAATGGTTCTGTAGCATGGAGCCACAGCAGCCCAAGCTGTGTCAAACTGGATTGATTCTATAGTGTAGATATATACTCCTAAAGAAAACATTTCAATCAAATCAGTGAATAATACAATCTGCAACATTCAGGAACAAAGCCAACTGCAATTAAATGAAACAGGGCATTTAATGGGGCAATGATGAAATACCAAATGGTGAGAAAAATGATGAAAGAAGCACTGACAAGTAAGTAGCATGGCCTACTCATTAACCTATGCACATATAAACAGTTCAAAAGTTCAAAAATGTGTAGGCTTCACACACAAGTATATAGGGTCATCGCTGGATAAGGTTTCAGTGTCAACAAAGGAGAGGATGGAGTTGAAGTTTCTCCCTTTGTAATGGTGTAGCTGTTACAAAATAATATGCTACTAAACTACATCTTAAAGGCAACTATGGAAAACCGTAAGAATGATTCATCATCTAATATCTGAGTAGTTATATGTGCAAACAATCTTGGTGTCTTAGTAAACCACAAGTAAGCATGAGTCCACAGTGAGGTGCAGTATCCAAAAAGATCAAAGCAGTTCTGTAGGTGTTGTGTACCTTCAAGTCATTTCTGACATATGGCAACAGGAAGGCAAACCTATTGTGGAGTAGAGTCTGCTGTTACCACCTTCTCAAGCAGAGAAATGACTTTCACAAGGTCATGCAGGAGATTTGTATGGCAAAGCAAGAATTCCAAAATTTTTCAACTAGTCCAACACCCAAACCACTATACCATAGTGGCTGTGTAAATACAATTCAAACCTGCAGTAAAAGTAGTAAAGTAACTAGTAACTAGATGAACAAAGTAATCACGCAGCTCTTTTCTGCTCTGGTGAGACCTCAACTGGAATCTGGTGATCCTGGACTCATCGCTGAGCCTGGAACCCCTGGTCTCGGTGGTGGCCAGGGGAGCTTTTGCACAGCTCAGGGTTGTGCGCCAGCTGTGCCCGTATCTTGGGAAGTCAGACTTGGCCACGGTGGTCCACACTCTGGTTACATCCCGTATAGACTACTGCAACGCTCTCTACATGGGGTTGCCTATGAAGACTGCCCGGAAGCTGCAATTAGTCCAGCGCACAGCAGCCAGACTACTAACGGGAGCGGGGTACAGGGAGCGCACAACTCCCCTGTTGCGCCAGCTCCACTGACTGCCAATTAGCTTCCGCGCACAATTCAAAGTACTGGTGTTGACCTGCAAAACCTTATACGGTTCTGGCCCAGTTTACCTGTCCGAACGTATTCTCCCCTATGAACCGTCAAGAGTGCTAAGATCGTCTGGAGAGGCCCTGCTCTCGGTCCCACCACTTTCACAGGCACATCTGGTGGGGACAAGGGACAAGGCCTTTTCTGTGGTGGCCCCCTGGCTGTGGAATTCCCTCCCAAATGAAATTAGATCCGCCCCCTCCCTCCTGACTTTTAGGAAGCGGGTGAAAACGTGGCTGTGCAATGAGGCCTTTGCAGAATGAAGGAGGAAATCGCGAAGCGACTAAAGTTGCTAACCACTTGATACGGATGGATATATATGGATGAAGTTGGACTTGATTTTACTTTGGCGAAAGGCTTTTTAAATGTATTTATTGTATTGTATTTTATTGTAAATTTATGATGTTTTTAGATTTTAAATGTTAGCATTGAATACTTGCTGTTTGCCAGTCTGAGTCCCTCTTCGGAGGTGAGAAGGCCGGGGTATAAAAGTTTTCAATAAATAAATAAATACATCTTGTGTCCTGTTCTGGGCAAGCTGGAAGGTGTCCAGAGAAGGATCACCAAAGGGAACAATGGGTTGGAAACCAAGATTTATGAGGAATGACTTAGGAAATATGTTTACACTGAGATGAGAAGAGTGAAGGATGACTTGATAGCCACCCTTAAAACATTTGATGGGATGTCATGTAGGTAGAAGATGGAATGATCTTGTTGGTACTGCTCCAAAGACTAGAACATGAGCCAGTGGGTTCAAATGACAAGAGAAGAGGCTGCATTGGGATGATTCCCCACTATTAAAGATTGCAAGATGTTGGACTCTTCTTTAAACAAAAATTGGATGGGTGTGTTTTAGGAGTGCTGCAATTGCGCATTCCTGAATAGGAGACTGTTGAATAGATGACCTTTTCAACTGTTAAGTTTCTATGATGCTGTATTTCTCTTCAACAGAGAGACAGCAGGGACTATAGAAAGCAACAAAGCATATGTCATGTTGTGCTTATACGCCCAATATTGCCCATGAATACTTTGTGCTAGAAAGGAACAGAACATCTTTTTTTCGGCTAGTTGCAGAGCTGAAACATATAATATCAAAAGTCGTCTTTGTTATCAAACTCCAATTTACTCCTGTACCGTTGAATTCTGGAACATATCTCTGAATGCCTTGCCTTAGCATAGTTCAACATCTGTAGACTTTCAAAAATAAACTATCAATGGAAGATTGGATACTCTGGACAATCAAACTGCTCAATGCAGTGTACCTTAAATATATGCATTTCTGTGCCAAATCTCTATGGGATGGTATAAAGTTAGAGACGCAATGATATTGCCAATGTATGTTTTACTATCTGACAGCTAAGTTCCAATATTAAATCAATCAAGACACAACAGGTTCATCTACACTGTAGAATTAATTATCATACAAAAGCTGACTGGTGTGACCTGGGGAATCATAACCAGACACAGTGAAGACACCTGCCCTTGCGCTTTGCTACTCTGCTGCTGAATACGCATGCCCAGTGTGGAAAATATTTCATCAGGTTAAAACAGTAGATGTGGCTCTTAATGAGACATGCTGCATTATCACAGGATGTCTATGCCCTACACCACTAGAGAAATTATACTGCTTAGCCAGCATTGCACCACCTGACATCCCTCAGGAGGTAGCAGTCTGTAATGAAAAGACCAAGGCATTGACTTCTCCGGCCCATTCTATGTTCGGATATCAGCCAGCAAACCAATGCCTTAAATCAAGAAACAGCTTCCTAAGATCAACAGAGATACTTGCAAGAACACCTCAGCAAGCAAGAGTCCAAAAGTGGCAGTCAAAAACCCGGGACCTCAATCATTGGTTGATACCAGACGATAGACTCCCCCTGGACACACAGAAGACTGGGAGACTTGGAAGGTGCTGAACAGGCTGTGTTCTGGCACCACAAGGTGCAGAGCTAACCTTAAAAAATGGGGCCACAAAGTGGAGTCCACAACATGCGAGTATGGAGAAGAGCAAACCACAGACCACTTACTATAATACAGTCTGAGCTCTGCCACATGCACAATGGAGGACCTTCTCACAGTGACACCAGAGGCACTCCAAGTGCCCAGTTTGTGGACAAAGGACATTTAGCATAATGCCAAGTTTTTAGACTTTGTTTGTGGTTTTTCTATACATTATAACTGTATTCTCAATTCGCTTCTGACATGATAAATAACCCCACTTTAACTTCCAAGGTTCAATGCTATGGAATAATGGGAGTTGTAGTTTGGTGAGGCACATGCTCCCTTTGGCAGAGAAAGATAAAGACCTTGTAAAAGTACAACTTCCAGGGCTCTGTAGCAGTCAAAGTGAGGCCAAACTGCATTAATATCGCAGTGTAGATGCATGCAACTTCTTATAAGGCAACCATATATGGAAGTTGCTCCAAGTAGCCTGTTTGAGTAAATCAACTCTTAGTGAACAGCTTACACTCTTCTAGATTTAGCAACCAGGTTTGTTTGCAAATAGGAGTGGCGCCATGGGAAAAAATGGCCAGATCCACGTGGTGTCTTTCTGTTTGCTTCTAAGGGCATCAGGTGAGTCATGAGAGACATTCAAAGAAGCCAAGAGACTCTTTCTATGCCTCCCTCCATGCAAAGTGTGTGTGAATGTGTAGCGCACACACTGCTGAGCTGACAAGTGCTGTGGCAGCTGAACAAGTGGCATTTAAAGGAAAGAAAAAAGAAAGGCAGGCAAGGGAAGGGAAGATATACATACAGCAAAGGGAAGCCGATGCCCAGCATGGCACAGCTGCCCAAATAGCCCTTGTGAGAGTTCCAGGCATAATTGGAGCCAAGGAGGAGGCCAGGGGAGATCCACTGACAGCAACAAGCACACACTTTATTTCAAGTCAATTAGCTACAGATCAATTAGAGAAGAACTAAAGTAGAAAAACCCCAAAGGCTAAGAAAGATGAAGAAATTGTCAGGCTTCTGGGAGAAAAGGGCTTTTAATAATATGTTGTATGATGTGCTTTTCTGGCGTTCAATAATACATATATTGGATTTTCTTTTGCTAGTTTAATTACTGTTAAACTTCCGTGCATTATTACTGATGCAAACTTCAGTCTGTATCTGTTGTATAATTCTGTAAGTTGCCTTGAGAGATAGTAGAAGACCTTGAAACAGGGATGGGAATTGTTTGACCCCCCTAGGAGTTGCGGGACTGCCGCTCCCAGCATTCCTAAATATTTGCCATGCTGGGGCTGCTGGAAGTTGTAATTGAACAACATCCAAATGAGACACAGTCAACCTTCCAAATTTGCAGATTTGATTATTCATGAGTTTGATTTAAAGTTCCCATTTAGGTCCTTCAATGCAACTTTATGCTCAACTTCTGCCATAAATTGATCATAATCCCATCCTGGAGAACCCAGAGACAACTTTCAAGGACAGTGTTTCTCAACCTCCCTAATGCCGCGACCCCTTGATACAGTTCCTCATATTGTGGTGACCCCCCACCATCACATTATTTTCACTGCTTCTTCATAACTGTAATTTTGCTACTGTTATGAATTGTAATGTAAATATCTGATATGCAGGATGTGTTTTCGTTCACTGGACCAAATTTGGCACTCGATATGCCCAAATTTGAATACTGCTGGGGTTGAGGGGGGATTGATTTTGTCATTTGGGAATTGTAGTTGCTGAGATTTATAGTTAACTTGTATTGTATTTTATGGTTTTAATTGTTAATTGATTATTGTTTTTATATGGTTTTATTACTATTTGTCTTTGATTGTATTTTATACTGTGGGCATTGATTGCAATATGTAAACCGCCTCGAGTCGCCTTCGGGCTGAGAGGGGCGGTATAGAAATATAGTAAATAATAAATAAATAATCAAAGAGAACTCCCACCACCAACAGATAATACTGGAAGGTTTGGTGGGAATTGATTTTGAGTTTTGGAGTTGTACTTCGCCTACATCCAGAGAGCACTGTGGATTCAAACAATGAGGAGTCACAACACGAATACTCGATATACCTAAATGTGAACATTGGTGGAGTTGGAGTTTGGGGGAAATAGCCCTTGACATTTGGGAGTTGTAGTTACTGTGATTTATAGTTCACCTACAATCAAAGAACATTCTGAACCCTAGAATTGGGCCAAACTTCCCACACAGAACCCCCAGGTGCATCATTCTGCCATGTGATGAGCATGCCTGTTCTCCTCTCCCCGCTTAGTCTCAGAAACAGCCCTCTCCTTGGGAGAGAGGCTGGCCAATCACAGGGAGGAGGGCTTTTGGTGGGAGGATTCACCATCTGTTTTCAAAAAGGAAGAGAAGGACAAGAAGAGAGATCTTCAGCCTTCTCTGCCAAAGGGGTTTTGAAGACCATCAGACATGTAGGTTTTCTTTGGCAACCCCGTTGAAACCCCCTTGCGACCCCCTCAAGGGTCCCGACCCCCAGGTTGAGAAATGTTGCTCTTGGAAATTCTAAGTTCTACAGTTTTGACATCACTCATAAAGTTTTGCTGGAGAACTCACATAGTCCTCAAATGGATTGGAAATAAAAGAAATCTTTCATTCCGCTCTTCACTCTTGTGTGGTTCCTGTGCCACTAACCCAGGCATGGACAAACTTGGGTCCTCCGGGTGTTTTGAACTTCAACTCTTCAACTCTAACAGTCTCAGGCTTAAGCAACTGAGGGGGAAAAGGAAGGGGCCTGAAGTCCAAAACACCTGGAGGGCCCAAGTTTGCCCATGTCTGCACTAACCCAGGTGAATGCGGAGGGCTGCATGTTGCGGCAAACTCAACCTTAAAAGCTAATAGAAAAGGAGAGTATGTATATCCATAAAATGTCAGTTGAAATTAAAGAGTAGGAACAGCACAAATGAGCAAAGTTGTTATATCCTAATTTCATATGTCTCCATCGTCGACAGATAGCAGGCGGCAGGAATTTAAACACATATCAGCCAAATTTTACAGCGCTCAGATGATGACTTGAGAGGTGTCTATCAGACGGAGAGGAGAAAAGAAGGAAGGCTGACACTCTGTCAGAGCATAGGATTTCCCCCTTCCTTCTGGAGCCGAGTATCTCTCCCGCAGGAAGACTGAAAGGCCTGCAATTACCCTGACAGTATTTCTAAAGAGAGCAAGAATTTGGGGGCTGAAATATAGGGTTTCTTTATCCTTTGTAAACAGGAAAAAAATCCAGTATCTAGGTATAAAGTCTGCGCAGAGAACATATTTGAGAGGAGGCATTTTGCAACAGTTTTTGGCATCTCTTCATTGAACTTGGATTCACAAGGAGAAAATGTTGTGTTTTATTATGAACATTTACATTCACAAAGTAGAATGTTATTCTTTTTGGCACTGCAAATGTCTCCACCTGTGAGATACTAAAAAAAAAGAACACATACTTAAAACCCAGTCAGTTTCTATTGTTGTGTTTATTTCGTAGGGACAGATTTGGGCAAAGGGCAACCTTCCAAGTGTTGGGCAACAACTTCCATCAAACTTAACAAGGAAAGGCAATGAGGAGGAATGCAATGAAAAGCTGAAGCGTAATGACAACTTTTTGGTGTGTGCCTTCAAGTCATTTCCAACTTATGGAGACCCTAAGGCAGGGGTGCTCACACTTTTTCAGCAGGCGAGCTACTCTTAAAGCAACCAAGTCCAAAAGATCTACCTGCCCCCGCCACTGCGCGCTCCCGCCACCACGTGCTCTTGCCACCGCACGTGCTTCTGTTGTTGCTTTCCGCCCGCGCAGCGCTTCTTCCGCCTGCGGGGCATTGCAGGAAGAAGGAAGCACGAGGCGGGGCCTCTGGAGGGAGCGCTCTGCCCTGCCTGTCTCGCCGGCAACGGAGGCTGCACAGCTGCTTCTGGACGAGAGAGAGGCAGGGCGCTCCCTCCAGAGGCCCCGCCTCGTGCTTCCTTCTTCCTGCAATGTCCCGCAGGCGAAAGAAGCACCACGAGAGCAGAAGCCAGCAGCAGGAGTGTGCGTGAACGCAGGGTGTGTGCAAGCATGGCAGGAGCGCCCCATCTGGCTGGTGAGGCCCGAAGATCACCTGGAAGAGGGCCGAAGATCTACTAGTAGCTCCCGAGCTACCTAATGAGCACCCCTGCCCTAAGGTAACATTATTATGGGGTTTTCCAGGGGTGAGAGTGTGTGACTCACCCAAGGTCTCTAATGAGCAAAGTTGGCCAAGAAAGGAATTGAACTCTGGTCTCCAGAGTCATAGTCCTCCAATTGCCCAAATAAGATATGGAAAAGAAGCATACATGTAGTTGGCAGGTATTGTGAAGTTTCTAGATTGGATAGAATAATGATGATAATGATGATGATGATGATAATAGAACTTGGGGTTCCACTTCTATATAGTTTATTGCTTCTCAAACTTTAGTCTTCTAGGTATTTTGGTCCGCTTCTAGTCTTCTAGGTATTTTGGACTGCAACTCCCAGAGGTGCCACAGAACCTGAAGTTCAAACCATCTGAGGAAACAAAGACTAAGAGCCATTGGTCCACTTCTCAAACTTTAGTCTTCTAGGTATTTTGGAATAGAACTGTCAGAGGTGCCTCAGAACCTGAAGTTCAAACCATCTGAGGAAACAAAGACTAAGAGCCATTGGTCCGCTTCTAGTCTTCTAGGTATTTTGGACTGCAACTCACAGAGGTGCCACAGAACCTGAAGTTCAAACCATCTGAGGAAACAAAGACTAAGAGCCATTGGTCTCTAGCCAACATAATAGTGCATTCCAGTCAGAGAACATAAGGGTTCTAGCTCCCATAACTTTGTTGAGATTGGTTATGCAAACAATGCACTCTTTATGTTCTGATTTGGGCACATCTGTTCCTACCTCTGGCCTTGCTATGCTGTTGTCACCATGGGGCTAATCTCTAGGATGATTTTCCATATTCATCTTTCCAACCACACTGAAAGATATCTCTCAGATGTTCCTGGAGATATCACTGGCATAGACTCATAGAGTTGGAAGAGACTTCATGGGTCATCCAAGCCAACCCCTTGTCATGAACATACGGTTCATATGGTTTGCAAAAGTTACATCCAGATCTAAATGAGCTATCAAGCAGACACCATAGAGCTAAGAGAAGTCTACTCTCCACTTCGGGAACTGACCCTTAACTCTGAGCAGAATCCTTTAGAAGTCTACTCAGAAGTAGATCTTATGTAGTTCAGTGGGTTGTACTCCCAGGTTAAGCTTCTTTAGGCTTCATGTATATCGTATGATGAACATATGCATGATAAATATATCACAGGCTTCACGTGTATCATATAATGAACTTTGAAAACAAAAACTATCTTCGAGCCTTGAAACAATTCTGAAGCATTGCTGCAATCTTGACAAAAGAGCTTTATGCTACATAATGATTAATACCTGATGTGTCGGTTCAAAAGCAAGCTCAATGTAGGGTGCACCTACTCTGTAGATGTAATGAGTTTGACACCTCTTTAACGACCATGGCTCAATGCTACGAGACCCTGGGAGTTGTAGTTTAGTGTGGCACCAGTACCCTTTGGTAGAGAAGGCTAAAGACCCTGAGATTCCAAGACTTCATAGCATTGAGATATGGCAGTAAAGTGGTGCCAAACTGCATTAATTCTATGGTGTAGATGCACCTCTATTCTTGAATCAACTATCTTACAAATCAATGTGTTTAACATCAAGCTGCTGGAAGACTTGAATTTCAAGACAGAGAATGAATCAGGCGCAATCCTGAGCAGCACTTGCTCTGAAATAATGCTTTTGTTTAATTATTAAGAGCCAGGCAGGCAAACAGTAGATAGATCCCAATGGGCAGAGAACAGCTGTGAGCTCTAACAGAAAGTCATTCACGTTCCAATCTTGGAACTCTGAAATTCTATCAACAATAGCTGTAAAATGACTCTGGTGCAGCTCAGAGTTTTCAACTAGCTTTCATATTTAGGAGTGCTATTTTTAGCTAACTTTGGTTTGTCAAAGGCTAGCTTTGAAGAGTTTCGTTGGAAGCCATCTGCAGATAAATAAGCTAACGGTTTTATCTTGCTTTTAAAGTGTATATAAACTGTTCAGTCTTATTTCCGCACAATCATTGGTTTGTTTCATCTGATCCCTATTTGTTAACACATGCTTGCACACAACCCCTTGCAGAAAGCAAATGA
The DNA here is from genome assembly GCA_030556195.1 of Anolis apletophallus. Classification (NCBI taxonomy): domain Eukaryota; kingdom Metazoa; phylum Chordata; class Lepidosauria; order Squamata; family Anolidae; genus Anolis; species Anolis apletophallus. The sequence continues at coordinate 13,612,226 of JARBWK010000008.1, forward strand.
TCACATCCAGGCAGTAATGTTTTGAAAATGTGTCTAGGAGTGAGACATCTTAAATAAAGCAGGACTTACTTCTGAGTAGGACAGCATAGAATTGATTAACCCATCTTTTAAGGCAGTCATGGGCAAACTTGGGTCCTCCAGGTGTTTTGGACTTCAACTCCCAGAATTCCTAACACTCTCAGATCCCTTTCTTTTTTTCCCCTCAGCCACTTAAGGGAACCCAGCAGTTCTTGAATCAGCCATATTCAATAGGGCTGTTCTACAATTTCGGATATTCCTGAATTTCAGAAGTTTTTCGGATACTTCTGACTTTTTTAGCAATTTTGAGAGCAACCCTCCCAACAGGCATTCCGAAATTCCAAATTTCAGAATTCCAAATTTTGGATGTCATTTCCGAATTTTCTTTGCTGATTGCTCATTGGCTGATGGCTAACAGCTGACTCTCCCTTCTGCTGATTTTTTTGTCCATTTTTGAATGCAGACGCCATTTCCGAAGACTTCCGAATTTCAGAAATACTTCCGAATCAATTTCGAAATTTATCGGAATTTTTTCAGAAGTCCATATAATCCGAAACGAGAGCTACAATTAGATCCGAAACGAGTTTTGAAACGTTTTTTTCTTGGATCAACCAGCCCTAATATCAATATAGTTGTCTTAGGCCCCTTCCACACAGCTGCATTAAACTGGAATATATGGCACTGTGGACTCAGGACCCTTCCACACAGCTATATAACTCACAATATCAATGCAGAATAACCCACAATATCTGCTTTGATCTGGGTTATCACAGTCCACACTGCCATCTATTCCAGTTCAAAGCAGATAATGTGAGATTTTATTCAACTGTGTGGAAGGGGGATTTTCTGCCCTGGTATTCTGGGTTATATGGCTGTGTGGAAGGGCTCTTAGGCAAAAAAAATACTCAGATGAATTTTTCTATTTCCCCTAAAGAAAAGGAAATGCACACAATGTACAGTATATGTTAAATATACTGTATTTGAGTGTTTTCACAATGCACTATTTTAAAACAGGTATACTACAGCTCAACCAGTGCAGCTCCTTTATGAAAGGAGCATTAGACCCTCGAATCATTTTTTTAAGTTCTCATCCTCTTCCCAGTTGGATCTTTTTTTAGAAGCATTAGCATAGGAGGAATGTGAAGGAGGAATAGAGGAAAACATTCACTCTCCGGTTGCAGCAGCATTCCTCCAGGAAGTAATGCAATAAACAAAGCCTGAACTAGGAAGTAGAAGGTGCTACTTTAGCCAATGCTACTGCAGTTGTGTGTGACTAAATCACAACAGACAAGGTAAAAAAGCAGCTGACTCCTGACTCCCATAATGAGCATGTGTGAACATCAAGACACAGAGAAGGGAAGAGTAGTTAAGCTGCTTCACCAACTTCTGCAGGAGCTACTGGTGGCACAATGGGTTAAATCCTTGTGCTGGCAGGTCTGCTGACCAACATGTTGGCAGTTTGAATCCGGGGAGCAGGGTGAGCTCCTGTCTGTCAGCTCTAGATTCTCATGTGGGGACATGAGAGAAGCCTCCCTTGGTAAAACATCAAACATCCGGGCATCCCGTGGACAACAACCTTGCAGACGGTCAATTCTCTCACACCTGACGCGACTTGTAGTTTTTCAAGTCACTCCTGACATGAAAAAAACAACTTCTGCAGTATTGTACCAGCATGTTGGCGGTGCCCCATCCAAACACTAAACAGATCTGACCCTGCTTAGGTTTTAAGATCAGAAAGTTTGGATGCCTTAAAGATATGTAGCCTCTATGAAATCCTCCTTACTATGCAACTTTTAGGGAACCAATGCAGTGTAATAGATCAGTGTTGAACTACGACGCTGAAGACCACAGTTAGAAACCTAATGGGTGACCATAGGCAAATCACACTCTCTCAGCCTCTGATGGAGGCAAAGACAACACCCCCCTGAACAAATCTTGCCAAGAAAACTCCTTGGGTCTCTATAACTCTGGAAGCAACTTGAAGGCACACAGCAACTCACACTTATTCAGACATATGAGCCCCGTCCTCTTCTCTCTCCTATGGCCACCCTAAGGCAAACAAGCAAGTTGAACCAGTTGAAGTATTTTTCCTGTCCAATCCAAGTTTTGTTTATTTTACCTCCCTACACCAAACGCATGCCTCAAAAGAAAAGGCCTAACATTAAGGAAATGCACTCAAGGCTAGAGCTCAAGTGGACTTCCTTAATGAAAGAGTAAGGCAACAGCAAATGACTGGGAAGGAAATTGCTTTCTCCCATTGCCACACACGCTCCTTCCACAGAGGGGCAAGGGAGGGAAGCATTCAGCCCTCCCAAAGGTCTTCAACTACAACTCTCGACATTGGCAACAATGATTATGTCTAATGGGAGATGCAGTCAACCAATATCCAAGGGATTTGCGAAACCCACCTCCTCCAGAGTAAATTGGGCTCTACAGGCTAATGGAGACTCCAGCACAGACATCAGAATAATAGTAATAACAAAACTATAAATATTTATACCCCGCCACCATCTCCCCCAAAGGGGACTCGGGGTGGCTTACATGAGACCAAGCCCGAAAAAAAGAGTACAGCAAAATAAAAACCAAATACACTAAGCAACAAATAGCAACATCATAATGACATAACAACACAGGAATACATTGAGTAGTATAACATTACAATAAACACAATCACAAAGACAATGGGCGGGCCGCATGTACAGGATAAAAAGTTAAAAACTCAGGGGTGAGATAAGGAGGAACAGGTTATTTGGAAAGGCAAGCTCAAGAAAACGGGGTTGTAGAAGAGCTGCAAGACCAAGAACAAGCCACGAGAGTAAACACAAAGATCCACTCAGAGGGAAAGTGTTCTTACCATACATCAAGGGAACCACTGACCACATTGGGAAGCTGATGAAGAAACACAACCTACAAACTATCTACAGACCGACTAAAAATCCAACCAATGTTATGTTCAGCAAATGACAAGAGGGATCCTCTCGCATCTGCAGGAGTCTACAGTCTACTGTTATCCTTAATAGCACTATTCTCCAATGGGTAGGTGTGTAATTGTTGCAATACTTGCGTTCCCATGACGCATTCTAGTTGATGGCTTGTACTTAATGCAAAATGCAGCCTGCTAGTGTTCCTATTGCTTCATATACAGGTAGAGACAGTCTCTTATTCAGAATTCAGAAATCGGAAATACTCAAAAATTGCCTACGTGGGTGGCTGAGGTGTGACGGTTCAGTGCAGATAGGCTTTGTTTCAGGCACAAAATTATTTCATGCATTGTATAAAATTACTTCCAAGCTATGTGTATAAGGCAGGCATGGGCAAACTTTGGCCTTCCAGGTGTTTTGGACTCCAACTCCCACAATTCCTAACAGCCTCAGGCCCTTTCCTTTTCCTTAAGCAGCTGAGGGGGGAAAGGAAAGGGCCTGAGGCTGTTAGGAATTGTGGGAGTTGGAGTCCAAAACACCTGGAAGGCCAAAGTCTGCCCATGCCTGGTAGAAGATGTATATGAAGCAGAAATGTTTTCATGTTTACACTCGGCCCCCATCTCCAAGATACCTCTAAGGTCATGTGGCCAGCATGACTGCATGGAGTGCTGTTACCTTCCGGCCAAAGCAGCACCTATTGATCTACTCACATTTGCATGTTTTCAAACTGCTAGGTTGGCAGAAGCTGGGGCTAACAGCAGAAGCTCATGCCGCTCCCTGGATCTGAATCGCCAAACTTTTGGTCAGCAAGTTCAGCAGTTCAGTAGTTTAACCCGCTCCTCCACCGGGGGGCTGCGGTCATATTAAAATCCGTAATTGTGGCTCCAAAATCTGCCCTCGACTTATATATGAGGTCTATTTGTACATGGGTATGTAGCAGGCATGGGCCAAAGAGCCGGCGTTGCCCGTAGACACCTCCAAGGTCTTGTGGCCAGCATGACTGCATAGAGTGCCGGTATCTTCCCGCAGTTGTACTTATTGATCTACTCACATTTGTATGTTTCAAACTGTCAGATTGGCAGAAGGTGGAGCTAAGAGCAGGAGCACACCCAGCTCACTGGATTTGAATCGCTGACCTTTTGGTCAGCAAGTTCAACAGCTCAGCAGTTTAACCCACTGCAACACCACAAGCTCTTGGGATATAAATAAAGCTATTATTGTTATTATTGGGATATAAATAAAGCTATTATTTATTATTGTAGAGCAGGCATGGGCAAACTTTGGCCTTCCAGGTGTTTTGGACTCCAACTCCCACAATTCCTAACAGCCTCAGGCCTTTTCCTTTTCCTTAAGCGGCTAAGGGGGAAAAGGAAAGGGTCTGAGGCTGTTAGGAATTGTGGGAGTTGGAGTCCAAAACACTTGGAAGGCCAAAGTTTGCCCATGCCTGGTAGAAGATGTATATGAAGCAGAAATGTTTTCATGTTTACACTCGGCCCCCATCTCCAAGATACCACATTGTTTACATGTCTGCAAATACAAGTATTATAAATCTGAAACACTTCTGGTTTGAAGCATTTTGGATAACGGGTACTCAATCTCCAGTGCTATATTTATCTCCCTTTCTATGCACATACTATCCACAGACCCACTAGGAAAATCCAACAATTGCTGCGTTAAGCAAAGGAAAAGAGGAATCTTCTCACCTCTGCAGGAGTCTACCATATACCATGCAGCTGTGGACAAGTACACATAGGGACCACCAAACACAGCATTGCCCAAACACGAATCAAGGAACATGAAAGACTACTTAAGCGGCTGAGGGGGGCAAGGAAGGGGCCTGAAGCTGTTAGGAATTGTGGGAGGTGGAGTCCAAAACACCTGGAGGGCCCAAGTTTGCTCATGCCTGATATAGGTATATAATTTACACTAAATGATCCTGAACAAGATCACACTTTTAAAAAAAATTCTGGAGATCACTTTCATTCACTGCAGGCGCCCAGGCAAATGAGCGTTTAAAGGCATGGATTGTCTTAAATAAATAAACAGGATCTAAGATGTCTAAGAAAGCCTGCTTGAGAAACACATGGAATGGAAATGGATATTGAGATATAGAGATGTTGTCCGTGGATGTGAGCATTGCAAGACAGTCTCTCTAGGAAACTCTGGGACTTCCAAATATGATTCAGTGATCAACTTCAACTGGGTAAAACCAGAGATTTTTAGACAGGTATTCTCCCATGTGTACCCCCAGTAGCACAGCGGGTTAAATTGCTAAGCTGGTGAACTTGCTGACCAAAGGCTTGAATCTGGGGAGTGGAGCTGTTAGCCCCAGCTTCTGCAAACCCAGCAGTTTGAAAATATGATCAATAGGTACCACTCCAGCGGGAAGGTAACAGCACTCCATGCAGTCATGCCGGCCACATGATCTTGGAGGTGTCTACGGACAAGGTCAGCTCTTCAGCTTAGAAATGGAGATAAGAACCAACCCCCAGAGTCAGAAACAACTACACTTAGTCAGGGGAACACCTTTACCTTTTGTTATTCTTCTATGTAACCCCCCCTAATTTTAGTCATATTGTGTCCCTAACCCTTGTAAATGTGAAGGGAACTATATACCAGTGGTTCTCAACCTTCCTAATGCCGTGATCCCTTAATACAGTTCCTCGTGTTGTGGTGACCCCCAACTATAAAATTATTTTTGTTGCTACTGTTATGAATCGTAAATGCAGGATGTATTTTCATTCACTGGACCAAATTTGGCACAAAAACCCGACCCATCCAAATTTGAATACTGGTGGGGTTGGGAGAGATTGATTTTGTCATTTGGGAGTTGAAGTTAGTGGGATTTATAGTTCACTTACAACCAAAGAACATTCTGAACTCCTCCAATGATGGAGTTCAACCAAATTTGTCATAAAGAAGTCCCGTGACCAACATAAAATACTGGAAGGGTTTGGTGGGCATTGACCTTGAATTTGGGAGTTGTAGTTCACCTACATCCAGAGAGCACTGTGCACTCAAACAATGATGGATCTGGACCAAACTTGGCAGAAATACTCAATATGCCCAAATGTGAACACTGGTGGAGTTTGGAGAAAATAGACCTTGGCGTTTGGGAGTTGTAGTTGCTGGGATTTATAGTTCACCTAGAATGAAAGAGTATTCTGAACCCCACCAAAGATAGAATTGGGACAAACTTCAGAAGAAGGAATTGGCAAAGCTAGCTCTGAGTATTCTTTTCCTAGGAAAAACATAAAATGCATGGGATTATTATAAGCCCACATGCAACTTGGATGCCTTGGCAAAATGTGCATCTATCTCCCATATGAGGTTGACTATTAGAATCATCTTCCAAGTACCTTCTATTTTCGCCCGACTCTTTTGTCCTGACTCTTTTTTTTCCAGTTCTAAGACTTTTTCATTTGCCCTGACATTTGAAACCTTGTTTTTGAACCTGTTTCATTCCCTGTTATGGTAACTTTAAAACTTCTGTTCATTGTGCCCTATGATTAAACATGTTTTTATTTTCAATTTTGGTGTGCATGAGAAACACTCGGAGAGCCCCCGGGGCTGATCAGCGTGACACTGATCCTCCAAACAAACTAATAAATAAATTAAATCCCCCCACTGCAAAAACTGCCAGAAACACTGAATCATTCATACGCTTCATGTCACTGCCTGCCCTTCTTGTTGACAATGAGAGGGAAAACAAAGCAAAGGAAGAATGGCCAAGAGGAAACCTCACAGAGGAAGGGACAGAGGAAGGAATGTGCCAACAGAAATGGAAAATCCTAATAATTACATCGAATGAACAGAATTCTTAAAGTCATCATAGAAAAAGAATGACATACTGGCCTTTAAAATATGGCAGGAACAGATGATGGGCACATCCTTGTCCCCCTTTAAAATTTGACTAGGTTGAGGGAAGGAAATGAACATGCTTAATATTGTGTTGCTGAAGGTTTTCATAGCCAGAATCACTGGGTCGCTGTGAGTTTTCCAGGATGTATGGCTATGTTCCAGAAGCATTCTCTCCTGACGTTTCACCCACATCTATGGCAGGCATCCTCAGAGGTTGTGAGGTCTGTTGGAAACTAGACAAGCAAGGTTTATATATCTGTGGGATGTCCAGGGTGGCAGAAAGAACTCTTGCCTGTTTGAGGCCGGTGTGAATGTTGCAATTGGAATAAGACAGGAAACAATCAGGGAAAGCTAACATATCCCAACAAAGGATTCCCTCAAACTAGGTCTTGAAGCTGCAAGGCTATTCAACGCTAATCAAGGTGTTCAATTGCAACAATCACACCTGCCTCAAACAGGCAAGAGTTCTTTCTCCCACTCTGGACATTATTCCACAGGTATACTATATAAACCTCACTTGCCTAGTTTCCTACAGACCTCACAACCTCTGAGGATGCCTGCCATAGATGTGGGTGAAACATCAGGGGAGAATGCTTCTGGAACATGGCAATACAGCCCAGAAAACTCACAGCAACCCAATGCTTAATATTCTCCTTATAGTCAAATTGGCCATTAACTTCTGTGGCCGTTAACTTCCAATGCCAAAAGAACACTTCCTTTGATTTCAACTGAACGCTAAAGGGAAGCCAAAACTACGTCATAACAACATAAAACACCATTATCAAAACCATGAAATTACTAATGAAGAATGAAATGTCATTATGAATCAGTTTGACAGCGATGTTTTATAATGTGCTTGTTATGAAAATGTACTAATGCCTCTTCCGTGTGAGCATGAACAATAAAAGCAAAAATACATTATTATTATTATTATTCCTTTGTATGCAAAAGTAGTATCCAGGTTAAGTTTCCCATGAAAGTGAGAAAACTACAAATATATATATTAAAAATACTACTGTTTTTATTTGAATCATAGAATCATACAGTTGAAAGAGACCTTATGGGCATCTAGTCCAACCCTATTCTGCCAAGAAACAGTAAAATCACATTTAAAGCACCCCCGACAGATGGCCGCCCAGCTTCTGCTTAAAAGCTTCCAAAGAAGGAGCCTCTACCACACTCCTGGGCAGAGAGTTCCACAGCTGAACAGCTCTCACAGTTAGGAAGTTCTTAATGTTCAGGTGGAATCTTCTCTCCTGTAGTTTGAAGCTATTGTTCTGCATCCTAGTCTCCAGGGCAGCAGAAAACTAGCTTACTCTCTTCTCACTATGACTTCCCCTCACATATTTATACATAGCTATCATGTCTCCTCTCGGCCTTCTCTTCTTCAGGCTAAACATGTCCTGTCCAGCTCTTTAAGCCGCTCCTCATAGGGTTTGTTCTCCAGTCCCTTGATCATTTTAGTCGCCTTCCTCTGGACACAGAGAAGGCACTTTTCTAGGCAACTCAAGTGGGAATTGACTATAAAGCCATGCAAAAGAACCTAGAAATGCCTAGAGAACATTTTCTGTTTACATATAGATCAGCAATAGACGTAATGGCAACTATTCCCCATAAATAATCTAATCTGCAGAAGAATAACCAGCAAATGTGAAGGGACAACTATACAAACAATTTGGCCCTCCCATACTAGAGAGTGGCTAGCCCAAATGTATGAGATGGGATACTGATCATTCATATAAAATATCCCTTCAATTAAATATCCCTTTGTTGCTGTTGACAGTTCTATTTTCTTGTCTCCTTGGCGATAACAACCACAATTTTGGTTGTTGTGCAATATGAGCTTGATAAATCTTTACATATCTCCTTACCATCTGCAATACTGAAATAATAATATCGACCTGTAATTCCTACTCCCATAGATGAGGCATTTTAGTCCCCAAAGTCATGTTTTGTTCCAGAATTCATACAGAACCAGACTTACCAGTTAGGCATTTTACGACATGCCCATAAACAATGTCATCTGCTGTCAAAGACTTGCTATATACTGTTTTCTGAAAAACTGTCTTAGCAAATTCATTTCTTTGAACAGCAGGAATACGTTTCTGTTCCTGACCAATGTAATATACACAGGGACAAATGTCCTATCATATTTTCCAGCATGGTGACAATAAACACAAGTAACGCGCTGTTCAGCAGGTTTACCCCATGGCAGGGAGGGGAGAAATTTGGAATGATCAGAGTTTAGGAAAGAGGAAAAAGCTGTTTGACTGTAGAATAAACTGCCTTGAAGTATGGTAAAGTCCCCTTCTCTGGAAGTTTGTAAACAGAGTCTGTATGGCCATCTGTCAGGAGGGTTTTTATTGTGTATTTCTCCATGGCAGAATGGGGTTGGACCGGATGGCCCTTGAGGTCTCTGCCCATTCTATGATTCTAAGGGCCTTTCCACACTGAGATAATACACAATATCTGCTTTGAATTGGGTTATCTGAATGCACACTGTCATATAATCCAGTTCAATGTGGTTTTTATACAGCTGTGTGGAAAGGGTTTGAGAGAGTTTGACTTAATCCCAATGGGCTCCTGTGACAAAGTGAGCATTTGAACCCAGGTCTCAAAAATCGGAGCCCAGCACTCAAACCACTGCCCCATGCTGGTTCTCTGGCCTGTATATGTTGTTATATGTTCATCAGAGGGAAGGTGAAATTTACAAAAACAGTTGTTACGATTCTAATAGGAGGACTTCCTGGTATTTCGGTCAGTTGGGGATTCTCTGAATTAGTCTTCCTTGGACTCTTTGCCTTCCTTGAAAGACAGCAAAACCAGGTCCAAAATTCTTTGCATGTTTACCTATAAAGATCACCACGTTTTTGAAAGCCCAAAGATTTCTGCTCCTTGGTCAGAGTGGAGTGACTTCACTATAGTCCAGGTTCGTTATTGTAGGCCACCAAGTTATTTCCAACTTATGTAGAATTTATTATGGGGTTTTCTAAGGCTGAGAAAGTGTCACCCCATTGCACCGGGACTGTGGCGCAGCTGGCTGGGTGTCAGCTGCATTAAAGATCACTACTGACTGAAGGTCATGAGTTCAAAGCCAGCCCAGGTTGAAGTGAGCTTCCGGCCAATTGTGTAGCTTGTTGTCGACCTTTGCAACCCAAAAGACAGTCAAGTAGAAAATTTAGGTACCACCTATGCGTGGGGAGGCTAATTTAACAAAATTTACAAGGCCATAAAAAATCTTCATCAGTGTCACAGATGGACAGTGAAGCGACAGCTCCCCTGGTGGCCAGAAGTTGGAATGTTAAATAGCCTCTGACTGTCTGTCTATATGTGTTGTGTGTCTATGGCATTGAATGTTTGCCATGTATGTGTACATTGTAATCCGCCCTGAGTCCCCTGCGGGGTGAGAGGGTGGAATATAAATACTGTAAATAAATAAGGTCATCCAGTGGGTTTCCGTGGCTGAACAGAGATTCGAACCCCAGCCTCCAGAGTCGTAGTCCAGTGCTCAAGCAACTATACCATACAATTCTAGGAAGGCCTTCGTATTTAGAGCAGGCATGGGCAATCTTTGGCCTTCTAGGTGTTTTGGACCACCTCCCACAATTTCTAACAGCCAATAGGATGTTGGGAATTGTGGGAGTTGAAGTCCAAAACACCCAGAGGGCCAAAGTTTGCCCATGCCTGATTTAGAGGGATTTAGCTCTTGAAAAGTGGCACTTCCTAACACTTTGGCAATTTCTGCAACTACTTTGTAAATCCGTCTTTCTTCTCTATATCCTCCTTCCTTCCTCAATAACCATTCCACACCACTGCAAAAAAGAAAAGGAGGTGCATAAAAAGAAGAGTTAGCAAATGCTTTGTGTATTCAATTGTGGGAAGTCCAGAGGTGGCAGCCTGTGCCGATACTAACGCTGTGGCATCTTTGCAACTTTAATAAAGCTGTATTTAGTTTCCTTCGTTGAGGAGGGACCTTGACATCACCCATGCAGTGCTTCAGTGTTACTAGTTATCAAAAAGGTATCGGTAGCAAACGGAACAGAAGAAGGGAAGCAGCAAGGCTGAAGTTCCCATCGTGAGGAAGATCGGAAGGACCCTTTCTTATCCTCGTCCCCCATCCCAGGGGCCATTCATTAAAAGACGTTTGGCTCTAATATTTTTTTAAAGATCCATATCCTCTACAGAAAACATTTACAATGTTGGTCTCTAGGAAGAAATTACATCTTTTCCCATATTCATAGTACAAGGGTGTCAAACACATTTTATAGTTGCCTTTGAAGGGCCATTTATTTATTTATTTATTTATTTCGGGATTTTGCCCCAAGGGGGGACTCAGAGCGGCTTACAGTACGGCACAATTCGATGCCCACATAATAACAATATAAACCCCAAAACACTTCAACAATTCAACATCCATTGGATTCATGGATGGAGAATCCGTGGATACAGAGGGATAACTATAATTTTAACATGACGATTGGTAGACAGGTTTTTATCCAACTTGGGTCCCCAAATGTTATGAAACAACTGTGGCGTAATGTGAAATAGCCCACACACTGCCTTGCAAGAGAAAGGTAAACAGTAAAGAATAAGTAGTGCACTCTCCATAGTTCAGAGCAACATATGTACAATGTGAGCAGTTGCATCAACTCACGTAATGTCGTTTTACGAGAGATTTAAAATAGCCTTTCTTTGCCCATTTCGATAAACTCCTTCAGCAGCTCATGAAGCGAGAGCACACTCCAAACACTGTCACTCTCTGCTTCTCTCTAAACACCTGAATAGCGCAAGCCTGAACAAAAATGTAACAGTAACCAAAAGTCCCAGGCTCAGCCATCTTTCCAGCATTGCCCAACCAATCAGCTTCATCCATCTTATTTTACAGTTGACACACACACACACACTGATTTATTGCATGCCCCAAAAACAACTCCCATTCTTTTTATTACTTGCCATGCTGATTGGGGATCATGGGAATTGCAACCCAACACCACTCGAAGGCGACTCGAGGTGTTTTACATATGGCAGTCAATGCCCACAAGATAAAATACAATCAAGATACAATTAATGCAATAACTATATGAAAACAATAAACAATTAGCAATTAAAACCATAAAATAAAATTCTATGTGTCTCATTGTGAAAATCATTTTCTGTCGCATCGTCATATCATTCCATAAATCACAATTAAACAGTTATACTGCATCTGCAATGCCTGTTCAAACAGCCAGGTCTTAACTTTCTTTCGAAATGTTTGGAGGAAGGAGCCCGATCTAATGTCCCTAGGGAGGGCGTTCCATAGCCGAGGGGCCACCACTGAGAAGGCCCTGTCTCTCGTCCCCGCCAACCGGATCTGCGAAGAAGGCAGGACCAAGAGCAGGGCCTCTCCAGACGATCTTAAACACCTAGATGGTTCATAGGGAGATATGTGTTCGGACAGGTAAGCTCCAACATCATTCCCATAAGCCTTGTATCTCTATTCAAACCCCACTCTCCTGAATAAACAGAACACACGGCAGCTTCCCGGGGGTTACTATATCACATCCCATCAGCTCTAGTCATGATGTCTAATGATGAGGAATACAGTTGTAGTCCAACATCTGAAGGGCCACATAAAATGGCACGGAGGGCTGGATTCATCCCACAGACCTTGAATTTGACACATATGCATAGTACACGCATTGACAAACACACTTAAATTTATATTTCAAGAGCTACAATCCTCATAGTAGTGAGAAATCCCACAATATTGCTTCAATTTTGCTTCTCACTTTCCATACAGAATGCAAAACAAATGTTCCCATATACAGCATTTTCATTTAAAGGGATTCCAAATAACAAACAGAATGCTTTGGGGATCTACTCCTAGTTAGGAAAGACAATGCAGGCCGGGATGGGCTAATAGTCTGCTCCAGATTAAGGCAGCTCCAGGTATTATTCTCTAGCTAGCAAATCAATTCTCACCCACAGCGGGAGAGCTGCCACCATTGTCAAGGCAAGGAATGACTAAATCTTGCCTTGCAAGGAAGTGCTAAAATGCTCTCTTCCTGGCCTGGTGATTTCCAAAGAGTAAGAGGGAACTCCATTAATATCTGTCCTTGGGGCAAGGACTCTGTGGCATACTTCCAAGGGCAGAACACACAAGCTCTGCGCGTAGAGAGAGAGGGGGGTATTAGGCTTACATGCAGTTAAATAGGATTGCAAGGCTGGGAAAACCCCTTTGCAGGGCCTGCCTGATAAGCTGCGGCCAGTTAAGATAAGCAGAGCTGGAGGGGACCTTTGCTCAGGCCACTCCTCCATTTCTGTTCCAAACCCTCAGCTGAAGGCAATGCTAATGGAAGTCTTGACCTACAGCACTTGAGGAATGCTAGGACGAAATCACAACCGGTTCTAGGAATAGCTTCTTTGGCAAAATGCACAGAAATGGGTTGATCCTAAGAATCCTGCTTTATGTAAATCCAATGACAGTTAGCGAGAACTAGAGTAATTCCATTCAACACTGATCAGTGTCAGGTTAAGGTTATCATAAGCCAGAAAAAATGCAGAAGCACGAAAGAGCATTAACTGTGCAAAGGGCTGATGGCTGAAAGCCATGCCAGATTCATACCATCTGATCAGATGGTTATGGAAACATAATGAATATCCCACTAAGTGATAAAATGAATTTCTCACTAACTGATATTTCCTATTTCTAAGATACCATATAGACTGTATGACACACACAAAATTCAATACCACCAAGAGAATAAAAGCTTTATTTATATACTAGCTGTATCTGCCACGCGTTGCTGTCGCCAACCTTCCTCTTTCTCTCCTCCTTCCTTTCTCTCCTTCCTTCCTTCCTCCCTCCCTTCCCTTTTTTCTCTTTCCTTCCCTTCTTTTTTCCTTCTTCCCCCACCTTTTCTTTCCTTTCCTTTCCCATTTCTCTCATTTCTTCCTTCTCTACCTATTCTTGGACTGCAACTCCCAGCAGTCCTCCTGATCAATCTACCTATCTATCTCCATCTAATCTGTCTACTTGGATATTGCTGGGAGTTGCAGCCCAAGGATAGGAAATTGGAAATATGCAAGGATTGGGATGCTCTCAAAGAAATCTAAGGAGAATAAAGCTTGTATCTTGGAAGCAGTACATTTGGATCATCCTCCTCTCCTAAAAGACCTGGTCTAGGGGATGCTAGGAGCTGAAGTCCTGAAGAAAATGTGGATATGCTATTGCGTGTTTGGTTTACTGGGGGAGGAGGGGGGAGTCATTTTTGCACTTGCGCTATAGCATTTTTTTTGCTTTGTTGGCTTTTTAAGTCCCTTCCATTGTGTTTTTCATTGAGTGATGGTCACCCATTGGCCTGATAGGTGCATTGCGTCCAAATTTGGTGTCAGTGGTTTTTGAGTTATGTTAATCCCACAAACAAACTTTACATTTTTATTTATATAGATAAGCACCTGCAATTCTAAGACATACGAGGGACATTGATTAAAGATTTTTCCCTGGCCCACTTCTATTTATCACAGGATGCTAAAACTGCACTTGTGTAATCAAATAAGTCTCTAAAGGTCACGTGCCAATTTACAACTCAGAACCGATAACTGTCTTGATTTTACAGGTGCTGAAGTGGTGTGAGGTTTGATAATGGACCCCGTGGAATTTAGAGCAGTTCTCAAGTTCCTTTACTTGAAAGGCCGCACACCAAAGGAGACATTCAATGAGATGAAAGAGGTTTATAGTGGCGATTCCCCATCATATGATATAGTCAAGAACTGGCATCGTCAATTCATATGTGGTTGGACTTTGGTGGAAACAGCTCCAATTCTATGGTGACCCCACTCTGCTATTGATAGGCACACCATCCAGCAAGTGGAGGTCGCCATTTTGGAAAATGGCCACGTAACCATTATCCACCTAGCCCAAAATGTCAAGGTTAGTGTGGGATCCATGGAAAAAATTATCCAAGACTATCTTCACATGGATAAAAGGTATCCGCTCGCTGGGTCTCTCCACTGCGCTCACCTTTCCAGAAGCAGGAACGAGTCAAATGCTTTCAGGCTCTATTTAGGATGTCCCATGGAAACCAGGAGGACTTTTCCAACAGATTGATCACGCAGGATGAAAGCTGAGTCCATCACTCTGATCCTGAGACTAAAGTCCAGTTGATGCATCATGACTCACCACCTCTAAAGAAGGCACGTGCCCAACTCTCGCCAGGCAAGGTCATGCTCACAGTATTTTGGGACCAGCATGGAGTAGTACTGATGGATTTCCTAGCAAAGAGTACCATGATCACTGGGGCAGACTATGCTTCACTGCTGTGGAAATTGTGGGAGGCCATCAAAGCCAAGAGATGTTGAGACCAAAGGTTTCCGCCTTCTGCAAGACAATGCACCAGTTCACAACTCACCTGTTGTCCAAATGGAAACATGCTCCTGTGGCTTTGAAATTCTACCGCATCCCCCTTCCCGACCTCGCACCATCGGACTTCCACCTGTTTCCAACAATTACATTATTTTTGAAGGGCAAGCATTTTTCAGATGATGAAACTCTGACTTCTGAAGTAATAACGTGGCTTTTTGAGCAACCTGTCGACTTCTACAAGTGAGGTGTTTACAGTTGCTTAAAAAGATGGGAGAAATGTGTGTCTGTAGGTGGCACCTATGGAGAGAAGGACTCATAACTGTGCCAAGTTTCATTGCTCTCAGTCCACAGGAAGTGGATCAGGGAAAATTTGTAATGAATGCCTCTCATATCTTGTTGACTTGTTGCTGTGTTGTATTGAGGGCAGAGACTGCCTGTGTAAACCGTCCCGAGTCGCCTTCGGGCTGAGAGGGGCGGTATAGAAACGTGACAAATATCTGTTTAAAGAGCTGCACTGGCTGCCATTTATTTTCCGGTCCCAATTCAAGGTACAGGTGATCACCTATAAAGCCCTAAACGGTTCGGGACCTGCCTACCTTCGTGACCGGATCTCTCTCCCTGAACCAGCTCAAACCCTCCGCTCCTCGGGGGAGGCTTTCCTGTCATCCCTGCCAGTCTCACAGACTCGTTTGGTGGGCACAAGGGAAAGGGCCTTTTCCATTGTGGCCCCGACTCTGGAATTCCTTGCCCTGAGAGATTAGGAAAGCCCCCACCTTGGAGACCTTTAAAAAACACCAGAAAAGCTGGCTTTTCCACTGTGCCTTTGGAGAGTAATTATTTAATTTCTACCATTGCTCTCTTCAATGCCCAATGTTCTTGGAGTTTATCCCCCTCCCCCATGTAAAGGATACTATTCCGCTTATCTCACCCTGAGTTTTTAACACTTTGTGGCCCGCCCGTCCTTGTGATTTTAGATAGCTAGTCATATACTGTTTTTTATTTATATGTATGTATTTTTATTGTGTTTATTGTTGATGTTCTTGATTTTATTTTGTTGTAATTTGCTGTTTGGGCTTGGCCTCATGTGAGTCGCCCCGAGTCCCCACTGGGGAGATGGGTGCGGGGTACAAATAAAGTTTATTATTATCATCTCTTTTTTCGGATATGTCTGCATGGGCTTTTCCCCCCATAGTGACATTTCCAAAAACGGGGTACATCTTAGAATTCCAGGTATGTCTTAGAATCAAAGAAATA
Organism: Anolis apletophallus; assembly: GCA_030556195.1. Lineage (NCBI taxonomy): Eukaryota > Metazoa > Chordata > Lepidosauria > Squamata > Anolidae > Anolis > Anolis apletophallus. The sequence goes on from JARBWK010000008.1 coordinate 13,628,627, forward strand.
GGGTAAATTGAGTACGTTCACAAATCACAATGTGATTTTCACTAATATCGGTGAGGAATTCAACCACATCGAGCCTTCAAACTGTAACTCTGCAAGGAGTTTGAATATAGAAAATACAGGTTATAACAAGCCTGAAGGTTATCACAGTACTCTCAGTTAGCATTTGCCATACAAGAACACATTGCATGTTTCTACTCATTAATTTTCTCCCTGCCATTTGTTACCAAGAAGGCCAACATCACACATGGACACAGGACACAAAAAAGTGCAGTTTGTGCAAGAGTAATTGATAATATCTTAAAATAGCCGTGGTACAAGCACACAATTGGATGCTATTGTTGTCCAAGGTGGCACATTAATGAGATCCTGGCATAACTCAAAGGGAAAGAGGGTCATAACCCTTTGGCACTACCTTCCAAAAGTAGGGGAAAGCAGCAAGAAAAGTACCCCATTAAATCTGGAAACAGAAGAAAAGCAGCAGGCGAGGTGAATAGGACAGAAAGGTGACTGCAGGCTTGAAGCGTTAGTTCCAGTGACTCACTTTTGCAAGGAAACTGGTCAGATTTCTGCCCTTATCACAGGAGCAGAGTTGAAATGGAGCAACTATTGACTAAAGTTCATCTCGTCTGGAAAGAGAATGGGAAAAAAGGAATTCTCACATTATTTTCTGAATCTAGCTCATGGAAGAGAGATTGTGGTTTTGTATGTGAACACCATTCACACAACAGATTAGTTAGAGGCACAGGTAAACTTGGGCCCTCCAGGTGTTTTGGACTTCAACTCCCATAATTCCTAACAGCCAGGAGGCTGTTAGGAATTGTGGGAGTTAAAGTCCAAAACACCTGGAGCAGGGCCGTAGCCAGGAGGTTGAGTCGGGGGGGAGGGGCTGAGTTTGGTTCGGGGGCTGAGACTGGGTGAAAGAGGGTCTACTCTAGCAAACCTTTTGTATTGTTATCCCAATAACCCCATTAATGTGGGATATAATGAGCATGGTGATCAGATCATGATATGATTAAACATAACAGTTTAAATAATGTACCAGTAAAGCCTTTTTGCGGACCACCCTGAGAATTTCGGGGGGGGGGCTGAAGCCCCCTTAGCCCCCCCCCCCCTGGCTACATGTCTGACCTGGAGGGCCCAAGTTTGCCCGTGTCTATGTTAGCTACACATGAGGTATACCTGGACTGGACTGATCTAGCTCTTAATTACTCATGACTGGTCTTGCTATTTCGGTGAATAATTAATAATGCTATCTAGTGAGGTGAGCTCTCACTGTTAGCCCCAACTTTTGCCAACTTATCAGTTCGAAAACATGCAAATGTGAGTAGATCAATAGGTTCTGCTCCGGCGGGAAGATAACAGCAGTCCATGAAGTCATGCTGGCCAGATGACCTTGGAGGTGTCTACAGACAATACTGGCTCTTCGGCTTAGAAATGGAAATGAGAACCAACCCCCAGAGTTGGACACGACTGAACTTAATATCAGGGGAAAACCTTTACCCAGGAGTGGAAAAAGCAAGCTATTGTTGAGAATAAGAGGGGGAGAAATATAAAGTGTGATTTATGGGCTATCTCAAACCAATACACACACACACACTGAATGGGAGTATAAAATCTGTCTTCTCAGTGGCTACTCATATCTGATCTTGGCTGTGGGATTATCAGAGTTTTATCCCAAAAAGTAACTTTCCCCATGTCTGAATAAGATCACGCAAGAACAGTAAAAAGAAATAAGAGAGAAACAAATAAACAGGCCCGAGGACAATAAACGACACTGGAAACTCTTTGGTGACATATCTATAGGAGTTATAAATAGATCTTCGAAAAAACTTCTGGTTTCAGAGTTATGTTTTCCACCTCAGGAGACGGAACCAAGATAAGCAGAATGATTTAACTTGGTATAAGGCCGTGGTTCTCAACCTTCCTAAGCCACAACCTCTTAATAAAGTACCTCATGTCATGGTGACCCCCAACCCTAACATTATTTTCGTTGCTACTTCATAAGTGTAATTTTGCTACTGTTATGAATCATAATGTAAATATCTGATATGCAGAATGTATTTTAATTCACTGGACCAAATTTGGCACAAATACCCGATACTGGTGGGGTGGGAGTTGATTTTGTCATTTGGGTGTTGTAATTGCTGGGATTTATAGTTCACCTACAATCAAGGAGCATTCTGAACTCCACCAACAATGGAATTGAATCGAACTTGGCACACAGAACTCCCATGAGCAACTGAAAATACTGGAAGTGTTTGGTGGGCACTGACTTACAGTTTTGGAGTTGTAGTTCACCTATATCCAAAGAGCACTGTGGACTCAAACAATGATGGATCTGGACCAAACTTGGCACGAATACTCAATATGCCCAAATGTGAACACTGGTGGAGTTTGTGGAAAACAGATATTGACATCTGGGAGTTGTAGTTGCTCTTTGATTATATTTCACCTACCATCAAAGAGCACTTTTCCCCCTGCCTTGAAGGGACACAAGCCTCCATCAAGCTTCACACACTCTCTGTCATCTGCACATGTGCACAACACTGTGATGCGCCAAGCATGCCTGCTCTCCCCCCTTGGGAGTCTCCGAAACAGCCCTCCCCTTGGCATTCTGAACCCCACCAATAATAGAATTGGGCCAAACTTCCCACAATGACCACCAAAAAATACTGTGTTTTCTGATGGTCTTTGGCGACCACTCTGACCCTCACGATCCCCCAGGGGTCCCGACCCCCAGCTTGAGAAACACTGGTATAAGGCATAGAGTCAGTAAATAATATCCAGTCGTGGACATTAAAAAAACCAAGGCACATAAAATAAACATTAAGCCATGTTTAGTATTGCAGGAAATATTTAACTCACACAAGTTCAGGCATATTTGGAGGAGTTTTTACAACTCTCAGATTTCTGTAACCAATATGACCGATTGTGATCTTAGCTGTGGATTTCTGGGAGTCGTAGTTCAAAAAGGTAATGTTCTCTATCCCTGGATAAAATTGGATTACACAAGAAGTATCACATTGCAACTTCAGGGAAGCAGCATGTTGGGTGTGGGAAGGCAAATAAAAAGAAACAAAGTACTTTTCAAGGCAGTATCTTTTCCTTAGTCTTTCCTCTCAACTTTCTCCAGAAGGGAGGGTTATATACTAGCGTGAGGAGGAAGAACCAAACAGAAAAACTTCCAAGAATTACTCTCAAAAGCACAATTTTTTTTCCTGCTGACCAGGAACGTAAAATGCCATTCATTCAACTAAATGAGCGAAGCAAGAAGTAGCTTTGAAGAAGTCCCACATAAACAAGATCAACTTCGCAGCTTTTAAACAAACAGGATTTTCTTTGTCGATGTGTAAATTGTCATACGATTCCCAAAGAGGCTGATTGTGAAGATAAATGAGCTAAAAGATCAAAGGATCTGCTTAAATAAACAAATGTCTTTGACCCCACAAATCCAGGAAAGCATTCTGCTTTTAACCAGTTCGACAATTTCCAGTCAAACCTAGATTTGCATGGGATCTCCAAATTTAATATTCTGAGCATGCAATGGGACAGGATCAAGGATTAGGGATAGGACAGCAACTTGGAAAGAGAGACTCCTCTCTTCTCGTTCCAGTTTACATAAATACCCAGTTCTTTCTCAGTTATGATTTGTTAAAGTTGTTCAAAACGTGTTTTAAACTGTAGCCAAAGTTAAAGCCAGCAAGATGCAGATTCCACCAAATGGAAAGATTGGAAGTGAGAGAATACGATCCCATGGTCCATTTGCACTTTGATAACTATGGTTGAAGGAACAATCTCAAGTCTGGGTTGCTGTGAGTTTTCCGGGCTGTATGGCCATGTTCCAGAAGCATTCCCTCCTGACGTTTTGCCCACTACTATGGCAGGTATCCTCAGAGGTTGTGAGGTCTGTTGGAAACTAGGAAAATGGGGTTTATAGATCTGTGGAATGTCAACTCTGTTGGGTATTCCAGGGTTTCAGAGCAGAGTTGTTTTCTAGGGTCCTTCAACACATTTATTTATTTATTTTCTAACCCACCCTTCTCTACCCCCAAAGGGGGACTCAAGGCGGCTAACAAAGGCATACACAGAAACAAAAAACAACATATCAAAATTACAACAAGGCAGATTACAACAGTTACATATCAAAATACCCATATAATCCCCGTTCCACATTCATAGACTGTCCAAACCAATCCGTAGTCTGCCAACACAACCCTATCATACTCAAATTGTCCGTCCGCTGTTCCACATCACCCAAACGCCTGGTCCCAAAGCCACGTCTTTAGCTTTTTTCTAAAGGAAAAGAGGGAAGAGGTTGATCTAATTTCGCTGGAGAGTGAGTTCCATAGGCAAGGGGCCACTACCGAGAAGGCCCTGTCCCTCGTCCCCACCAACCGTGTTTGCAACGAAGGTGGGATCGAGAGCAGGGTCTCCCCGGAAGATCGTAAATTTCGAGGTGGGACATAAGGGGAGATACGTTCAGACAAGTAGGCTGGGCCAGAACCATAAAGGGCTTTAAAGGTCATAACCAGCACTTAGAATTCTGCTCAGAATTGGATAGGCAGCCATATAACCCTGAACATCAGAAAATCCCTCAAAATCTGCTTTGAACTGGGTTATCTGAGTCCACACTGCCATATATTCCAGTTCAAAGCAGAAAAGATTGGATTGTATTCAGCTGTGTGGAAGAGCGCCTTATCTGGATATTCCCAACTTTCCTTGGTGGCCTTTCAAAATGCACTCCTTGGGCCTGTTTGGACGAAAGCATCTAGAGTCTTTCTGGAGAGCCTGGACATTGGGACTTTGTTGAGCAGCTTCTACTCCTCTGTTCATTGGGCTGTGGATTGGCTCCTATTGTATATTATCAAGTATAGATAGTGGGTCCTTGGTATCTACTGCGGTTTGGTTCCAGGATCACTTGTGGATACTATAATCCATGGATGCTAAAGAAAAAGAAAATGCAGGTGGGTGGGAAAGGGAATGGAAGAAACTTGAAGGCCCCTTCCACACAGCTATATAAAATCCACATTGAACTGGATTATATGTCTGTGTGGACTCAGATAATGCAGATCAAAGCAGATATTGTGGATTATCTGATTTGATACTCTGGGGTGTATGGCTGTGTGGAGAAGCCCTAAAACAAAAATAAGGTCCCACCCTTCAGGACAGCCTTCTCCAACCTAACTGAACCTTGTCCTTCCTAGCCAACGATCCTATTACTCCTATTAATGGGAGATCCAGTTATGACTGTGGAGTTTGAATACCTGCCATAGTTGGGCATGTCACACTCTCTCAGCCTCAGCAGAAGACAAAGGCAAGCTGCCCTCTGAACAAATCATGACCAAAAAGGCCCAGTGATAGGTTAATCCTTCAGAAATGATCTGAAGGCACACAACAACAACAACAACAACAGCAACAACAACAACACAGACAAGGGGATAATTCCAGTCTTGAGGAAGGGCCCTTTTGAAGAATCTGGTAACAATGTGTGCTCTTCTAACACCAAAAGTAACAAATCCCATAGCTTAGCCCCAACCACACAACGTTTACATGTTGGGATGATTAATGACAGCATACCAAATGAAACTATGTCAACTTTTAGTGTTTACGTTGATGAATTAATGTTCCCATTTCTAACATTATTGAACTAAATTTCAAGCTTAGCATTCCAAGCTCTGTTCTGGTCTGTAACCAATTACGTTCAAATAAATTCGTTACTCTTTGATATATCCCAGGACTTAAAGTAATTATGTGTAATGCTGCCCTTGACAAATAGCAGTAATCAAAAACATGAAGGACACAGGAAGTTGTCTTATACGGAAACTGGCTCCATCTACGACAAGACTGCCAATACTGACCAGCAGTGGCCACTTTCCGGCAGACTGGTCACATTGGAGGATCTACAAAGGCCTATATAAATGTTCTCTTGTGTTTAAAACATGTTTATTTACACATTTCCACTTTTGTGGAGTCCTAATCCCAGCTAATGTGTGTTTGGGGGCACTGCTCTCTGCTACTAAACAGACCAACTACAATAGGAAGGTGAAAGAAAAGTAGGTGTTACAATGCAAAGATCAGAGGAGGAATAATCTATGCCAGTGTTTCTCAACCTTCCTAATGCCGCAATCCCTTAATAAAGTTCCTCATATTGTGGTGACCCCCAACCATTACATTATTTTCATTGCTACTCCATAACTGTAACTGTACTCCATAACTGTATTTTCATTCATTGGACCACATTTGGCACAAACACCCAATACACTCAAATGTGAATACTGGTGGGGTTAGAGGGGATTTGATGTTGTCATTTGGGAGTTGTAATTCCTGGGATTTATAGATCCCCTAAAATCAAAGGGCATTATGAACTCCACCAATGATGGAACTGAATCAAATTGAATACGTCCAAATTTGAATATGCCCAAATTTGCATACTTCTGTGGTTGGGGGTGGGGGGTGGATTGATTTTGTCATTTGGGAGTTGTAGTTGCTGTCATTTATAGTTAACCAACAATCAAAGACCATTCTGAACTCCACCAATAATGGAATCGAGCCAACTTGGCACACAGAACTCCCATAACCAAGAGAAAATTCTGGAAGAGTTTGATGGGCATTGACTTTGAATCCAGAGAGCATTATGGAATCAAGCAATGATAGATATGGCCCAAACTTGGCATGAATATTCAATATGCCCAAATGTGAACATTGATGGAGTTTGGGGAAAACAGACTTGACATTTGGGAGTTGTACTTGCTGGGATTTATAGTTCACCTACAATCAAAGAGCATTCTGAACTGCACTAATGATAGAATTGGGCTAAACTTCCCACACCGAACCGCCATGACCAACAGAAATATTGTGTTTTCTTATGGTCTTTGGTGACCCCTCTGTCACCCCTCGGGACCCCCGAGGTCCCAACCCCCAGGTTGAGAAACGCTCCTCTAGGTGGAAAACATATTTCCAACCCTAACCCTAACCCCAAATGTAAATATGATTAGATATGCGACCCCCTAGCGTGCAGTGCAATTAACAGATCTGGAATACAGTATATGGATTGTCTATGGAACGGCTTGGACTATGACCCATGGATGGCGTGATTTTAATATGAAATGTAATGTTTTTAAATGTTTAATATGTTTTAAATTTTAATCTAATTTAATTTTAATTATTTGGAATTGTATATGTTTTAAGGCATTTAATAATTGCCTCTATGCAACCCGCCTTGAGTCCCCTTTGGGATAGAGAAAGGTGAGGTATAAACAGAGTAAGTAAATAAATAAATACAATACAGAAATACTAACATGAGACAAATCCTATCTAGATCCAAAGTATTTCACTTCCAGTAGTGGCCTAAGTACCAAAGGCATTGGATTCTTGGTTAGTACTTGGGTTGGAGACCACCAACAAATACCAGGTGCCTGGATAAATTTCAGTGACTGGAGTTGGTAAACCACTTCTGAGTATTCCTTGCCCAGGAAAACCTTATGAAATGGATGGGGTCGCCATAAATCAACAGGCCACTTGAAGGCACAGACACAGTTACTGGCCAGCTACACACAGGTTTCTGGATGCTTGTAAACAAGCTATGAAAGCAATGGCTGGTCTTGGTGGGTTGCCCCAAATATCTATTAAATCAGGGACACTGGGCGTTCTAGGTCTGTTTAACCACCGCAGCTAGAGCAGGCACCTCGGATGAAGCCCATCAAAATGGATTATTAAATGCCCCTCCAATCAGGTACAGAACGTGTTCCAACCATAAGCTGTAGCACAATCCAAAGTAGTAAAGTCAGTGGTGCTTTTCATTCCTGCATTAATATTACGTATCCCTAAACTCCCTTGTAATGCAAGCTTTGCAACTACCCTAATATTTAGAGTGGCATAATCTATATCTAACAATAGATTTTTGTTAATAGGATCCTGGACACTAGTTCAAGAGTTTTGTGTTTTTAAAGACCAGCGCCATTAACCTTGGCACGGCACTTCATTGTGCTTAATTAGCACGCTAATGAAGCCAGCCTCATTTCTTTCCTCATCCACAAGAGGATAAATGCAGGGCTCTGGAAGGCAGGAGACCTGGCTGTTTAGAATTCAATTTATTGCTGTTTAGGGGAGTGCTAACCAATACACTCCCCTAAACAGCAATAGTTACAAACATCTGACTTACGAACGACTCATAGTTAAGAACAGGACTGAGACAACAGGAAGTAGGAGAAATCTACCACCAGGAAGGGCAATTCACACCTGAGTTTTCATGAGGAAAAGGTTTCCCACCAATCCTTGCTTCCATAAAAAGCCAAATGTTTCAAAATCCAATTATCCCAGGGACAGAACATGAAGTGAACGGTTGGGAAGATATATACTGTACATACACACACATGCACATATATGGAGTTGCACTTTAAAATATGCCAATTCCCACTTACAAACAAACCTATAGAAACCTATCTTGTGTTGTCAAAGGCTTTCATGGCCGGAATTACGGGGTTGCTGTGAGTTTTCTAAGCTATCTGGCCATGTTCCAGAAGCATTCTCTCCTGACGTTTGACCCATACCTATGGCAGGCATTCTCAGAAGTTGTGTGGTCTGTTGGAAACTAGGCAAGTGGGGTTTATAGATCTGTGGAATAACTTCCAGGGTGAGAGAAAGAACTCTTGTCTGCTTGAGGCAAGTGTGAATGTTGCAATTGGAATTGAATGGGCTTGTAGCTTCAAATTACAGACAGGAAACAATCAGGGCCAGCTATCACCTCTCAACAAAGGATCACCGAGGCAGCAAACAGCCAGGCTTTGAAGCTGCAAGGCTATTCAATGTTGATCAAGTTGGCCAATTGAACTCTCAAAGTAATCATAGCAAAAGGCTGGCATACTGCCCTTTAAAATGTGGCAGAAACAGATGATGTGAATATCCCTGTCCCTCTTTAAAATTTCAATGGGTCAAAGGGAGGAAAAACATTCAATGCTAATCATGGTGACCAACTGAACTCTCAAAGTCATCATAGCAAAAAGCTGACATGTGGATTCCCCCCAGGTAGGAAACAGCCAGGCTTTGAAGCTGCAAGGCTACTCAATGCTAATCAAGGTAGTCAATTGCAACATTCACACCTGCCTCAAACAGTCAAGAGTTCTTTCTCCCACCCTGGAACCTTCCACAGATATGTTAAACTCACTTGCCTAGCGTCCAACACACCACACAACCTCTGAGGATGCCTGCCATAGATGTGGGCGAAACATCAGGAGAGAATGCTTCTGGAACATGGCCAGAAAACTCACAGCAACCCAATGATTCAGGCCCTGAAAGCCTTCGACAACACATCCTATATAACAGGCCTGGGCAAACTTTGGCCCTCCAGGTGTTTTGGACTCCAACTCCCACAATTCCTAACAGCCTACCGGCTGTTAGGAATTGTGAGAGTTGGAGTCCAAAACACCTGGAGGGCCAAAGTTTGCCCAGGCCTGCTATATAATCATTAAGCAAAAGAGAAAGTACACAGCAACCGAGAACCTATCTTGTTCAAAACTTGGAGACTGCCTGTACAGAGTGTGTGCCACTCTATGAGAAGCTTCAATTCTGCAAAAAATTGACAAATGACATTTTCGTACAATCCGTATTATATCTTTCAGGTGGGAAAAATGAGCGTGGCAGCAAAATGAACACAATTCCTGAACATTTGGACTGCAGGAAAAAAATTGTAAACAAAACCCTAGAAGCGAGCATAATGTTTTTGTCAACAAATCTTGACATAATCCAAAACAAAACAAAACAAAATTAAACGCAGCAATCCATTTCTTTAAAGAAAAGCAACAATCTGCTTTTGTTCCACTACTGTTTGCAAATCTCTTTCTCGAAATCACTCACAGGCTTGCGAGGAAGGTCAAGCCATTTTTAAATAGCTCTCCCCGAGATAAAGGCATTTCCACATATAGACATTCACACACCAGCAAAGAAGGGCCAGAACGTCCCATAAATAACTTCCACTGCATTTTAACCGAACTTTGCTACAGCTGTGAGAAGAGCTCTGGTACAAAACAAAAGCACAAATAATACATAAAAGAGTGCGCCGAGCCCATTCATAAAAGCGGGAAAGTGGCTCCGTCTCTAATGGGACTCTTCAGCCTGGGAGGAGTCTCATAATTCACATGGCGTTGTGTGTTTCCCTCCACCCCCTCCCCTTCGTATTACATTTCCAAAAGAGCTGATATGAGCATGCAACTGCAAACAACCTCCCAAGGAACTTCTAAAAGGCAACAAGTATGGGGAAAAGTTTATTTCAAGCCATTTTTCAAAAATTATGCAATGACAATAGAAAAAAAGGCATTGAATACAGTAGACCAGTGGTTCTCAAACTTCATAATGATGCAACCCCTTGATACATGCAGTTCCTCATGTTGTGGTGACCCCCAACCATAACATTATTTTTGTTGCTACTTCACAACTCTAGTTTTGCTATTGTTATGGACGCAATGTAAATATTTGATATACAGGATGTATTTTCATTCACTGGACCAAATTTGGCACAAATATGCAATACACCCAAATTTGAATACTGGTGGGGTTGGGGGGAGATTGTCATTTGGGAGTTGTAGTCGCTGGGATTTATAGTTCACCTACAATCAAAGAGCATTCTGAACTCCACCAATGATCTGGACCAAACTTGGCATGAATATTCAATATGCCCAAACATGAAACTGATGGAGTTTGGAGAAAACAGGCCTTGACATTTGGGAGTTGTAGTTGCTGGGAGTTATAGTTCACCTACAAAAAAAGAACCCTTTTCCCCTGCCTTGAAGGGACGCAAGCCTCGCACACTCTCCCTCATCTGCACATGTGCACGACACTGCCATCCGCCAAGCATTCTTACTCTACCCTCATGGAGTCTCAGAAACAGCCCTCCCCTTGGCATTCTGAACCCCACCAATAATAGAATTGGGCCAAACTTACCACAGCGAACCCCCATGACCAACAGAAAATACTGTGTTTTCTGATGGTCTTTGGCGACCCCTCTGACACCCCCTTGCAAGTCGTCCCCCCCACGGGTCCCAATCCACACTGCATTATATGGTCAGTGTATACCAGGAATGGGCAAACTTGGGCCCTCGAGGTGTTTTGGATTTCAATTCCCACCATTCCTAACAGCCTCAGGACCCTTCCTTTTTCCCGAAAAAGGAAGGGTCCTGAGGCTGTTAGGAATGGTGTGAGTTGAAGTCCAAAACACCTGGAGGGCCCAAGTTTACCCATGCCTGTTGTAGACCCATGTAATGCTGTTTAATGCCACTAGACTGCATGATATGAATGTATACTGAGCCTGTAATACAGTTTCCAACTGCATTATATGGCAGTGTAGATTGGGCCCCGAGAGCCTACTATATGTTTGCTGGTAAGCAACTACTCCCATCGCTTTAAAAAGTGTTTTTAAAGAGCATACAAAGGAAGAACGAATATTGAATTTAAAATACCACTGTATACAAGTTCTCCTTTCAATGCCAAATAGGTTGAGACACTAAATGCCATTCTAGGGTACACGAAAACAAACAAGCCTCGAGGTGGTCATCCCAAGCTGATCCTGGATTCTGCATCGGTGAAGAGTCTTTCCACGGGATCATGCAGAAGCCCTTCACATCGGAGGAGGACAAAGATCTATGCAAATGAGCCTCTGGTTAAAAGAAATGCTTGGTTCCTTCGAATCCCACATATCAAATGAAAAGAAATGGGGGGCAGGCATCCCCCATGCCACTTCCAGCTTTGTTGAAGGCGGAAGGAGCAGGAGAGGGAGAAATGAGATCCGCGCTGTTGACAACAAGACACACACAAAGAGGAGAAGGCACTGACAGTGAATATATAATAGGTACCTTGAACAAAGAAACACCAGCAAAACTGCAGCCGCTACACTGATTCTTTTCTCACACACACACCCCACCTTGCGATTTTGGAACACGTTACAAACTCACTCACAAAGAGAGGGAAATATTGGAAGGAAGGATGGAAGGGAATAGAAGAAAGAGCACAAGAGAAGTTCAAGGTTATGGGATTATTGCAATGGAAGGTGTCTATACGATGCTAAAAGACTTGCAAGGTGTCTTGCTTCATCGCTCACTGCTTATACTATAGAAAATTCAAATAATATGCCAAGTAAGCTAAGAAACGGCTGTTTGCGTTCATCTCAAAATACAATAAGAAGGGGAGGGGATAGCTTTTGCAGCTACTGTGATTGTGCTATATAGGTTGCGTCTTTGAAATATAGTAATATAGTGAAATATAGTAAATGTGATTTTGCTATATAGGTTGAGTATTTTGAAAATATCCCGTATTTGAAATGCTTGGGACCCGTTTGTTTTGGATATATATATGTTGCAGAATACCTGCATTTGGAATATGTACATACTGAGCTATTTTGGAGACTGGACCCAAGTCTACATGTAAAATTAATTTAAGGTTCTTAATAACTGTGTGCATGAAACAAGAGCATCAGAAAGCAAATGTCCTGTTCGTGTGTGTACATGCAGTCCTGTTTGTGTGTTTGTTTATGTGTGTGTGTTTGTGTGTGCATACACATACAGATATATAATATATGCATATAAAGGTTCATTTGTGTGACCTATCTCTACCTCTACACACATACACAAATGCAAAATATTATGGTCCTGTTCCATGTATATGTTTGTTTGCATGTATGTATGTATGTATGTATGTGTGTGTGTATATAGCATTAAGGTCCTGTTCATGTGTGTACATGCAGTCCTGTTTGTGTTTTTGTTTATATAGGCTATATGTGTGTGTGTATACACATGATATATAATATATGCATATCAAGGTTCATTTGAGTGACCTATCTACCTCTACACACATACACAAATATATATTATGGTCCTATTTGTGTATATATGTTTCCATGTCTGTACGTATGTATGTATGTATGTATGTGTGTATAGCATTATGGTCCTGTTTGTGTGTGTATACACACGACCTATCTACCTCTACACACATACACAAATGTATAATATTATGGTCCTGTTCACGTATATACATTTGTTTGCATGTATGTATGTGTGTGTGTATATAGCATTAAGGTCCTGTTCGTGTGTGTACATGCAGTCCTGTTTGTGTTTTTGTTTATATAGGCTATATGTGTGTGTGTATACACATGATATATAATATATGCATATCAAGGTTCATTTGAGTGACCTATCTACCTCTACACACATACACAAATATATATTATGGTTCTATTTGTGTATATATGTTTCCATGTCTGTACGTATGTATGTATGTGTGTGTATAGCATTATGGTCCTGTTTGTGTGTGTATACACACGACCTATCTACCTCTACACACATACACAAATGTATAATATTATGGTCCTGTTCACGTATATATATTTGTTTGCATGTATGTATGTATGTGTGTGTGTGTGTATAGCATTAAGGTCCTGTTTGTGTGTACACACACAGACACACACACAATTAAGGTTCTGTTTGTGTGTTTATGTGCGTATATATATGCATACACATAGATATACAATATATGCATATAAATAAGGTCGTGTTTGTGTGTGTGTCTGCACGAATGTGTAGCTATCTACCTTTCTGCCTCTACACATATATGCAAATATATAATATTAAGGTTCTGTTTGTGTATATGTTTGTGTTATATTGGGCAAACTTGGGCCCTCCAGGTGTTTTGGACTTCAACTCCCACAATTCCTAGCAGCTGGTAGGCTGTTAGGAATTGTGGGAGTTGAAGTCCAAAACACCTGGAGGGTGCAAGTTTGCCCATGCCTGATATAGATGTACCTGGAGAGTGATAAGTAACTGCACAAAACCTTTAAAAGGTGAGAGAAAAGAGGGAAGAAATAAATAATAAAGGAAAACAGCTTGGAGGGAAGGTGTGTTCTGGAAATGCAAACCCCCCCCCCCTTCCCTTCTCTTCCCTTCCAAAAGCAAAGGCAAGAGGAGAAGGGAGGCCTGACCCCCTGCATGTCACCCTAGTGTTCCTTCTGTGACCAAAATGTGGCTCTGCAGCTTTAAGGGCGGCTCTGGGGCCGGGCAGTGACGTCAGCCTGGGGTTGTTGTTATTATTATTCTTCCGTGGCCACGAGACCAGAGGAGGGGTCCATGGGGGCACGCACATCAATCTCCCATCAGCAAAATAGTAGTAGTAGTAGTAGTAGTAGTAGTGGAGATATACGCATCATCTCAAACATACTCCTTCCATACTCCTTCTCCAAAAGGGATTTTCAACCTTCTCCTTCCATCCCTGCTATCTCCCTCTTACTTTCTTTCTTTCTTTCTTTCCATCCATTCCTAATTTCTTTCCCTTTCCTTTCCTCCAACCTTGTTTTCTCCTTCCTTCCACCTACCCATTCTTTGTTTCTCCCTCCTTCCTTGCATCCATCAATTGCTGCTTTTCCCCTCCTTCCATCCATTCCTGGTTTCTCTTTCCTTCTACCCACCCTTGTTCTCTACGTCCTTCTTTCCATTCTTCCTGGGGTTTTTCTTTCTCCTTCCATCCACCCGTTTTTCCTCCCTCCTATCCATCCATAAATCCATCCTTGTTCTCTCTTTCCTTCCTCCCATCCATTCCTGGTTTCTTTTTCCTTTCCTTCCCTCCAGCCCGTTTTCTCTTCATTCCTAACCTTGCTTTCTCTCAATTTCTTTCTCTCCATCCCTGTTTTCTCCTTCTTTTCATTTCATTCATCCCTGTTTTCTCCCTCTTCCCTTCCTTCCATGCATTCCTAGTTTCTTCTATCTCCTATCCCCCCCCCCCTTTCCTCTTCCTTCCATCCTGGTTTCTTTCTGTCTCCTTCCATCTACCCAGTTTTCCCTTCCTTCCCTGCTCTCTCTCTCTCTCTTTCTTTCCTTCCATCCCTATTCTCTCTCTCCCTCCTTCCTTCTAACCATCCTGTTTTTCTCTCTCTCTTTGTTAACCCCTTCCTTCCATCCATCCATCCATTCCTGGTTTCTGTCTCTCGCCTTCCATCCAACCAGTTTTCTCTCCCCTTCCTTCCCCTATTCTCTCCCTCCTTCCTTCCATCCATCCATTCCTAGTTTCTCTCTTTCTCCTTGTTCACTCCTTCCTTCCATCCATTCCTGGTTTCTATCTCTCTCCTTCCATTCACCCAGTTTTCCCTCCCCTTTCTCTCTTTCCTTCCTTCATTCCCCATTCTCTCCCTCCCTCCTTCCTTCCTTCCATCCATTCCTAGTTTCTCTCTCTCTCCTTGTTCACCTCTTCCTTCCTTCCTTCCTTCCAACCATCCATTCCTGGTTTCTTTCTCCTTCCACCCATCCGTTTTCTCTTCCTTCCCAGCTTTCTCTCTTTCCTTTCTTCCATTCACCCGTTTTCTCCCTCTTTCCTTCCTTCAATCCTTCCATCCCTGTTTGAAAGAAGCCAGGAATAGATGGATGGAAGGAAGGAGGGAGATCCTTCCATCCATCCATTCCTGGTTTCTCTCTCTCTCTCTCTCTCGTTGTTCACCCCTTCCTTCCTTCCATCTATCCATTCCTGTTCTCTCTTTCTCTGCTTTCTCCCTCTTTTCATCCATGCCTGCTTTCTTTCTCTCTCCTTCCATCTACCCGTTTTCTCTTCCTTCCTTCCTTCCCTGCTTTCTTTCTTTCCTTCCCTGTTATCTCTCTTCCTTCCATCCATCCATCCACTCCTGCTTTCTTTCTCTCTCCTTCCATCCACCCCGTTTTCCCTTCCTTCCTTCCCTGCTTTCTTTCTTTCCTTCCTTCCTTCCTTCCCTATTCTCTCTCTTCCTTCCTTCCATCCATTCCTGGTTCCTTTCTCTCTCATGTTCCATCCATCCCTGTCTCTCCCTCCCTGCTTTTTCCCTCTTTCCATCTATTCCTGGTTTCTCCTCCCTCCCTCAACCCATTCCTCCATCCCTCCTTTGCTTTCTCCCTCTTCCCTTCCCTTCTGTCTCCCTCCTTTCTCTCTCTTTCTCCAGACCCCTCCCCAGCTCCTCAAGTCATCAAAACAAGGAGGTGGAGAAAGGCGCTGACAACAAAGGGAGGGGAGGGGGAGGCAGGGCACAAACCCCCTACACACACACACGCACACACACACACACAGGAGCCCTTCCAAGCCTCCCCCCCCTCCTCTAGGGAGGGAAGGAGGGGGAAAGGGATTTACGGCACAATGAAGCCCCATTTCCATAACAAGAGACCAGGCTTCTGGCAGCCCCAGGCTGTGAAGCATCCATGGCAGGAGGTGACAATGGACACAGCTCTCCCCCTTCTCTCCCTTCCTTCGCACCCACTGCTCCCACCCACCAAAAGAAAAACCCCACATTAAAAAAGCCAGACACCCTTCCTTTGAGGCGGGCAGGCATGGCCATGAAGCCTCCCCTTCTTGGAACAAAAGGAAGGGAGAGTTTGTGGGTCTGGCTGTGGTGGTGGCTGGAGAGGCCTGGGGCCAGGGGCCATCAGGCCATAAAACAAATACATTCCTCCGGGGGAGAAGAAGTCACTTTCCAAGCCAGGCCTTGCCTTCAGGCCTCTTCCCACTCCTTTTTTTTACTTTTGCGACAACCAACGACAAAGCTTGGGAGGCTTTCGAAAGGGCAAAAGTTTAAAGGTTCATAACACCCAGAGAAAAAAAGCCACAAGGTTTCTCCTTTTTCTCCCTTTCACAATGAAAACCAACTCATTTAACCCCTGATGTGTTGCCACTGCCTTCCGTTAGGCCAAAACAGATACATTAAGAGTAACACATTGGAAGGAGGGACCCTACAAACTTACAATCCGGATTCTAATCAATCTGATCCGACCTGGAAGGCGATGGAACCACAAATCAGTCACCAAATGAATGGAAAGTCTAGGTTTCTGTGAGTTTTCCAGGCTGTATGGCCATGTTCCAGAAGCATTCTCTCCTGACGTTTCGCCCACATCACAACAACCCAGTGATTCTCCCCATGAAAGCCTTTGACAATAAACCCTGGGTTTCTGTGAGTTTTCTGGGCTGTACAACCATGTTCCAGAAGCATTCTCTCCTGATGTTTCACCTACACCTATGACAGGCATCCTCAGAGGTTGTGAAACTAGACAAGTCAGGTTTATATATCTGAGAAATGTCCAGGGTGGGAGACAGAAATCTTGTCTGTTTGAGGCAGGCGCAAATGTTGCAATTGGCCACTTTGATTAGCATTTAATGGCCTTGCAGCTTCAAGGTCTGGCTGCTTCCTGCATGGGGGAAATCCTTTGTTAGGAGGTAATTAGCTGGCCCTGGTTGTTTCTTGCTGGGAATTCCCCTGATTTTGAGTGTTGTCTAGCTAATACCTCCCAACAAAGGATTCCCCCAGGCAGGAGGCAGACAAGCCTTGAAGCTGCAAGGCTATTCAATGCTAATCAAGGTGATTAATTGCAGCATTTCTTGTTTGGAATTCCCGTTTTTGAGTGTTGTTCTTTATTTACTGTTTTGAATTGAAGGAATTTTGGTTCATTTTCATGGTTTTCCTCCTTTCTGTCGAAATTGTCCACATGCTTGTGGATTTCAATGGAAACCCTTCCACCTCTCTAGACCATTTCGGACCCAGCCTTTCCCTTGTTTGGTGTTCAAATTCTACCCCAAAGTGAACTTCTACAATGAGAGGGAACCTGATGAAAGGAAAGGGAAGCTTTTTGTCAGGCTCCTGGGTTCAAAACAAACAAAAGAAAAGTAGCTTAAAATATAGTAAAAGCCTGGACATGGCTGTGTGTTGGTGTGCCGTTTCCTTCTCCCAGAGCAAAGATCTCCATGGAGGGTTGGAAAACACATGGCAGGGGAGGCCAAGGAGGAGAGAACTGCCCACGTTTTCACTCCCCGCCCCATAAGGCCTCTCCTTTCTTTCCTTTTTCCCCCCCAATCCAGGTCCCAGAATGAGCTTTGTTTCCCAAGGCAGCCCATGTTTCCAACCAAACAAGTCTCTCCTTCCAGAAAACAAGAAACAACTCGCAGTAGTAATAATAATAATAATAACAATAACAAGCGTTTGCAACTCAAACCAGCAAAGAAAGACAGTAAGGAGAATATAACAATGGCAAAAGTTTTGTGTTTATCTTTTCCCTTCTCCTTAAAATCAGAAATCAGAAACCTTTATCCATCCATTCACTCCTCTAGTCTGGATAGATAGATAGATACAGATTAGATAGATAAGTAGATACATGATTATTATTCAAGTAGTCTTTCCTAAAGGGGGAATTCTCCATCACAACACCAGTAAGATCTCTCTATCTCTCTTTCTTTCTTTATCTTCCTTCCTTTCTTTTTCTTTCTCTCTTTCCCTTCTTTCCTCTTTCTTTCTTTCTTTCTTTCCCCCTCTTTTCCATTACTTACTTGCACATAAATTCCCCCCCCCCCAAGAAACTTTCCTACCAAACAAGGTTCTCCTTCCAAAAAAACAATAAGGTACAACCCACAATAACAACAACAATTATCCCTTTCCTTTAGCTATAGATAGGCATAGGATTACTATTCAAGTAGCCTTTCCTAAAAGAACAATTATCCATCTCAACACCAGGAAGATCTCTCCCTTTTTCTTTCTTTCTGTCTTTCCCTTCTTCTCTCTTCTTTCTTCCTTCCTTTCCCTCTCTTTCCATTGCTTACTTGTACACAAACTTTCAAACCAAACAAGCTTCTCCTTCAAAAAAAAAAACCCCCCAAGGAACCCACAACAACAACAATCCATTTCCTTTAGATATACATGCATAGATAGATATATGATTATTATTCAAGTAGCCTTTCCTAAAAGGGGAATTATGAACACCAGGAAGATCTGTCCCTCTTTCTCTTCTTTCTCTTTCTTTCTTCCTTTCCCCCCTTTTTCCACTACTTACTTATACACAAAGTCCCCCCCCCCAAAGGAACTTTCCAACCAAACAAGAAACAACCCACAATAACAACAAATAAATAAATAAAATAATAACAACAGCAACCCCTTTCCTTTAGAAATAGATAATGATTATTATTTTTCAAGTAACCTTTCCTAAAGAGGGAATTATTCATCGCCAACACCAGGAAGATCTCGCCCTCTTTCTTTCTCTCTCTCTCTCTTTCCCTTCTTTCCTCTTTCTTTCTTCCTTTCCCTCTCTTTTCATTGCTTACTTGTACACAAACTTTCCAACCCAACAGGGTTCTCCTTCCAAAAAAGGAACAACCCACAACAACAACAACAACAACGCCTTTCCTTTAGCTATAGATACATAGATGATTATTATTCAAGTAGCCTTTCCTAAAGGGGGAATTATTCATTGCCAACACCAGGAAAATATCTCCCTCTTTCTTTCTTATCCCTCTTTCCTTCCTTTCTCTCCTTTGCCTTCTTTCCTCTCTCTTTCTTCTTCTCCCTCCTCTTTTCCTTTACTTACTTATACACAAAGTCCCCCAAAGGAACTTTCCAACCTTCCAAAGAGAGAGAGAGAGAGAGAGAGAGAGAGAGAGAAGGAACAACCCACAACAACAACAACAACAACAACACCTTTTCTTTAGATATAGATGATTATTATGCAAGTAGCTTTTCCTAAAGGGCCAACACCAGGAAAATCTTTCCCTCTTTCTTTCTTTCTTTCTTTCTATCTATCTCTCTTTCTTTCCTTTCTCTCCTTTTCCTTCTTTCCTCTCTCTTTCTTCCTATCCCCCCCCTCTCTTTTCCATTATTTACTTGTACACAAAGTCTCCCAAAGGAACTTTCCAACCTTCCAAAAAAAAGAGAGAGAAAAGGAACAACCCACAACAACAACAACACCTTTTCTTTAGATATAGATAGATAGATGATTATTATTATTCAAGTAGTCTTTCCTAAAGGGGGAATTATGCACACCAGGAAGATCTCTCCTTCATTCTATTCCTTTCTTTCTCTTCCTTCCTCTTTCTTTCTTCTTTTTCCCCTTTTTGCCCACTACTTACTTATACACAAAGTCCCCCAAAGGAACTTTCCAACCTTCCAAAAAAAAAAGAGAGAGAAAAGGAACAACCCACAACAACAACAACACCTTTTCTTTAGATATAGATAGATAGATGATTATTATTATTCAAGTAAAGCGGGAATTATGCACACCAGGAAGATCTCTCCTTCATTCTATTCCTTTCTTTCTCTTCCTTCCTCTTCCTTTCTTCCTTTCCCCCTTTTTTCCCCACTACTTACTTATACACAAAGTCCCCCAAAGGAACTTTCCAACCTTCCAAAAAAAAAAAGAGAGAGAAAAGGAACAACCCACAACAACAACAACACCTTTTCTTTAGATATAGATAGATAGATGATGATAATTGTTATTATTCAAGTAGCCTTTCCTAAAGAGGGAATGATGCACCACAAACACCAGGAAGGTCTCTCCCTCTTTCTTTCTCTTCCTTTCCTTTCATTTCTTTCTCTCTTTCCCTTCTTTCTACCCATTCCCCCTGCTTTTCCCATTACTTACTTGTGCACAAAGTCCCCCAAAGGAAGGCGAAAGTGAACCACGGCACCCTCATATTCCTTTTTCTCCTCGTGGTGCTTGTTTACTCACTCCCCTTGCAAGGGGGAGGAGGAGGAGAAGGAGGAGAAGACACCAGCAGAGGGATTGGGGAAACTCTCCAAGAACGCCAAGATCCCCTTCAAAACATATATATATATATATGTCAGGCGAAGTGAAAGGGGGGGAAAAAATCCAAAGGTTCCTTTTCAATAATAATAGTATATTTGAGATTAAATCCTTTCCCGGCTGTGTCCAAGATCCAAGAAGGGAAGAGAAGCGTCTTTTAAATCCTCAAAAAAAATGTAAAAAGAGGGAAAAAAGAAGAGTACAACCCGAGTGTGAGAGTCTGGACTGTTTTGCCTTTGCCTTCCTTCCTTTGGGAGGGGAAGAGAAGAGGTAAATAAAGCCTCTTCTTCCCCTGTGGCTGAATCCTTGCAAGGATAAAGGATGGGAAATCAACGCGGCAACGAAGAAGAGAAGGAGGAGAACGAGGCAAAGGAGAGGCAAACTTTGCAAAAAGGGGGATCCAGGGCTGAAGAAAGGCGACGAAGAGGAAGAGGAGGAGGACGAAGAGGAGGAGACCCGGAGCCGCTGCCGTCCGCTCCAATGGTGGTTCTGAACGAGGCGAGAGCCAGAGCCAAAGGCGAGGGAAGCGCCAAGCCGGTGCCTCTGCTGCTGCTGCCGCCGCCTATTGTGGCTCCTGCTCCTTCTGGAGAAGAGGGCGAGGAAGAAGAGGAAGGCTGCCGGTCCGCTCAGAGGCATCGCTCGCTTGGCTTTGGCGCTCGGGGGACGAAAGGGGGGCGCGCGGCAGGAGGAGGAGGAGGAGGACAAACGGGAGTGCGCGCGCGGGGGGGGGGGGAGGAAAGGGGATCGCGCACGCGCACAGGCTCGGCCGCGCGCCCTTCCTCCAGGATCCCCCCCCTCCCTCCTTCCCTCCGCGTGCACGCGCGCGCTCCCAGGCTGAGGTTGCTCCTTCCTCCTCCTCCTCTTATTTTCCCCTCCCCTTGAATGAAGGGAGGGGGTGTGTGTATATATATATATAGTATCTCTGTCTGTGTATATATGCTATCTATATCTACTGATATAATATGTGTGTGCTTACACACACACACACATATATATATCAAGCATGGGAAAACTTTGGCCCTCCCACAATTCCTAACAACAGACACACACAGGAACCTTTGTATGCATATATAATACATCTGCTTGTGTATACAAACACATATATAACAGAAACACACAAACAGGACTGTGTGTACACACACAGACAGGGCCTATATATACATGCATAGGCCTACATATATTCACATAAACACAAACAGGACTGTATGTACACACACAGACAGAGCTTACACACAAACAGAAACACAGACAGGATTGTGTGTACACACACACACAGGGCCTATACATACACACAAACAGGACAGTGTGTACACATACAAACAGGGCCTATACCCACACACACAAACAGAAACACAAACAGTGTGTACACACACAAACGGCCTATGCCCACACACACAAACAGAAACACAAACAGTGTGTACACACACAAACAGGGCCTATACCCACACACACAAACAGAAACACAAACAGTGTGTACACACATAAACAGGGCCTATACCCACACACACAAACAGAAACACAAACAGTGTGTACACACACAAACAGGGCCTATACCCACACACACAAACAGAAACACAAACAGTGTGTACACACACAAACAGGGCCTATATACACACACACAAACAGAAACACAAACAGTGTGTACACACACAAACAGGGCCTATACCCACACACACAAACAGAAACACAAACAGTGTGTACACACACAAACAGGGCCTATACCCACACACACAAACAGAAACACAAACAGTGTGTACACACACAAACAGGGCCTATATACACACACACACAAACAGAAACACAAACAGTGTGTACACACAGAAACAGGGCCTATACCCACACACACAAACAGAAACACAAACAGTGTGTACACACACAAACAGGGCCTATACCCACACACACAAACAGAAACACAAACAGTGTGTAAACACACAAACAGGGCCTATATACACATACACAGAAACACAAACAGGACTGTGTGTACACACACACAAACAGGGCCTACACACACACATAACAAACAGTGTGTACACACACAAACAGGGCCTATACACACACAGAGAAACACAAACAGGCCTGTGTGTACACATACAAACAGGGCCTACATACACACACATAAACAAACACAAACAGGATTGTGTGTAGACACACAAGCAGGGCTAATACACACACACACATAAACAGAATCACAAACAGGGCTGTGTGTACACACACATACACAGAAACACAAACAGGACTGTGTGTACACACACAAACAGGGCCTACACACACACATACACAGAAACACAAACAGGACTGTGTGTACACACAAACAGGGCCTATACACACACACAAAGAAACACAAACAGGACTGTGTGTACACACACAAACAGGGCCTATACACACACATGCACACACACAACCAGAACCTAAAGATAGATAGCTCTCCAGACATGTTATATATTTGTATACAGACATTTATATACACATAGTGATCTACACAGGACCGCAATAATATGTAAATGTATATGTGTGTGTATATATACACACACACTCAAAAAGGTGTGTGTATACACACACATATACATACAACTCACACCGCACAAACAAGACAAGGACGCTAATATATGTGTGTATGTGTGTATATACACACACACGAATGGGGCATCAATATCTATATGCATATCTATATATAGATATATTACACACACTCACATCTCACCAGAATATGAGCTGTTATAGTGTATATATTTAATATATAATAATAAATGTTGGGGAATCGTCTTCTCTATTACTGGACTGTTTCATCCTGTTAAGGGTGTATCATATTCCACGGGGGAAATTGTAATAATAATAACAATAATAATAAATACTAATAATATTAAATTAATATTAATAATAAATAGAAATATAAGCTGTTAAAGGTATATGCATTTTAGGGAGGATTACCCCCCCAAAAAGAAAGAAAACCCACAATTATAAGGTGTTCAGGGTGTATACTTTTGGAGAAACCCTATATGTATCTCTGTTTATATATTTGTGTGTGTGTATATATATATACACACACATATACGCCTCTCCAGTGAGAAAGACCCGGATGTTTAATACAAAGAAAGAGGGGCGGAGTCTCGGAAAGAGGCGTGGCTGGAATAAAGGGTCTGAAGAGGCTGCTGCGTTAGGATTGGCCGGAGGCGTCTGCTCGTCAAGGCGCACGAGGGGGCGGGGCATGAGTGGAACGCGCGAGGTGCCTGGGGAAGCCACTCCGAGGGGAGGGAGGGAGAGAGCGAGCGTGAGGCGTGTGCGCGCATGCGCGGCCCCGGGTTGTTCTTCTCCCTCGTGCTCCTCCTGCTGGGTCTCCCTCCTTCAAGGGGCTGCTACTGCTGCTTTAGTATTAATTAGGTCCTGCTCCTGAAGTCCCAGCTAAAATAAACATTGATTGCATCTACACTAAAATAGGCAGTTAGGGATTGTGGGAGTTGAAGTCCAAAACACTTGGAGGGCCCAAGTTTGCCCACTTAGGTAGATCTATAAACAGAGAGATAGAGAGATCATTAACAAACAAACCACAGGCCACCTACTGCAGTGCAACCTGAGCCCTGCCACATGCACAATGGAGGACCTTCTTATGGCAACACCAGAGGCACTCCCAAGTGGCCAGCTACTGGTCAAAGGACATTTAATCGAATGCCAAGTTTGCAAACTTTGTGTTTTATCTTTTAAAAATGTATATAACTGTTTGCTTGGCTCCTGACACGATAAACAAATATTCAGTGCTAATCAATGTGGTCAACTGCAACACCTTGATTAGCATTTAATGGCCTAGCAATTTTCAAGGTCTGGCTTCTTACTGCCTGGGGGAATGCTTTGTTGAGAAGTGATTCGTTGTCCCTGATTGTTTCTTGTCTGGAGCTTCCTTGTCTTTATTTACTGTTACGATTTTATATATCTACACATACACACATATAATATTAGTATCTTTGTCTTGTTTGTGCTGTGTGTGTTTGTATGTGTATGTATCTGTGTGTATACATACACATACACCTAATAGTAAGGTCCTTGTCGAGTGTGCACAGGACCTTAATAATGTACATATTATTAAGGTCCTGTGCAGATCGACATGTTTATATAAATGTCTGTATACAAATATATAATATGTGTGTATGGAGAAATCTGTGTGTGTGTGTGCGCGCGCGTGTGTGTGTATATATATCTCAGCCCTGTTTATGTTTGTACACACAGTCCTGTTTGTGTGTTTCGGTTTATATGTGTTTGTGTATGTATGTGTGTGTGTATGTGTGTGTGTATGTATATATATATATATATATATATATATATATATATCAGCCCTGTTTATGTTTGTACACACAGTCCTGTTTGTGTGTGTCGGTTTCTGTGTGTGTGTGTCTCAGCCCTGTTTATGTTTGTACACACAGTCCTGTTTGTGTGTTTCGGTTTATATGTGTTTGTGTATGTATGTGTGTGTATGTGTGTGTGTGTGTGTGTGTATGTATGTATGTGTATATATATATATATATATATATATATATATATATCAGCCCTGTTTATGTTTGTACACACAGTCCTGTTTGTGTGTTTCGGTTTATATGTGTTTGTGTATGTGTGTGTGTATGTATATATATATATATCAGCCCTGTTTATGTTTGTACACACAGTCCTGTTTGTGTGTGTCGGTTTCTCTGTGTGTGTGTGTGTGTGTCAGCCCTGTTTATGTTTGTACACACAGTCCTGTTTGTGTGTGTCGGTTTCTGTGTGTGTGTGTCTCAGCCCTGTTTATGTTTGTACACACAGTCCTGTTTGTGTGTGTCGGTTTATGTGTGTGTGTGTGTGTACACACACACATACACACACATATACAGATATATAATATATGCATATAAAGATTCCTGTGTGTGTCTGTTGTTAGGAATTGTGGGAATTAAGCATCAACCAAGATGTATAGTTGCTGTTAACTGCTGTCAAGTCAACATCAACTTATGATGATCCTATGAATGGGAGACATCTGTTGAAATTGTCCCCATGCTTGTGGATTTCAATGGCTTCTCTGTGTAGTCTGACATGGTAGGGACCACGAAACGCAGATTTGCCCAAACACGCATCAAGGAACATGGAAGGCACTGCAGATTCATTCAACTAGAGAAGTCAGCCATAGCAGAGCACCTGATGAACCAACTTGGACACAGCATATTATTTGAGAACACAGAAATGCTGGACTACTTTAACAACCACCATGTCAGGCTACACAGAGAAGCCATTGAAATCCACAAGCATGTGGACAATTTCAACAAAAAAAGAAGAAACCATGAAAATTAAGAAAATCTGTATTTAGGGGGCAAAAAACCCTCTAAAATCAGAACAGTAAAGACAGGGGAGCTCCAGACAAGAAACAATCAGCAACGGCTAATCACTTCTCAACAAAGGATTTCCCCCAGGCAGTAAGAAGGTATGCCTTGAAAACTGCTGGGCCACTAAACGCTAATCAAGGTGGCCAATTGAAACATTCACACCTACCTCCAACAGACAAGAGTTCTTTCTCCCAACCTGGACTTTCCACAGATATAAAACCCCATTTTCCTAATTTCCAGCTGACCTCACATCCTCTGATTTGATATTATATTTGTATAGTTCAATGTAATATGGTTATAGCACAGTGTTTCTCAACCTGGGGGTCAAGACGCCTGGGGTCGCGAGGGGATGTCAGAGGGGTCACCAAAGACCATCACAATACATAATATTTTCTGTTGGTCATAGGGATTCTGTGTGGGAAGTTTGGCCCAATTCTATAATTGGTGGGGTTCAGAATGCTCTTTGAGTGTAGATGAACTATAAATCCCAGCAACTACAACTCCCTAATATTAAGGTCTATTTTCCCCCAAACTCCACCAGTGTTTACATTTGGGCATATTATTATTAGTTATTTATTATTATTTATTAACTTTGATTTAGTATACTGCTCACTCCGGAGCTCAGAGCGGTTTACAGAAGAAGCATAAACACCGTGAGTAATAAAACAGATTAAACAGTTAAAACACATTAAACATCAAAGCAGTTAAAACATATTAAAAACACTAGCCCTCAGCAAAGGCTGGGGGACAAGATAAGAATCTGGGGGCATAGGCGGCATGGCACACAGTGTGGTTGAGTTAAGGGCCGAACGCCTTCCTAAAGAGCCAAGTCTTCAAGGCCTTGCGGAAGGGCAGAAGAGCGCGGATGGCGCGGATCTCCTCCGGGAGGCCGTTCCAGAGACTTGGGGCAGCTACAGAGAATGCCCTCCGCCGTGTAGTGGCCAGTCTGCAGGTTCCAAGGGAAGGCACCTCAAGGAGGTTAAGCTCCTCAGAGCGCAGTGATCTCGCGGGCACATAAGGGGTAAGTCGCCCCTCAGGTACACTGGCCCCAAACCATAGATGGCCTTAAAGGTGAGAACTAACACCTTGAAGAGGACCGGGAATTCAATCGGGAGCCAGTGCAGCTCGCGCAAGAGTGGGGTCCCGCGGTCAGATCTTGCAGCACCCAGGAGGAGGCGTGCTGCGGCGTGCTGCACTAGCTTAAGCTTCCGGATCATCGACAAGGGAAAGCCAATGTAGAGTGCATTACAGTAATCGAGCCTCGAGATGACCGTGGCTTGGATCACCGTAGCAAGGTCGCATTGGGAGAGGTAGGGAGCCAGGCGCTTAGCCAACCGTAGGTGGTAGAATGCTGTCCTGCAGGTGCAGCCAATCTGCTCCTCCATGGACAGGTGGGCGTCCAGCCGGACCCCCCAGACTTTTACCGATGGCTGAGGGCAGAGGGCCACACCATCGAACGTTGGCAGCTGGGTCGCCACCCCCCCCCCCCTCCAGGGCGGCCCAGCCACAAGATCTCCGTCTTCGCCGGGTTCACCTTCAACTTACTGGCTCGCAGCCATCCAGTAACGGCTTCAAGGCAAAGATGGAAATTATCGGGTACAGAGACTGCCCCGGGTCCATCCTCAGAATGAGCTGGGTATCATCAGCGTTCTGATGACACTCCAGCCCATCACTACGTTCCTGTTGGGCGAGTGGTCACATATAGATGTTAACTTACAGCGGGGAGAGGATAGCCCCTGAGGCACCCCCGCAACTCAGCGGGAGCCTCCGGAGACCGCCTCCCCACTTCACTCGCTGCTGGCGGCGTTGGAGGAAGGAGGACAGCCAGTTGAGGGCTGTCCCTCACCCCTGCCACCGCCAGGCGGTGTATCAAAAGTTGGTAATCGACGGTATCAAACGCTGCCGTGAGGTCCAATAACACGAGCAGCGCCGATCCACCTCGGTCCAAGTGGCAGCGGAGTAGGTCTGTGATGGAGACCAGGACAGTCTCCGTCCCATGGCCTGAATGGAAGCCGGACTGGAAGGGGTCTAGCCAGGTTGCGTCATCCAAGAAGGTCTGCAGCTGGTCCATTGCTGCCCTCTCAATCACCTTGCCCAGGTACGGAAGGTTCGACACTGGGCGGTAATTGGAGGGAGCCGCGGGGTCTAATCCGGGCTTCTTCAGCAATGGACTATTTGTGCCAAGTTTGAGTATTTGTGCCAAGTTTGGTCCAGATCCATCATTGTGTGAATCCATAGTGCTCTCTGGATGTAGGTGAACTACAACTCAAAGTCAATGCCCACCTAATCCTTCCAGTATTTTCTGTTGGTAATGGCAGTTTTGTGTGTCAAGAATGGTTCATTTCCATCATTGGAATGTTCTTTGTAGGTTAACTATAAATCCCAGCAAACTACAACTCCCAAAGGACAAACTCAACCCCCTCCCAACTTCACCAGTATTCAAATTTGGGCGTATATGACACTTGTGCCAAATTTTGTCCAAGGAATGAAAATATATCCTGCATATCAGATATTTACATGATGATTCATAACAGTCTCAAAATGACAGTTCTGAAGTAGCAACGAAAATAATTTTGTGGTTGGGGGTCACCACAACATGAGGAACTGTATTAAAGGGTCCCGGCATTAGGAATATTGAGAAACACTGTTATAGTACAATGTGATATATAATATTGACATTGTACTGCGGCAATAATTATAGTTCATTGTATTTGCATTTTGCTTGTGAGCCGTTCTGAGTCCCCTTCGGGGTTGAGAAGGGCGGCATATAAATATCGTGAAATAAATAAATAAATAAAATCTGACAATGCCTGCCATAGATGCAGGCGAAACGTCAGGAGAGAATGCTTCTGGAGCATGGCCATACAGCCCAAAGAACTTAAAGCAACCCGGAACGAATTTTGGCTGCTTCTTCTTTCAATTGCTAAATATGAAATTGAGCTTCATCCAAGACACGCTTCCTTCCAACATTTATCAGTGGATGATGGTGTTATCCCCAGGCTGCGGCCATTGGGGTCTTGAATTTACGATTCCAGATATACATTAAGGTGGTTTCCCCCCTCCTGGTGTTTTTGTTTTATCTATTTTTCTTTGAATGGAATTCTCCTCCATATGTAATTTGCACAAGCTGGTTATTATGGAATTATTGCTCTGCAAATGTACATTGGTGTTAACGGCAGCCGTTGGAAATGACTGTTAATTGAGCAGAAGGTATTATCGATTTGAAATGGCATGCGGCATGGATGTATAATGACTCACTTTTGGGCTGCTAATTTGCGCTCTGATTCACGGAAAAATATGAATGTTCTTCAGAGGTAGGTTGGCATGTTCCTGGTACCATATAGGAGGCTCCCTGATCCTGGCCCTGTATTTCAGTGGAAGAATCTCAGTGCAAGATTTCAATTTACTGTATTTTCTGGTGTATAAGACTACTTTTTAACCCAAAAACATCTTCTCAAAAGTCAGGGGTTGTCTTATATGCAGGAGTAGACTTATACGCCAGGAGTGGTCTTATAGAGCGGGTGCTGAAACTTCCAAACCGGATTGGAGAATCTATGATTGCCGCATATGGTGGGGAGAGCTCAAAAATGGCAGTGGCCGCGTCCCTGCCGAATGCAGTGACTATATCAAAGCATTAAGGGTGACGCTATACAAGTACGGTAGAATAAAATCCATTCATAAGGATTCGTGGTCTTAATGCTGTCCCGATGGTGAGGTGAAGGGACACCTCACTGGGAAGGTGTAAGTGAAGGGCGGAGCAAGCTGTAGGCATCCAGGGCACCCGGGGTATGGAAAAAAGAGATAGCGTGGCTCTGGGCCCAGAAAAACACACCTCTTTTACCTGTCTGGCCCGCCCGTTTATGCTATTACCGTACCTTCTTTTCTGCCTCTCAGATCTCGCTCCTGAAGATGGCAGTGAAACGGTGCAGGTGCGCAGGTTCGAGAACTGAGAGGCAGAGAAGGAGGTTCAGTAATAGGAAAATTACCATATTGAAATAAAATCTGATGCTTTTAAAATATTTTATTTGATGTACGTTGGAAGAGGGATAGTCTTATATGGCAACTATATCCCAAACTATATTTTAACTGGAAAAGTTGGGGGTCGTCTTATACGCCCAGTCGTCTTATACGCCGGAAAATACGGTAAGTACTTAGACCAGTGTTCTCTACCTGTGGCTCCCCAGGCGTTTTGGTCTACAACTCCCAGAAATCCCAACCAGTTTACCAGCTGTTAGGATTTTTGGGAGTTGAGGGCCAAAACATCTGGGGACCCACAGGTTGAGAATCACTGACTTAGACCCTCATTTTCTCTTAATTTTGTAAATAAGCTGTTTGTAACCTGAACTCCTCCCTAGAAGGCAATATGACCAAACTGAGGCTGTCTTACTTTCATGGGAAGACATGACTCACTAGAGATGGCAATAATGCATTCGGAAAAGATGAAAACTGTACTACAGATGGATAGACTCCGGCTGTATCTGCACTGTAGAACTAATGCAGTTTGATACCACTTTAATTGCCAAGGCTTAATGTTATGGAATCATGGGAGCTGTGGTTTTAAAAGGACTTTTGCCCCTTTTGCCCAATAGTGATGGCACCTCATTAAACTGCAGGGTTCTAAAGCATTGAGACAAGGCAGTGTCGAACTGCATTAATTCAACAGTGTGGATGCAGACTTAGTCAAGGAAGCCATGACTCTGAATCTACAAGAATGAGGCCCCTTCTACACTGCCCTGTATCCCAGGATCTGATCCCAGTTTATCTGCTTTAAACTGGATTATATGAGTCCCCACTGTCAGATAATCTGGGATAAGCAGATAATCTGGGATCAGATCCTGGGATATAGGGGTAGTGTGGAAGGGGCCCAAAACAGGGCAAATGATGGTAAGTTAACTTGAATGTCTCCCATTCATAGGATTGTCATAAATTGAAGTTGACTTGACAGCAGATAATGGTTGATGCTGTGTAATAATAATCATCATCTATATAAATAAAAATGTAATGTTTCTTCGTGGGATTAACATAACTCAAAAACCACTGAACGAATTGACACCAAATTTGGACACAAGACACCTACTAACCCAAGGAGTGACCATCACTGAAAAATGGATTTTTGTCATTTGGGAGTTGTAGTTGCTGGGATTTACAGTTCACCAACAATCAAAGAGCATTACGAACCCCACCAACGATGGAATAGAACCAAACTTGGCTGATGTTGGGACAGAAAAAGTTTCAGGACCTTAGACTTGTACCCTTAGTGTTGTCGAACAACCAGACAATCCCACAGACCGGTTGTCGAACAACCGGACAAGTCCCGCAGACCGACTGCGGGACAGAGGCCGCGAGGGTTCGGTTAACCTGGCGAGCCCGGAGCGGCTAGGTCCTCGTAGCCTACCCGCCTCCCCCTCCTGGCTGGCTCTGCTGGTGATTGGTTGAACGTTGAGGCCAGCTGATGGGCGGAGGCCGGTCAGTTCCAGGAGCCTATCAGCCGCCGCCCCACTTGCCGGCTTCGCCAATCAGAGGTCTGTGGCCATATATGGAGTTCCAGGAAAGAAGGCTTAGGCGGGGATTACTGACAGGTTGGCATATGAATGAAAACAAAGAGTCCGGGCCAGGTAACGACCTGGGGCAACACCTGGAGATGATGAAGTCATTGGATTGATGTGTCCCATCCATATGTGAATGAGGGAGAAGAGGAAGAAGGCCTGGTGATTCACTCAGACCCTTTTGGTGACAAAAGAACTTATTCTGGGGCACCCCTTGGTTTCCGAGGCCAGGTGTGTTACCTGGCCAGAAGAGCAAACATTTATTGTCCAAGTTCCAGAGGCTAATTTAGTTAGACTAGAAATACGACCGTTAAACCGCCTCAGGACTGATGAAGCGGGGCTTAAGACAAGAGCTTAACTTTTCCATAACAAGATCTCCACCAGAAACCGCATGCAATATGAATATGGTGATCCACAAAGGTTTTGGGAACAGGGCTCAGTCGCATTTCCTCTTGACAAACACAACAAAACACTTTCAAGGCAGTCTTTCTTAACTAACAAGGGTGAGACGGGAAGGGAAGGGTTACAAGGAGTCAAAGGGAAAACTTATGAAGCCACACTGTACGTACAGGGACACAGGGGTGAAGGAAATACAGAGATCCCCAGCAATTATCCCCAACACATTCCCATGCAGCTGTTGCTCCCAGAGTTGTGATCTTAAAACAGGCAACACAATGCTGCCTTCCTTCTGGGAGTTATAGTTTCCTTAGATGTCCTTGAGAACTGCAGAGCCTTTGGGCTTGGGGTGCAAAGCAGTGGCAAAGTCACTGAGGGTCCATGATGAAAAACAAGGCTTCTTGGCTAAATCAGCCAGGTAGAAACATCAGGAACAGTCCAGGAGAAGAAAAAACAATCAGAAAGGGGCAAATGAGGCTGCAGTACTAGAGAGAACTAGATCTTCCTTTGGCATCAATGCTTGCCTTCACCCACCCCCTGAAGAGATCTCTTTGGGCGAACTGCCCCAAAAGCTGTCGATTTTGAGCTGGGATATGCTTCCCCCAGGCTGGAGAAAGGATAGGGAGAGAGGAAGGAAGAAGAGGAAACGATGGGAGAAATGGCAGAGTGTTTATTGTTTTGTAACGTGTGGCCCAAATGTCTTCCATACTATGTGCTGTATGAAGTGTTGTAAATGTGGAGATGGGAGGTAATGGTGGCTGGGTTTCCTGGGAGGGACAAGGTTGATGTAGTGGTGTATGGGACCAGGTGAGGCAGAAAAGTAAAAAAGGCTTGGTACTGGTGCAACTTGGGCCATGGGCCAAGAGGAATACTGGGGACTCTCTGTGGTTAGATCTCCTGGATTTGGGGCTTCCTGGCTCGACTACATTAGTACCTTGAATATGTGACATTATATAAAATTATTGCATATATCTGCATGTGTGTGTGTGTATGCAAAAATGCTTTGAAATGTTATTTTGGATCCCAGCTCCCAGATCTCTGTAGCTAACATAAATACTGTTTGTGTTAGCTAAGCGATTATGGATGTTGAAGTTTGAAAAGTATGTTGTCCAGCCTCTAAACATCCACACAGATCTGACATCCTTCAGATAAAGGAAAGGGAGAGTTGGAAGACGGCCTTCCATGGTCATGTTTTCAAGGCTATCCAGGAAAATGTGATAAATCAGAGATGGCATGTTGTGTGTTGGCCTCTGAGGTCCAGCTTTAGGGACACGATCCCACCAAGGGACAGTCCCACCGAGCCTGAAGCAAGGGAGCATCCTTTGATCCGTCGCCTCCTTCTCTGATCCTCGCCGTGCTCTGCTCCATCCAGCATTTCTCTCTTTGTCATGTGCTGCGCATTCAGGGTGCCGAGGAGTGGATAACATCAAATGGCAACTGATTTATCATTTTTAATCAAAACAGGATTATGGCATAATAAATCGCAATGAAGCATTTCCCCACCCCTTTGGAGAGATAGAAGGGTCAACACACGTACCATTCCCAGCAGCATCCTGTCTTGTAGAAAATGACAGAAAGGTTTTGTTGTTATCTACTTCTATCATTTCTAAATGTAGTACATGAGGTGCAAAATACACAGCCATGGGACTGATCTTATGTTATGGCATTGTTCCTCAGCTTGGTACCCTGCACAAGTGCTGAACTGAAACCCAATGGTTTCTATGCTCATAACCAGGCCTGGATTAACACTTTTTTGCGCCCTAGGCCACAGTTTGGAATTACGCCTCCTTTAAGCCAACCTCCCGCCACCTCCAAGGTCCTCATTCCCACCGGCTGGAAAGCTTCGCTGTGCTCTGAAGGTCTCCTCGGGAGTCGGGGGCTTGAAGAGAGTGCAGCAGGTGCAACCCCTTCTGCTCGAGATCCCCGTGTACAACTGGTGGGCCACTGTGTGATACAGAATGCTGGACTAGATGGGCTGAGGTCCGATTTAGCATGGCTCTTCTTATGTTCTTATGTTCTAAACCCGCTCCAAAGGCGCGCACGAGAGAAAGCGCTTGCGAGAGAGAGCGCAAGAGAGAGGGAGCACGCAAGAGAGAGAGAGTGCGCAAGAGAGAGAGAGCACGTGAGAGAGAGAGAGAGAGCGCTTGAGAGAGCGAGAGAAGGAGGGGACGGAGCAGAGACTTTGCCGGGAGAAGGAGCGAGGAAGGGCATGAGAAAGGGGGAAAGAGGGGTGCAGACCAATTTTGGGTTTTTTTGGTCCGTGATCTGCCCCCCGGGCTTGCGGCCCTAGGCCATGGCCTCGTTGGCCTTATGGGTAATCCGGGCATGCTCATAACATTTGTACCCTGCCCTTCAGACAAAAAAAAGGCTTCCAGGGCGGCTTACAAACCATTGATCCTGCAGTTTCCCATCCTCTGGATGAAAATCTAAAAAGATGTGGGATGACAGGTGCTGGCTGCTCTTCTCTCCCTCAAAGGCCAGAGCAATGAGAACATGGAGAGAGGACCTTTCACCAGTTGCTGGGACAAAGCATGATGGAGCTGAGCCTGACTGCTCTTCTCTCCCTCATAGGACACAACAATAGCACTGAGAATATGAAAGGAGGGCTTCTGTGACAACCCCTTGTTGACCGGCCTCAGACTGGACAATCTTTCTATATCCAAACTGCTGACCCTCAATGCAAGGGGACCTCGAGTTACTTCAGCAACTTCCGTCTTATGGCAGGGTAGACTATCTTCCCCATTAACCATTGAACTGCAGAGATTTTAAATTTCTCAGTATCCACTTGACCACGCTGCCACCATTTATCTGTCCGACCACTGACCTTGAGGGCCACCACCAATAAAAGAATTAGGAGAGGTGTTTTTCTTTTAAGATGCAAACAATTTATTATGACACAAATGGGTACAAATCTTGGTTGGTTTTATACTTCCTCAGAGGCACAAACTTATTCTGTTACACAAAACACAATGGGAATATATTATAGGGTTTCCACTAAACCTCTATAAACCCCTGGACTCTTCAACTTTAACTAGGTCTCTACACCCATAAAACTGGACTGCTCTCTTGCAGACCTTAAGACCAACTAAAATACTGAACTGTTCTCTTTACAGTCCTCAGGACCAACTAACTCAAAACAGAACTCCTCCCCCTCTCTTGTGGCAGTTGGCTTCCAACCGCTCTTTACCAACTGTAAAATTCAAACCTTGAACATTCTAAAAGCCTCTAGCCCTGGTTGCCATGGCGACAGCTCTTCAAAGCTTCTGCCAAGCCTCCCTTCTGTTTCACCCACAGC
The DNA here is from genome assembly GCA_030556195.1 of Anolis apletophallus. Classification (NCBI taxonomy): domain Eukaryota; kingdom Metazoa; phylum Chordata; class Lepidosauria; order Squamata; family Anolidae; genus Anolis; species Anolis apletophallus. The sequence goes on from JARBWK010000008.1 coordinate 13,663,752, forward strand.
AACAATCCATAGAACATTCCCCCGAACTTCACAAAACAACATACATCCAACATATGTCACACAACATCTACACACAAATAATCGACATCATTACAGCTTCCAACCACCCAGTGGCCCAAGGCATGATGGAATTGTGCCTGGCTGCTATTTTCTCCCTTAGAGACCAGAGCAAAATCTTTGGGAATATGGAGGAAGGGTCTTTCACCAATTGCTGGGACAGGGCAAGATAGAGCTATACTTGGCTGCTCTTCTCTTCTTCAGAGGCTAGAGCGATGGCTGTGAAAACATGGAAGGAAGATCTCTCACCTGCTTTTGGACCAATACATAATGGAATTGTGCCTCAGAGGCCAGAGCAATGGCAGAGGGAACATGGAGGGAGAGCTTGGGCCAAAGCATGGTGGAGTTGTGCCTGTCTGCTCTTCTTTCCCTCAGAGGTTAGAGCAGCGTTTCTCAATCTGGGGGTCAGGACCCCTGGGGGGGGGATTGTGAGGGGGTGTCAGAGGGGTCACCAAAGACCATCTGAAAACACAATATTTTCTGTTGGTCATGGGGCTGCTGTGTGGGAAGTTTGGGAAGTTTGGCCCAGTTCTGTTGTTGGCAAGATTCAGAATGCTCTTTGATTGTAGGTGAACTATAAATCTCTGCAACTACAACTCCCAAATATCAAGGTCTATTTTCCCCAAACTCTGCTGGTCTTCACACTTGAGCATATTGAGTATTCGTGCGAAGTTTGGTCCAGATCCATCATTGCTTTGAGTCCACAGTGCTCTCTGGATGTTGGTGAACTACAACTCCAAAACTCAAGGTCAATGCCCACCAAACCCTTCCAGGGTTTTCTGTTGGTCATGTTTGGTTCAATTCCATCGTTGGTGGAGTTCAGAATGCTTTTGATAGTAGGTGAACTATAAATCCCAGCAACTACAACTCCCAAACAACAAAATCAATACCCCCCACCCCACCCCACCACTATTCAAATTTGGATGTATGGGGTATTTGTGCCAAATTTGGTCCAATGATATTTACATTATGATTAATAACAGTAGTAAAACTACAGTTATGAAGTAACAGCAAAATAATGTTATGCTTGGGGGTCACTGCAACATGAGGAACTGTATTAAGGGGTCACATCATTAGGCAGCTTGAGAAACTCTAGGTTAGAGGGATGACACTGAGAACACAAAGAGAGGGTCTTTCGCCAGCTTCTGGGACAAGGCATGATGGAGCTGTGCCTGGCTGCTCTTCTCTCCCTCAGATGTTAGTGTGAGAACATGAAAGGAAGGTCTCTCACCTGCACCTGCTTTTGGACCAATACATAATGGAACTGTGCCTTGTTGTTTTTCTTTCCCTCAGAGGCCAGAGCAACAGCAGTGGGAACATGAAGAGAGGGCTTCTCATCAGCCTCATGCCTTCATGGTGGACTTGAACCTGGCTTCTCTTCTCTCCCTTAGAGACCAGAGCAATGGTTCTGAGAACACAAAGTGGAGGTCTTTCACCAGCTGCTGGGAGAAGGCATGATGCTCTTCTCTCCCTCGGAGGCCAGAGCAATGACAATGGGAACATGGAATGAGGGCTTTTCACCAGCCACTGGACCAAAACATGATGGATCTGCACTTGGCTGCTCTCCTTTCCCTCAGAGGCCAGAGCAATGGCTGTGAGAACATGGAAGGAAGATCAATCACCAGCTGTGGGGCCAATGGCTGATGGAGCTGTGTCTGGCTGCTCTTTTCTTCCCCAGGGGCTGCAGCAGTGGCACATGGAATGGAGGAAAGACATCTCATTGGCTGATGATAATTAATTTCCATCATTCCCCCTTCAGCATTGGCTTAGAGCCCATGCTGGCAGAATCCAATAACAGATGGAGCACTAGAGTAACCTGCAAGTTCCTCAGCCATGACCTAAGATACAGGTGAAGGGCAGGAGTGTCGGAGGAGGGAAAATGATATCGACACCTGACTTTCTGTCAAGAAAATAAGAACCAGTCCACCCGGTTTCTCCCTGGTTGGAGAGCAATTCTAGTTCTCAGAAGCAGCCCCTGGGTCTCTCCTAAGAGACTTATGATAGTGTTGTAAAACTCTTTCCTTTTTTCATCTTGTGAAATTGGGCTGAAGGAGTACCAACCCACTTCCCACCTCTCCACATTTGTTTTCAGTTTATAGGAACCAAACAGTAAAGAGCGTGAAGCAAACATAATGGCACACGTACTCTTAAGTGCCACTGGGGGGGAAAAAAACCTTAAAATATTTAATTATAAAGCACAATAATTGTTTAGCATATTCTTCATCCGAATGAGCAAATCGTGTTTGTTACCCCTGAAAATGCAAAACGGGGACTGCAAATGGTAATTTGGGAGAACATTAAAATAGATATTAGGAGTGGGGAGTTGAGGGGCGGGAAAAAGAAAACGACATCTCCTGTTCGCCTGCCATCCAGTTTGGCAATGAATACAGTTTAATAGTTTAACTAATGTAATGGGCTATAGGAAGGAAGAAATAATGCATTAAGCGCTGTGGGCTTTTTTAAACATAGGAAAGGAATCTAATTAAGATTGTGTGAGGTTTTTTAAAAAGTAAGAAACGGAATGAAAAGTGGAGCATGCTGTAAATATGTGATTTCAAACAGTGTTTACACCAGAGCTTGGAAGAGTTTGTTTTGTATTGTAGTTCCCAGAAATCCGCTTCTCAGCATAGTCAGGTCACTGGGGCCAAAGCTCACTTTCTGGTCATAATGACGACTTAAATTATTTAAAATCCCCCAGTTCTTCTGCCGCTTTCATTTTGGGGCTGCCTTTACCATCGTGGAAAATAAGGTAACTATCTCAAGTAGCAGATTTCAGTTGTCACAAAAGGCAAGCAAAGGATTAGATATTTAGTCGGTGGTTGTAGGTTTTTCAGGTTGTATGGCCATGTTCTAGAACAGGGGTGCTCACACTTTTTCAGCATGTGAGCTACTTATAAAACAACCAAGTCAAAATGATCTACTTACCCACTACTCAGAGAGCCATAAAAGCAAAATATTTGGAAATTTATTTCAGTGAGAGCCATAGAATATATTTTAAGACTGATTTCAACTAAATGTGAGTATAATAAGCCCCTGAATTTATTCATAATAATAATGATAATATTCATTCAGCCTCTGCTATTACTACTACTACTAATAGTAACAACAACAATAGGTTCCTAGAGACCTCCAAGGGCCATCCAGTCCAACCTCCTTGTCCCATAAGGGAAAACACAATCAAAGCATTCCTCACAGATGGCCATTCAGCCTCTGATAACAACAACAACAACAACAACAACAACAACAACAACAACAATGGGTTCCTTGAATAGGAGGAGACCTCCAAGGGCCATCCAGTCCAACCTCCTTCTGCACCTGGGTGGCGTTGGGAGCCTGCGGGACGGGACTGAGCCTTCCTCCCGCCCTGCCTGCGATCTACCAGGACGCCCTACTACGTGATCTACCAGTAGATCGCTATCTACCTAATGAGCACCCCTGTTCTAGAATAATTATATCCTGACGTTTCACAACCTCTGAGGATGCTTGCCACAGATGCAGGCGAAATGTCAGGAGAGAATGCTTCTAGAACATGGCCATACAACCCGAAAAACCTACAACAACCCAGTGATTCCAACCATGAAAGCCTTCAACAATATATTGGTTAGATGTTTAATTTATTGCTCTGTAGAGGCACTTGGAAACGTTTTAACTTCAAGTGCCAAAGCAACATGACTAACAGTGCTACTTTGCTCCTTGACTTTGGTATTAGGGAAGACAGTACAGGAATTTTGGTCCTGGCTTTGGTAACAAATAACATGGGCTGTCCTCGTCTCATGTTGTAAGGAGCAAAACCAGGTGTATGGACTGGAGCAAGTGTTGTGTACTAACAGGCCTCTTGGAAGAATTTTTGTGTAAATATAGAACTAATATTGATGAGTATAAACTCAAGGGAGAGACTATAATTTCTTTCTTTAGAATATGAGTTGGTTTTGACAATTTCTTCCCCCTTTTGTGTTTGAGATACATAGTGGGGAGTAGTTATACTATTGTTGTAACTTGGCTCTTGGAGGAAGAGCCTGATTCCTCTTTGCTGGGGATACTAGGAGAAATAGTCCATAACCTTTCTGCAGTGTCTTCTCAAATGGTTCTATCTTCCAGAATGTTGTTTGTTGTTGTTAGGTAACTTCAGGTCAACTTCAAGTTATAATGTGGTTTGTTTGGCAAGGCTTGTTTTTGTCTTTCTCTAACACAGAGCTTCGATATTCTGTCTTGGCATTTTAGTGTATCGGTTGCAGTGAGTGGGTGTATTGAATGAACATCAAATAAGCAATAAGTCACCACACACACACACGCACACACGCATATACTTTATATATAAGAGAGAGAAAGTTTTTTATGAGATACGTTGTATCCCCATAACTTTCGTTATGACAATGTATGTATGTACTCGTATCTCTTCTAAGGGCTTGGTAAAACTGAATTATTGTGTTGCAAAATGATGCATGTCTAAAATGTGTGTCACTAACATGAAATGTTTGGAAATCTCTGGTCTAAGAGATCAATGAGTGGTTTTCTTGAGTGATCATACCTTGGTTTTCTTCCCCGAAGTAGACTGAGTTGGCACAGTCTGTCCTAATATAACAACAACACTTTATTTATATTTCACTCTATCTCCCCGAGGGGACTCAGAGCAGATTACAACATACACAGACAGGTAACTATTCAATGACTTTTAATACAGTGTAATAACAATGACACACAAAGACACAGAAAACGTAAAGGATTCCCCTTTAATCTCCGGCTTCTGGAGGTGCTGCTCAACTCTAGCCATGGGGAGGTGCTCTTTCTCCATTTCCAAGCCAAGGAGCCTGTTGTCTGTAGACACCTCCTGGTCGTGTTGCCAACGTGACTGCCTTTATTATCTTCCTACTGAAGCATTATCTACTACTCACATTTGCATGTTTTTGAACTGATAGGTTGGCAGGAGCTAGGGCTAACAGCAGGAGCTCACCCTGACCCGTGGCTTCAGACTACCAACCTTTAGGTCAACAGATTCAACAATTCAATGGTTTAACCCATTGCACCATCACAGCCCATATGATGTATTTACTCAATGTGGTGCAGTGGTTTCAATGTTGGACTACAACTCCAGAGACCAGAATTTGATTCTTCATTCAGCCATAGAAACCTTGGGCGAGCCACATACTCTCAGCTCCAGAAAACCCTTTGGGTTGCCATACACCTATTACTTGAAGGCACAGAAAGGTACAGCTGCCTTCTGCCAACTACAACTTGTGGCAAGCCTAGCATAGTGATTTCTTGTCCCGGTTTAGTCAGAAACTTTCCTTTTAGGCAGGGAAAGTATACCTTGCTCAATGTCATCCAGTTGACTTCTATGGCTAAGCTGGGATTCAAACTCTGGAATTCTGATTCAGCAATTTAAACTACTATGCCGTATATGACCTAGCAAAAAATACAAGCCAAACCGCACCATATTTGCTTCACATTCTACACAGTGCGGAGTTCAATCTTCTCTCCTTCGCATGTTCTCTTTGCATTTTCCTCTTTTCTCAGGGTTGCATGGCAGCCGGTCCTTGAGCTGAAAGAAGCCCCTTTTTCTCCCAGCAAAAGTATCTCTGCTCTTGGAAACTGAGTATGGTTTAAATGCCCTTTTACGAAGCTTAATGATTGTTTTCTTTCCCTCCCTAAGTAAACATTCCCGCTTCATAGCATAATGTTAACTGCCGAATCTCATTATTAAAAATCTTTTAAAACACACATTAATTAGTCTCTTTCTGTCATTTGCTTTCCTCCTCCTCCATCTCCTTGACTCCGCATCAAATGCAAAATAAAAGACAGAAATCAACCAGGCTGAATTCCTTTGAATGATGTTATAATAGTATAATGGCTACATAATTTCAGAGCCGGCGTAATATAGTAGTGAGAGTTTGGACTGGGCTTGAGGGAGCCAGATTGAAATCCTAATTTCCTACTGCCATTTTAAAGGGGAAAGAGAGAAAAACAAGATACTTGAGAAGGAATCTGGGGAAGGAGAGACTGGTGTTTTTTGCAGGCAGGTTGCACACATTAGTGAACTATGGATACAAATTTTAGGTCAATTTTGGTTGGAAACCATGTTAATTTTTCAATTTTAAAAAACATTTTGGAGGCTGAGTGGCTTTAAAGAACTGGTATATAGTCCAGAGCCCATATGTCCATCAGCCATATTTTGCTCATTCCATTGTAAGATAAGATCCCATCTACACTTCCATGTAACGCAGTTTTGAAATTGCTGTGAAAATGCATTGAAATTACATATGGTGAGTGTAGACCAGGTATGGGCAAAACCAGACCCAGGATCGGATGAGGCCCATGGGCTCTTTTCTCAGGCCCTCCTCTCTCTTTCATCATCCTATCCTTCCTTCTCTCTTTTCTTCCTCCGTTCCTCCCTCTTTCTCCTTCCATTCCATCCTTTCGTCCTTCCTTCTTCTCTTTTCTTCCTCCCCCTCCTTCCCTCCCTCCCTCTTTCTCCCACCTTCCTTCCCTTCCACCCTTTTGTCCTTCCTTTCTTCTCTCCCTGTTTCTCCTTCCTTCCCTTTTGTCTTTCCTTTCTTCTCTCTTTCCTCCTTCCCCTCCCTCTTTTTTCTTCATCCCTCCATTCCCTTCCACCCTTTCGCCCTTCCTTCTGCCTCTCTTTCCTTCCTCCTTCCCTTCCTTCCTTCCTTCCATCCACCCTCCCTCCTTCCCTTCCTTCCTGTCTTTCCTTTCTCCTCTCTTTCCTTCTTCCTTACATCCCTCCCTTCCCTCCCTTTCTCCTTCCATCCTTTCTTTGCACCCTTTCTTCCTTCACTCTCTCCCTCTTTCTCTTTCCTTCCCTCCCTCCCTTTTGTCTTTCCTTCCCTCTTTCCTCCCACTTTCCCTCTTGCTCTCTTTCTCCCTCCCTCCATTCCCTTCTACCCTTTCACATCTCCTTCTCTCTCTCTCTCTCTTTCCTCCCTCCTTCCTTCCTTCCCTTCTCTCCTTCCATCCATCCTTTCTTTCCACTCTTTTGTCCTTTCCTCCTTCCCTTTTGTCTTTCCTTCCTTCCATCTCTCACTCTTTCTTCCTCCATTCCCTTCCACCCTCCCTTCCACCCTCCCTTCCACTCTCCCTCCCTCTTTCTCCTTCTATCCTCCCCTTCCTCCCTTTTGTCCTTCCTTCCTTCTCTCTTCCTTTCCCCCTTCTTTCCCCTCTTTCCATCACCAAACAGTCCTCCTAGTAGGGAGTGCTAGCATGTGGCCCCCAAGTTAGAAAGTTTGTCCCTGCCTGGTGTAGACTTATAGTTATATGGCAATGTATACAGGACATAGAACGCAATCTGAACTGCCTTATATGAGCCTACAGCTGCATCTCCACTGCCATATAATGGAGACTGAAGCACATTGCATGGCCAGTGCAGATCTGTATGATGAGCTACGTTAAACTGCATTATATGGGTCTACACTGACTATATAAGGCAGTTTGAAGTGTATTATATAGCAGTGTAGATGGAGCTATAGTTTCATTGTGAACAACGAACTGGTTTCGCAAAAGCAGAGGAAGAGTGATAGTTTCCCCCCCCCTTCATTGAGCCCATTGGCTAAAACTGTTTGTGGATTGCTGGCTCACAATGGCTAATTAAAGCGGGTGTCCTAAGAGTCAAACAATTTCGGTCTCTGTGCAGCTTTTATAATTCCTCGGATAACCGCATATTAACATTCTGTTTGTCCACCTGTTAGAAGAGGCTGTTCTGAAGAGTCATAACTGTAAAACAGTGGGCGACAACTTAATGAAAAATTGAGCTCTGCATTTAATTTCCTTTTTAAGTTCCAGCCAGGCATTCAGAGAGATCAAAGAGGCTCTGCCGTTTGCAAATGATCTATGATATCAGAGGAACAGCCATGCACTTTGGTATTTAAGTGAGTGCCCGCTTTTAAACACCAATATTTAAAGCAGACTAATGAAAATAAAGTGTATGCATTACATCCCTTGATACCGCCAATCTATAATCCATCTGCATTTATTGAAGCTTTTGCAATGTAGAACTATTTGCAGTTAGTTCCAGGGGGATTTTGGGGGAAAATGGTCTGGAAATTATGCAAGACTGAATGCTGGTTTAGTATCGTAGGACCCTGCTTGTCTTTGCAAATCCACACTGTACAGTTGTCCCAGTTTGATACTGCTGTCACGCATTGGCTCAATGCTATGGAAGCCTGGGATTTGTAGTTTGGTGAGGCACCAACACTCTTTGGCAGTGAAGGCTAAGGCACTTGCAAATCTACAACTCCCATGATGACATAAGATCGAGCCATAGGAGTTCAAGTAGCTCAAACTGCAGTGTAGATGCACCCCCGAGTCTTCCGTTTGCTTCAAATTGAGTTCAAAATGTAAATTCAGAGTGCGTCTACACTGCAGAAATAATGCAGTTTGACACCACCTTAATTGTCATGGATCGTGGCTATGGAACTCTGGGGTTTGTAATTTGGTGAGGTGAAAGCACTCTCTGGCAGAGAAGGCTAAAGATCTTGTAAAACTACAACATACATGATTTCATAACATTGAACTGGAATCAAACTGCATTAATTTGATAGTGTTGATACGCCCATAGTTTTATACATAACTGGGGAAGGGGCAGTGACTACGGGATGTAGATTTGCCTTTTCCAAAAAATTCAGGCCCCATCTACACTGCCATATAATGCAGTTTGAAACTACATTATATTAGACTTATATAACGCAGTTCAATACTCCACCATATGAGTAGTTAGTGTAGATGGGGCCCAAGCAGCACAATTCCTCTGAATTGAAGCCAGCAGCAAAGTAGCATTGCTGGGGAACAATTAAGTAAATGTCTATTGGACATCTGGAATTGATTTTTAAACAGCAACATGACATTGATATGCATTAAGGGAGATATAGTCTATCTTATGCCCTGAAACATAAATCTGTGCATTAGCATGAATATAGCCATATGTCTTTGTTGTATATTTCTAAGGTAAAGCGCAAAGACCCAATGGACAATTGAATGAGCACTACCTGAATAAATTATGATCATTATTGCTACTTGTTTAGCTTCCTGTTTTAATTTAGCTCCCACCTTGGGGAGGTGGGGCACTTTTATTGTTTTAATTAATATTGTATGATTTATTTAGTTCACGGTAGTCCCATTCCTATCATGCACATATTACAACGGAGAAATAAAGATTGAGAGAAGAAGGCAAGGGAAATCCCCACCACCACATGCAAAAACCTTACAAACTCCAGCAATACATGGAGCGAGAGTTGCCAGATATAGGCTATCAGCTGGGTTTAGAAAAGTCAGAGGAACGAAGGGTCAAATTGCCAATATCCGCTGGATAACGGAGGAAGGCAGGGAGTTTCAGAAAAACATCTATTTCTGTTTTATTGACTATTCTAAAGCCTTTAACTGTGTGGATCATAAAAAATGGTGGCAAGTTCTTGGTGGTCTGGGGATACCAAGTCACCTTGTCTGTCTTCTGAGTAATCTCTATAATGACCAAGTCTCTCTCTGGCTTTTCTTCGCGAACGAAGATTCAGGAAGGACTCATACCACGGTTTCTACAAGCGTACATAAGAACATAAGAAGAGCCATGCTGAATCGGGCCTCAGCCCATCTAGTCCAGCATTCTGTGTCACACAGTGGCCCACTAGTTGTACACAGGGATCTCTAGCAGAAAGGAGGGCAAAACCATCACCTGCTCCCGACCCCCCACAACCAGTACCCCGGGAAAATCCTGCCTGCCTCCATCAACACAGAGGTGGCACTTGGATGTCCATTTCAGTAACTACTGATTCCCTTGGTATCCATGAATCTGTCTAATCCTGCCTTGAAGCTGTCCAGGCTGACAGCTGTCACAACCTCCTCTGGAAGTGAGTTCCATAACCCAATGACCCTCTGGGTGAAGAAATATTTCCCTTTATTAGTCCTAACTTTCCTACCTTGGAGCTTTAGGGAGTGCCCCCTACTCCTAGTGTTGGGTAACAGAGAAATATTTTTTCTTTATTCACCTTTTCTATCCCATGCATGATTTTATACACTTCAATCAAGTCACCTCTTAAATGCCGTCTTTCAAGGCTGAAAAGACCAAGGCGTTGCAACCTGATTTCATAAGGGAGCTGCTCCATCCCTTGGATCATTTTTGTTGCCCTTCTTTGTACCTTTTCCAGTTCCGTTATATCCTTCTTGAGGTGCGGTGACCAGAATTGTACACAGTACTCCAGATGTGGCCTCACCATAGATTTGTAGAGAGGCAATACAACATTTGCCGACCTATTTTCGATTCCCTTCCTGATCATGCCAAGCATAGAATTTGCTTTTTTCACTGCTGCAGCGCACTGGGTTGACATCTTCATTGAGCTGTCCACCAAAACCCCAAGATCCCTTTCCTGGTTTGTCTCAGAAAGCTTGGATCCCATCAGTTGATAAGTGTATTTGGGGTTCTTGGCCCGATGTGCATGACTTTACACTTGTTTAGGTTAAAATGCATTTGCCACTTTGTTGCGTGTTGATGATTAAGAAGGTCGATCCAGAGTAGGCAAGTTGGGTTGCAGAAAACACAGCAGAAAGTCTCCTTGGGTGATGTTGTTTCCAAGTTGCGGTTCTTTCTGCGTTGTTTCTCTTTGGGACATGTTCGGTGTGCCTTCTCGAAAGAGGCCGCAGCATTGTGGATAGTGCGTCTCCATGCCTCCCGATGTGAGGCCAGGGTGGACCATTGTTGGTGATCAATCTGGCCGAGTCTGAGAAGCTATTTCAGGGAGTCCTTATATCTCTTTTTGGGGGCGCCTCTCTTGCGCTGACCAGTGATGAGTTCACCATAGAGTAGTATCTTTGGGAGGTGGTGGTCCTCCATTCTAGAGACGTGTCCTGCCAACGACCAAGTAGCAACAGTAAGAACAGACCACACAACAATGGATTGGTTCACGATTGGGAAAGGCGTGCAGCAGGTTTGTATATTCTCACCCAACCTATTCAACTTGTATGCAGAACACATTATGCGACATGCGGGGCTTGATAAATCCAAGGCTAGAGTTAAAATTGCTGGAAGAAACATTAACAACCTTAGATATGCAGATGATACCACTTTGATGGCTGAAAGCGAGGAGGAGCTGAGGAGCCGTCTAACCAAAGTGAAAGAAGAAAGGGCAAAAGCTGGGTTGCAGTTAAACATTTTTAAAAGATTATGGCAACCAGACTGACTGATAATTGGCAGACATTGGGAGAAAATGACTAAATTTGTATTTCTAGGAGCAAGATTACTTTAGAAGTAGCCTGCAGCCAGGAAATCAGAAGACATTTACTTCTTGGGAGGAGAGCAATGACCAATCTCAATAAAACAGTGAAGTGTAGAGACAATGAAGGTCTGCATTGTTAAAGCAATGGTATTCCCCGTAGTAATCTATGAATGTGAGAGCTGGACCATAAGGAAGGATGAGCAAAGGAAGAGAGAAGCTTTTGAATTGTGGTGTTGGAGGAAATTTCTGAGAGTGCCTTGGACCGCAAGAAGATCCAACCAGTCCATACTCCAGGAAATAATGCCCGGCTGCTCATTGCAGGGAAGGATCTTAGAGGTAAAGAGGGAGTATTTTGGCGACATAATGAGAAGACAGGAAAGCTTGGAAAAGATAATGATGCTGGGGGAAATGGAAGGAAACAGGAAGAGGGCCCGACCAAGGGCAAGATGGATGGATGTTATCATTGAAGTGACTGGCTTGACCTTGAAGGAGCTGGGGGTGGCAACGGTGACAGGAAGCTCTGGCGTGGGCTGGTCCAGGAGGTCACGAAGAGTCGGAAACAACTGAACAAATAAACAACAAAAACCGTGGCATAGACACTGGCAACTGGGAAGCCTTGGCCCTTGAGCGCTCTAACTGGAGGTCAGCCGTGACCAGCAGTGCTGCAGAATTCAAAGAGACACGAATGGAGGGAAAGGGGAGAAATGTGCCAAGAGGAAGGCGTGTCAAGCCAACTCTGACCAGGAATGTCTTCCACCTGGAAACTGATGTCCTCACTGCAGAAGAACATGCAGACCAAGAATGTGTCTCCACAGCCACCTATGTATCCACCACCAAGACACTACACTTGGAGGGCCATCATCCTTGGGTTATGAAGGATTGCCTAAGTAAGTAAAATAAGGGGAGGCACCAGTACTGTACTCTTTGGCAGAGAAGGCTAAAGGCCTGGTAGAACTACAGTCCCATGACTCCACAGCATAGAGCCACTGAGTCCACAGAGATGTACCATATGTTGTTGCTCATGATTACATACTGTTGTGCCTTCAAGTCATTTTGGACATATGGCAACTCTTAAGGAAAACCTATCATAGAGGTTTCAGGGCAATATTTCCCTTTGTCTTCTTCTGAGGCTGAGAGAGTATGACTTGCCCAAGGTCACCCAATGGGTTTCTATGGCAAGGATTTGCTAATTCCCATAGATATAGTCCAATACACCATATTGGTTTTCATGTATAACAGGTCCAAATTACAGTACATGCGTTCTTCTATGTAGCAGATAAATACTACAACCTTATAATACCTACTCAAAAGTAAAGCCCACTGAGTTCAGTGGAATTTACTCCCCAAACCAATAAATAAACTGATAAATAGTCTTGGAATACTCTGCATCCCTTCAGAGCACATCCCTGCGTTGGCTGTGTGTTAAGACAGAAAGCTTTGATGTTTCAAAGCACTGTTTTGTCAGTTCTAATATCAATTAACTTGTACCTGACCCTTTTGCAAAATTCATCATGCTTATCATTAACAAACCTGCAGAACAAGTGGCGTGAAAGCAAGTCAGGGCTGTTTCAAAGTTTCCAAACATGCAGCGAGTTCTAGAAATAGCACATAACTATGGTGTAGATTATCACGTGCGATAAAAGCACATGGACATGCTTTACTGCACCAAAATAGTGTGCTCACCGGCATGGCCACTACAAATAAAACTGAATCAGAGCGTTGGAAGAGACCACAAAGGCCATCCAGTCCAACCCCCCGTCATGCAGGAGAACCCAGTCAGAGCACCCTATCCAGCCTCTTCTTATAAACGTCCCAGGCAGCAACATATTCCACTGTTGAACAGCTCTTACTGCCAGGAAGTTCTTTTTAATGTTTAGGTGGAATATTTTTTCCTACAATTTGAATCAATTGCTCCACATCCTAGTCTCTAGAACCGCAGAAAACAAGCTTGCCAGTTCCTCAATGTGACATCCTTTCAAACAGAATCATAGAGCTGGAAGAGACCTTGTGGGCCATCCAGTCCAACCCCCTGCTGAGAAGCAGGAAAATCACATTCAAAGCATCCCCAACAGATGGCCATCCAGTCTCTGCATAAAAGCCTCCAAAGAAGGAGCCTCCAGGGCAGAGAGTTCCACTGCTGAGCAGCTCTCACAATCAGGAAGTTCTTCCTCATGCTCAGGTGGAATCTCCTAACCTGTTGTTTGAAGCCATTGTTCCACAACCTAGTCTCCAGGACAGGAGAAAACAAGCTTGCTTCCTCCTCCTTATGACTTCCCCTCACATATTTATACATCACCCTCATCATGTCTCCTCTCAGCCTTCTCTTCTGAAGGCTAAACATGTCCAGCTCTTTAAGCCAGTACTCATAGGGCTTGTTCTCCAGACCCTTGATCATTTTAGTCGCCCTTCTCTGGACACATTCCAGCTTGTCAACATCTCCCTTCAATTGTGGTGCCCAGAATTGGATACAGTATTCCAGGTGTGGTCTGTCATACAGTATTCCAGGTGTGGTCTGCCCAAGGCAAAATAAAGGGGTAATATAACTTTCCTGGATCTCTAGACACTATACTCCTATTTATGCAGGCCAAAATATTCAAAACAATTGGCTAACATACCCACTCTCAGCATTCTTTTCTCCAAGTTAAACATGTCCTGTTCTCTAAGTTGCTTCTCATTGAGTCAGGCTTCCAGACTTTTGACCATTTTGCCACCTTTCTCTAGACACCTTCCATCTTGTCGATACGCTTCTTGAATTGAGGTGAGTCTCATTCCATGTTCCCTGGCTATGTAAACAATTGCAGCCAATTTCATCTCAGAATTTTTCCATTGTTTACATAGGCCCAAAGTTGTGGGCCAGTGATTTTGGCTAATAGGGTTCAAGGTCATGTTAAAAAACTTTGGCCCACTTTAACACAGATCAGCTCTGTGCATCATGGAGCTGCCATGGAGCTGATTTGCTGACCCTTTGCTCTAAGAGGCGAGTATAGATGTGCTCCAGAATTCAAACACCTGCTCAGCCATAGAAACCTAGCAAGTAACCTTTTTCAAGTCCCATTTTCTTGGGGAAGTTCTACACAAGCACTAAATCCAAGTTAGAAAGTTCCACTGCGGAGCGCCTACACAATCACCCAGGAACTGGTTCAAGGCAGGGACAGTGGCTATAGTATCTGCTGAATGCAGATGAAACCAAACTCAGGATTTTTTTTCCTAATCAGTTTGCTGATATTTATTTATTTTATTATTCGTATTTATATACCGCTCCATTCCCTTAGGCTCGGGGCGGTTTACATAGATAAAACAGGCAATAACAATAAAATTATTTTAACACTATACATTAAAACACTATAAACTACTAACAACTGTCCCAATTTATCACAACACAGTCAAGTAGGACCATTGATGTTAAATGCCTGTCGGAACAACGTTGTTTTACAGGCTCTTCTAAATGCAGATATTTCTGTAAGAGCCCGGGTGCTATCCAGCTGGGCGTTCCACAGTGTTGGAGCTACAATAGAGAATGATCTTTGCCTCATAGAGGACAGGTGGTAAGTTTTGACCAAAAGAACCTCTAAAAGGTTTTGATCTCCAGACCGTAGTGATCTCTGGGGAGTATATTGGGAAAGACGGTCCCTCAAATACACAGGCCCCAGGCCATGTCTGGCCTTAAAGGTTAATACCAACACTTTGAACATAATCCGATACTCTATTGGAAGCCAGTGCAGTTGCTGCAGGATAGGTGTTATATGGCATCTCACCGGAGCACCGGTGAGTAGATGAGCTGCAGCATTCTGCACAAGCTTGAGTTTCCGGATCATGGACAAAGGAAGGCCAATGTAGAGGGCGTTACGGTAGTCTAGTATCAAGATGACCGTTGTCTGGATCACCGTGGCCAGGTTGCCACTAGACAGGTAGGGTGCCAGCTGTCTAGCCTGTCGCAGATGGAAAAATGCAGATCTGCTGACCATGGTGATCTGGGGCCTCCATAGTCAGCAGCGGGTCTAACTGGACCCCCAGACTCTTTGCCAAGGGCAATGGGCAAAGTGCCACTCCATCCAGGGTAGGCAGCCAGCACCCCCTTCTACTGGGCGGCCCAACCAGAGGATCTCCGTCTTCGATGGGTTCACCTTCAACCAGCTAGCTCGCAGCCATCCAGTCACGGCCTCTAGGCACTGATGGAAATAATCAGGTACGGAGTCCGGTCTGCCCTCCATCCACAGCAGAAGCTGGGTGGCATCAGCTGATGCGCATCACCATGTTCCTTTGGGATCAGGACTGGACTAGGGCACGGGAAATGAGAACAAACAGGGAGAAAGCAGAAGTCTCCATGGGAATGATGTGCTTTTTTCTTGTGAGAGGCTTGCTTACCTTCTGCCAAGCTTTTTCGGTTGTGTTTTTTTTAAAAAAAGTTCCTCTGTATTAGGGGTGTCTTGATAGGCGCTCCTCACTATTCTGATCTGCTGCAATTGATTTTTGGTTATTTCTGGATTTTCTGATGAGTTTTTAAACATGCTTTCTGCCCTTGTACTGCAAGGTACATTGGGATTGTATGTTTTGTGGACACCCTTTAGGAGGCTTCAAACTTCATTATGGTGTCTGTGTAAAACTGCTACTAGTCTCAGAGGGAGACAAGAGCAACCCTTGCCAAGAAACCCCCTTGAGAGGGTCTCCTTAGTCTGAAAAATTACTCAGTTGTTTTAGGAATGACTGTTCTTTCCTAGCCAAATCTTTAACAGCAGCTCCTTAGCAAGCATGGATTTGTGATATTTGAAGGTTACAGAGTTACAGATCATTCAAACTTTGTTTTGTTACAAGACACCCTTCCCGGTGAAAGGAGGGGGAAAGTGTGGCCCATTTGTATGATGGAGGCCGCTCCTGAAATATTAGTGAGATATGATAATTGTGCAATTGTGGGTAACAGTATCAGAATATCAACATTTGCTCTAATTAATGTTATTGCTCTGTGCTCTCCAACTGCAATAAACTTGTCACTTGGAAAATTACAAGCGTTCCACATTCAATGATATTAACGCTAAAAAATGATGCCCAGTTTATTGGGCCAGCATGAAAGCGCGATCAATGAATTCTGCGATAACTATGGATGTGTGAACTGGTCTGTAATTAAGATTTGATTAATCTCTAAAACTCAGTTTAACTTAGATTAGACCTGCATCGATTTGTATTTCTTCACAATTACAGTCCTGGTACAGCAAACTTCCCAGGTCATTATAGAGCTGATTATCAGCCTCGAGAAGGAGGGGGAGAGGAAATAAATAGACTGAACGGAGGTGCCACTGCGCCATTCAAAGCATGCAAGAGGCACACGAAGGATGGAGCAACTAAGTGGAAAGAGAGGCAACGTAAAAACAGGTCACAATACATCACTGTGCTGTAGTTCAAACCTGACTTTACGAAAGACAAGAGAAAAACAAATATATCCAACAAGGAACTGAGATGCTGGTATAAAGAAGGAGCCTTTTTATGGTATGATGATAGCTTCATAGTAGGATGATGGACAAAATTCCCAAATCACGGGGAATTTTAAGGGTTGGCCCCTTTTCTACACTCTTTTCTACATTCTTTGGGGCAAAAGGGGAATCAAATCTCACCAACAGAGGACCAGTTTGAATAATTTATACATATTGTTCTTTTTAAAAATTTATCCTATTTATACTCCGCCTTTCTCCACCCCGTAGGGGACTCAAGGCAGCTTATATTTATAGGCAATGATTCAAAGCCATGTAAACATACATATATCATAAAATAAACAGATATATTAAAACAATCATTAAAAACCAACATATCAAACTATAAAAAACTATTAAAAACCACGTTATCTAAAATCATATTTCATTGCCAATCCAAATTGTCATTACACTATTCCATAGTTATCTAGTGGGTTACTAACTGAATGCTGAAAGGACCAAGGCAGTGACATCTCCGCTCCATCCCCTGTTCAGATATCAGCCAGCACGCCAATGACTTAAATCAAGAAATAGTTTTCTAAGATCTACAGAGACACTCACTGGAACACCTCAGCAAGCGAGAATCCAAAAGTGGAAGGCTAAAACCCAGAACCTCAATCCATGGATGATACCAAATGAGAACTCCCTCTTGGGCACACAGAAAACTGGGTGACTTGGAAGGCACTGAACAGTCTGCACTCTGGCACCATGATATGCAGAGCCAACCTTAAATAATGGGGCTACAAAGTGGAATCCACGACATGCGTGTGTGGAGAAGAGCAAACCACAGACCACCTACTGCAGGGGTGCTCAGAATGGTGGTCGGGATCACCAGGGTGATCTTTGGGCTTCATCCTGGTGATCTTCAAGCCCCTGACCAGGTTTTTTGCAGTTTGTCCTCTTCACGCGCCCCTGCACGCTGCAAAGAAGTCCTCCGTCATTGCTCCTCCCTGCTCGCGCGCCACCTCCAAAAGCTACAGAGTCCAAGAGGCAGAATGGGCCCCCTCTTTTGGATTCCTCCTCCTCCCTCCGTCCTTCTCCAGCCACTCAGAGTCGTAGGAGACCAAAGGGAGCAGGCCTGGATGACGCGATGCATGGCTGGCCCCGCGCGCATGTGCAGAAGCGCCCACTTTGCCTCTCGGACTTCTCATGAGCTCTTGGAGGCAGCACACATGCTGGCGGCGTGGAAATAGGAGCAATGACGGAGGAGAAGAAGGACGTTTTGGGGTCATTTCCTTATCGCATCTCAAAGGTCGGTCTTTTTACTTTGGGGTGGGTGCTTGATTGTTCTGTGGCATGTCTCTTTGTTTATTTTTAATGTTTAAAAATGGCCTTTTAGCTCCAAAGCCTCTTTGCTTGCTTTGTTCCTTGAGAAATATATGTTGGGGAATATGGAAATGTGGGAGAATGGGGTGGTTGGATGTATTTTTGCATGCCCCTTTGTTTACCTTGCTGAGTATAAAATGGCCTTGCAGTTCAACAGTCTCTCTTCTTACTTTCTGGCTGATAATATGTGTGGTAATATGGCAGTGTGGGAGAAATGGGGTGGTTGGATGTATTTTTATGCTCTGTTTTATATTGTTGTTATTAAATTGAAATGTTGATGTTTTATAACTTCATTTTATATCAACTGCCCCGAGCCTGCTGGAAGGAGCGGTACATAAAAATGAATAATAAATATAAATAAATAAATAAGAAAATAGTTATACGTTTTACATTTCTGAGCAGGTGATCTTTGGGACTTGGTTTTTTAATCAGTAGCTCCCATGCTGAAAAAGTGTGAGCACCCCTGACCTACTGCAATGCAACCTGAGCCCTGCCACATGCACAATGGAGGACCTTCTTATAGCAACACCAGAGGCTCTCCAGGTGGCCAGCTACTGGTCAAAGGACATTTAATAAAATGCCAAGTTTTCAAACTTTGTGTGTTTTTAAAATAAAAAAACAATACAAATGTTTGGTTCATTCCTGATACAATAAATAAACAAATAAACTGAATGCTTGATCCCACATACACATCTTTAGCCTTTTTGTGAAGGTCTGGCGGTAAGGGGCTGATCCAATTTCGTTAGGGAGGGAATTCCATAATTGATTGTTGGTAGTTCAACAATATGTTGAAAGGCCATGGAAGAAGATGTCCTGCTGAAAGGTAGTTGTAATTCTTGTTCTTGTTAGAGCAATTTCATACAGTTTTCTTAGGGTGCTTCCACACAGCCCTTTATCCCAGGAGCATCCGCGTTTTAAAAACGCAGATGTTACTGAGCCCCTATTTACACCCACCCTAGAAAGTGCACACTTTCTGGGGTGGGTGTCCAGATGTTCTTCTGTGATTGGCCCGGGAGAACATCTGGAGACCCTCTCCCCTCCCCCAAAGCCCCCAAGCCCCCTTTAAAATAAGGGAAACTTACCCAGCCTCCATTATGGTGTTGCCGGAGATCTCATGGCACAAAGAAATGAGGGGGAGTAACCTAGTAAGTTTTACTTACTTTTAAGAGGGGTTGGGGGCTTTGGGGGAGGGATGGGATTCCCACAGTTTTCTATGGGAATCCCACCCCCTTTCACAAAGCTGTCCTGACACCGGAAGTAGTGGGTTTATCCAGAATAAAACCACTATCTAATTAATTCACCACAAACCAGGACAAGGAATACTCAGTGGTAGTTTTGCCAGTTCCTTCCTCTGAAATATAGCATACATAACCTAATATTCTTTGATGTTCTCCCATGCAAGTAATAACCAGATCTGACCCTATGTGGTTTCCCAGATCAGATAAATACTCTTGCCGCCAGAGTATTTCAGGGGAAAGAACTGCTAGAACCATCTCTGAGGATCCTTTTTCAAAGATAACCATATAAAATTCAGTATGTTCAGTGTTGTAGATGATCTAGATCAGGGGTGCTCATTACGGTGATCGGGAGCACCAAGGTGATCTTCGGCCCTATTCCAGGTGATCTTTGGGCCTCACCAGCCGGATGGCGCGCTCCTGCCATGCGCGCACACATGCGCTCCCGCTGCCGCCTTTGCAGGGCTTCTTTGCCAAAATGAGGCTATAGTGAGCGGGCCCTGGCGCTCGTCTTGCCACGCCGATGTGGGTGACATGACCGCTCATTGGTTGCTGCTGGGGGAGGGCGGGAGCAAGGCGAAGGCACACGCACGGATAGGATGCGAGGCTGTGGGAGGGATGGAGGGAATGTGGGTGTGTGTGTGTGAGAGAGAGAGCCAAGGAGAGAAGAAAGAAATCCAGAGAACTTTTTCAGATCCTTTTGGCAGGCTGGCAGGCGGGCGCTGGAAGGAGAGAAGGAGAGAGAAAGAGAGAAAGAGGCGAAGGAGGCCGGGCAAAGTGGGGCAAAGCCAAGCAAGCCCCGCCGCAAACCCTGCTGCTGCCCTCGGGACTCCCATTCCAAGCCGAGACCTGGGCGAGCGAGCTGTGTGAGGCTGCTTTCTTTCCTTGGTTGGGGGCAAGGATGGAGGGCTCCGCCGTGTTCCTGGGGCTGAACCCAAGGAGGAGGGGGCTGCGGGGATGGAGACTCCATTTCCTGCTGCTGCTTGTGCCCTTGCCGCCTTTCTCCACCTCGCCCTCCCTTGCCCTCGAAGGAGAAAGGCGGCGGGGGCCCACGGGAGCAAGAGAGGGGGGTGGTGGCTCTTCAGAGCCGGCTAGGAAGAGCCATCCTCTCTCTCTCTCCCCCCCCCCCGTGGGCATGGACTGCCACCAGTGGGAGGGGTCCTCCTTCCTGCCAGCCGTTCACTTGGGCGTCCTTTCTGAGTGACACCCTCGAAAGGAAGGAAGGAAGGGCACCCCCCCCACTGCATCTGTCACTTTGGGGAAGCACCTCTTCCACTCTTCCTTCTCCTGCCCAGGTAAAGAAACCTCGAGGGAGGAGGGAGGGGGAGGCTGCCGTGGGGAGGCTCCAGCCTCACGTGGGTCCCTCTCTCGGTTGAGTTTCCCGGCCCAGGCAGCAGCCAGGCAGCCCCTCTTCCCAGCCCTGCGCCTTCCGAGCCGCCGCCGAAGTCATATCTGGCCGGAGCGCTGGTGGGTGCACCTATAAATACCCTCCTGCTGCGTGCGTGAGAGGGGCCTGCTGTGCACGCAAGAAGCAGGACGGGATGGGGACTTCCTGCTTCCTGCACGCAGCAAGAAGGAGGAAGGCAACAAAGACATTAAGAGAGAGCGCGTGCGCAGGCAAGGAGCATCCCCTTCCCAGGTGCGCGCGGCGGCGAGTTCGTGGGCAGGCAAGAAAGAAGCCCCACGTGGACGGAAGGCTGCAGTAGGAGCATGTGTGCGCACATGCGCGCGCACACTCACATGCGCAACAGGTGATCTTTCCAACTTGATTGTTCATATAGTAGCTCGCATGATGAAAAAGTGTGGGCACCCCTGATCTAGATAGAGAAAATCTCAATGAAGGAGCAAAATAGGTCTAGCGTGCCTGAGTTTTTCAGAATATTTTACAACAAAATTGTGATATCAGAAGGAAGAGCCAAATGGTCACGGGAGTTGCACTGCTCTGCTATCCAGAGAGCCACTCGAGACTTTAGAGAATAGGAGTCCCTTGCTTTTTCAGTGGTGGTCCTTGAAGGGATCATATTGCAAACAGCAGCATATTTTGCACCGTTTACAGTCCATCGCTGGAAGAAGATGAAAGGCCATCAAAAGGCCAGAAATACAGCAGTTTGACAGGAGATGTAATACTACACAAACGATTCCATGAAGGCTGCAGAGAGTTCTCACAGTCAGGGACTGTTATAAAAACGCAGCCTGAAAAGGGAGGTTAGGTTTCTTTTGTTGTTGTTCTTTGCTAATTTTCCTTTCCTCTCCTAGAGCTGTCAGCCGGTTATAAAGATTTTTCATGTGATTAATCTTCTGCCTATTAACCAATGGATTGATTCATTCGTCGGTTAAATGCACAACATCATTGTGCCCGCCACCAAAAAGCCAGTATGAAATAGGTTTTTTTAAATGATGAAGTTGCAGAAGAAAGGGGGCATTTTTAATATTTGCTCTATCCACTTTTTTTGTATTAATAAGCGACCCAATAAGCTTCAACTTAGATATTGTCTTCAAGGGCAGACTCGGGCAGATTGTGCTATGATAGTCCAAAATGAACATTGGATGCATCCTCACTGTAGGAGCAATGCAGTTTGGCAACGCTTGAACTGCCATGGCTCAATGCTATGGAGTCTTGGGAGTTGTAGTTTTGTGAGGACCAGCCCTCTTTTGCAGAGAAGGTTAGCAATTACAACTTGTAAAACAACAACTCCCATTACCCTATAGCAGTGATTTTCAACCTTTTTTGAGCCACGGCACACTTTTTACATTTACAAAATCCTGGGGCACACCACCAACCAAAATGACACAAAATGACACTCTAACATAGTAATGCATATCATTAATATGTTTTTAAATGTATTTAAACACTCACTTAGTATGAAACCTTGTCACAATCACGGACTTACCGGCCCCTTAATCACACACACAGAGACGTACTGAAGGCTAACTACTTTATTGAGTATAATAAAAGATCAAAATATAGTCCAATAAGAATATAAAAGCAATCCAAAAGGCTTGAAGTGTCAATGTCCAAGATAACGTAGCAAATAGGTCAAAGTGTGGCAAGGCTCCACTTGACTGTGGATCAGGAACAAAAGCAAGGCTCCACAATGCTGTGGATCAGGAAACAAGGCAAGGCTTGATGATCTCTAGCTATCAGCCAGTGATCCCACTCCGCTTCACGCCTATTCAAGTGCGACGTGGCCGGAGAACTGAGGATTCGTTCCCACGGATCCTATACTTAATCCTTCGCCCGAGGTCCCCGACGCTCTAGGCTTCTTCGTCTCCAATCCCTGCTGACGGACCTCGGCCGATCTAGGGCCCGGGACCAATCCCTCCTGCTAGACTCTATGTTCCGTCTTCTATCAAAGGTTCGACCTTGTCTCTCGGCAGCTGTGTTGCTATCTCCCTGAGAGCTTTCCTCCCTAGCCGTTTCCCATGCGCTTTCTTCCATATCTTCCTCAGGAGGTTCCTGGGAAGATCTCCCTCCCAAGACTGGTAGAAAGACACACACGAAGCTCTTGCTCAACAGCTGCCAGTCTCTCTCTGTTTTTAGTTTTTATCACAGTCAAACTTGAGAAACTCAGCTCATACAGATATGTTGTTGAAAACGGGAGCAATGTCAAAATAGCTTACTTGTTTACTTAGCCGCGTCTGAGCGAATCCAAGATGACGCGACCATAGCACTCTTGCGTCACTTCTTAGGTGACGCGAGAGTGCTATGGTTCCATTTCTTAAAGGGACAGATGCGCCTTATAGTTTATATACTAGCTGTACCCGGCACGCGTTGCTGTGCCCTTTTTTGGAGATGCGAGAAAGTCCAATCATCCATGGTGTGCCCTCCTCTAAACTGCAGTTGGATGGAGTGTGGGTCATGGGGGGGCATGGTGTGCCAAGCCTTACTGTCTATTCAGGCCATACACAATGTCCAATGAGTTGAAGCCTAGTCGGGAGAATCAAGTTAATGAAGCCTTACTGTCAATTCAGAGCGTAAATAGCTTCCCAGTAAGTGAGGCCTAGTTAGGGAAATCAAGTTAATGAAGTCTTACTGTCAATTTAGAGCGTAAACAGCTTCCCAGTAAGTGAGGGCTAGGCATCTATGAGGAATGCCAGCGCGTGGGGTTAGAAATGCCCCCCCTCTCCCCTGAGTTGGTTGAAGTGGACCTAATGTAAGGGTGAAATCTGTAGTTGCTGGGCAAAAGGTTAGCAGATTGAATCCACGGACTGTGGTGGGCTCCCAGCATTAGCCCTAGCTTCTGTCAACCTATCAGTTTCAAAGCATGTAAATGTGAGTAGAGCAATAGGTACAGCTGTGGTGGGAAGGTAATAGTGTTCCATGCAGTCATGCTGCCTGAAGGAACTTGAAGGCATCTATGAGGAATGCCAGCTCGTGGGGTTATTAATGCCCCCCCTCCCCTGAGTTGGTTGAAGTGGACCTAATGTAAGGGTAAAATCTGAACCTTTTGAGCAATGAGTAAAGCAATGAGTTGCTAATCTTGCTGGGCAAAAGGTTAGCAGATTGAATCCACGGACTGTGGTGAGCTCCCAGCAGTAGCCTTAGCTTCTGTCAACCTATATGTTTCAAAGCATGTAAATGTGAGTAGAGCAGTAGGTATAGCTGTGGTGGGAAGGTAAGTGTTCCATGCAGTCATGCTGCCTAAAGGAACTTGGAGGCATCTATGAGGAATGCCAGCTCGTGGGGTTAGAAAGCCCCCTCCCTGAGATGGTTGAAGTGGACTTAATGTAAGGGTGAAATCTGAACCTTTTGAGCAATGAGTAAAGCACGGAGGTGTTGAACTTGCTGGGCAAAAGGTTAGCAGATTGAATCCACGGACTCTGGTGAGCTCCCAGCATTAGGCCCAGCTTCTGTCAACTTTTTTTTTAAAAAAACATGTAAATGTGAGTTGAGCAATAGGTACTTACGAGTATTGCAAGGGAGAAGTCGATTAGGTTTCTGATGGGTAGTTGTTGAGGGTGGTGAGGTTCGGTAATGGTAGTTGTCTCTGTCACCTGTTATTCGGTAGTCTGTGTGAGACGGAGGAGCACGGAAGCAGTGCGTTGCCTAAGTGCTGTGACACAGAAATAGCAAGGGAAGGGCTGTGTGGTCTTGGCAGCCGTTAGGATAGCTGTATTTGAATGTTAGGGAGGAAGGGGGTTTTTTTTGCGGGGTTTTTTTTGAATTTCTGACTGCACACATGCACGGAGGCTGTATTCTGCCGCTAAGGGTCTTGGGTGATGTAGTTTTCATAGGTAGGAGTGACGATGGCGCCGGGTGAGCTTGTGAGGGAGGTTTCGGGGCAAAGGTAAGGAGAGTTTTTAGGTTTTTCCTGTTGTGTTGGGGTGGTGGAAAGGGGTGAGGGTGTGTGTTGTTTATTTTGTGTAGGGATGTTTGTTGTGGGGTCGTGGGGGGGTTTGGCTGAATCGCGGGTTTTTTATGTTTGTTGTAGTGCGCAGGTGCGGTGGCTGTATTCTGCCGCTAAGGGTCTTGGGTGATGTAGTTTTGATAGGTAGGAGTGACGATGGCGCTGGGTGAGCTTTTGAGGAGTTTTCTGGGCAAAGGTAAGAAAAGTTTTGGGTTTTTTTGCTGTTGTGTTGGGGTGGTGGGAAGCGGAGGGAAGTTGTGTGTTGTTTATTTTGTGTAGGAGTGTTTGTTGTGGGGTCTTGGGGAGGGGGTTTGGCTGATTCGCGGGCTTTGTAGGATGTGGTCGCTAAGTTTTGGCGGCCATGTGCGTTGGAAGGGGGTTGTTTATGTTGTTTATGTGTTGTTTTATGGTGTTTGGAAGCGGTGAGGGGGCATTGTGTGTATTTTGGTTAGGGATATTGGGAAGGGAGGGAAGTTGTTTTGTGGGCAGATTTAGATTGCGGCGTGGGCTGAAGTGGCGATGTTTGTAGGATGGGGCCGCAGTGTTTTGGCGGCCATGTGTGCGGGAAGGGGGGCAGGGTATGTTGTGTATGTGTTGTTTATGTGTTGTTTTGGGGTTTTGGGATGCGGTGAGGGTGCATCGTGTGTATTTTGTTTAGAGATAGTGGGAAGGGAGCGAAGTTCTGTTGCGGGCAGATTTAGATTGCGGCGTGGGCTTAATTGCCGAAGTTTGTAGGATGGGGTCACAGCGTTTTGGCGGCCATGTGTGCGGAACGGGGGGCAGGTTATGTAGTGTTTTTGTTGGTGTCGTGTGTATGTGTGTATTTGTTAGCGATTGTGGGTAGGGAGGTGTGCTGTTGGCAGGCTTTGAGTAGGGCGTGTATTTCTGTGGCGAAGTGTTTGGGATCGGTCCGCAGTGCTTTGTCTGCGATGTGTGAACGTTCTAAACGTTCGTGCTGACAGCGCAGAGGCCGGGGTGGGATTTCCGTTGGTTTTTTTTCCGGGGGTGGTGTTTTAGGGTGTTGCGAGGTATCTAGGTCCGGTTTTTTACTGTTGTCTGTACCTTGTGGTCAGGGCCAGTCAGTTGTTGAGTTTGGTGTTTCTGCGACTTATAGTTTCGTTGCCTATATACGACTTTGCACGACCGTGTCTCCTTTATATATATAGATGAATGAAGTTTGAAAATTATTTCCCATGGCACACTAGTGTTCTGCGGCACACTGGTTGAAAATCACTGCCCTATAGCATTGAATCATGATAGTTAAAGTAGTGTAAACTGGATGAATTTTACAGCGTTGATGCACCTTTGCTTTTATTTAGCAAACCCTCTGAGGATGACCAAATACCTTTCTATATTTAATTAGCAACAAATCTCAACAATAGAAGCCTTGCGTCTCTAAGGTGAAGTATTATTTCTCACATTGCTACTTCTATGGGCAATGCTACATTAAAGTAACATGTGGTTTAATAGAAACACATTGTATTTATACATTTTAAATACATTATACTCTCACCTAACCTATTCACATTGTATGCAGAACACATCATGCAACATGCGGGGCTTGGCGAATTAAAGGCTGGAGTTAAAATTGCTGGAAGAAACATTAACAACTTTAGATATGCAGATGATGCCACTTTGATGAGCATAAAATTTGCCAGGAACTGCTGTATTTGTATGTAAGCTTGCTTGCTGATGATTTGCTGTATACCCAAGGTACCTTGGATGAACTCAATGATCCAATTGTACTTTCTTGGGGTTTAAAAGAACTTCCTGTATCAATTGGCCTTTGCCTCAATAACATATTATTATTATTATTGATTTCCAGTATCCTTGGCCTTGACTTTTGGTTTGGCTCTCTGAAGTCTTGATCCTTGGCTCTTACTTTTCAGCATCTGTCTCATCTCAAACCTCTGTTCGTTAAGGTTGCCCAAGACAATTTGCTACCTGAGATGAAGACTATAGATCAGGGGTGCTCACACTTTTTCAGCATGCGAGCAACCAAGTCCAAAAGATCTACCTGCCCCCACCGCCACGTGCTCCTGCCATCGCGCATGCTCCTGCTGCTGTTTTCCGCCCGCTTCTGCGGGGCATTGCAGGAAGGAGAAATCACGAGGTGGGGCATCCAGAGGGAGCGCTCTGCCCTGCCTGTCTCGCCAGCAACGGAGGCTGCACAGCTGCTTCTGGATGAGAGGCAGGGCGCTCCCTCCAGAGGCCCCGCCTTGTGCTTCCTTCTTCCTGCAATGCCCCGCAGGCAAAAGAAGCACCGTGAGAGTGGAAGCCAGCAGCAGGAACGCGCGTGCACGCAAGGTGTGCGCGCGCATTGCAGGAGCGCCCCATCCGGCTGGTGAGGCCCGAAGATCACCTGGAAGAGGGCCGAAGATCTACTAGTAGCTCCCGAGCTACCTAATGAGCACCCCTGCTATAGATCATCCACCATAACAGCTTATAATGGGAGCTATAAACTCTTCAACTACAAGTGAAAGCGCTTACCATTGCACAACCTCTAATATTACTTAACTTGCATCCAAAACATTGGTGGCCAGTAGTTTCTAAAGATTGGGGGATCCCAGCAGTGGCACCCTCTACCCCTTCCATATAAACATTTATCTGGCTCTTCAATCAGTTGACAGTATTCCAACTGAGGATGGGATAATACGAAGAAATTATTTATTTATTTATTATTTCAGATATTTGTACCCTGCCCTTCTCAATCCCCCAGGGAGGAGGGGGGGACGATGACTCAGGGTGGCTTCCAGTCGGCAACGATTTGATGCCTCCATGTGCACATAATAAAATACATAATAAAATCCAATAATTACATACAGTTAAAACATTAAGTCGATTCAATTAAAATCTGTTTAAATATAACAGCCTGGTGGCCTTATCTAAGCCGAATTCTGTGGTTAGAGACTCCATCAAGTTGTCCATAGTCCATTACCATAGCAATTGTCATCATTGTCATTGCCATTGTCAGCGTGATTACCTGAAGGCCTGGTCCCACATCCACATTTTTAACTTCTTTCTGAAGGAAAGGAAGGATGTAGATAACCTAATTTCACCAGGGAGCGAATTCCACAGGTGGGGGGGCCACCACCGAGAAGTCCCTGTCCCTCGTCCCCACCAAGTGCGTTTGTGACAGAGGCAGGGCTGAGAGCAGGGCCTCTCCAGAAGATCCTAAACTCCGAGGTGGGACATAGATGGAGACAGATTCAGACAGGTATGCTGGGCCGGAACTGTATAGGTTTTTATAGGTCAAGACCAGTACTTTGAATTGCGCTCGGAACTGGACCGGCAACAAGTGGAGCTGACATAACAGGGGGTGGTGTGCTCCCTGTATGATGCTCCAGTGAGTAGTCTAGCTACCACCCGTTGGACTAGTTGGAGTTTCTGAACAGTCTTCAAAGGCAACCCCACGTAGAGCACATTGCAGTAATCTATTCGGGATGTAACAAGAGCATGGGCTACTGTGGCCAGGTCAGATTAATGAGAAAGAAAACATAAATTTGGAGAGGATGCAGCAGTTCGCAAGTTCGCAGTTTGGGAGTCATCCTAGACTCATCGCTGAGCCTGGAACCCCAGATCTCAGCGGTGGCCGGGAGAGCTTGTGCACAGTTAAAGCTTGTGCACCAGCTGTGCCCATACCTTGGGAAGTCTGATCTGGCCACGGTGGTCCACGCTCTGGTTACATCCGGAATAGATCACTGCAATGCGCTCTACAAGGGGTTGCCGTTGAAGATTGTTCGGAAACTTCAATTAGTCCAATGGGCGGCAGCCAGATTGCTCACTGGAGCAACATACAGGGAGCATACCTTCCTTCTGTTATGTCAACTCCACTGGCTGCTGTTCCATTTCCGAGTACAATTCAAAGTGCTGGTCTTGGCCTATAAAGCCCGATACGACTCTGGCCCAGCTTACTTGTCCGAACATATCTCCCTCTATGTTCCGCCTCGTAGCATAAGATCCGCCGGGAGGCCTTGCTCTCGGTCCCACCAGCTTCGCAAACACGGCTGGTGGGGACGAGGGACAGGGCCTTCTCGGTGGTGACCCCCCCGCCCCCGCCTATAGAACCCGCTCCCCAGCGAAATTAGATCGGCATCCTCCCTCCTTTCTTTCAGAAGAAAACTGAAGACGTGGTTGTGGAACCAAATGTTTGGCTAATTGGACAATCACAATGTCAGATTAAATGTTCAGCACTGAACATTTAATCTGACATTGTGATTGTGGTAATGGAAAAGGCTTTATGATTGTATAACTAATGTTGTTTTTAACCTATGATATCTGTATGTTTTTATCTTGTTATTTAATTGTAATTTTACTGTGGCATCGAATCGTTGCCATTGTTAGCCGCTCTGAGTCCCCCTACGGGGGTGAGAAGAGCGGGGTAGAAATAATAATAATAATTTTGCTTTTGCCTCAGCAAGATTTTCCCCACTGTTGGGAAGAAGGGGAAAATGGGCCATTGTAAAGATAGCCGAGAAAGTAGGATGGAAGAGGATTCAGTGGGATCATTCCTACAAATCAAAACAGTGAGAGGCCATTGGCTGGAGTTGAGTTCTGGAGTAAGTTGGACCTGGTTTTTCTTGGTCCTCAGCCATTTGGACAAGGATATCCAAAGAGGAGGATGGAGAGAGATCCATTCCTTGTGTACTGCCTGTTTCTACTGTAATTGAATACTCGCCCGATACTAATTTGCCCGCCTTTTTTTGCGGGTTCTCTGGAATGCTTCACACAGTCACACACATAGTCACATGCAAAGAGGGACTCGCAAAGGGCCAGATTTGGAGAATGCATCATATTTTAATAGAGTTTTCTACACAAGAAAGAGATCCCATTCAGGAAGTCCCTCTGGGAGCCGTTCTTTCTTTCTTTAACGCAGACAGCCTTTTTACAGAGATGCCAAAATGAACAGGCTGCGTCCTTCGGGTTCTTGTAAAACCCTTTTAGCACTTCAAAAGACATTTATGATTTCATTTCCAAAAGGGTGGCCTAATACAGCGGGCATTTTATATTCCAGTAATTTGGGTTTGCAGTACCTCTTAAAAACAGACGTTGAGTGAAACACCGAACACAAATTCCACACCATTATGAGACCCCTTGGGAGGTAACGAATACACTGAGAAGGGTTGCCAGATCTCCCGTTTTCATGGCTCTTTTCCAGGTGGGAGACAAGGGTGCAATTCTCCACTTTTGGAGGAATCCATTCTGGGCTGTGTATAAATCTCCAGTTTGCTAGTAGAGCAGCACCTTCCTACAATTTGCAAGACTTTGTTGATTTCTTCCTGCAACTTGCAAAAACTCTCAGTGGGTGTCCTGTGTCATTGCTGAATCGGCTTCTTCCTTTTCGTAGGGTATATACACTCTGGAATTAATGCTGTTTGACACCATTTTAATGACATGGCCCAATTCTAAGGAATCTGGTGAGCTGTAGTTTTACAAGGTCTTTAGTCTTCTCGGCAAAATAGTGCCAGTAACTCACCAAACTATAACAGCCAAAGTTCCATAGCATTGAGCCATGGCAGTTAAAGTGGTGTCAAACTGCACTGATTTGACAATTTAGATCAGTGTTTCTCAACCTGGGGGTCAGGACCCCTGTGTGGGGATGCAAGGGGGTTTCAGAGGGATCACCAAAGACCATCAGAAAATACAGTATTTTCTGTTGGTTATGCAGGTTCTGTGTGGGAAGTTTGGCCCAATTCTATCATTGCTGGGGTTCAGAATGCTCTTTGATTGTAGGTGAACTATACATCCCAGCAACTACAAATCCCAAATGTCAAGGTCTATTTTCCCCAAACTCCACCAGTGTTCACATTTGGGTATCTGTGCCCAGTTTGGTCCAGATCCATAATTGTTTCAGTCCAAAGTGTTCTCTAGATGTAGGTGAGCTACAACTCCAAAACTCAAGGTCATTGCCCACCAAACTATAGTAAACTGGGGGCAACACCGTATGATGCAAACAAAGCACAATGGGAGGTTATAAGCAAGACAGTAACAACCTTATTCAATATAAAAATATCTCATTTCATTTCTTTTACAAGATAAATATCAATTTCGAACATTGGGTACAACACAATTAATTGGCACTATCAATATCAAATTCATCGAGTAGAGTACAATAGTATCCCAAAAGTTCATATAATCCAGGATAAAGGCTAGATTCCAACTCAGAACACAGTACCTTAATGGAAGTCATTGTATTATATTCGTCCGAGTTGAAGTGCAAAGAGGAAAGCCAGTAGA
The DNA here is from genome assembly GCA_030556195.1 of Anolis apletophallus. NCBI lineage: Eukaryota > Metazoa > Chordata > Lepidosauria > Squamata > Anolidae > Anolis > Anolis apletophallus. The sequence goes on from JARBWK010000008.1 coordinate 13,694,627, forward strand.
TCGAAAATGCATCACTGGGTCATGGTACAAGAGTCCCAAGGGTTAAATCCACAATGTTCGTAGTATAGGTATAGTTACATCCAGGAAATTTATCAAAAGGGAAACCGCGACGATGTAAACAACGATGTTCAAAGGGGAACGCCGAACAGTGCTCCACGGGGAAGGCTGCCGAATGCCAGACAGGGATCTGCAAGGGAGGCTGCCAACGGCTGGAGCGCTCTTGGAAGTCGGCTGCGTGCTGTTTTGTCCCTTAAAAAGAGACTTCCTCAGGGCCAGGATTATAATAATAGTGTCGTCCTCAATAGTAGATAATCATGCAGTATATCAGAGTAAGACGCAGAGGACGGCCCATCCAATCCGATGGGGAATGGTCATCCACTACTGTTTGAGTCCACAGTGTTATCTGGATGTGGTAAACTACAACTCCAAAACCCAAGGTCAATGTCCACCAAACCCTTCCAGGATTTTCTGTTGGTCATGGGAGTTCTGTGTGCCAATTTTATAATAATAACAACAAACTTTATTTATACCCCGCCACCATCTCCCCGGTGGGGACTCGGGCGGCTTACATGAGGCCAAGCCCAAAAAACAAATTACAATAAAATCAAATCAAAACATCAACAATAACACAATAAAAATACATACATATAAATAAAAAAGCAATATGCAAATAAATATCTAAAATCACAAATGACAGATGGGCTGCATACCCAATAAAAAAAATTAAAACATAGGGTGAGATAACAGGAGTAGTTTATTTGCGAGAGAGAGCAATTCCATTGTTGGTGGAGTTCAGAATGCTCTTTGATTGTAGATGAACTTTAAATCCCCATAACTACAACTCCCAAATGACAACATCAATCCTTCCCAACCCCACCAGTATTCATATTTGGGTGTATCAGGTGTTTGTTCAAGATTTGGTCCAGTGAATGAAAATACATCCTGCATACAAGCTATTTACATTACAATTCATAACAGTAGCAAAATTACAGTTATGAAAATAATGTTATGGTTGGGGGTCATCACAACATGAGGAACTGTATTAAGGGGTCACGGCATTAGGATGGTTAAGAATCACTGATTTAGATGCATCCTCCATGGCTCACCTCTGTATTGTACTTCATCTACCTTATAGGTAAGAACAAATGACCAGAATATCAGTGCACCTACACTGACAAATTAATGTAGTTTAGCACCACTTTCACTGTCATGGCTCAATGTGATAGATTCATGAGAGATGTAGTTTTACATGGTTTTTAGCCTTCTTGGCCAAATAGTGCTGGTGCCTCACCAACCCACAACTCTCAGGATTCCACAGCATTGAGCCTTGGCAGTTAACGTGGTGCCAAACCGCATTAATTTTACAGTGTAGATGCACTCCATAAAATGCCTTATCTTATCCTAGCTCTCTGCGTAGATTGAGAAAGAATGAGTTTTGGGGACTACAAGATTGAATGTATTGCCATCAGCTCTTTTGGGTGGGAGATATAAAAACAGGGACTGTTCCAAAAGGGTTTGTTCTTGTGACTTGGTCTCTGTTTCTTTGTTTGTTTGCCCCCAAAATGATAATATATGGATAAAATACAGGAATTACATTTTTTCCCCACAGTGTTCCCAATGGCAAGAATGCTATAACATTCTATATTTTCTGAACAATTCTGATGCATTCTTTGGGGGAGACTGTTGCAAATCTTATTCTTGAGATTAGTAACTTTTAAGTATGTTTTCCTTTTTATCTGTAACTTTCTCTTGTTGTATATGCCTGTGTTGTGATTTGGTTGTTGGATGCCAATGAAGGCTGTGTGTGAATAAGCCAATCATCTCACATTGATCTGGAAACAGTCCCCCCTTTTTTTGCAAAGCTTTTTTATTTTAACTTCCAAACAGGAAAATATGTGAACTGCATATTTATTTGAAGGACAAGCTGTGAGCAACAAGCTGTAGTTGATATTTAATGCATAACACATATTGACACCAGAAGGAGTGCATCTACACCAGGCATGGGTAAACTTAATCTCTCCAGGTTTTTTGGACTTCAACTCCCACAATTCCTAACAGCTGGTAGGCTGTTAGGAATTGTGAGAATTGAAATCCAAAATACCTGGAGGGCCAAAGTTTGCCCATGACTGATCTACACTGTAGAATGGTTGCAGTTTGAGACCACTTTTAACTGCCCTGGCTCAATCATAGAGGTTGCGTTTTTTCAAGGTATTCAGCCTTCTGTGCCAAAGAGGGTTGGTGCCTCACCAGACTAGAAATCCCACGTTCCCACAGCAGTTTAAGTGGTGACAGACTGCATTCATTCTACAGTGCAGATGCACACATAGCCAGGCAGCAGGGGTTACCATTCGAAAAGCCAACTTTTTCCGGATTCTGGTGACAAACGCAAGCCCTGGTTTGGCCCCATCCCTCATCTACATGAATAGTCCAGGCCATAGACTATTTTATGGATTTATACGGATTGGACTATAGGGGGAAAGCAGTGACCCTTCCATCCTCCAAGAAGGCGGAACGACTCCCTAGCGCTGTGCCCCTTCTTTGTGTTTCCCTATTGTCTCTCCTAAGCAGTCCGATAAGCCTTGCTTCTAGAGCTTTGCCGTGCCCTATTCATAAGAAAATCTTCTTTCAACAATGGGACCACGATGGCTTAGGGAACATGTCAGGGGTGTTGATCCGTGAAGAAAACCAGCCAATTTTGTCCCAGAAAAGTGCATGGGGAGAAAGAAAGAAAAAAACATGAAGAGAAAAGGACTCTACGTATTCTGTAGTGGAATTATTATTATTATTATTATTATAACAGACAGGCCGCAAGCAGAGGCATAATACCATTGTTCAGATGATCAATTGGAACTTGTGGCACAAAGACCATCCGCCTGTGACAAAGAACTGGTGGGATCACCAACCTGAAAAAGTTACACAAAATGAACACCTCAAACTCTTCTGGGACTTCTGAATTCAGACTGACAAGAGTTATGGAGCACAATGCTCCTGACCTCACGATCATGCTAAAAAACAAAGTATGGCTCGTAAATGTTGCAATCCCAGGCGACAGCCGGATTGAAGAGAAACAACTGAAACGATACAAGGATTTAAAGATCGAACTGCAAAGACTCTGGCACAAGCCAGTCAAGGTGGTCCCAGTGATGATCGGCACACTCGGTGCAGTGTCTAAAGACCTTGACCTTCACTTAAACACAATCGGCGCTGACAAAATTACCATCTGTCAGCTACAAAAGGCCACCCTTCTGGGATCTGCACACATTATTTGCTGATACATCACACAGTCCTAGACACTTGGGAAGTGTCCGATGTGTGATCCAATGCAACGGCCAGCGTAGTGATCTTTTTTGCTGTGTATTAATCTTGTTGTGTTTCAAATACTACTACTACTACTACTACTACTACTATTAATAATAATAATAATAATATACCCCACCTCCTTCTCCCGGAAGGGACTCAAAGCAGCTTACATGGGACCATGTATCTCGCATAAAGACTTCTGAAACAGGATTTTTTATGGAGAGAGATGGCCCTTCAATCAAGTACAAGTTGACCAACACCCCTTCCCAGAATTAGAAAATGCTTCAAAATCTGACAATGCTTACCTAGATTGCTGAGATAGCAACACCTTTGCTTTCTGGTATTTTAATGCATACAGACTTTGTTTCATGCACAAAACGAGTACAAGCGTTGCATATAAAATTATCTTCAGGCTATGTGTGTAAGGCATAGATGAAACCTAAATGGATATTGTGTTTAGAATTGAGTCCCTTCTGCAAGGTATCTCATTATGTAGCCTACATCTATCCAAATACAGTTATTCCAAAATGGCTTTCCAAAAGTCAAAAATCCAAAACACTTCTGGTCCCAAGGCTTCCACTTCATCACATTTAGTAAATTCTATTCAGTGCTACACTTAAAATCCGGGAAGCCATTCTTGGCATCACATTCGTTTGGCTTCAAGTGTAGGATAGAGCATTACTTGCATATTTTAAGCATGAGGACCAGCATTCTTTTAAAAAGTTTTGTGAGATCGTGGTTAAGTGGATTTTTTGAAATCATTTGAATGTTCGGCCATTTCTGTAATGTGATGGCATTAGTTGCTCCCAGGTATACAATGAAATGTTTTCCCAATTTGTGGGAGGGGAAATTGTGGGAGAAGCCCAAAGTACCCTTGTTAGGGAAAGCATTGCCTTTTGCTCACCAAGTTTTTGCTTTGCCAGAACAATTTCTTTTCTTTTTCTAAATAGTCTTTCTGGTCCTTCCCTTCCCTTCCTTCTGTGATCTGTCTGTGCCTTGTGTTGTATGGAAAGCCAGGAGAGAAGGATTATTATTATTATTATTATTATGCCATGTCTCCATGCTGTGCAGTCCTGGGAGTTATAGTTTCACAAAGTCCATAACCTTCTCTTGGTGCATTTACAGTATGGAATGAATGCCCTTGCACCCCACTTTAAATGCCATGGCTTCATGCAATGGAGTCCTCCTGGGAGTTATAGTTTTCCAAGGTCCATTCCCTTCTCTTGATGCATTTAAACTATGGAATGAGTGCTCTTGGACCCCACTTTAAATACAATGGCTCAACACTATTGAGTCCTGGGAGTTATAGTTTTCCAAGGTCCACACCCTCTGCCCTGTGAAGGCAACTGCAATGAAAGAACACTGAAAGGAATCTGAGAGACATTTAACAGTGTGATAGAAGGTAGGAGAACATTAAAAAAACTGAGTAAGACTGAGCTCTTCTCTGCTCTCCTCTGCGAGACACTTCTCTGCCTAATGTGTTGAAATGGAAGGGACACTCAACCTGCAGTATAATTGGGGCCAAGTGAGACTTTAGGGTTGGCAAAGCAACAGGTTCCCTTCTTTTGACCTATTCTTTTCCTCCACCTTCCTTCCTTCCTTCCTTCCTTCCTTCCTTCCTTCCTTCCTTCCTTCCTTCCTTCCTTCCTTCCTTCCTTCCTCTCTTTCTTGTGAAATTAAGGATGCAGCTACACTGTAGAATGAATACACTTGAGCCATGGCAGTTAACACGGTCTCAAACTGCATTTATTCAACAGTGTAGATCAGGCATGGGAGAACTTTGGTCGCCCAGGTGTTCTGGACTTCAACTCCCACAATTCCTATCAGCCTTCCAGCCTACTTTAACTGTATGGCCCTATTAGATGGAATTATGGAATTCGTAGTATATATAATGCTACCAACATTATTTGTCAGAGAAAGCTAAAGACCTTATCAAGCTACAACTCCTATATTTCGATAGCATTGAGACATGGTAGTTAAAGTGGTGTCAAACTGCATTAATTCTGCAGTGTGCATGTACCCAGAGTCCTTGGCTATAGCAAGGAGGGAGTTTTAGATATGTGTTTGGGGGAAGGGGGGGGAAAGCAACTCTTTTTCTTGCCAAGAGCTTTTTCTGAAATGTATACTCTCCTTTTAACCGAATCCCTTAATATTTAATATCGTGCTAGGATGAAGTTTGATTTTTATAGTGGGGGGGGGAGTCAATTTCCACAGTTGATCGAGCTTGTTTAAATGGCAAGCCATTTCCCTGTATTGAAAGCCGTATAAACAGATCAACCTATTTACTAACATTTTTAAACAGAGAGAGAATTTTTATACTGAAGCATTCCTCTTTTTCACCCATAAAGAAATGCCCCCCCTCCCCTCGGAAAACCAACTCAGATGGCTAGGTTCCTTTTATGTTCCTCCCCAAACCGACAGATTTATCGTAGTCCATAAAACACAATCTCTGGATTTAGCAGTGATGAGAATTTAGAAGTCAGCTGAGCCGAGCCCCAAGAAGTTTCCCATAATTAACAATCAGCTACGGAGTTTCTATGCTATATGGGGTCCCCCCACCCATGCATACTATATTTAATATGTGCAGTAATGGTTAAACTTACTTACTTAGGCAATCCCTCGTAGCTTGAGGATTATTGTCTTCCAGATGTGGTGTCTTGGTGGTGGGTCTATAGTGGCTGTGGAGCCCTATTCTTGATCTGCATGTTCTTCCACAGTGAGGACATTCGTTTCCAGATGGAAGACGGTCTTAGTCAGGGTTGGCTTAACCTGCCTTCCTCTTGGCATGTTTCTCCCTTTCGCCCTCCATTCGTGCCTCTTCAAATTCTACAGCACTGCTGATCACAGCTGACCTCCAGCTAGAGCGCTCAAGGGCCAGGACTTCCCAGTTCACAGTTTTTAAGGTTGGCTTTAAGCCCATCTTTCAATCTCTTTCCCTGTCCTCCAACATTCTGTTTTCCATTCTTGAGTTTGGAGTAGAACAATTGCTTTGGGAGACGGTGATTGGGCATTCGGATAATGTGGCTGGTCCAGAGGAGTTGATGGCAGAGGACCATTGCTTCAATGCTGGTGGCCTTTGCTTCTTCCAGCATGCTGACATTTGTCCGCCTGTCTTCCCAAGAGATTTGCAGGATTTTTGGAGGCAACGTTGATGGAATCGTTCTAGGAGTTGCATGTGACGTCTGTAGATAGTCCAAGTTTCGCAGACATATAGTAGGGTTGGGAGGAAAATAGCTTTGTAAACAAATACCTTGGTAACTCTAAGGATGTTCTCAAACACACTCTGCTTCATTTGGAAAATTGCTGCACTTGCAGAGCTCAGGCGATGTTGTATTTCAGTGTCAATGTTGACTTTTGTATATCACACGTCAAATCAAATGCCATCAATTCACAAATGAATATTGAGTCTCTTGGTTCCACGACATAGAAAAGATACATCTCTTTTACACTATACAGCAGGCATGGGCAAACTTTGGCCCTCCAAGGGTTTTGGACTTCAACTCCCAGAATTTCTAACAGCCTCAGGCCCCTTCTTTAAGCGGCCAAGAGGGAAAAGGAATGGGCTTGAGGCTGTTAGGAATTGTGGGAGCTGCACCCGGAGTCCAAAGCACCCGGAGGGCCAACGTTTGCCCATGCCTGCTATACAGCTATGTTGTATGTTAAGACCACTTTATCTGTCATGGCTCCATCCATCACCTTTGGGTCACCAGGATATACTATGTGCATTTCCATTTCCATGATGATATAAGTATATCCAGGACGCTTAGCATTTTGCTGTAATTTTCCGCTTGATAAAGCCCACCCCAGGGTGAAACGGGTCAGGCCTTGCAGCTCCACCATCACGGCTGGGTCTGGCGTCCTCTGACAATTCTACAGGACACGGATCTTTTCCATCGCTACCGCTGACAATCCAAGGTCCCATCCTCAGAGTAAGCCTCGCTCTGTTTTGGTTCTTTGGTATCACACCGAGTTAGCTGAACTTGGAATCGGATTATCTTTAATCCACATTGAACTGTTACAGAACTACTTTCCTTTACGGACCCTTGCGCTACTCTTGAGGTACCCTCCTTCAGCGGACTTTGCACTATTTTTCCACTACATATTGCAGTGCTTTTTGATATGTATTTTGCTGATATTTGATACTAGATTGTGTATTATTGCGTATCACCTTTGCGATTGTGTACTTTTATTACCTATGTATGGTTTATATATGCTATTGGCCACGGTAGTCCATGCTCTGGTTACATCCCATATAGATTACTGCAACGCTCTCTATGTGGGGCTGCCTTTGAAGACTGCTCGGGAGCTTCGATTGGTCCAACGGACAGCAGCCAGGTTGATAACAGGAGCGGCACTCAGGGAGTGTGCAACTCCCCTGTTGTGCCAGCTCCACTGGCTACCAGTTTGCTACCGGGCACAATTCAAAGTGCTGGTTTTGGCCTTTAAAGCCCTAAACGGTTCTGGTCCAACTTACCTGTCCGAACGCATCTCTCCCTATGAACCATCAAGATGCTTAAGATCATCTGGAGAGGCCCTGCGCTCGGTCCCGCCTGCTTTGCAGGCGTGCCTGGTGGGGACGAGAGACAGGGCCTTCTCAGTGGTGGCTCCTCGGCTTTGGAACTCCCTTCCCAGTGACATCAGATCGGCCCCCTCCCTCCTGACATTTCATAAGAAAGTCAAGACTTGGCTTTTCGAGCAAGCATTCGCAGATGAACTTTAATTGAGATCAAGGATTACTATGACGATGAAACGGAAACCGATTTTAAGATTGTGGAGCTGAGATTTGTATTTTGTAGTTTTTAACTGTTAATTTTATATGTTTTTATATGACTGTTTTTAACTTGTGATGTATTGTATGTGGGGACTTGTTGCCGCTTGTTCACCGCCTTGAGTCGCCTTCGGGCTGAGAGAGGCGGTATAGAAGCATGGCAAATAAAGCATGGCAAATAAATAAATTGACTACCGTGTCTCAATGAAGGCTTATGCATAGCCTCTATAACATACTGTCTTTTTGTCCCACTCGTCTGGCTAACGGCTCCATCCATCCTATGGAATTCTAGGCTCAGTGGTTACATAAAACATTTAACATTTTGTTCCAATTTGGTGATTTGTAGTATCACCAAACTAAACATCCCGATTCCATAGAATGAAGCCATAGAAGCTCTATAATCACATCAAAGTGCTATCACTGTATAGATTGCAAAACAGACCAGGTGTGAATCTGCACAGTACAATTAATGCAGTTTGGCATCACTTGAACTGCCATGGAACCATGGGAGTTGTATGTACTTTTACAAAGCCTTTAGCCTTCTTTGCCCAAGTGTGCTGGTGCCTCATCCAGCTACGGCTTCCATGATTCCACAGCATTGAGCCATGGCAGTTAACACAGTCTCAAACTGCATTTATTCAACAGTGTAGATCAGGCGTAGGAGATCTTTGGCCCTCCAGGTGTTCTGGACTTCAACTCCCACAATTCCTAACAGCCTTCCAGCTGTTAGGAATTGTGGGAGTTGGAGTCCAAAACACCTGGAGGGCCAAAGTTTTCCCATGACTGGTGTAGATGTGCCCACAGTTTCTTGGTTCTTTCCTTCTTTCCCTTAAACACAGACTGAAATTTATCTTGTGCTTTATTTGTTATCACAGAGCCCTGCGAAGTGCGTAGTAATGATACCAACCAATCGGTTTCCATATTATTTCACTATGTGCTATGCAAAAAGAAGATTGATGGTTTGCTCTGGAAGGTTGCAGGTATATCTGGAATTTCACAGCAGAAAGGAACTGGCGGGATGTTAAATATGTGCTCATAAACAGCCATTTTTCTGCTGGTGTGTCCATCATAAAGTATAGTGGAGTTATAGGACAGGCACTCATCTGTTTTCCTAAAAAATCAATGTGTATTATACATTGTAAAACTAACCTATAAGTGCACCCCACTATGGCCCCAAACCCTTTTTTACAACCCTGAAACCAACAGATTTAGGATGACATTTTTGATCTCTCCAAAAAATGACCCTCCAAATCAGTGTTTCTCAACCTGGGAGTTGTGACCCCTGGGAGGGTCACGAGGGGGTGTCAGAGGGGTCGCCAAAGACCATAAAAAACACAGTATTTTCTGTTGGTCATGGGGGTTCTGTGTGGGAAGTTTGGCCCAATTCTATCGTTGGTGGGGTTCAGAATGCTCTTTGTAGGTGAACTATAAATCCCAGCAACTACAACTCCCAAATATCAAGGTCTATTTCCCCCAAACTCCACCAGTGTTCACATTTGGGCATATTGTGTATCCGTGCCAGGTTTGGTCCAGATCCATTACTATTTGAGTCCACAGTGCTATCTGGATGTGGTGAACTACAACTCCAAAATCCAAGGTCAATGCCCACCAAACCCTTCCAGTATTTTCTGTTGGTCATGGGACTTCTGTGTGCCAAGATCAGTTCGGTTCCATCATTGGTGGAGTTCAGAATGCTCTTTGATTGTAGGTGAACTATAAATCCCAGCAACTACAACTCCCAAATGACAAAATCAACCCCCACCCCATCAGTATTCAAATTTGGGCATATCAGGTATTTGTGCCAAATTTGGTTTAGTGAATGAAAATACATCCTGCATATCAGATATTTACATTACAATTCATAACAGGAGCAAAAACACAGTTATGAAGTAGCAATGAAAGTAATGTTATGGTGGGGGGGGGGGGGTCACCACAACATCAGCAACTGTATCAAGGGGTCATGGCATTAGGAAGGTTGAGAACCACTGATTTATCTGTATCTGCCTCCCTGACACAAATATTGGCTGGAAATTGATTGGAAACCTCAGAGGTGAAAAGCAGAAGTAGAGTTTCAGTCATGTCCAAATTGTATATTGGGCTGATTTTCAGGTTAGATTGTGAGTGCTGCCCTTCACTGCCATTGCTGTCCTTGTTTTAAATGAACATTGGAAACAAAGAGAGAGTATTTGGCAGGCATGTAGCCCAAGGGGGCTTTTCAGCCCCCTGAAACAGGGTGGTCCGTGAAAAGACCTTACTGGTACATTATTTAAACTGTTATGTTTATTCATATCATGATCTGATCACCATGCTCATTATATCCCACATTAATGGGGTTATTGGGATAACAATACAAAAGGTTTGCTAGGGTAGCCCCACTTCCACCCAGTCTCAGCCCCTCCCCCTGAACCAAACACAGCCCCCCCCAAATCAAAATCCATTTGGTAAGGTTTAATTTTCTAAACAGGTAACTAGACCTCCTCCCAATTATTTGTTTGTGTGCCTTCAAGTTGTTTCCAACCTAAGGTGAACCTAATCCAAACCGATTTCAAGGTTTATTCAGAAGGCGTTTGCTATTGCCTTCTTCTGAGGCTGAAGGAGTATGACTTGCCCAAAGCCTTCCAGCGGGTTTCATGGCTGAGCAAGAAATTCAAATCCTGGCCTCCAGAATCCAATGCTCAAATCAATATTGGTTTCCAGATTTCAGTGCTCAAATCAATACAATATGTGGACTACTTCCTTCCCTATTATACAAAGGTATAATTTGGATATTGGGCATGTAAGCAATATATATGTTATGTTTATCCCAAGCTCCATGCATCTGCAAGGCACCTTTGCCGGAATTAACTGAGGCCCCTTCTACTCTCTCTCTCTCTCTCTCTCTCTCTCTCTCTCTCTCTCTCTCATTGAATTTTTTTAATTCATTCAAACAACAAAGAACACAACATCAAAAACATACAGACATGAACATAGGCATACACATGGACATGAACATAAAATCACATCCCCCCTCCCTTTCCCTCCCCCACCCCTTCACCTCACACCTACACATATACATTCCCCTATTGCCCTCCTTGCCCGTTTTGCAGAGGCTCCTTACTTCATTACACCATTACACAGAAGGGTATACCTTGCTTCCCCTTTCTGTGGTCAAAACTTAGTTGTCCTGTGCTGTCGTACCTTCAATTCTAAATTACTATACATCATATTAACTTATATTTCTTCAGTTTGAGGTAATTGATATATTTACTCCAATCTGTTCTGTTTTCAAATGCCCTGTTTTGCGCTACTTTCTGTGTAAGCAGATCCATATTCATTATGTCGTATACTTTTTTTAACCAATCCTGGTATGTTGGTACTTCTTTAAGTTTCCACAGTCTGGCCAGACTTATTCTTGCTGCAGCGGCCAGATAAAAAAAAATTGTCATCATTTTTATCTAATTCAAAATCAAATATCCCCAGCAAAAAGTACTCTGGTTTAAAGTCAAATTTCTTTCCCAAAATATCTTTTGACCTCTTGTATATCTCCCACCAATATTTCTTTACCTTTTTACACTCCCACCAGACATGGGAGTAGGTACCAACATTTGCTCCATATTTCCAACATTTCGCATTCAGTTTTCCTTTACTAAACTTCGAGAGCTTTTCCGGTGTTAAGTACCACATGTAAAATACTTTATACCAGTTTTCCTTTATCTCGACAGCATAGGTATATTTTAATTTTTTGCACCACACTTCTTCCCATTTACACAAATCTATGGTGTGTCCCACCAGTCTGGCCCACTTTATCATTACCTCCTTGATCAGATTTTCCTCCGTGGCCCAACCTAGTAATAGTTGATAGGATTTCCGTATAATTTTAGTATCACTTTTTACAATTTTAGACCAACTGGAATCTGTTATTTCAAACCCCTTTTTCCGATCTTGTTTATAATTCTCTTTAATTTGCCAATAGTGGAACCACGTTAAACTAGGTTCCACTTTCTGCATCTCTTCCAGCGTCATCAGGTCCACTTCCCGCCCTTTAATCTTTAATATATTTTTGTACGTCAACCATCTTTCCCTCGGGATTTCCCTCTTCTGGTCTGCCTCGTTTGGAGAAAACCACAGGGGAGTTTTATTACATAACCTTTCTTTGTATTTATCCCACACATTGATAAGGGCCGCCCTTATAAAATGGTTTCTGAAGCCTTTTTCTATTTTAACCTTATCCCTCCAGAGATAGCTATGCCATCCCCGGAAGAGGTCTTCTCCTTCCAAAGCCAAGAGTTTCTTTTTTGTCAATGTTACCCATTCTCTCACCCATACCAATGCCGCTGATTCGTAATAAATTTGGAGATCCGGCAAAGCCATTCCTCCTCTTGTAATGTTATCCTTCAATTGTTGATATCCTATCCTAGCCCTCTTGTTCATCCACACAAATTTTAATATATCCTTTCTCCACTCATCCAGCATTGTTTTTGTCCGAAGAATTGGAATTGTTTGAAACAAAAATAATATTTCAGGTAACACAGACATTTTTACCAAGGCTATCCTGCCCATCATTGATAGTTGCAGCTTACTCCACTTTTCCAACTTTAATCTTATTTCCCTCCATTTCCTTTCATAATTATTTTGGAGTAGGTGGGAATTACTTCCTGTCAAGAAAACTCCCAAGTACCGAACCATTTTTTCTATCTTAATTCCTGTTGCTCTTTGCAGAGTCTCTTTTTTCTTTTCCGTCATATTCTTTACGATAAATTTGGTTTTGTCTTTATTTATTTTTAACCCGGCGACTTCCCCATAAGTCGTTAGTTTGTTCCACCACTCGTCCCATTGTTGTAGGGGGTCTTCTATTACGCAGACCATGTCGTCTGCGTATGCCGACACCTTGTATGTGTTATTGGGGATTCTCAGCCCTTTAATTTCTTTGTTTTGTCTTATGCTTTCTAGCAGCACTTCTAACGTCATTACGAAGATCAGGGGTGACAACGGGCAGCCCTGTCTTGTGCCTTTCATTAGTTTAATTTCTTTTGTCAACTGGCCGTTTATGATAATTTTCGCCGTTTGCTTATCGTAAATTGATCTAATAGCATTCTCAAAATAAAACCCCAAATCCATCTCTCGTATCAACTCAAATATAAAGTTCCAATTAACCTTATCAAAGGCTTTTTCGGCATCCAAAAATAGGATGCCGACTTCTTTTTGAGTGTGCTTATTATAATATTCAATTATGTTCAGAATCAACCTGGTGTTATCTTTAATTTGTCGGCCTGGAAGAAAACCGGTTTGGTCCTTATGCACTCTTTCATTCAAGACCACTTTTAGTCTTGCTGCTAGTATTCCAGCAAATATCTTATAGTCAGTGTTTAATAGTGCAATTGGACGAAAACTTTTAGGTGTCATCATGTCTGACTCGTCTTTTGGTATCAGGGTGATGTTTGAGTGAGTCCAGGAGGGTGGAAGTTTTTGTTCTTTCAGGACTTTATTCATCACATTCAGCATTGATGGTAACAGCACCTCCATATGCACCTTATAGAAGTGTGATGAGAAGCCGTCCGGGCCTGGGCTCTTATTTGGCGCCAAAGTTTTGATTATTGACCTGATCTCCCCTTCACTTATTTGTTTATTCAAACTCTCTCGTTGATGTTCTGATATCTTCCTTATTTTTTTTACCCCCCTAGGTACTCTGTGATCCTTTCTCTGGGAATATTGTCTTCTGAGTAGAGTGTTTTATAAAATTTCACAAATTGCTCTTCTATTTCTTTTTGCTGTATATACTCTTTCCCATTTTCGCTGATTTTGTTTATATATTGCTTTTGTCTCCTACTTTTAATCTTCCAGGCTAACCATCGCCCCACTTTATTTGCATTTTCAAAATGCCTCTGTTTCATTAAGTTAAGTTTTTTTGTTATGCCTCTCTCTCTCTCTCTCTCTCTCTCTCGGCATTACTTCGTGAACGAAGATTCTTAGGAAGGACTCATCCCATGCTTTTTACAAGTGTGTTGATGACTAAAAAGGCCAATCTGAGATAGGCAAGTTCGGTTGCAGAAAGCACAGCAGAAAGTCTGCTTGGGTGATGTTGTTTCCAAGTTGCAGTTCTTTCTGCATTGTCGTTTCTCTTCGAGACCCGTTTGGCATGTCTTCTCAAAAGAAGCTGCAGCATTGTGGATAGTGCGACTCCATGCCTCCCGGTGGGAGGCCAGGGTGGACCATTGTTGGTGATCAATCTGGCCGAGCCTGAGATGTTGTTTCAGGGAGTCCTTATATCTCTTTTTTTGGGGCGCCTCTCTTGCGCTGACCCGTGGTGAGTTCACCATAGAGTAGTATCTTTGGGAGGCGGTGGTCCTCCATCCTAGCACTGCCATATAAAATCCAGATTATCTGCTTTGAACTGGATTATATGGCAGTGTGGACTCATATAATCCAGTTCGTATCAGATAATTTGGAATATGTGCTTTGATAATCTGGATTATATGGCAGTGTAGAAGGGGCCTGAGTGTTCCACAGACTCTCTTTATTTCCAGACTCTGAATAGTAACATAACACAATATGTTCCAGAGAACTCTAAAGTATCACTAAACTACTAATCCCTCGATTCCATAGGTTTAACCCAAAAATTACTCTGAAACATCAGTAAATCTATTTATCTATCCCATTGGTCTTCTGCAGTTTATGTCATGTAGTCTGATGAATGCGCAACTCAAACTTCCCTGATTAGAAGTTTGAGAGCAAAAGCTAAATATTAGTAGGGACACTTGAGAGCCAAACTTAAATATTCTTTGACACATCTTCTCTTTGAGTTTCATCACACAAGCAGGAGAGAAAATTGACCTAAGAGGAGAAAAGCAATTTTATGCTTAGAACACTCTTCTGACCAAATATGGCATTTTTAATTAAATCCCCCATGCAAAATGACTGCCTTTTCCTTGTTTGGACACTAATTGATATCAAAGCTATCCTTACAAATCAATATTTTTGTCTGTTAACGGAGAGGGAGGAGGAAATGAGAATGAAAATGTCTTTTTCTACCAGCCAGATTCTATGAACAATCAGACCAATGCTGTTTTAATTTTGGAAGCAAAGTTCTGCTTTACTTAAAAGAGAATATACCACCATATATCAGGCATGGGCAAACTTGGGCCCTCCAGGTGCTTTGGACTTCAATTCCCACAAATCTTAAGAGCCTAGTGGCTGTTAGGAATTGAGGGAGTTGGAGTCCAAAACATCTGGAGAGCCCAAGTTTGCCCATGCTTGCTATATAGGAACCGTTACAGAACTGAGTTATCTCAGTTAGAGATTCACAAACTTTGGTCCTCCAGATTTTTTGGACTTCAGTTGAAACAATACCCTGAGGCACCCCACTAGTAATTTCTCTCCACTATAAAGAGCAACCATCTGTGAGAGTCCTTTCTGGTTCAGAAATCCACTTCCGGCTTCTCAATCCACTTGATATGAGGTCCTGGGGTTATGAAAACCCCAGGACCCCAAGAGAAACCCAACACCAGTGGCTCCAGGGAAGCCAAGAAGGGTCCCAGTGTTAGAATCTGTAAATGACCTTTCCCCCAGGAACCTAGTCTAGCTAACCTCCACGGATGACCTCTGCCCTGGATCTACAATTGCAGAAGCACATACACACACACCAGGTGAGAACACGTGGCAAATCCCATCATCCATTCAGGCAGCGGGCATAATCACCTCACAATACATCAGTGCACCAAATAATTAATGAATGCCTAGGCAGCCCAAAAGGCCACGGAGTTGCCCTACGCCAACTCTTGTCTCTTCCTAAGAACCCATTTAGGTATACCAACACCCTTTGTCACCCGCTGTTTCACCAGCCTGGACCCATTGTCCCATCCACGCTGATAGGAACACAGTCATTAGCACGCATCAACCTGGACTCTACCCACATTCCTTTTCCCCGCAAACCCACCAGAGGTGGACCCAAGAAACAGCCACATGCTTCAAACTGAGCAGTGACAGTTTATTAATGTTCCTGCCAGACTCAGGGTCCAATCAGCTGCACCAGCAGATGGCACATCTCAACCAATCAACACATGGATCCTAGCCTGGACCAGTCTGCACCAATCAGTGCAATTGGTGCAGCAAAAGTTCTTTGTTTTGAAAAGCTGTCAAACCTCTATCAATGTATTTGTATGTACAAAGGTTATCCGGAAAGTAAAGTTGCAAGGCACAAAGCTCTCATGAGGAATTTTTGCGAGGGAAGTTGGTATCACCATTGTGAAGCAGGCAGCCAGTGGACGTGAACAAGCAGTGCTCATTGTCAGTAGCTCATCGATTGGCATTGTGGTGAAGGTTAGAGGTGAGCATCCACATTCCGTTTCCCTCCAAGTGCAAAGTTCACATTGTAACACACTGCCTAAATGCTAAGGGCATGAATGCCATTGCAATCCATCATGAAATCATTTCAGTTTATGGAGAGAACATAATGTCAAGACAGCATGTGGCAAAATGGGTACGGAATATATTGTGAGACCATGAAGAAACTGCACAGAGCCATCTAAAAAAACTTCATAGGCTGTTGACAGCAGGAATCTGTCTCCTTCATGACAATGCGTGTCCATACACATCGCTCGTGCAACAATAGAGTTGTTGACTTCATTTGGTTGGGATGTTTTAAACCACCGCTCTCACAGTTCTGATCTCGCACCCAGTGACTATCATCTGTTCACATAATTGAAGGAACACCTTCATGGAAAACACTTTTCCCATGATGACTACTGTAGGTAAAAATCGATGTGATGAACTGGCTGAAAAAAGGCGGAGGGAAACATCTATGACACAAGCATCAAAAACTCGTCCCACAGATGACAAAATGTATTGAACTGAGTTGTGATTATGTGGAAAAATAATGCAATACCTATGCTACAATCCATGTAAGTTTTATTAAAATATATTAATTTGTATTTTTTTAAAAATCTTGTAACCTTACTTTCCGAATAACCCTTATAGCCACTGCCTTTATGTTGAAGTTGAAAGTGCAAACTCTCCTGACACCCACTTTGGCAGGGTGAATAAAGCCTCTGTTCCATGCCTTCAACCCCTTTGTGTCTTATTCGGTCCTTCAGAGCCTAGGTATGCCAAGACCCTGAACCCACGACATTGCAGAGTCTGACTCATCTTGTTGCATGCTTTACACTATACAGTATAACATTTCACCAGACACACAAGTTCCAGCTCTTTCAGATAGTTATTCAACTTCTAACCAGGTCTAACCTTGACTTACAGAAAGAAACATAAGAAAGAAAAGCATTCACAGCATTTCAAACGTAACTACCGTATACGCCCAGGGCAACGCGAGATTCTAGCTTTTGTAGCAAAACCCTTAAAAGTGGAGAGAAGCAGAACTACTTCAAAGTTTAAATAAATAATTTACTCAGGCACAGACTTCTCCAAAAGGTTCTTGAACAACTTGTAGATTTGCCGGAGAGTTTTTCAGCCATTTAGGCAAACATTTGGTGGAAGAGATGCCCGGATCTTTCTCTCTTGTAAGGCATCTCCTGTTATATTATTTAGAATGGTTTGGCTCATTAAAGAAACTGTAAGGTATTGATGTGTTCTTTGAATCATCTTTCTTTCCTCTCTTCCCTTTTATACTTCAAAGTGGAATATATTTTTTTGCATTTTACCAAGAAGCACACATGTATACAACGACTGTTAAAAGGAACCCTTTCTGTAACAGGTTCAAAGCAGTCTCCTCCAGCTTTGTGCCCACCAGAGGTTTTGAACTACAATCCAAGAGCCATCAAAGTGTTTGGGCACCAGGTTAAAGAAGGCTCCTTTAAGTGGCCTTACATAAAACCACCCTGAAGTGATTCCAGTGTTCGGCTTCTGTCATTAACAAACACAGATGCTTCTGGGAAAGGCATGAGGGGAGAAAGTTATAGAGCTACAGCTTGCTTAAATCCCATTTTTGGACGGGATCTTTCCAAATCCCCCCAGTCAACACGGCCAGGAATGTTTCCAAGTTCAGAAGAGAGCATCCCCTTTACGAGCAAGAGGTATATCAGGTTAAACCTTTGTAACCAGAAAATGGAACTAGGAAGGACTTATATCTGAAACCCTGAGGAATTGCTGCCAGCCAAAAAACACGATCTCTAGCTGGATGGACCAACAGTCTGTGTAAAGCTTGTTCTTTTGTTCCTGTATATTATTGTGCAATTTCAGGTTGTTGTTAGCAACTGGAAGGCCAGAAACAAGTTGGCAATCCTGCCACAGAGTTTTCTTCACAAGATTGATTCAGAGGAGATTTGTCGTTCTCTTGGTCTGAGGCTGAGAGAGGGCAACTTAGAATTATAGATCATTGAGTTGGAAGATACCTCATGGGCCATCCAGTCCAACTCCCTGCCAAGAAGAACTTGCCCAGAGTCAGCTAATAGGTTTCTATGTCCCACACCAGTGGGAAGCGTCCCATTAACAAGATGAAGTATCATAGCGATGAAGATAGAAAATAAGGCTGGGGCAATAAAACACCCCATTTAACACCTGATTCCACCTTAAATGGGTCACTTTGGGAGCCATTGCTGTCCAAGATTATTGCCATCATGGAGGAGCTGCAGGATGGTCACAAATTTGTCACAGCACTTGATTTTTTGGAGGGTGGTCCAGATAGCATTGTGATTCACTGTGTCGAATGCCTTTGCAAGGTCAATGAATGCCATGTACCGAGGTTGATTTTGTTCCCTCCATTTTTCTTGGAGCTGTTGTGCAGTAAAGATCATGTCTACTGTTCCTCTTGAGGGGCGGAAGCAGTTCTGGGATTCTGGAAGGGTGCCTTCTGAGACCGGTAGAAGGATTCTTGCGAGGATTTTCCCAGCGGAGGTTAGAAGGGAGATACCTCGATTGTTTACAAACTCTGTTCCTTCCCCCTTTTTTGAAAAGGGTGGTGATTGTGGCATCCTTGAAGTTTGCTGGGATTTTCTCAGTCACCCACAATTTTTCAATGAGCTGGTGGAGTTGTGTCTGCTCAGCTCCACCCTTTTTAAAGACTTCAATAGGGATCCCATCAGGCCCACTGGCTTTGTTGTGTTTTTGTTGGTTGATGGCATTGCTAACTTCCTCCAGACTAGGCAGTGCTTCAAGGTCATCCCTGGTTTGTTGTTGTGGGTTTTGCTAGAGAACCTCTTCGGCCATGTTGGAGCTGTGATTCAGGAGTTTGTGGTAGTGCTTTTTCCAATGTAGTGTGATTGATTTTTTTTTGTCCTTCAGAAGTTTGGTTCTACCGTGTTTCCCCGAAAGTAAGACACCCCCGATTGTAAGACGCATCGGGGGTGTCAGCGGGGTCGGCTAATGTAAGCTGTACCCCGAATGTAAGCCGTACTCCATGCGAAGGGCAGGGGAAAGAAGGAGCAGGAGGTGGGGCGAAGCGGCGTCGCGTCAGAGGCCTAGAAAAAGAAAAGCGGCTGTTCTTTGGGCCGCGGAGGAGGAGGCGGGACCGAGTGACGCGGCGGCCGGGGGTACGGCTTACCATCGCCCAATGTAAGCCGTACCCCGAAAGTAAGACATAGGGGGACTTTTTGGGGGGAAAAGAAAGTAAGACGCTGTCTTACTTTCGGGGAAACATGGTATCTGATGAGCATAGAGGGTGTATGCCATGATTTCTTGGTCCGTAGATGACCTTTGTGGCTTTAGAACATCCCTGAGCATTATGGGTGCCTGCAAAGTGTTGGATCCCTTCAGCCTTCTTTATCCACCAGATGTTCTTATATTATTATTATTTCCATCATTTCTACCCTGCTCTTCTCTATCCCCGAAGGGGGACTCAGAGCGGCATAACAAAAAGGCAACGATTTGATGCCAATACAATAAATACAATATAAAACCATAAACATTCAAGATAAAATACCATTAACATTAACACATAATACACATACATTTCAGTTAAAAGCAGTACTTTGTCCAAGACATAAGTATTGAGCCATATCCATCAACTTGCCATTACAGTTCCACTCCAAAGTGCTGCATTGTGTTACTGTGCAAACGCCTGGTCCCACAGCCATGATTTCACTTTTTTCCTGAATGCCAGGATCGTATGTCGCTCGGAAGCGCATTCCACAGACGGGGAGCCACCACCGAGAAGGTCCTCTCTCTTGTCCCCACTAACCACGCTTGAGCAGTTGGCGGGAGCGAGAGCAGGGCCTCCCCAGATGATCTTAAATTACGAGGTGGGACATAGCGGCAGATGCGTTCGGACAAGTAAGCTTTCCAGAAACATATAGAGCTTTAAAGGTCAAAACCAGCACTTTGAATTGAGCTCGGAATTGGACAGGCAGCTTGTGGAGCTGACACAACAGGGGGGTGGTATGCTCCCTGTATATAGCTCCAGTTAGTAATCTGGCTGCCACCCATTGGACTAGCTGTAATTTCTGAACTGTCTTCAAAGGCAGCCCCACGTAGAGTGCATTGCAGTAATCTATTCGGGATGTGACCAGAGCGTGGACGACCGTAGCCAGATCAGACTTCCCAATGTACAGGTGCAGCTGGCGCACGAGTCTTAACTGTGCAATAGCTCCCCTGGCCACCGCCGAGACCTGGGGTTCCAGGCTCAGCGATGAATCCAGGATCACTCCCAGACGGCGAACCTGCGTCTTCAGGGGGAAGGTGACCCCATCCAACACAGGCTGTAACCCTATGCCCTGTTCGGCCTTTTGACTGACCCGGAGGACCTCTGTCTTGTCTGGATTAAGTTTCAATTTGCTAGCCCTCATCCAGTCCGACACAGCAGCCAAGCACCGTCCAAGTTCAAAGTCTGGACAGCCTCCTTGGTGACAGGTGGAAAGGAGTGACAGATCTGGACGTCCTCTGCGTACAGATAACACCTTACTCTGAAACTCCGAATGATCTCTCCCAGCGGTTTCATGTATTTATTTTATTTATTTATTAGTCAATTTTATATTCCGCTCCTCCCTGCAGGCTCGGGGCGGATCACAACACAAAAATAAAATGCGCAATACAATGCACAACAGTTTCCATAAAACAATAAAAACACAATTCGAATCAAAAGCCAGCTTATTACAAATCATCGGTCATAGTTTGAACGTTAGAGCCACCTCTTTCAAGTCAGCCAAAGGCTGTTCTAAAGAGGACAGTCTTGCAGGCTCTTCGGAAAGGGCCCAGTTCATGTATTGCCCGGACATGATTGGGGAGCGAATTCAGGTCATAGGGGCCACAAATGAAAAGGCCCGTTGTCTTGTACTGGACAGATGACAGGCGCGGGGTGATGGAACAACCAGTAGGTTCTGCTCTTCTGAGCGCAGTGATCTCGGGAACGTGCGGGTAAGGCGGTCCCTTAGGTACTCAGGCCCTAGACCGTGCAAGGCCTTAAAGGTTAGCACCAACACCTTGAAGGCAATCCGGCACTCGATGGGGAGCCAGTGCAGTTGCCGTAAAATAGGTGTAATATGCTCCCTTACTGGTGCTCCCACCAGCAAGCGAGCGGCGGCATTCTGCACCAGCTTGAGTTTCCGGATTGTCGACAAGGGAAGACCCACGTAGAGGGCGTTACAGTAGTCCAGTCTCGAGATGACCGTCGCCTGGATCACCGTGGCCAGGTCGTCCCTGGACAGGTAGGTGCCAGTCGCCTAGCCTGGCGGAGGTGGTAAAACGCCGTTTTGCTGACCATGGCGACCTGAGTCTCCATGGTCAGCAAAGGGTCCAATTGGACACCTAAGCTCTTTACGAGGGATGACGGGCTAAGCTGCTCGCCATCCAGGGTAGGCAACCGGCACTCATCCAGCCCAGGGCGACCGGGCCACAAGATCTCCGTCTTCGACGGATTCACCTTCAGCCGGCTGGCACGCATGTAGATGTTCTTGAGTTCTCTGGTCCTTCTTTGGACCCCAGCTTTTGCACTAGCATAAATCGTTTTCTTAGCAGCGCAGTTGGTGTCTTTCTGCCATGTTTGGAAGGCTTTCCTTTTCTTATCAATTTACTGTTGGATCTCGTTGTCATTTTCATCAAACCAATCTTGATGTTTCTTAGTTTGATATCCAATAAATGTGTATAACTCTGTGGTTCCCAAACTCTGGTCCTCTGGATGTTTTGGATTTCAACTCCCAAAAGCTTCAGTTGCCTTAGACAAAGATATGGGAACTGAGGTATACAAATCTGGGAGAGCAGAGTCCTGATTTCCACAAGGACCAACTGAAGGCTTCTGAGAAGCAAGGCCAGGTTAGAGCATGCTGAGAGCCTAAGATATATCAAGTTTAAAAGGCTCCATTATATTGCAATGTGTACTTTTCTTTTAAACCTTAAATCCCTTTAATTGTCCATTTCTGTTTTCTTTGTATTTTGAGAGGATTTGGAATAGAGCTTTCCCAAACTCTTTTGAAGTGAGTTTTTGCACTCCTGGGTGCTCCCCCGACAGTGATACTTTGGAGTTCAAAGACAGTGTGGAAACTTCTAAACCCCTGAGGTTTTTGCACCGTCTTTGAACTCAAAAGCATCACCATTGGGGGCATCCAAGAGTGGGAAAAGCTCACTTAAAAGAAAAGTGCCTGCATAAGGTGAAAGGCACACAGATCCATGGGCCACAATATTGGACTTCTGGGCCACATATGACCTGTAGGTTACTCTTTGGCCATTCTTGCATAATGCTACACTTGGGCAGTTTATGTGTTAATCTGGCAGCCTTGAGAAGCACCCAAGTGGAACAGCCTCCTTCGTGATCTTGCTCTTTGGGAACTGTCATATAATTAGGCACCTTGCTGCCTTTGAATAGGACCATTCAATGTCGGCATTATGACGAATAGTCCTCCATAGCAATGCCCCCCATAAAGGGCTGGCCCAAGACATTCTGATACCCAGAACAAATCAATTCAACCACACATTTTAAGGTGTACAGTACTGACAGCAAGGCACGAAGCAGACAATCCCACAAGCACTTTTGGACAGGAAAAAATAAATTAGAACAAAATACCTAACAATGTATGCACTTTTCATCAATCCCACTAACCTTTTGTTTAATGGTAGGGCCAACCCTACCTCGATAAATTGTATCTCCTCCCCTTTGGAGACCATCTGACCCAATGCCTCCTCCCCACATTTGATTCCTTAAATATGACAAATGATTCTGCTTCTGTCTGATCTAAATCTCCTCCCGACCATTCTGATGGGGTGAACTTTCCTATGAGAGGGAGAAAATCTTTCTTCTCTCTGTTCTCCTCCTCCCCTCAACCATAAACTAGCCACTTTAGCCTTTCATCCTAGAGAGGGTGCATGAGCCAGAGCATAAATCCGATTGCCCTTTTCTGCACCTTTTTCTGCTTTATGATGTTTTTACCAAAGAGGACAACCAGAACTGAATGCACAGTATTCCAAGTGGATATTGTGCCATAGATTAAAGAAAGAGCATTGCGAAGCTGTCACTTTTGCTCTTTCCCGTCAGCACCCTGAACATAGTTGTGCTATTATACAACTTTCCCACTTCACTCTCCACCCTGGATCCAGATAATTTATAAACATATTAAAACGCAGGTCCAGAAATAGGGCAAGCAGAAAGATCAAGGGACTGAATTGCCATCTTTGTGGCCTAGACAAAAGGCATGGAAGAAGAGATGAACAAAACTCAGAATGATGCCGAATGATCAGGCGTTACAGGTTTTTCTTTATTTTTCATAATACCCAAAAGGATGACCACTTGGTTCGTCTCAATTAGATTCAGACTTCTTGGGTCAATTATTAAATGATCAGTCAAGATATAGGTAAATGGGATTGACTCAGTTCAAGATCCTGCAAGGTAGACTCCAGCAATACATGGAGGGAGAGTTGCCAGATGTACAAGCTGGGTTTAGAAAAGGTAGAGGAACGAGAGATGAAATTGCCAATATCCGCTGGATAATGAAGGAAGGCAGGGAATTTCAGAAGAACATTTATTTCTGTTTTATTGGCTATTCTAAAGCCTTTGACTGTGTGGATCATAAAATTGTGAAAAGGTTTTGGTGGTATGGGGCAGGAACGGACAAAGGTAAAAAATTATAGTAAGCCAACCTTTTTTTGGCGTCCCCTGGGTCTTCAGTGTGGTGATGATGGCCGGACCATGCATGCACGCAAACAGCTAGTTTCACACATGCGCTATTGGGACCGAGCGCTTCTGGATAAAAACGACGGGGGAACATTTTGCAGCAGGGTCAGAACCTCCCACCCGCGCGCCGGCCACCTGCAGCAATGGCACAGCATGATGCGCCAAACCTGGCGTCCGTGGCTGGATACGCCCTTGGCCACGTGGCACCCTGAGGCAACCACTTACTTTGCCTCCACTAAGATCCGCCTCTGGTAAGGGGATACCAAGTCACCTTGCCCGTCTCCTGAGGGATCTGTATAACGACCAAATAACAACAGTAAAAACAGACCACAGAACAACAGACTGGTTCAAGATTGGGAAAGGAGTAGGCCAGAGCTGTATACTCTGACCCTATCTATTCAACTTGCATGCAGAACACATCATGCAATGTGTGGGGCTTGACAAATCCAAGGCTGGAGTTAAAGTTGTTGGAAGAAACATTAAAAACCTTAGATATGCGAATGATCAGACCCACATCTTGTGCTCCACAAAGTAAGCATTTGCTTACCACTTGCCAATAGTCAGCGGCGCATTGTACGTTGTCCCCATCACCCCACATGGCGACACCACAAGGCCGAAAAGGAGGAGAGCTCTGGAGGCGGCCAGAGGCGGAGCGCCTCTTGCTGCAAAACGCTCCTCCCTCCCGTCCCCGTGGTGCAGGGCAATCAGCGGCTCTGGGCAGCTGGGCCTGCCCCACGGTAATGGTACACGCACAGAAATTTCGTGCATGCTCTATTGTCGCGGAGCGAGCCCAGTCTCCCAGAGCCGCCAGCCGCGCCACACCATGAGGCTAAAAAGGAGGAGCGTTCTGCAGCTGGAGGTGCTCCACCTCTAGCCACCTCAAAAATGCTCCTTCCTTTCAGCCCCATGTAGGGCGATCAGTGGCACATGCGCAAAACTAGCTGGCTCCATGCACGCGCACTTCAGCGTGCATGTGCACCCTCCATGAGGCTGGAGAGCGAGGTGGTGCCAAAACAAGGTTTGCTTACCATTTTTAATTAATCTTAGTCCGACCCTGCGGATGATACCACTTTGATGGCTGAAAACGAAGAGGAACTTAGGAACCTTATAACCAAGGTGAAAGAAGAAAGTGCAAAAGCTAAGTTGCAGTTAGACATCAGAAAAACCAAGATGATGGCAACCAGACTGATTTGATAACTGTCAAACAGAGGGAGAAAATGTGGAGGTAGTGACAGACTTTGTATTTCTAGGCATGAAGATTACTGCACACGCAGACTGGAGCCAGGAAATCAGAAGAAATTTACTTCTTAGGAAGAGAGCAATGACCAACCTCGATAAAATACTGAAGAATAGAGACATCACACTGGCAATGAAGATTCACATAGTAAAAGCAATGGTATTCCCCGTAGTAACCTACGGATGTGAGAGCTGGACCATAAGGAAGGCTGAGCGAAGGAAGAGAGATGCTTTTGAACTGTGGTGCTAGAAGAAAATTCTGAGAGTGCCTTGGACCACAAGAAAATCCAACCAGTCCATACTCCAGGAAATAAAGCCCAACTGCTCACTGGAGGGAAGGATATTGGAGGCAAAGATGAAGTACTATGGCCACATAATGAGAAGACAGGAAAGCTTGGAGAAGAGAATGATGCTGCGGGAAATGGAAGGAAAAAGGAAGAGGGGCCGACCAAGGACAAGATGAATGGATGGTATCCTTGAAGGGAATGACTTGACTTTGAAGGAGCTGGGAGAAGCTCTGGCGTGGACTGGCCCTGAGGTCATGAAGAATAGGAAGTGACTTAACAAATAAACAACAATAACAAATGACTCAATGGGTTTACAGAAGACATGAGCAAACTTTGGCCCTCCAGGTGTTTTGAACTTTAATTCCCATAATTTCTAACAGGCTGTTAGAAATTATAGGAGTTGAAGCCCAAAATACCTGGTGGGCTAAAGTTTGCCCATGCCTGGTCTACAGCTTCGATGAACAATGGGATTCAAGCCATCATCTTTTACTGACAAAGAGGAAAGACAAAAATAAAACTGAGAGAGAAACATCACATAAAGCAGTGTTTTTCAACCTTTTTTGAGCCACGGCACATTTTTTACATTTACAAAATCCTGGGGCACACCACCATCCAAAGTGACACAAAATTACACTCTAACACAGTAATAAATATAGTTAATATGTTTTTTAATGTATTTATACACTCAGTGTGAAACCTGGGTCTGTTTCGATGAACACAACCTATATATGACTTCCTCTCACATACTTATACATGGCCATCATGTCTTCTCTCAGCCTTCTCTTCTTCAGGCTAAACATGACCAGCTCTTCAAGCCGCTCCTCATAGGGCTTGTTCTCCAGACCCTTGTGAAATTTCACCCATAGAGAAACGTGCTTCCAGTTAACTATGGATGTCATGAAGCTGTTATAAACAGTGCCTTGGGGGGAACAAGTCTATGGCCAATGCCTACCAGACCTAGAAATAGGAGGTCCTCTGATACATTTCTATGATCAGCTTGATATAGGATCTAGGAATTTTTACAGTTTACCCATTTTCACGGGATAGTGCCCCAATGCACTCAAAAGTGGGCAGCCTACAATAGTTTTTCTCCCTAACTTATAGAAGTAGAACCCAGTCAGATTTGTCTTATAGTTGAATGGGAAGGTCATCTTTCACATAGCATATAGAAGAACTCAAGAGAATGGGATAAATTTACGGGGATCAGGGCCGTTGATCCCTATGTATTCAGATGGCTATCCCAGGGGCTGGGAAGTGAAAGATGGAGAGTGTTATGGAGAGGATTATCAACATTGGTCTTCCAACTGGCAAGTAGTGATCAAAATAGCAACCTTCATCAAGCCTCTTCTAGTAATTTGTTTTTATATCATTCTATTTTGCTTACTATATTGTATATGTATGTTATGATATGCAGCTTCCTTACTTCTATGTTCTTTGAGGTTGTGGGAGGGGCTACAGACCATGTGATCAGATCTGGGACTATTCAGACTGAGACTCTATTTTTAGAAGTGCTGTGTTGTGTCAGTGTTCAGTTGTATTGTATTGTATAGTCAGTGTTTGTTATGCATACAACGTAAGACAGAAAAGAGACTGAAACAGAATGCCTTAGATAACTTAATGTTTTAACTTTCAACAGATAAGCAATGTGCCTGTATGCTGAATACATGAAGTTTGCAAGTAAATCAGCTGTTATTTTTAATGAAGATTACTTATTTTTTGTCTCTTGAGAGAATGATTTAAAACAATATATTTTATGGGGGAGTAGATATTTTGGGGCAACTGAAATAACACTTCTGAAGATCTGCTATATATTTTGTGCATTGGCATAATCTTTGTTCCTAACAGTTCAAAGAGATAACCAGGTATATCAGTGTAACAACCAAGAAACCTAATTTGCTTTCCATGAATGCTACTGGATATTTACCACCGAAGAGAAGATTCACTCAAACGGGTTTTTAGCCCTTCTCAGGAAGATCATACTTTACAAAAAGGTTATGATTATTCCAAATGGTGTGAATGCCAATTAATCTCCAAAAGGTCATCCTTTCCAGAAGGTTTTGAAGATTCACGTTTTCCCAAAAGGTTATAGATGCCTTTTTCAAAAACTAGTTGATCATTTTATTTATTTATTTATTTATTTATTTATTTATTTCGCATATTTGTATCACGTCCTTCTCACCCCCCGAGTGGGGACTGAGGGCGGCTTCACAACAGGCAGACATTCAATGCCATTGCAATTTTTTTTAATAACAGTTAAAATTAAAACAATTAGTTTATTTATGAACAAAGTACTGGATTATTTAGTACAGAGCTGTCCAACAGGCGGCCCGCGGCCCGGATCCGGCCCCCCAGCCTGTTGGACACGGCCCCCGCTACCCCCACTACCCCAGCAAGATTTTTTCCCAAAAAAATGGCGGCCGGGGGAGGAGGAGGAGGGACAGGGAGGGGAGGAGCCAGCTCTCTTCCTCCTGCCTGTATCGCCCTTCTCCCTCTCTTGGCGGCGCCGTTGCGAGGCAGAGTGCAGCGGCGCCGCAGAGAGAGAGAGACGGAGGCGATACAGGCAGGAGGAAGAGAGCTGGCCCCTCCTCCCTGTACCGCCACCTTGTCCCTCTCTTGGCGGCGCCGATGCCTTGAAGGGGCAGGGGGATGCCCGTGGCTCCTCCCTCCTTCCAAGGCACCCTGGCAGCAGGTGAAGGCGGCGAAATCGTCGCCTTCAGCTGCTGCCAGGGTGCCTCGGAAGGGAGGGAGGAGCCACGGGCATCCCCCCGCCTTCCAACGCCCCATTTGGGACGCCGCCGCCGGGAGGAAAGGAAGGACGGAGGGGGCCTGGCAGGGAAGAGGCAGCGATCTGCTGCCTTCTCCCTGCCAGGACACCTTCCTCCCTCCCTCCTTTCCCCTGACCAGAGGGAGGCGAGATCTGGGCGACAGCTCTCTCGCAGGCTTGGATGGCTCATGGGGGAAGCGAGCGCCTGGTTCTCGCTTCCCCACGAGCCATCCAGGCCTGCGAGAGCTGTCGCCCAGCCACGCCTCCCTCTGACCAGAGGAGGCGAGATCCGAGCGAAACCCCTCCTGCAAGCTTGGATGGCTCGCGGGAAGCGAGAACCCGCTTGCCGGGAGAGTTTTTGCCTGGATCGCCTCCCTGGGTGACGCCTTCAGCTGTTGCCGGGGGCAGGGCCGGGGGCCGGGCCGGGGCCGAGCGGCCCCCCAGGTCATCAGTGACCAAACATCAGGCCCCCGGTCCGGTAGATATTGGACAGCACTGATTTAGTCCTTTTATCTGATTAAGGTGGACTTTCTTTATATTCCTATGTTCTTACTGCAATCCTAATTCAGATTCATGTATATTGTGTGGAATACATGGCAAACCTCATGCCATATTTATTTGCTTTAATTATTAAGAGCCAGCTCTGTTGTTTTTCAAAACTGAAAAAAACCCTCTCCAAACAGCTTATGATTTAGTTTATTGCAAACAGATAATACCATAAAACAGTATCCGCTAAACAAAACCACAGTGCTTTAAGAGTCCTCCATAACTATATTGAAGCTAAAAGAACAGCAGCAAAGAACACAGTGTCACGTTCGACAAAGACTCCAGTCAAGAACTCCAAAATTGGGAAATGAATAATAATTAAACCAGATGTAAACTAAAGAAAGCAAAGTTAAAGATGCACCATTCAAGAAAAGAGGGTGGAATGAAGAATATAGCAACCCAAACAATGGTGTAACCAGAGGAAAATATATGGAAATGAACTAAAATTTAGCTTGCTCTGGAGCGAAGTTTCCAAGGATTCATTGTATCTGTTTCTTCGAGTGCTACGAAGAAAGCTTTTAGCATTTGGACCAAGCGATGGGAAGGTGCGTCCTCTGCATTACTTCCTAGGCTCTGCTACGTCTCCCCCGCCCACTTTCATGCTATTAAAGCCAGTAACGGGTAATAAAAGTAGCAATTATTTTGCATTGCCAGCTGCCCAATGCCTAGCCTTTCCCCCAGTCTCTTTTCTAAGCAGCATTCAATATTTATTCATGTATGTAAATTCCACCGGTCAAAATCTTGACACATTCACGGCGTCACATATTTCATTCGGTTTATCCCCTGTAATTGTTCCCAACTGCTCAACAGCTCTGAATGATGAGATCTATTGAGAGAGGAAAGTACAATAAGTGTTGCGCCTGCTCCCCCCCAAATAATCCCCCTAGGTTTGGAAGGCTCTAAATGACCGTGCTTTATTTGATTTTGATATGAGAAGGCTATCTCTGAAATGGACTTCCATGATGGACACACTTGATAGGAATCTCCCTCCCTTCCGTTTTGTTTATCTTACTTGAATCAAGTGCTGTGGATCAATGGAAGAAAAGGATAATATGGAGCAAGAATAGCTTGAGCTTGGTCAATGGATGCTAGTGACTCCACTGTCAGTAAGGTGGCAAACCAACACTGGGCTTTGTTTTGAAGTTTAAGGCATCCGTGAAAATAGGTCCACTGCCTTGGCTGACTCGAATTAGATAGTTACAACTTGCCAATCAAAATAATAGCATTTGGTGATGCAGCATAACCTAGAGCAGTGTTTCCCAACCTTTTTTGAGCCAAGGCACACTTTTAACATTTTAAAAATCCTGGGGCATACCACCAACCAAAATGACACAAAATGACACTCTAACACAGTAATACATATACGGTAGTTAACTGACCGTGAGTTTTGGAGTTGTAGTTCACCTACATCCAGAGAGCACTCTGGACTCAAACAATGTTGGATCAGGACTAAACTTGGCATGAATACTCAATATGCCCAAAAGTAAACACAGATGGAATTTGGGGAAAATAGACAGGGAGCCGGAGGAAGGCCGAGAGTGGTTTCGCACACATCGAAGAGGAGGGGGAG
This sequence comes from Anolis apletophallus, assembly GCA_030556195.1. Lineage (NCBI taxonomy): Eukaryota > Metazoa > Chordata > Lepidosauria > Squamata > Anolidae > Anolis > Anolis apletophallus. The sequence goes on from JARBWK010000008.1 coordinate 13,725,119, forward strand.
GAGGGAGGGGCGGGGCCCTGTGGGGAGCCATTCTCCCGGTTTGCGGCTCCGCTGGGCTTGGTAGAGCCACGAACCGGGAGAAAGGCTCCCCGCAAGGAAACGGAGGAGATGCATCTCGGGCCCTGGCTGCTTCCAGGGTTTGGAAGCAGCCAGGGCCTGAGATTTGCTCCATTTCCCCAGGTCTCCCTCACAAGTAGAGTGAGAGCCTGGGGAACAGGCCCTGCCTGGGAGCCGGGTTTGGCCGGCTTGCGTCTCCTGCTGGGGCTTGGCGAAAGACGCGAGATGGCCAAACCCGGCTTCCAGGAAGGCCCTGGGCCCTGCGGGGAGCCTTTCTTCCGAGGCTCCCTGAGGTTCCCAGGCCCTCCCTGGCAGCTGGGATGGGCCGGCTGGCTGGCGCGCGGAGGGGAAACAGCCGAAGGAGGCGGCGCCCCAGCCTCTTCTTCTTTGCTGCCGCCACCTGGCCCTTCCTCCACCTCCTCCTCCCCCAAGCAGCAGCAGGCAGGAGGGGGATGAAAGGGGGAAGAGACGTTTTCGCGGCACACTAGATGATCCGTCACGGAACAGCGGTTGGGAAACACTGACCTAGAGTTTTGGTCCAACAGAATCTGGAGATTTGGTCCATAGGCCCTGAGAGATCTTGCAGTGGTAGAACCAGTTGGGTTGAGGAAAAATGCACAGTATTACACTTTGGCAATACAATTAAAATGCAAGAATATAGAATGGGTGACATCTCACTTGAAAACAATCCATGTGTGAGAGATTTAGAAGTCTTAGTAGACCACAAGCTGAACAGGAGTGTGATTCAGCTAAAATGGTTAATGCAGGAGTATAGTGATGAGATCAAGGTAAGTCGCAGTCCCACTGCTTTGGTCAGACCTCACCTGGAATAACACTGTGTCCACTTCTGGGCAATACAATTCAGGAAGGAACATGTCCAGAGAAGAGTGGTCAAACTGATCAAAGGTCTGGAATCCAAGTCCTATGAGGAACAGATTAGGGAGCTGGATTTGTTTAGCTTGGAGAAAAGAAAGGGCATGATAGCCTTAAATATTTGAAAGGATGTTCCACTGAGGAGGAGGCAAGCTTGTTTTCTGCTGCTCTGGAGACCTGGAGCAATGGATTCATATTACAGGAATAGAGATTCACCTAAACCAGTGGTTCCAAACTTTTTTTGACCTGGGACCACTTGACCAGGGACCTCTTTGACCAGGGACCACTCTCCAAAATTAGTACCAAAAGGGTTATGAATCGGTTTTTGGTCAATTTTAGATTCGGTTTCGTTATTTGGGGTGCTGATTCAGAAAATTGCATTGGATAGACCACATCAACTCCAGTTTCTGATACAGAACATATGCCATCCAGTAGTTTGCCTGTATATGTGCATTGTGATCCACCCTGAGTCCCCTGCGGGGTGAAAAGGGTGGAATATAAATAAGGTAAATAAAATAAATAAATAAATAAAAGTTGCCATCTGCTCACCCTCAGAAAATTAAATTTAATAATGTAGAGCTGATGTGGTCTATTCCAGTGTTTCCCAACCGCTGTTGGATCAGGACCAAACTTGGCATGAATTTCCATCCGGATCGGAAAGGCCCTGCAGGGGGGAGGAAAGCCGCGTCCAAAGCGTCTGCTTAACCCCCTTTGGACAAGATTTTCCTTCCAGATGCGGGGGAGGGGGGGAGGAATTTGTCCATTAACTAAGCATTTCCAAAATTTCCAAAATTTCAGTAATTTTGAAGCATTTCCCCAGAAAATTTTGGAAATCATTTAAAATTCGAAGCGCCAGCGCCCGCTACACCCGAAGCATTTTTTGAACCTCTTTTTTTTGTTGGCACAACCAGCCCTAGTAGGTAGATAGATTGATCAGGAGGACTGCTGGGAGTTGCAGTCCAAGAATAGGTAGAGAAGAAAGAAAGGGGAGAAAGAGGAAGGGAAAGAATAGGGAAGGAAGGGAAGAGGAAGAAGGAAGGAAAGAATGGAAGAAAAAAAGGGAAGGAAGGAAAGAGGGAGAGTGGGAGGGAGGGAAGAAAGAAAGAAAGGAAGGAAGGAGAGAAAAAAGAAAAAGAGGGAAGGAAGGAAGGAAGGAAGGAAGGAAGGAAGGAAGGAGAGAGAAAAAGGAGAGAAAGAGGGAGGGAAGGTTGGCCACAGCAACGCATGGTGGGTACAGCTAGTCTATCTATATATCTACAGTATCTACATAATTTATATTGGAACAAAAATTGGAAAGAGTGAATGATGATTATGATGATAATGTTGATTTAACTTTGATTTTAACAAGGTGGAGTATCAAAAAAATTCCTGCAAATCTCTTGGGAAGACCAGCAGACAAACGTCAACATTCTAGAAGAAGCAAAGACCACCAGCATTGAAGTCATGATCCTCCACCAATTTTGCTGGACCGGTCATGTTGTCCAAATGCCTGTCTTCCAAAGTAGTTACTTTACTCTCAACTCAAGAATGGTATTAATCCATAATATGTCGTCCCCCCCTTCCCCCCTCCCCAGCCCCACCAGCTTTGGCCTTTCCTATGCAATTGATTCAACCTCCATGGCATGTTGATGGGGCATCAGCATATTCATCTGACCGCTTAAGTGGCAAGGGCTTGAGAAGCAAAGAGCAGATTTGTTTTAGGAAGGATGAGTATTGACATCAGTGGCTCTCTATGTTTCAGCCTGCCAATAGGCAGGACACTTTTTGGGTGACAACGAAGGCGACCGACTCAATCAATTTGACAGCAAAATGAATAATTTCATAATGCAAATTGATATGGGAAGAGGAGGAGGGGCTGCTCGACCTCATCTGCTGCTTTACCCCCATTTTCTTTTCTTCTTTTTTTCATTCCAAGTGAGACGGAGAATTGAATTAAAGAGCAAAGTGGAGACAACAGATCTGAACATGATTAAACTACAGGGGGAAGGGAGTGAAGAGGGAATGAGAGAAAGAGAGAGAAACAAGCTATACATAAACATGAAATATGAACTTGTACTAGGAAACCATAAAGGGAATGATTAGAAAAGCCAAAGCAAAATACTTTCCCACAATCACTAGGAGAGATGCATTGAATGAATTGGGCTAGGAGAACTCTTTATTTTTTAAAGCATCATTTAAAATGTAACTTCCCTCCTCCCTGCAGCACACAGTGATTCCTTCCATGAATGTTAAGTACTGAATGGTAGCACTGATTGTTCTATCAGTAAATCTGGAGGTGCTCTGCACGTGACACGTGTTCAGTTCTGTCCTTGAATATCGTAGGTGCCAGTGTACTAGCAGAAATGGCAAGCCGTGCTATTTATTTATTATGTATTAATTTGAAGCCTTCTTAATCATACTTTTCAGGCACAAAAGATCACAGGGTAGTTTATTTATATTAGCAATGAGGCCATCCCTGCATCACTTATAATGGAGTGGTAACTTTTGGGCTTAATGTCAACCTCTTTAGCATCTGTTCCAGGTGATATCGGAGCTGTGCAGGTGCTCAACTGTAATTTCAACATAGGTTCAACACCTGGACAGCTCCTATAACTTCTGGAGAAGTTGCTAACACTTAAAGCATCTTAACAGGTGGTTGAAAGTTGAATTGTCTCTCCATGGTAATGAAGCCACCAACCGCAACTGAAAAGACATCGTTGGAAAGGGGAACAAGGAAGAAAAAAGAGGAAAACCCCAAACCAGGCACCAGTTCTTAGAATCAGAGAATCCTAGCATTGGAAGAGACCTTGTGGGCCACCCCGTCCAACTTCTTGCCAAGAAGCAGAAAAATCACATTAAAAGCACCCCTGACAGATGGCCATCCAGCCTCTGTTTAAAAGCCTCCAAAGAAGGAGCCTCAACCACAATCCAGGGCAGAGAGTTCCACTGCTGAACAGCTCTCACAGTCAGGAAGTTCTTCCTCATGTTAAGAACATAAGAACATAAGAAGAGCCATGCTGAATCGGACCTCAGCCCATCTAGTCCAGCATTCTGTATCACACAGTGGCCCACCAGTTGTACACGGGGATCTAGAGCAGAAGGGAGGGCAAAACCCTGACCTGCTCCCGACCCCCCACAACCAGTACCCGGGGAAATCCTGCCTACCTCAACCAAATCCTGCCTACCTCAACCAATGTTCAGGTAGATTCTCCTTTCCTGTAGTTTGAAGCCATTGCTCTGTTTCCTTTAGGAAAGCAGAAAACAAGTCTACTCCATCCTCCCAATGACATCCCCTCACATATTTATACATGGCCCTCATCATGTCTCCTCTCAGCCTTCTCTTCTTCAGGCTAAACATGACCAGCTCTTTAAGCGGCTCCTCATAGGGCTTGTTCTCTATGTGGTGCAGCTGGCTGGGTGTCAGCTGCATTAAGATCACTACTGACTGAAAGGTCATGAGTTTGAAGCCAGCTTCCAGCCAATTTTGTGTAGCTTGTCGACCTTTGCAACCTGAAAGACAATAGCATCTGTCAAATAGGAAATTTAGGTACCACCTATGTGTGGGGAGGCAATCTCCAGCAAAAGCATGCGGGGAATGCGGAAAGTACTTCATCAGTGTCGCAAATGGATGGTGAAGCGACAGCTCCCTTGGTGGCCAGAAAAAGTTAAATAGCCTCTGATAGTCTGTCTATATGTGTTGTGTGTCTATGGCAGTGTTTCCCAACCGCTGTGATGCGGCACAATAGTGTGCCGTGATGGTCCTCCTGCTGTGCCACGAGAAAAGATATCTGCCCCCCTTCCTTCCCCCTCCTCCTGCAGAACTCCTGCTGCTTGGGGGAGGAGGAGAATATTAAAGGGCGGCGGCAATAATACGAAGAAAAGAAGAAGGGGCCAGGGCACCGCCTCCTTCGGCCATTTCCCCCCCCCAAGCCAGCCTCCAATCCACCATGACTCCCGCCCCTCACTCGCTGAAGTCGCGCGGAGGAGCAGCCCCGCCCACTGAAGCCCGTCCTCCGCTCATGCTCCTCCTCCTCCACGCGGCTTCAGCGAGCAAGGGGCGGGAGTCATGGCGGAGAGTGGTGCCGGGGACGGGGGCCATGACTCCCGCCCCTCACTCACACTGTCCCCTCACGGCTGGAGAAGCTGTGGGAAAGCCGAAGATGGGGGAGGGGGCGGAGCATGGCACGGCCTGGCTCCACCCCTTTCCCCCGGATTCAGCTCTCCCACAGCTTCTCCGGCCTTGAGGGGGCAATGCCAAGCCAGCATTGTGCTGGCTGTGCCACCGCTGGCTTGGCATTGCCCCCTCAAGGCTGGAGAAGCTGTGGGAGAGCTGAAGCCGGGGGGGGAAGGGGCAGGGCATGGCGCGACCTGGCTCCTCCCCTCCCCCGGCTTTGGCACTCCCAGCAGCTGCTCCCAGCAGGCCACCATACCCCCAGCCGTTCTTTACTGTGTTAGAGTGTCATTTTGTGTCATTTTGGTACGTGGTGTGCCCCTGGATTTTTTTTAATGTTAAAAGTGTGCCGCGTCTCAAGAAAGGTTGGGAATCACTGGTCTATGGCATTGAATGTTTGCCATGTATGTGTAATTGTAATCCACCCTGAGTCCCCTGCAGGGTGAGAAGGGCGGAATATAAATACTGTAAATAAATAAATAATTAAAAAATAAATTTTGTTACAAAGTGGTCGATGCCTTGTTATGGAATGACAACTTCCACCATTTTTTATTATCTGCCATACAGAGTGAGGATAATGGGAACTGTAGCTTGTTGCTCTGAGGTTGGGGAAAGGTTACAAGACATTTTAAAGTCACATGCCTTGCATCTCAATTCAAATGCCACTCTCCTGGCTAAACAGAACAAACTGCATCATTCCAGATGGCCCTGTATCCCAATTCCCATCTGCTCCCATGTATAATGTTGAGGAATATAGGAGCAGTAATCCAAAATATGGAGAACCACAGAAAAGAAAACAGTGGGCCAGATTTGATCCCAATACCTTAGTTTGACACATGTGGCCTATGGCAGTGTTTCCCAACCTTTTTTGAGCTGCGGCACATTTTTTACATTTACAAAATCCTGGGGCACACCACCAACCAAATGACACAAAATGACACTCTAACACAGTAATACATATAGTTAATATGTTTTTAAATGTATTTATACACTCAGTGTGAAACCTGGGCCTGTTTCGATGAACACAACATAGATATCATGGCAGGAATGGCAGAAAGACACAAACTTCCCACACAGAACTCCCATAACCAAGAGAAAATGCTGTAAGAGTTTGGTGGGCATTGACCTTGAGTTTTGGAGTTGTGGTTCACCTATATCCAGAGAGCACTGTGGACTCAAACAATGTTGGATCAGGACCAAGCTTGGCATGAATACTCAATATGCCCAAATGTGAACACAGATGGAGTTTGGGAAAAATAGACCTTGACATTTGGGAGTTACAGTTTCTGGGATTTATAGTTAACACACAAACAAAGAGCATTCTGAACGTCACCAATGATAGAACTGGGCCAAACTTCCCACACAGAACCCCCAGGTGGCTCCCTTCCTGAATGGCTCTCTCCCTCTTCCACACCAGAAGGAAAGCACTCACTCGGACTGCAGTTACCTGCCTTCCTTCCTTCTTTCCTGCGGTTCGAAAGAAGAAGCCAGTGGGCCTGCCTCGGAGTGCACTCCTCACTTCCGCTTCCGTTCCCCGCCCTCCCTCGATTGGAGGCTGGCTGGGGAAACGGCTGAAGGAAGCGGCATCTCGGCCCCTTCTTCTTCTTCTTTGCCGTTGCCCAGCCCTTCCTCCTCCTCCCCCAAGCAGCAGCAGCAGGAGTTCGGCAGGAGGGGGAAGAAAGTGGGAAAGAGAGGTTTTCAGGTGATTGCTCACAGCACACTAGTGTGCCGTGGAATGACGGTTGGGAAACACTGGCCTATGGTATGACTCAAGGATGGCTCAGCCCATCACTAAGGAATGACATACACCCCAACCCTGTTATCACGTGCTATGCATTGGTAGGATACATCCTAGTAAACCCATTTAAAAAACCACAGCTACACAACTCTTTCCTCTTTGTCCTTAGCATTCCGAAATAAAGCTTCTCAGTAATTGTTTATATGAGAGCAGGCTCAACAATTAGTTTTGTAGGAAGCAATTACCTTTTTATACCTTCCTGCTAAGACTTTAGTGTTTTTTATGGTTTGTCTTCATGTGTGCATCCTTAGGCAGATACCAAAAAAAGGAACGCTTTGTCAAAATATGACAAAAGTGTAGGATGCATCAAAGTTATGAATAGTATGCTGCCTTTTCCGTAACGGAAGAAGGCAAGTGTAAGGAAATCAATTAAAATGAGCAAAATTCCACCTGCTTTTTAATTTTTGGCATTCTGCCCATTTGTGTCATTGTTCATCATCTTAAAGAAAGACTTTAACAGAAAAAACAGAATCACCAATGACATAATAGAAATAATTCTTTTATACACCATTTCTTCTTTGTTTTGACTATAGGTTTTGATTATGGATTTATGTGCATAGCCCAACTATTCTTTCTGATCATGGATGCTTCAATACATATGACATCCCACTGCCTTTACAAGAGTGTCCCCATTCACTTCAAAATAAAATTTACTGACTGCTGCCTAGTCCTGAACCACAAATATTAACTGTTACTAATTTCAACCAATTGTTTTAATGTCTACATTCTAATTTTTGCATATCATGTTCTAAAAATATCTCGATTTATGTAAGTGTTGTGTCCCACTTCAAGGCATCCTTAGATTTTTTTAAAGGTTGTATAGTGATTAAACTGTTGAATAAATAATTTTATTTCTTACCTGCCTCTCTTCATGGCTTGAAACAGGTTATAACATAGCTAAAAACATACTATCATTATATAAAATACACATAATAAAATGTATTTCTACAAAATCCATATATTAAAATACATAGAACAATGGTTAAATAGAGTGGAAGTATAAGAATATGGGAGAAGTATAAGGATATTTTTTAAATCTCAAAATACCTCTATGGGTATCGCCCATAGAAGCAAATCAGAGAAGATTGCTAGGCTGGAAGGAATGGCCAACATATGAAGATTTAACAATGAAAAGAGAAGGGAAAAGACAGTTAAAGACAAAAGAACAATTACAGGATCAATACAAAAATTTAACATGGCTTCAATATCTATTATATAAAGGAGGTCCCGTCATCAAACGACTGACAGAGACAGAGAAACCTTCCAAGGCAGAGACACCAAACTTGCCAACACAAATAGGCCTCAGGCAAGGAAGGTTTTTAGCAAAGAAACTTCCCCCAAAACCTAGAAGGCCCCCAAAACAATGATACAAAAAAACTACATTTCCCAGCATCCTCTGCGGCACCCAGCGAAACCCATTGGCCAACATCAGTTACCAAAGTAACGGTGGGCAAAGCCACTTAGAATGCTGAGTGATTTCAGTTGAGGGTTAAACTGCCACAGTCAAGATCTAGGAGGGAGACAAATAGGGCACCAGGGACACAGGCACCACTGACAAACACATATCCCCAGAATAACACAAAAGTAATACCTACACACAACACAATACGCACATAACACAACCTTGTGTCTACTGCTCAACCCATTTGTATGCCATTCCTTCCTTCCACACAGGCATAAGCTGACCCAAAAGAGAAGCCATGTCTCCTAAAAAGAACAGCATCGGATGACACACTCGCAACGCTACATACATCACACAAAAAAGGGCAAATCCTGCAAATTTCTTGGAATACAGGCAGACAAATATCAGCATGCTGGAAGAGGCAAAGATCACCAGCATTGAAGCGATGGTCCTCTGCCATCAACTCTGCTGGACTGGCCACATTGTCTGAATGCCTGACCACCGTCTCTCAAAGCAATTACTCTACTCCCAACTCAAGGATGGGAAACATAATGTTGGTGGACAGGAAAAGAGATTTAAAGATGGGTTTAAAGCCAACCTCAAAAACCTTGGCATAGACACCAAGAACTGGGAAGCCCTGGCCCTTGAGTGCCCTAACTGGAGGTCAGCTGTGACCAGCATTGCTGCAGAAATTTGAAGATGCACGAATGGAGGGTGAAAGGGAGAAATTTGCCAAGAGAAAGGCACATCAAGCCAATCTTGACCAGGACTGCCTTCCATCTGGAAACCAATGTCCTCCCTGCAAGAGAACATACGGATCAAGAATAGGGCTCCATAGCCACCGCCAAGATACCACATCTGGAAAACAATCATCCTTGAGCTACAAGGGATCAAGTAAGTAAGTAAGTCCAGTAAATGCCAATATAATAATGGGCATAGCACAGTGGTTCCCAGCCTGTGGGTCCCCAGATGTTTAGGCTTTCAACTCCCAGAAATCCTAACAGCTGATAAACTGGCCGGGATTTCTGGGAGTTGTAGGCCAAAACACAGGTTGAGAACCACTGGTATAGCAGGTAACAACAGGTTTGGGGTGGGGGCTTGGTCATTGTGTAAGTCTGGTAGAGAACTCCAAACGCTGTTGCAATAACAACAATGACTTACTAATGGATAAGGTGGGCATATGCTCAAGCAATTCGCTCAGAGGATGTCACAAGTAAACTAACAGATAGCGTCAAAAGAACAAAAACAAAACAATTATCCTGTGTCACGGAAGCAAGAAGGACTGGGTAAGCACTGCCAGCTTGGAGCAAAGCTTTGTCCCATTGCCTGCTAATTTAATTGCTTCTTACCTATGAACCGAAGCATCTTTTCTCCCCCCTGTAATTCCAAAGTCATATTTTATCAACAAAGACAGACCGAGAGACCCAGCAGATAAAAAGGGACAACGTGTGAATTAAAATAAGCAAGTCAAGAGCACAGCGTGAACTAAATCATGTCCTATTACCATTAATATTTCAATTGCTCCTTAAGATGAGAAAGAGGGAACAGCATGCTCCCAGCAGCCGTCAAGAGGCGGTCTTCTTTCTTTGTAACTTATTAAGATGGAGTTCTTCTGGCACATGGAGAAGGGCTGCTGGGTGGCTGAAGAAGTCAACCCAAGCTCCATCATGCAGAGCTAGTGGGTACTTCAGGGATGCATCCAAGGTTCATCTTTGCCACCGATGGCATCCATTTAGCAGCAGGGCAGCTCTTGACAGCAAACAAAAGAAGACACTTTTTCATGCAATGCACTGCTGAAGGAGGGTCTGTGTGATGGCTTGGAAAAGAATTAGATTCTAAAGAGACCAGTCTTTGGCGAGGAACCATGATTTCTAAGTAGACTGTGTTCAGCATAGAAAAACAGCTGTGTTGACTCGTGGGAGAAATCTGGGATTACTGTATATACTTGAGTATAAGCCTAGTTTTCAGTCCTTATTTAGGCTGAAAAAGTCCCCCTTGGCTTATACTCGAGTCAAGGTTATTTATTACTAGCTTGGGGACCCGGCGGTGCCCGGGTTATTTGAGGAAGGCATTGTGTGCCATAGTTCGTCAATGGTGTGGGCCACAGTGCTCTAAGGAAGTGAATTAAAGTACTGCAAGTCCCATCATCCATGGTCCATCCGTCCTCAAACTGCACCAGGATGTAGGGTGCATCTTCGGGGGTCTGTGTGCCAAGTTTGGTCTTGTTCTGTCATTGTTGGGGGCCTAGTCAGGAAAATCAAGTTGAGAAAGCCTAACAATATCCCATGAGCTGAGGCCAAGTCAGGAAAATCAAGTTAAGGAAGCCTTGTTGTCAATTTTGGGCCTGGTCTGTGATTTATAGGGGCTGCAGTGTTGTTTGGGAAGTGAATGATGTGAAGGTACTACAAATCCCATCATTCATGGCCCATCCTGCCCTAAACCACACCAGGTTGTGAAGTCCCTTGTTTGCCATGTTTGGTCCTGATCCGTCATTGCTGTGGGCCGCATTGGCTGACTGCCTGAGGCCTTTTGCTTTCCCTCTGAGTCACCTTAGAAGTGTATTGGGTGAAGGTACTGAACATTCCATTTCCAACAGAAAAAACTGTCAACTGGCTAACTTCAACTCCAGCCATTTATGCCTGCCTCAGGCCATTCCCTTTCCTCTCTGTGCTGTGTTGGAATGTTGGGAGGCTGGCCAGTCACAGCCATTTATGCAAATAATCTGACAGTTGGAGCCAATCGAAACGCTGGCACATATTCGCTCAGTCGCACCACCCACCGCCCGCAAACACTGACTTTTATTATATACATAGATTTTACCCTGTTAGAAATCTATATAAATAAAAATGTAATGTTCGTTTGTGGGATTAACATAACTCAAAAATCACTGGCTGAATTGACACCAAACTTGGACACAAGACACCTCCTAACCCAAGGAGTGACCGTCACTCAAAACAATTGATTTTGTCATTTGGGAGTTGTACTTGCTGGGATTTATAGTTAACCTACAATCAAAGAGCATTCTGAACTCCGCCAATGATGGAATTGAACCAAACTTGGCACACAGGGCTCCCATGACCAACAGAAAATACTGGAAGGGTTTGGTGGGCATTGACCTTGAGTTTGGGAGTTGTAGTTCACCTACATCCAGAGAGCAGTGTGGACTCAAACAATGATGGGTCTGAACCAAACTTGGCATGAATACTCCATATGCCCAAATATGAACACAGATGGAGTTTGGGGGGAATAGACCTTGATATTTGGGAGTTGTTGAACCCCACCAATGACAGAATTGGGGCAAACTTCCCACACAGAACCCCCATGACCAAAACAAAATACTTAAGGCCATCCAGTCCAAGTCCCTTCACCAGGACAAGAAAATGTAATCAAAGCCTTCCTGACAAAGAGCCATCCAGCCATAGATATAGATAGATATATATGATTCACACACATATGTATATGATAGATATAGTATCATCAATTTGAAATGGACACCTAAAGAAAGACAATTATATGTTGCATTTTTCAGAGTAGGCAAACCAGACAATCTCTACATCAACACTGACAAAGAAACAGCAAGAAATACTGTTTACCCACATGCAGAAAAGCATTACATATATTAGAAACCAACACTTTCTCATTACTTTATTTTCCAGATCACTAGACTGGGCCACAGCAACGTGTGGCAGGGGATGGCTAGTACATAATAAATATATTATTATTATTATTACATTGATCATTTTACTTTATTATTGTTGTTATTATTAAATTTAATTTTTCACTATATTTATTATTGATATTATTACATTTATCATTTTACTCTATTATTACTGTTATTATTACATTTCCATTATTTTACTATATTATTGTTATTATTACAATTATTATTTTACTCTATTTATTTTAATTGGAAGGATACGCCAGCACATTTACATTGAAGGTTAGAATAATGGTTTAATCAGAGTTCGACAGTTTTATCTTAAATTACAGTTTTATATAAATATTCAAAAACCTTTAACCTACTGATGCCTCAATTAATTAATGTAATTTTATTAGTATCTATTTTTATTTTGAAATTTACCAGTAGCTGCTGCATTTCCCACCCTCGGCTTATACATGAGTCAATACATTTTCCCAATTTTTAATGGTAAAATTTGGTGCCTCAGCTTATATTTGGGTCGGCTTATACTCGAGTATATACGGTAAGTATCCTAAAACTTCACTTCTCCACAGTCTGGTTTGTTGAACCTCTGAATGGCACTGCCAATTTCAAATAAATATACATACCTGATTATTATCAGTGTAATAGCCTATGATAGCACATGTTGGCCTATGTCATGGGAGTAATATTTTGATTCTCTGTGTCTATTGTTGATTTATGTATTTATTTCGTGTCAGAAGCATTGCATAAAATAGTTTGAATTGCTCGGTTTAGCTGCCCAGAGGGATACTCTTGCTGTTGCTGGAGGAACATTTAAAGGAGTGGTGGTTTATTTATTAATTTATGACATTTATATGCCGCCCTTCTCACCCGGAATGGGACTAAGAGCGGCTTACAAGTAAAATGTAAATACAATATATTATATTATTGTCATAACACAATATTAATATTATATATTACATTGTAATATAACATTATACTGTAATATTATTTATATATTATTTATATATATATTATAATATTAGTAATATTACATGTAATATAAAATACATAATTATAATATATTATTATTAGTAGTAGTATTATATTGTATTACATTATTATATTATATTATATTATATTATGTTATATTATATTATGGTTCTCATGAAATTTTCCCTTAAGTCTACTGGAAGGAGGCCGATAGCCATGTAGTGGGTGGCTTTCACAATGTTCAATCTTATTTCTCTTGGAATTGGCAGCAACTTCCCATCACACATCCCCGGGGGAGGGGGGGGGGGCAATGCCACCTAGCTTATAGAGTCTATCAACAGGTATAGGTTTAAGACATCCTGTGATTATTCTACATGTCTCAAATTTGGTGCAGTGAATGATAATATATCCTGCATATCAGATATTTACATTATGATTCATAACAGTAGCAAAAGTACAGTTATGAAGTATCAACGAAAATAATTTTATGGTTGGGGGTCACCACAGCATGAGGAACTGTATTAAGGGGTCGCAGCATTCGGGAGGTTGAGAAACACTGGCTTACCATGTTCTGCGGGACTTCCTATGGAACACCCTTGCATTGTGTTTTTTTGTGAGTTAGACCTCCTCCCCAACCCCAGTCCAAAAGCACCAGCCTCTCTAGGCCACAGTAAGAGAAGCACCACTGAAAAGGAATCCCTGAAACATCGTAAGCACAAAGGAAGCTATTTGCAGTGACCCTCTGCAATATATTATCTCCACAAACTTAGCACTTGTCCCTGGGTTGTGGATAAATGAAACTCTGTCACCGAAACATATCACTCAAGAATTCATCATGTTCTTGCTATGTATCAGTGCTATGCCAAAAGCCGAGGGTGTTTGGATTCTTTTGGAAAACGGCAGATTTCAGCAAAACATGAATCAAAAGCTGGACACTCGGAGTTGACAGAGGCAGCCAATTCTCCCACTGTCTGGGTATAGCATAAAGTTGGGTACGGTGAAGAATTAAAGGGAGATAAGATAAGATACGTTTAGATTTAAGTGATCTGACAATGGCATTGCTAGATATGTCATCCCCATCTTTCAAAGGAAACTATATAAATCTTTGACGACTAATAATCAATACAAATAAAATATGGGCTCACAGCCTGAGGGTTGAGAGGCATTAGTAATAGCAGCAAATGCTGAAGAGATACCATTTCCGTTTCTTCTGTGTTGCTCAAGTTTCGTGACAGACTCCTTAAATCATGGCTTGGCGAAACATGGTTCTTGGATGAGATCTCTCTCCTGCAGCCATTGTTTTTGTGTGTTTGTGTGTGTGAGAGAGAAGCGATTTGAGAAACTGCAAGTCGCTTCTGGTGTGAGAAAACTGGCAGTCTGCTGGGACAGGCTTGTAGCCTGGGGGCTAAGGCCCCCGAAATGGGTGGTCCCAAAAGGCCTTACTGGTACATTATTTAAACTCATAGATGTCACCATTTTATATCCCATTAATGGGGTTATTGGGATAACAATACAAAAGATTTGCTAGGGTATTTCTCTCATGCCCCTCATCCTGGCTACGGCCCTGTGCAGGGACGTTGCCCAGAGGACACTCAGATGTTTTACTATACAGTGGGAGATTTCTCTCATGTCATCCTTGCGCAGGGACCATGCTAATTTTCTCTGTATCATTCCAATTGTAGTATATGTGCTGCTGAAGCGAGCCTCTTATTGGGAATAGGGAAATCTTTGTTTTGCTTCTCACCAAGCTCACCAGGTGTTGCGCAAACCCTCCTTTTGGGTCTAGCACGGATCTCCTCCCTCCGGAGGGATCCCCTAAATCCTCTTTCTCTTCTTCAAGAGGAGAACTAACCCCATCTTGCGGATTCGAACTGCCAACCATTAGGTCAGCAGTTCAGCCAGCACAAGGGTTGAACTCATTACACCACTATTTTTGCTATTTTAGAAAAATACAAGGAATTAGAACTGAAAATAATAACGTAATGGTATAGAACACCAATTCAGCTGGCACATATGATTCAGGGATTAAATCCCAAATGTTGGGGTTGTGGAAGTCGGGAGGCATGGTATTCACATCTATGAATACAAAGAGTGTGAAGAGATACAAAAATTCTGGAGTCAAATTCTAGACCATGTAGAATTACATACTAAAATAAAATTTGATATAAATATGCAAATTTTGTTAATAGGGATATATGGTGATAGAAGAGTTAAGGACCAAGACCAAGAATTAATGATGATGATGTCACCTAACAGTTTGAAAACAACCCAGCTGTGAATAGATGAATTAGGGACTGCTAAGCGGGGAAGGATTTTTATAAAAAGGACTTTACAACGCCTGAATAAAAAGAAAGATCGACTGTCAGAAGGTGGAATGCGGAAACAGAGGGTCTCCGTCATGAGGATGAAGCAACAGCACCCCTTGTGACGGAATGATGCAATGACGTAATGGAGCAACTGCACCCTGTGATGCAGCCAGAAGAAGAAAAAAATCCTTCTAAATTGTACTTGTATTGTAATTGTATGTCAACCGGCAGGGATTGTCTGCCGTATGTGTAATGTAATCTGCTCTGAGTCACCTTCGGGGTGAGAAGAGCAGAATATAAATAAAGTGTATTATTATTATTTAGAGCTGCATATGCAGTAATAGCTTGGTGTTGGAAAGAAAAAAAGAAACGGATACTTGAAAAATGGTATGAATATGTGTGGGACCAAATACAACTAGATATTATGGACATCATAAGAAGCAAAAAGACATGGTCAGACAAACAGAAAGGAATGGAAAAGGACAAAATGCATGGTAATTATGGTTATGTATAATTGTTTGATAAGAACAATAAAAACATTTTTTTAAAACTAAAAATAAATAAAGTAATATTAAACTAAAAAAAGGAACTCATTTCACCACCGCAGCTCTTCCAGTGGCCATCGTTGAGTCACCAGGATACTCTGCATCCCACCTGAAAATTGAGTGTGGGTTCAGGGAAAAAATGACATTTCCCAAAATTGGCAACATCTACCAATACAGCTTTTGCTATAAAAAGGGATGCATAAGCCCATAGTCCTTCCAAGATCCCATAAAACTGCCAACACATGCCCCCCATTAGATGTAGAATTGTGTTGTGTCAGTCCAGGAGAGTGGAGGGCTTTTTTCTGGAAGTTCACAGTGGGGCAGCAACTATTTATTATTTATTTATGGTATTTGAACCCCGTAGCATCTCACTCCCGCAGGGGGACTCAGCACGGCTTACATTTGCAGCACAACAGGCCACAACACCACAATACTATTTTAAAATACACCATATAATCAACATAATTAACATTTTAAAACATTTTAAAACATTGCATTAAAAATCACTACATACAACAATAATTAATTAAAGCCATCAAGCGGAACACATTGTCAGTCCAGTCAAGTCCAAAGTGTCAATACAGTCAAATCCAAAGGTACAATTTATATCTGCTGCCCAAAGGTCTGGTCCCAGAACCACGACTTTAGCTTTTTTCTAAAAGCGAAGAGAGATGGAGTCGATCTTATTTCGTTTGGGAGTGTGTTCCATAGGCGAGGGGCCACCGCTGAGAAGGCCCTGTCTCTCGTCCCCACCAGCTGCATTTGCGAAGCTGGTGGGAGCGAGAGCAGGGCCTCCCCAGATGATCTTAGACTGCGAGATGGGACATAGAGGCAGATGCATTCGGACAAGTTAGCTGGGCCAGAACTGTATAGAGCTTTATAGGTCAATACCAGCACTTTGAATTGGGCTCGGAGATGGACAGACAACCAGTGGAGCTGACACAGCAGGGGGTAGTATGCTCCCTGTATGTCGCCCCAGTTAGCATTCTGGCTGCCGCCCGTTGGACCAACTGAAGTTTCTGAACCGTTTTCAAAGGCAGCCCCTAAAAATGAAGACCTTCAGTACAACTCAGGATCTGGTGCAAAGCAATCCAGCTGGGGCCGGGGAGATAGCACAGTGGTAACACAGCTGCTATCGGAAGGTTGCTAGTTCGAATCCCCCCTGAGCTGGCCTGGACAACCAGCTATATGAGCCCTGTCTACTGCCCACCCAAGCAGTTCAAACAGCCTAGCTGTGAATAAACAATGGGGACCACGTAAAAGTGGGGAAGGATTTTTACACAGACTTTACAAGTCTGGAAGTTTCGGCTGTCGGGAGAGGTGAAATGCGGAAGTGGGAAAAACAGAGCTCCCGTCATGAGGATGGAACAACAGCGCCCCCTTGTGACGCAAAGACGCAATGACGCAAGGACATAACAACAATGATGTCATAATGGAGCATCCACATCCTGTATGACCCTGTATGACGCACACCTGTATGACCCTGTGACGCAGCCAGGAAGAAGAAACCCTTCTAAAAACTGCACTGTACTGTCTATATGTAAAAACTGTATGTCTCCGACAGGGACTGTCTGCCGTATGTGTATTGTAATCTGCACTGAGTCCCCTTCGGGGTGAGAAGAGCGGAATAGAAATAAACAGTATTATTATTATTCTTGGGGAAACCAGTGGGACAAACCCTTCTCTGAAATACCAGGATTCCAGGCACTCAGCAAAAGAGAGCTGAATGAGCCAGCTCTGTCTCCACTGGACTTAACTCGTCTGGGTCCCTGGACCAAGATCGATGTGAAGTATGCTAAAGTTTTTCTGTATATACTGAGCTGGGGGAAATCTGCAACTCAGTGCTAAGCCAACCATTGTCTCCGATCCAATGGCAGCATTTCAAAGGGGTCTGCTAGAATTCACCAGCCTAGCAGATTTCCCCTGGGATATGGAGTGTACTGGAAATACAAGGACACAACAGAATGTGTATATATGATAACATAGGAAGGAATAGGCGATAGATGAGACAATAGTATCAGGTGGACGGTATGAGCAATGTTTGTGTCATGTAAGATGGAGTACCATAGGAGCAAGTGATTCATGGTAACTTTTCCCCTTGGTTCTTTTGTCCGTCTCCCTATAGGTTATAAAGTTGCTGTTTAAAAGTTATTAATTTTTGTTATTCACTACAGTGAGAAGCAACTCCCTGTAATGAGCTGTTGCATTAGCTGTTGCAGTTAGAGAAAAGTAATTTGTTAAAATTATATGTAAGATTGCCTGGTATTTTCTGTTATGTTGCAAGAGAATAACGCAGCTACCTCTTTGAACACACCTTGCGCATATATAAAAATAAACCACTGAGCTGCTGACATTGCTGACCAAAAGGTTGGTGGTTCAAGTCCAGGGAGAGTGGTGAGCTCCCACTGTTAGCCCCAGCTTCTGCCATCCTACTCACATTTGCAGTGTGAAAACATGAAAATGTGGGTAGATCAATAGGTATCGCTTCTGCGGGAAGGTAACGGTGCTCCAGGTAGTCATGCAGGCCACATGATTTAGGAGGTGTCTATGGACAATGCAGGCTCTTCAGCTTAGAAATGGAAATGAGCACCACCCCCAGAGCCAGAGATTAAAGGGGAAGCCTTTATCTTTATCTGTGTATCTGTGTGTCATTGTTTCTAGGCACTGAATGTTTCCCTTTGTGTCTATATATGCTGGAATACGCCCTGAGTCCCCTTGGGGAGATAGTGCAGAATATTATTATTATTATTATTTATTACAAAAACACAGTAGGTCACAGCAAATGAGATCTATATGCTGTATTTCATATCACAAAATCACAAGTCAAACACTTCCCAAGCGTTTAGGACTGTGTGATGTATTTCCGAATGATGTGTGCAGATCCAAGTAAGGTGGCCTTTTGCAGTTGGCAGATCATGATTTTGTCAATGTTTATTGTTTCCAAATGCCGGCTGAGATCTTTTGGCATGGCACCCAGTCTGCCCATTACCACTGGGACCACCTGTACTGGTTTATGCCAGAGCCTTTGCAGTTCGATTTTGAGATCCTGATAATAGCTGAGTTTTGCCTGTTGTTTTCCCCCAATGCGACTGTCACCTGGTATTATTATTATTTAAGATATCACAATTTCTTTGTAATAGGACAAGGCATGAACTAGTATGGTGCATCCCTCCCAGATTCCATTCCAGTAACATCATTTTCTGCATTTTCTGAGCAAGGAACCCCATTTATCAATATTCTATATGACTATGCCAATTTAAACAAATATCTAAATCCACCAAAATAAAAAAAGAAAGAATGTTAACACCTCAAAAAGCAAAGCGTGTGTAGCAATTAATATGATGAGAAGGTACATATTTCTTATCCTGGGGATTTCTAGGCATCACAAGTACCCACAAGAATTTAACAATGATGGTAGTGAAAATAATCGTGAGCAAAACTTACCAATGATTATGAAATGGCAAAACACATTTCTGTAGCATTAAAAAAATAAAATAAACATTAGGTGTTGAGTCTTGGTGACTAAAGCATTGCATGTTTTCATTCTCCTCGAATAAAAAAAATCCCCAGGTCTGGCTTGTTAATTTCTTGGTGGTCCAAGCATGTTATATGGTGATAGACAAGTATTATAGGTCTAGACTAAAGCCCTCAGGTACTATTGATGCAGTTCAGTAAAATTCAGCACCTTAGTCCATTGAAACCAGCAGAAAATTCCTAACAGTTTTTATGAAATGGGAATAGCGATGAAATACGATTGGGAGAAACAGCTGACAAGTTTAGTCCTGTGCAGTGTGTTATTTTAGCATTAGAGAGTTTCTAACAGCACCTCAAGTGTTATTCCCTGATACTTGGACTAAATGGTTTGCTGCTTTTCGGCAGATATATTAATTGCAAGGTTAATTCCCATTAAAAGTGGTAGATTGATGATGTGGAGCTTCAGCACTTTTTATTGCAACCGGCCAACTTCTAGCATATTCTTTCTTCACGTTTCTACAACTTGGCTCAATATAGAGGAGAATAAATCTGGAGATTTCCCAGCTAGTAATTGGATTCATCCAGTCTCAGTGTTGGCTTTTTTTAATGGGTGATCCAGTGAAGTCCATGTAGGTGTGCCATATGACGTTCAACTGGATCATAAAACAATTCTGGCCACATTGGGACATTCCATTACAAACCATGGAAATGAAAGGGATTTCTGGAAAAGCACTCTGGTATTGTGTTCTTATTCATCTCCACAGATCTCATGTAGAAGAACTGAAAGATTGTGGCCATATAAGAAGACGCTTTGGTGACAATCTTGGGGTCCTGTGTTACCTGCATCACAATGGGAGATGAAACCATGTAGACAAGTATTCTGTAGAGACAAAAAGAGTACAAGTTCTCAGTTGATAGCCCATAACAGTGCAAACTTTCAGCATCATCTCAATGGTGAGAGTTCTGACTGTGATGTTTGATTTAGTATGGAAGTGATATCAGAGGTGACCCCCCCCTTTTTCTTGAGCTCTGTAGAAGATAGTTTAAAACCAAGAGATTCATAGTTTTCCTAAGAACACCAGACTGGAAGTGATCCCATAATCCCCTATCTATCCCCCACATGGGAACCTAAGGCTCTTCCCATGGCCCCATGGTCACACATGACAATGCCTCTGTAACCCACACTTTATGAATACACCCAGTTATTTTCCTTTTGCATTAATGTTATGGACTTTTGCTCATTCCCAAAGACTTTTTCCTTTCTGTCTAGGACTCCTTGGGCTGTCTTTTATGACTCTAATAAACTGTGTATCTTTCTGGTGGGTAGGCAGGGGTGATCAGGATGGTATATTTTTCCCCATAAACCCCAATGTATCTCCCCTCATGTTTTCCCCATGTATGTAATTTTAAAAATATGAAAGTGCCACTGTTTACCTTTAGCCAGCTACCTTGCGCAAGGCTTGCCAGCTGCAAGCTTGTGATTCAATTACCCCTCCACTAGCCTCATTTGCATGACAATAGCAGGAGCCAGCTCTTTCCAAAAGGGTCTTTCGCCTTGGGCCAAAACTGGTTTCTGCTAATCAATAGACAAAGGCCTCTGAGTTTTCTTCTACCTTTGTGCCATTGATTAATAGGCAAAACTATTTCTATATTTCATAAACGGCCACCTCTTTCAGCCTCGGAAACTGGTACATGGCTACAGCTTCTTCATTTGTTTACCATCCAAAGAACTGAGACCCTGCAGCAATATATTAATCTGTGTCTATCAAACAGAGAAAAACACAGATGAGGACATTTGATCATCAACTAAAAGACAATAGAATTGCTCAGCCTGAGAACAAGAGGGTTCTTGCTGAACACTTGGCTACCTGATCTACATATTTAATCCCATCAAAATGTTTTTCTGCCTTCATTGTTCTACTCATCGCCCACTTCTTCGCCCCCATTGGCTGGAAACGGAAAGAAGATGTAGCCAGCCAGCAAGATTCCATCCAATACAAAGCTGGTCTGGGGGCGGGAAGTCGGAAATTTGAATCTGTAACCTTATAAAATGGCATGCATTTTGAATGTAGATTTATGACTGCTTTGCGACAAGGATATTGCGGTTTTATCCTCCTCAGCTGACGAGAATAAAACTTCAGTGGCATCTTCTTCCAGACTTCTTTAGTGAGATCATTTGGGCAAGGGATTTTTAATTTCTTTTTGCTGAAACCCTCGCTTTAGGGGTACTTTCTGAGCCTCTGCCCCTTCTGGGCCAGGCTATTTCCAAATTGTTCAGTAACAGAAGCACCTGTGACCACTGCACCACACAAGAGTCCAAAACTATAAGCAGTTTATTGTAAAAAACATATAAAAGCATATAAAAACCAGGAATAAGAAAGGAAAGACGTATAGTCCACAAAGGTGATAACCAGACAATAATCCACATGTCTCATAAAGTTTCAGAAGTGACAAAGTCTAGGAACAGCCAGAAATCACAGATGATGATGATAATTTGTATATTGCCCTATCTCCCCACAAGGACTCAGTGTGGTTTCCAGCATATAAAGCAAAACATTCAATTGCCAGAAAGAAACCATACAAACAATTACATCAAAATAAACACATTCGATAATATAAAAACCTAATTAAACTTAACAGGCAAAGTAAAAACAACTGATACAGTGTAAGTCCACAATCCAGAAGATGTAAGTAGTAAAACTTGAACATGAACATAGAAAACTTCCAGGATATTAAATCCAAAATCAAAGCTTGACTTGTACCAGGAACAAGAGAACTCACTACCTCTGAGGATGCCTGCCATAGATGCAGGTGAAACGTCAGGAGATAATACTTCTAGAACACGGAATATAAATACTATAAATAAATAAATAAATAAATAAATAAATAAACATAGCCATACAGCCTGAAAAATCGACAGCAACCCATGGATACCTGCCATGAAAGCCTTCGACAACACAGAGACCTCAAGCTTAGTTTCTCACTCTAACGCAGCGTTGCCTGAACTAACCTCAAGGTAAACAATTTGTTGTTTAATATCCACCCATGAAATCCTTCAGTTTCCTGTGAATTTCCTTCACAACTTTCCCACATAATCTTTCTCAAAGAAGAATAACAAGAAGAGTCTTTTGTGGGAATGGGCTGCTGGCGGTGGCGGTGCTGCACCTGAGAGGCACGTCCACACGAGGCCGGTAGCACGGAGCGACTGCGACCGGGCGGCCACGGGCGGCGGGGTTTTAACATAATTGTTCTGAACAACGTAATCTATTTTCAGCTCTGATTTGTAAACAAGGCCTTTTATTGATCTCCGTAGCTACAGATGGGTTTCCATTGGAATCCTCCTTATCACTCAGCTCTTCACTTGATTCCTTAGCTGCTGTTGCTACTTCTGACTCCGCTGAATGCCCTTGAGGCCCTGCACCTTCCCAGCCAGTTTTCTCACAGAGAGAACCATCATTTCCCAGACTTGAATTTTCCAGACTTAAGAGCCCATCACTTTGTGCCACTGGAAAGCTGGCAATCCTCTCTAAATCATCAGTTAAACCATCAGTCTCTGATTTACAACAGGATTATCTGCTTTGATAAACTGGATTATATGGCAGTGCAGAAGGGGCCTCAGTTTTCCTTGTTTCCCACTTCTGGTGATGAGCATCAGAAATGGATAGAGAAGGACACGAGTTTGTTATTGAAATAATATTATTGATTCTGGGTTTTTTGAAATGCCCTTCCTAATTGATCACTACATGCCTTTTCCAGACTTTGCAAAGTTTTTTTTTTTTTTAGTATCTCCCGGAATCACCCAGCCAGTTTAGCCAATGGCTGCCTTTACTAGAGGAGGAAAGTGCTGACTCCAGGAAAGTAACTTTTGTAAGGTCTACACTTTTCTTTGTTGCTGAGGTTTATGGTGGAATCGAACTTCTTCTCTCACCCTTCCCTGTCCAAATTTGGGCACATTTAACGTATGAAAGGCTAAAAATGGATAATGAGTTTTCAGTCAATTCCTTTTGACTGTCGATATAAAACCAGCATTTCCATCCCACAATATCATTATGCAATCAATAGCAATTAGTGTCTACTCACGCTCAGGGTTTTAATCATTCCCATCAGAACGCCCATCGCTGCATTGTTGTATGTAAATATCCAAAGAGGCTGAGTTGGTTTATCAAATGAATGGGTTCCATTGTTCCACTCAAGAGAGCTCAAAAGCTTTTAGGGGGAATCCCATGCACAGCTGAGCAAACAATAGCATCAAGCACCATCTCTTTCACATTTCACAATTATAGCACTTTGATACCACCATAAGTGCTCTAACTGCATCCTTTGTAATCCTAGATACTAGAGCTTTGTGGGACAGAATGCTAAGTACCTCATGATACTACAGATGCTCCAAAAGAATGCAGAAGTCACCAATGCATGGAACATACAAAATACCCCACATCCATAAATCTATACTGTATAAATAAAAATGTAAAGTCTGTTTGTGAGATTACATAACTCGAAAACCACTGGACGAATTGACACGAAATTTGGACACTATATCCCTTACAGACCAACGAGTGACCATCACTCATACTCCCCCCCCCAAAAGAAACAGCGGAAAAGACCTACAACCCCCGAAAAGCTAAATGACGATACAGAAAAAAGGGAAGTAAGAGGGAGGGAAGAAAGGAAGGGGAGAAAGAAAGGGGTAGTGAAAGAAAGAAGGAAAGAGAGAAGGATATGGAAGCAAAGAGCAAAGGAAGGAAGGAAAGGGGTAGAGAAGGAAGAAAGTAGAGAAAGAGGGGGGAGAGAAAAAAGGGGGAGGGAAGGAAAGAGCTAGAGAAGAAAGGAAGGGGAGAAGGAAAGAGGTAGAGAAAGGGGGGGAGAGAAGGAAGAATGGAAGCAGAAAGTGATGGAAGGAAGGAAAGAGGTAGAGAAGGAAGGAGAGAAGGAAAGAAAATAAGAGAAGGAAGGAAAGAGGGAGAGAAAGGGGGAGAGAAGGAAAGAGAGAAGGAAGAATGGAAGCAGAAAGTGAAGGAGGGAAGGAAAGAGGTAGAGAAGGAAGAAAGGAGAGAAAGAGAGAAGGAAAAGAAAATAGGGGAAAGGAAGGAAAAAGGTAGAGCAGGAAGAAAGGAGAGAAGGAAAGAATATAAGGGAAGGTAGGAAAGAGGGAGAGAAAGGGAAGGGAACAAGGAAAGAGAAGGAAGAATGAAAGCAAAAAATGAAGGAAGGAAGGAAGGAAAGAGGTAGAGAAGGAAGAAAGGAGAGAAAGAGGGAAGGAAAAGAAAAAAGGGGAAAGGAAGGAAAAGTAGAACAGGAAGAAAGGAGGGAAAGGAGAAGGAAAAGGTGGAAGGAAGGAAAGAGGTAGAGAAAGAAGAAGGGAGAAGGAAAAGAAAAAAGGGGAAAGGAAGGAAAAGTAGAGAAGGAAGAAAGGAGAGAAAGGAGAAGGAAAAGAAAAAGTAGGGAAGGAAGGAAAGAGCTAGAGAAGGAAGGAAGGAGAGAGGGAAAGAAAATAAAGGAAGGAAAGAAAGAGGGAGCGAAGGAGAGAAAGAGGGAGGGAAGGTTGGCCACAGCAACGCGTGGCGGGGACAGCTAGTACCCAATAATTGTGCACTGTTTTTCCTTTGCAGTACCTCTCAAAATGGTGTCAAGAAGTTGCTGTTGCCATTTTGAGAGGGATTTTGAAGCGAAAAGGGGAGTATTTTGACTTTCTGTAAAGGGTGGTATAAAATGTGGGTGTATCTGCAGAAGATAAAATTGGCTCTTGCTCTCCCATGCTCTAAGAGAAATTGCAGCTGAAAAGGTTAACTGCATTCTTACTAATTCTGACTTTGGAGAAGATAGTAAAAGAGAGCGAGAGAGAGCCAAGTAGGAAAAAAATGAAGAGACAAACACAATTAATTGGTCCAGTGATTCTAATTCTGAGTGTTGGCTTTTGAAGAAAAACCTATGGGAGATGAGAGAGTGGTATCTGACCAATCCTTCTGGAAAGGCACCTAATGGTCCACAAATTGTGAACATGTAATTGTATTTCAACTGGAGGCTTTTATTACTGGAAGAGGTCATGCAATATGTATTTCCCCCTTATCTCTTAGAGAACACGAGTCTGGACAAATATTACAACAGCAGTCAATTGTTCTTGATGGAAAACTCTGGGAAATGTTTGCAGGAAGGGTCATGCGGAGAGGGAAGAGGAAAGGTGCCAAAGTGCTTATCAGAGTCACAACACTTGATCGGCTCTGTCATCAAGGGAGGACATGAGACAACAGACAATAACTACAGCCTAAGGCTATAATCACAGCATGGACTGGCTCTCATGCAGTGTATGGGCCCCAGGGAAGGGTGCCAAGTTGCAACCCAAACTTGGGAAAATTACTGCCTATACAGTGTTCCCTCGCCGCCTCGTGGTTTGCTGTTTCGTGGGTTTAAAAAAATGTATTTTTAATAAACATGAATTTATTGGTGCTGGTAGGCCACTACCTTCGACAAGCCGTCCGCGGCCACCTTCTCTTCTCCCGTCCATGCCAGGGCCGGCTTCCCCACCTTGCCCTGGCAACCTTTGCAAGGCTTCCCTGGACCTCCGTGTCTCTACTTTGTGGTTTTTCACTTATTGTGGGTTGTCCTAGAACATAACCCCTTCGATAAGTGAGGGAACACTGTACTGGCTTAAGGAGATTGAAAGCAAAGCTTTTCAATGTCCAGGCTGCCACCTGGATATGTTCCCCATGACTTGGAATTCATCCCCAATGCCTTCTTGAATGCACCCTCCTACTCTTGTGCAATGCTGTCTTTCTGCACAAGAGATGCAGAGCACAATCCCTGAGCAGCATAATCAATCAACAACCATCCCTATATATTAGCTGTCATTCTGTGAAACTGGGAAAGAACACAAATAAAAAACTACAATATTTTAATCTGAGGGAACACTTCTCTTGGAATCTCTAGGTCCTCCAGTGAACTACCGTGATCCCCTTCTTTTAGAAGTTGTCCACAGAATCATTCTGGAGGAACTACAAATGTCTAGAGAAGTGTTCTGTCTACTTCTACGCCAGGCATGGGCAAACCTTTTCCTTCCAGGTGTTTTGGACTTCAACTCCCAGAATTCCTTACAGCTGGTATGAATTCAATGTCAATTCCAAAGTCAAACTCTGGCAGAAGTTGACCATAGAGCAATGTTCTCCAAACTTTGGCTTTCCAAATGTTTTGAACTTCATCTCCCAGAATTTCTGACTGTCAGCCAAGCTGACTGGGCTTCTCAGAATTGAAGTCCAAAGCAGTTGGAGGACTAACGTTTGGGAACAACTGACCTAGAGCAGTGTTTCTCAACCAGTGTGCCGTGGCACACTAGTGTGCCGTGAGTGATCATCAGGTGTGCCGTGGGAAATTGGAACCTCCAATACGCTTTCTTCTCCCTCCTTCCAAACACTTTTTCTTCTCCACTCGGGTTCCCTTCTTCCCAGCCTCACTCTGCTCGCTTTGCTCACGCTGCCGCTTCTCCCGAGGGGGGAGGGAGGAAGACGTGACCTGTGCGGGCGCTACTGCGCAGACTCGCCCCACATCTTCCCCCCTCCCCTCCTGAACATGCGGCAGCATGAGCAAAGCGAGGCAAAGCAAGTAGAGTGAGGCTGGGAAGAAGGGAGCCCGAGTGGAGAAGAAAAAGTAAGTGTTCGGCAGGAGGGGGAAGAAAGGGTGCGAAGGGGGGGAGGGGGAGGAAGAGGTCTCTGTTGAAAGCTGGCATGCGCAAACTTGGACCTTTCAGGGGTTTTGGACTCCAACTTCCACCATTCCTAGCAGGCTCAGGCCCTTTTCCTTTCCTCCCCTCAGCCACTTAAGCAGGAAAGGGCCTCAGGCTGTTAGGAATGGTGGGAGTTAAAGTCCAAAGCACCCAAAGGGCCGAAGTTTTCCCATGCCTGTTTTAGGGACCTTAAAGTGGTGAGCCTCTTTCCAACATTGTGATTCTGGATAGAAAACAAACAACAACATAACATAACATTGTTTGAGTCCACAGTGCTCTCTGGATGTAGGTGAACTACAACTTCCAAACTCAAGGTCAATTCCCAAGCAAACCCTTTCAGTACTTTCTGTTTCTGCAATGAGAGTTCAATATGGCAAGTTTGGTTCAATTCCATTGTTGCAAGAGTTCAGGATGCTCTTTGATTGTGTGTTAAACTATAAATCCCAGAAACTGTAACTCCCAAATGTCAAGGTCTATTTTCCCCAAACTCCATCTGTGTTCACATTTGGGCATATTGAGTATTCATGCCAAGTTTGGTCCTGATCCAACATTGTTTGAGTCCACAGTGCTCTCTGGATATAGGTGAACTACAACTCCAAAACTCAAGGTCAATGCCCACCAAACTCTTATAGTATTTTCTCTTGGTTATGGGAGTTTTGTGTGGGAAGTTTGATTTCATTCCATCATTGGTGGAGTTCAGTGTGCTCTTTGATTGCAGGTGAACTATAACTCCCAGCTGTTGAGCAAGACCTTCGTGTGTGTCATTCTGCCATTCCTGCCAGGATATCTATGTTGTGTTCCTCAAAACAGGCCCAGGTTTCACACTGAGTGTATAAATACATTTAAAAACATATTAACTATATGTATTACTGTGTTAGAGTGTCATTTTGTGTCATTTTGTTTGGTGGTGTGCCCCAGGATTTTGTAAATTTTGTAAAAAAGGTTGAAAAACACTGACCTAGAGATTGCTAGATGGAACATATCAATTAAATATGTCCATAATCTAATCTGTAAAAGGGAAACTCGCAAATGTGAGACGATGATTGTACATCCATAGATGTTGTGGCAGTTGACCTATGTAGAATCTTCTTTGGATTTCAATCCATACTTTAAAGGCACTAACTCAGGTGCTGAACCCTGGTTAAGTGGATTGAATGGGTGTTGTGGGGCAATAAAATCAAGGAATCTCATTATTTTGAAAAGGATTCAAAGATCACAGTGGAAATTGTGTGGTATAGGTGATGCATACTTATGTGTGTTATACAAAAACTTACTTCAGTGGGATCTGTTGTTCTTATTTACTCAGGCACTATATGAACTCAATGGAATCCAAAGACTGGGATACCAGTATGCAAATGGATCTTGTAGCACCTTAGAGAGTGACTGAAAGAAAGAAGTTGGTAGCATAAGCTTTGAAAGATTAAGAGTTGATCTACATTGTGAGATTAATGGCTTTTAATTATTACTTTGCCATGGCTTAATGCTATGGACCATGGAATTTCTAGTTGTAGACAGCCTTCTCTGTCTTACTGAACTAAAAATCTCAGGAATCCACAGCATCAAGCCAAAGTGGTGTCAAACTCTGATTATTCTATAGTGTAGAAACTTATGTTACCAACTAAGTTACTACAAGGTCCCTTTGCATATCCAATGATACTCAGTAGGTTCTGTTTCAGAACTCCAGCTTTGCTTCCTCAGAAAGAGATTAAAAAAACATATTGAGGTCACCAGCTTGGAGCAGGATGAAGCAGAAGTTGAAGAAAGCCAGTGAGATTCTTGAAAATAAGAGAGAAAGAATAAAACACTGACAGTGATGGATCTTTCCCATCTCTTCTTACATTAAAAGACTCAACAAAAGGGAAAGAGTTTTATTTATAAAGGGAATTGGCTGTAATATATCTCCCCAATCCAACGTGATCATTGAATGGTGGCAGACGTAGCCAGTGACGCTGCCCTTTTGTTTTACAGGGTCACAGCGACACTTGCACTGCTAAAGTGCTCTTCTGAAGGGACAGCTTTAAATCCTTCAAAAATACAGGCAGTGAACAATGGAAGCTCTGAGGTTTTGCCAAAATCAGAGAGATGGGAATCATTAGGCCTGTTTGATCCACACACCAAAAAAATGATTCAAAACTCATTTTGGATGTAGGGGGCACTGGTGGTTCGGATCTAAAGTCAATTCCGATTTTCATAGAAAAGAAAGTTCAAAACTTTTCAAAACTTCCAAGACTTCTGAAACCAAAGTGTTATTTCCTGTTTCATTGGGTGGTCTTTACTTTGAAAGTAGTTGGGGGAGGGGGGAGAGCAAAGGGAAGAAATCTATCCACACTGGGTTAAACTGGTTCTCTCACCCAGGACTGAGGTGAGAGAGAAAGGAAACCGAAGGAAAGCCATCCAACCTGGGTTAAACAGCAGCTCTTGCCCAGGACTGACACGGGAGAGAAAGGAAACCGAAGGAAAGCCATCCAACCTGGGTTAAACAGCAGCTCTCACCCGGGACTGACACGGGAGAGAAAGGAAATCGAAGGAAAGCCATCCAACCTGGGTTAAACAGCAGCTCTCGCCCAGGACTGACACGGGAGAGAAAGGAAACCGAAGGAAAGCCATCCAACCTGGGTTAAACAGCAGCTCTCACCCGGGACTGACACAGGAGAGAAAGGAAACCGAAGGAAAGCCATCCAACCTGGGTTAAACAGCAGCTCTCGCCCGGGACTGACACGGGAGAGAAAGGAAACCGAAGGAAAGCCATCCAACCTGGGTTAAACAGCGGCTCTTGCCTGGGACTGACACGGGAGAGAAAGGAAACCGAAGGAAAGCCATCCAACCTGGGTTAAACAGCAGCTCTCGCCCGGGACTGACACGGGAGAGAAAGGAAACTGAAGGAAAGCCATCCAAACTGGGTTAAACAGCGGCTCTGGCCTGGGACTGACACGGGAGAGGAAGGAAACCGAAGGAAAGCCATCCAACCTGGGTTAAACAGCGGCTCTTGCCTGGGACTGACAAGGGAGAGAAAGGAAACCAAAGGAAAGCCATCCAAACTGGGTTAAGCAGCGGCTCTTGCCTGGGACTGACACAGGAGAGAAAGGAAACCGAAGGAAAGCCATCCAAACTAGGTTAAACAGCAGCTCTCGCCCGGGACTGACACGGGAGAGAAAGGAAACCGAAGGAAAGCCATCCAACCTGGGTTAATCAGTGGCTCTGGCCTGGGACTGACACGGGAGAGAAAGGAAACCGAAGGAAAGCCATCCAACCTGGGTTAAACAGTGGCTCTCGCCTGGGACTGACACGGGAGAGAAAGGAAACCGAAGGAAAGCCATCCAACCTGGGTTAAACAGCGGCTCTTGTCTGGGACTGACATGGGAGAGAAAGGAAACCGAAGGAAAGCCATCCAACCTGGTTTAAGCAGCGGCTCTTGCCTGGGACTGACACAGGAGAGAAAGGAAACCGAAGGAAAGCCATCCAAACTAGGTTAAACAGCGGCTCTTGCCTGGGACTGACACGGGAGAGAAAGGAAACCGAAGGAAAGCCATCCAAACTGGGTTAAGCAGCGGCTCTTGCCTGGGACTGACACAGGAGAGAAAGGAAACCGAAGGAAAGCCATCCAAACTAGGTTAAACAGCAGCTCTTGCCTGGGACTGACACGGGAGAGAAAGGAAACCGAAGGAAAGCCATCCAACCTGGGTTAAACAGCGGCTCTTCCCTGGGACTGACATGGGAGAGAAAGGAAACCGAAGGAAAGCCATCCAAACTAGGTTAAACAGCAGCTCTTGCCTGGGACTGACACGGGAGAGAAAGGAAACCGAAGGAAAGCCATCCAAACTGGGTTAAACAGCGGCTCTCGCCCGGGACTGACGTGGGAGAAAAAGGAAACCGAAAGAAAGTCATCCAAACTGGGTTAAACAGGGCTCTCGCCCGGGACTGACACGGGAGGGAAAGGAAATGGAGGGAATCCATCCATACTGGTTTGAAAAGCTGAATAATTTCTGACTCACTTATTGATTCGTAAGAGAAATGGCGGAAAAAGCTTCAAAATGGCAATGATACTTCCGGGTTCCCAAATCGCTTCGAAATCGCTTCAAAAAGGCATTTGATTCAAATTTATTCCGAATTACGAAGATTCCGACTGAACCTACCCATGCCTAGGAATCATAACAGAATAGCTGAGTTTGTGTAGGACTCAAGGAACTGACTCAAGTGCTGAACCCTGGTTAAGTGGATTGAATGGGTGTTTTGGGGCAATAAAATCAAGAAATCTCATTGTTTTGAAGAGGATTCACAAATCCTTGAAAATGATGTAGCCCAAACTTGACAGGAAAAACTTCTTATTCTGCTTCTCCCCTTTGATCAGGGCAGTTTGGGCCCATTCCCAACACACCAAAACAGACCAGAGTCTTGATTAGATAAGAATGAACAACTGGCAGCATCAGTATCTCACACTACATAGGCTTATGCATGGCTTCCTCAAGGGGCCAACGCTAACCATCATAGATACCTTCTAATAAAGCATACTTTCTCAAGGAGGCTGAAGACAATTATAACCATGAGACAATGTCTGAAGATGCTCTTCTTTTCCATGAAACAACCCAAATAAACTTCAATGATAGACCTCAAAAGTAAGCAGGTCTGACATAAACAAAGGGAGAAGCAAGGACTAGGGGCCTTGAACCCAATTCCTTCTATCATGTGCCTCAAAAGAGAGGCATGTAGACTATA
The DNA here is from genome assembly GCA_030556195.1 of Anolis apletophallus. Classification (NCBI taxonomy): domain Eukaryota; kingdom Metazoa; phylum Chordata; class Lepidosauria; order Squamata; family Anolidae; genus Anolis; species Anolis apletophallus. Next base: position 13,756,784 of record JARBWK010000008.1, read on the forward strand.
GATGAATAGTACAGAACACCAGTTCCCAACCAGTATTTCACCACATTTTGCTGGGCTGCAATACTCTTCACTGCTGCTATCATGGTTGTGGCTTTTTGAAGTCAAAGTCTAACAGTTATGGGTCATCCAAGGTTGGAAGACAATAAGAGAGGATAATATATGAGTACAGCTAGTGGGACCTTTGTAGTTCGTTGCATCTAACCTTCTTGGGACAGAAAAGCCAGAGAAAGTGCATTTCCAGCATAAACCTTTCCAATCAGGAGATTCTAATGCTCAGAGTCTGTTACAGATTACAAATCCCACAACCTTCATGGGCCAAGATGGTTGTGAGATTCTTGAAGTGGTCATGCAGAAAAGTAACTGTCTCAAGCTTCGCTGAAACCTTTCTGGGGTATTTCTTCCATTGTTCAGTTGCCATCCCTCTCCATTGGCGCCCCCTTGCAGTGGGGGAGAGGCTTGCATACCCTAGTGAAGTTGTGAGCTATGCTGGCGGTGGCATAATAGCCGCGGTAGGGCCTCCCATGCCAGACAGGTCACAACCAAAGGGTCTGACAAAGAGCGTCAATGGGCAGGATGGGCTCTCTAGCCTTTTGGCAACCATCCTAAGAGAAGGAAAACTCTGATTTCAAACTCGGGCAGATGGTGCTCGTCTAACCCTGTAAGGCCAACCATCTAAGAGAAGGAAACTCGAACCAAACCTACAACCTGAGGACCTCGCTGCCACCGTCCAAGCTTGCTAGGCCCCGGCAGACGAACCTTTGGTTTAAAGGGTGTGGCCAGTTCTGTGCACGCTGCGCTCCACCAGAAAAATCCATTCCACAGGCTCGAAGGACACATCCAACTTCCGGAAAAGCCCTGTAGCGATAGGCGAGGGACGAAACGGTAGGTGTAAAGATGCACTGGAAGCCGCAGACCCAACCCTGCATGCAGGCGGTTCAGGACTTTGGTCGCTCGAGACTGACCCGGGAGATGACAGTCTTGTTCGGCAGCATCCTGAACGACCAAGCAGCCTTTTTAAGGAGAGCACTGCTTGCTCCATATGGAGAGGGGCCTAGAAAAGGTGGCCTAACGAGCTCATCCCCGTCTACCTGGTTGGCTAGCATACCAACACGCATCTTCCGATGCAGTCGAACAAAGACAAAGAAACAAAGGCCAACACCTGCCTGCAAAGGTGCAAATAGACTGACACTTGCATGCTGGAACATCAGAACCATGCAAGATTCTGCAGATAGTGGACGTCCTGAGCATCGTTCTGCTCTAATAGCCCATGAACTATCACGGCTTAACATTGACATCGCTGCTCTTAGTGAAGTTCGTCTCCATGAGGAAGGCAGCTGTCAGGAATGGAATCTCTATGCCTTGGGCCAGAGTAGATTCCACTCTGCCATGAGTGGGAAGATGTTCAGCTGAGTCAGAAGGATAGAACTGCAGCCATGAACTTTGCTCTACTTCTCTGCTAAGGAACACAATGGGATTGTGAACTTTGCTCCAGTTACCAGGAGGATATGAAGTAATATCCAAGAGGACTCTGGGTGGGAAAAGGACTACTGGGTATGCTGAGTCAGGGTGGCTGATGTAATCTTTACAGGATGTTGCATAGGGAGGGAGTTGGTATTTAAGGATTGTGGTGGAGGGGCTCGGGTGTCTTAGCTTTACAAGTTTGCTGTACTACAATAAATCACCATTGGAAGACGGAGGACTTTTGGCGTGTCTTTTCTGGTCGAATTGGAGTTCCTGACAGAAGCTAAGACCCCTGAAACTTTCCCAGGCAATGGAGAGGTTTTTGCATGAAGCGGAAGAATACCTGGAGAGCTGGGATTTCACTACGGATGCAGCCCAGCAGGCCCAGGATGGGGAGTGGAATACCATGGATGAGGTTGGCCTCCCATGGGGTGGCTCCGTTCGGAAAGAAATACTCTCCGTTTGGTGCTGGAGATGGAAGTTGGATGTTCCCATCCCAGCGTGTCGGTGGAGCGGGGCTCTCGGCTGCAGCGGCGGCGGTGCGCAGTAAGTCTAGAGATGCGGCGTATGGGAGTGAGACCACGGAGCCACGCTCTCCCACGGATGTGGAGGTGTTGAAGGCCCGAATGGAGGCTATGGAGAAGACGCTCCAGAGGGTGTCACAGCAGTTGGCGAAGAACCCTAGCCAAGACTCCATGTGGAGCCCGGTTGGCGGAGGTGATTTTACCCGCTATTCTTGGATGGACGAGGAGAGGGGTGAAACCCGCCCTAGATCTCCTGCGGGAGTGTGGGGGTGGACGCCCGGACTAGAGGCCCGAAGGGAACGGTTGGAGGAACCCGGCCTAAAGTGACGAGTGAGGGGATTCAGTCCAACCCAAAGCTGCAGGGCTAGGCCGAGGTATTCAGTTGCTGAGGAGGAATGGCGGTCATGTTCCTGTCCCAGCCCCAGCTGGTGCGGAAAGAAGACCCTTGTATGGTGAGAGAGAGCGGCCCCGGAAAGAACCACTTCGGGTGGAATTCGATGGCGAGGCTTGCAAAGTGGCCTTCTTTGTGGCGGCTGTGGGGACCATATGGAGGACTACGGCCACCTGTACCCCAGTGAAGGCAGCAGGGTGCGTGCTGTTGGTGCGGTGTTAAAGGGAAGAGCGGCGGACTGGTACGTCCAGTGCCATGACCGACGAGATCCGTGTTTGGGTGATCTACGAGAATTCCTTCGAGCGGTGAGAACTCGTTTCCGTGATCCGTTGGAAAGAGTAAAGCGAAGGAAGCGTTGAGGTGCTTGAAGCAAGGCAGCAAGTCGGTGACGGAGTATGCGGAGGAGTTCATGAGCCTGGCAGGGAAGGTGGTGGAGTGGTCACAGGCAACTCTTTTGGAACTGTTCAAAGAGGGATTGCGGCGTGAACTACTGGAATGGTGTTTGCATCGTGGAGACCCAGTTAATGTGGATGGATGGATTCAGTTGGCTGGTGCTGTCGAAGGAATCCTGGCTCAGGTCCAGCGATGGAAGTCTACTTCTGGACCTTTGCGGAAACCACGGCCTACGCTGAGGCGGCCGGCTGGGAGTGAGAGCCAACTGAGAGGAACGGGAACTGGTGGCAAGTTAAAAGGGAAAGGCTTGTGCTACATTTGTTCTCAGTCTGGACATTTCGCAATTCAGTGTCCACAAAGAAGAGGCCCTGATGGCAGACCTGTGGCGGTGGCTAGAGGGGCTTTAGGAGAGAAGGTCGAGGAGAAGGAAGGGGTGAGCGAGAAAGCCCCAAGTATTATGTGTGATATTGGGTTAGAGAAGAAGGGACAATACCAATTACATCAAGCATTAATTGACTGTGGGTGTTCTGAAAATATTATATGTCCCACATTAGTTAAGAATCTAGAATGTGAAACTCAGGAGTTACTGATTCCGGTGCATTTTGCTCAATTAGATGGTACTTTTGTGGGGGGCTTTTCCTTAGGGACCAAATGTTTAAAGGGTAAGGTTGACAATTGGGAGGGAACACTGGATTGTGTAGTGGCCCCAATTAAGGAACATGATATAATTTTAGGATTGCCATGGTTACAGCAGGCTGACCTGGTTATTGACTGGAAAGCAGGTACCCTAAAGTGTCGGCCGGAATTGGATGTGAATGTGAGCATGACTGAGGGGAAAGGGGAAAAGGAAGAGCCGCTGATTCGGAAGAGTATGCTGATTTAAGGGATGTATTTAATCCGGTATTAGCAGATAGTCTTCCCCAGTCAGGAGGGTACAATGTAAGGTGGAATTAAAGGAAGGAGCTGTATTGCCCAAGCCCAAAATATACCCTATGACAGAGAAAGAGAAGCTAGCGTTAAGAGAACAAATCGATGACTATTTGAGGAAGGGATTTATCCAAAGGTCTGAGTCCCCTATAGCTGCTCCAGTCCTGTTTAGGGAAAAGAAGGATGGCAAATTAAGACTGTGTATTGATTACCGAGGGTTAAATGCTATCAGCACGATCAATTGTTATCCCTTGCCTCTGATTAAGGATCTATTGGGACAGATGGGAAAGGGAAAGTACTTTACTAAATTGGACATTATAAATGCCTTCCACATGGTTCGGGTGAAGGAAACGGATAGGTGGAAGACAGCTTTCTCGTGCCCACTCGGATTATTCGAGTGGTTAGTCATGCCCTTCGGATTGATCGGCGCCCCCGGCATTTTCATGCAGCTGATGAGGTGCTGCACCCCCTTTTATATAAGGGGGTATATGTGTATTTAGATGATATAGTTGTGATTTCGCAAACCAAGGAGGCGCATGTGCGGTTGGTCCGGGAAGTGTTAGAAAGATTGAAGGAGGCAAGGCTGTATGTGAAACTGAGCAAATGCGAATTTATGAGAAATGAGATTGACTTCCTGGGATATAGGATTAATAGAGAGGGAGGGAGTGAGTATGGACCCGGCCAAGGTGGCAGATGTATTAGCTTGGGAAGCTCCTCGAACCAGGAGGCAATTGCAGGCGTTTTTGGGTCTGGCCAATTTTTATAGATCGTTCATTTCGGGGTTCGCAAAGATCGTATTGCCCCTTACCGAGTTGTTAAAGACAAAAGGTATGGGAGAGGGTAAGAAGGTGAAGGCACCTGGGGCTAAGTTGAGTTGGACACCAGGGTGCCAGAAGGCTTTTACTGAAGAAGGCGTTTACTGGAGGGCCTTTATTGCAACATCCGGACCCCGCCAAACCTTTTGTAGTGCAAAGTGACGCCTCTGCATGGGCGTATGGAGGGGCTCTATTGCAGAAAGATGAAGGTGGGGTGTTGAAGCCCTGTGCATTTTTTTCTAAAAAGTTTAATGAACAGCAGCGGAATTGGCCCATATGGGAGAAAGAGGCGTTTGCCATTAGATATGCTCTGCAGACGTGGCGGCAGTTTTTGGAGGGTGCTGTTCATCCCTTTGAGGTGTTGACGGATCACCGGAACTTGCAGTTCTTGAGGGAGCCCCAAAAGTTGTCACCGAAGTTGTTGAGATGGGCTCAGTACTTGTGCTGAGGCATATTAGAGGCAAAGACAATGTGGTGGCTGATGCGTTGTCACGTTATCCGGTGATGGGGGGAGATCCTCCTGCTGGGGTAGGGAGGATGTTTACTAAGGATCAATGGGGTTTGAAAGTGCAGACCCGAGCCCAATGTAAACTGGAAGTGAAGCAGGAGAATGAGGGATTGGAAGACTGGATGAAGGAGTTCCAGCGATGTTATGAAGGGGATGAGTGGTTAAAGTCCCATGAGATTGAGTGCAAGAGAGCCAAGGGGTTGTGGCTAGTGCGGGATAAGTTGTATGTACCGGCAGTACTGAGGAATAAGATAATGGAGTTGTTTCACGATCATAAGTCTGCAGGGCATTGGGGATTCACCAAGACCTTCTTGGCGATTAGGAGTAGATATTGGTGGCCGGGAATGAGGTTGTTGGTGAAAGATTATATTAACCGCTGTGAGGCTTGTGCTAGGGGGGAAGTTGTCTACTGCTAAGCCTCCAGGATTAATTCAAGTAGTAGCCGCTCCTGTTAGACCGTGGACCCATGTAAGCACTGATTTTGTGGGGGAGTTGCCCCCTAGTAGGGGATACAAATATATTTGGACGATCCTGGACATGTTTTCGAAGCAGGCTCATTTTGTTCCTTTAACAGGATTGCCGTCTGCGGAAAAGTTAGCCAGGCTATATGTGCAACATGTATATCGATTACATGGATGTCCTGAGCAGGTGCTCAGTGATAGAGGGGTGCAGTTTACTGCCAAGTTTTGGGAGAGGTTTTTAGAGACGCTGGGGGCAGACCGGAAGTTGACCACCTCTTATCATCCATGTTGTAATGGAGGCGTTGAGAGAACGCAAAAATCATTAGCTAGCTACTTGTGGATCTTTGTGAATGAGCAGCAGAGCGACTGGCGGATCTTTTGCCATATGCGGAAGTGGCGTATAATGGCTCTGTGCATTCCTCCACGGGGAAGACTCCGTTCTCCGTGGTGTATGGTCGGAGAACGTGGAGATAGTCCCGTTGCCGGTTGGACTAGGTGCTTTCGTGGAAGATTCAGGGGAGTGGAGGAACAGAGCTCAGGAGGAGTGGAGGAGAGTGACGGAATCTTTGCGGAAGGCTCAAAGTACATACAAGCGTTTCGGAGATAGGAAGCGACAGGAAGGGGAGGCGTATAAGGTGGGCGATCTAGTATGGTTGTCCACCCAAAATTTAAAGCTGGGGTTACCCTCTCGTAAGTTGGGCCCAAAGTTTATAGGGCCGTTCCGGGTGAATGAGTGTGTGAATGAGGTTTCTTATCGGTTGGCTTTACCAAAGATTATGGGAAAGATTCATCCTGTATTCCACTGTAACTTATTGAAACGGTATGTGAATCCCCTTGTACCACGATCTTGACCAGTGCTTTGTTTCCCCAGGGGGAGGACGAAGGAGGCATAATGTCAGGAATGGAATCTCTATGCCTTGGGCCAGAGTAGATTCCACTCTGCCATGAGTGGGATGATGTTCAGCTGAGTCAGAAGGATAGGACTGCAGCCATGAACTTTGCTCTACTTCTCTGCTAAGGAACACAATGGGATTGTGAACTTTGCTCCAGTTACCAGGAGGATATGAAGTAATATCCAAGAGGACTCTGGGTGGGAAAAGGACTACTGGGTATGCTGAGTCAGGGTGGCTGATGTAATCTTTACAGGATGTTGCATAGGGAGGGAGTTGGTATTTAAGGATTGTGGTGGAGGGGCTCGGGTGTCTTAGCTTTACAAGTTTGCTGTACTACAATAAATCACCATTGGAAGACGGAGGACTTTTGGCGTGTCTTTTCTGGTCGAATTGGAGTTCCTGACAGCAGCCTTAAAGAACACGGTGCCGGCTACACACTCTACTGGTCTGGCAAACCCAAAACTGAGAAACATCTTTCAGGAGTAGGCTTTATGATTAAAAATTTCATCGCCTCTAAACTTGAGACGTTGCCGACAGGTCACTCTGATCGCATTATCTCCTTACGCCTCCCACATGCTGTTCTCTTCTGTATATATGCCCCAACTATGCAAGCTGACCCTGTGGAGAAAGACAAATTCTACTCAGACCTACGCCACCTCATACAAAAGGTCCCTGCAGAAGATAAAATCGTTATCCTTGGTGATTTCAATGCCAGAGTAGGAAAAAACTTTGAAGCCTGGAAAGGTGTATTAGGCAAGCACGGTGTTGGAAACTGTAATGATAATGGGTGCCTTCTGCTAGAGTTTTGTGCAGAACAGCAGCTGACTATTACAAACACCATCTTTCAGCAGAAAGATAGCTTGAAGACCACCTGGATGCATCCCCGATCCAAGCAGTGGCACCTCATTGACTATGTTTTAGTGCGCCAGAGAAACATTCGTGATGTCCGTCATACTCGAGTGATGCCCAGTGCAGAATGTCAAACAGACCATCGCCTTGTAAGATGTAAACTAAATCTACACCTTAAGCTCAAACCTAAGAGGGGTGGCATCCTAAAGAGGACACTCCAAGTCAACAATTTTCAACAGGCTGTTGTGAGAGACAACTTCAAGGCAAATCTGCAAGCAAAACTTGAAGACCACCCTACAGATTCTTCTCCTACAGCGCTTTGGCAACACATCAAAAACAGTATCCTGCAGTCTGCTGAAGAATCCCTAGATTCTCCCTCAAGAAAAACCAAGACTGGTTTGATGAAAACAACCAAGAGATCCAGGAGCTGTTGGCAAAGAAGAGAACCACTCACCAGGCATACCTCGCTCAGCCATCTTGCCATGTAAGAAAAGCAGCCTTTCATCTCGCATGTAGTAAACTCCAACAAAAAATCCGAGACATTCAGAATAAGTGGTGGATTGATTTATCAGAAAAGACACAACGCTGTGCAGATCTCGGTGATCACAGAGGTTTTTATGAAGCTCTCAAAGCAGTGTTTGGACCTACTTATCAGGTCCAAAGCCCCTTATACAGTACAGATGGTCAAACACTAATTACTGATAAAACCTCCATCCTGAACCGATGGGCTGAACATTTTCAGGGTCTCTTTAATGCCAACCGAGTAGTCCAAGGTTCAGCTATCCAACACATGATACAACAACCAATGAAAAATGAACTGGACACAGCTCCCACTCTGGAAGAGACCATTGAGGCCATATAGCAGTTGAAAAATGGCAAGGCAGCCGGGATTGATGGAATCCCACCTGAAGCTTGGAAACAGGGAGGTCATGTACTGCATGCTAAATTCCACGAGCTCCTTGTGAGTTGCTGGGAAAAAAGGTGAACTGCCATCAGATCTCCGAGATGCAGTTATCATCACCCTGTATAAGAAAAAGGGAACAAAATCCGATTGCTCAAACTATCGAGGTATAACACTGCTCTCCATTGCTGGAAAAATCCTTGCAAGGATACTCCTGAACAGATTAGTTCTGGCTATTGCAGAAGAACTTCTCCCTGAAAGCCAATGCGGCTTCAGAGCTAATAGGAGCACCACAGATATGGTTTTTGCCCTTAGACAACTGCAAGAGAAATGTAGAGAGCAGAACAAAGGACTCTATGTAACATTTGTCGACCTCACCAAAGCCTTCGACACTGTGAGCAGAAAAGGTCTGTGGCAGATCCTGGAACGTCTAGGATGTCCCCCAAGTTCCTCAAAATGATTGTCCTGTTACATGAGGGCCAGCACGGTCAAGTCAGATATGGCGATGCTCTCTCGGAGCCTTTTCTAATAACAAATGGAGTGAAACAAGGTTGTGTTCTTGCACCAACCCTATTTACAATCTTCTTCAGCATGATGCTCCAAAGGGCTATGGCAGACCTACAAGAAGAAGACGGCATATATATACGCTATCGTACTGATGGTAGCTTGTTCAACTTAAGCCGTCTGAGGGCTCGCACTAAGACTCTAAACTATCTAGTCCGTGAGCTGCTTTTTGCTGACGATGCTGCCCTTGTCGCCCATTCAGAAGCAGCCCTGCAGCGCCTCACATCCTGCTTTGCAACAGCTGCAGAGCTGTTTGGGCTGGAAGTCAGCCTGAAGAAAACAGAAGTCCTCTACCAGCCCGCACCACAGGAAGAACACCATCATCCTCACGTCAGCATAGGCACATCTGTGCTTAAGTCCATTCAGCAGTTCACCTACCTGGGAAGCATCATCTCTTCAGATGCCAAGATTGACAAAGAGATAGATCACAGATTAGCAAAGGCATATAGTGCATTCGGAAGGCTTCACAAAAGAGTCTGGAGCAACAAGCACCTGAGACAAAGCACCAAAATCAGTGTGTACAGAGCTATCATACTGTCCATTCTCCTCTATGGGTCTGAAACATGGGTCACCTATCGCCAACACCTACGACTCCTCGAGCGCTTTCATCAGCGCTGTCTTCGCACAATCCTAAATATACACTGGACCGACTATGTGACGAATGTTGCTGTCCTTGAGCAAGCAGGGATCACCAGCATTGAGGCCATGCTATTGAGAACACAGCTGCGCTGGGCAGGGCACGTCTCTAGGATGGAGGACCACCGCCTCCCAAAGATACTACTCTATGGTGAACTCGCCACGGGTCAGCGCAAGAGAGGCGCCCCCAAATAGAGATATAGGGACTCCCTGAAACAACATCTCAGGCTCGGCCAGATTGATCACCAACAATGGTCCACCCTGGCCTCACATTGGGAGGCATGGAGAAGCACTATCCACAATGCTGCGGCCTCTTTCGAGAAGACACGCTGAATGGGTCTCGAAGAGAAACGACAACGCAGAAAGAACCGCAACTTGGAAAAAACATCACCCAAGGAGACTTTCTGCTGCGCTTTCTGCAGCCGAACTTGCCTATCTCAGATTGGCCTTTTTAGTCATCAACGCGCTTGTAAAAAGCGTGGGATGAGTCCTTCCTGAATCTTCATTCGTGAAGTAATGCCGAGAGAGAGAGAGAGAGAGAGAGAGAGAGAGAGAGTCAGTTGCCATCAAGATGTATCCCTAATGTGCACCACGTCTGTCCTCCTGGAATTTTAAGTCCAAAGATTTAAGCACTATTCTTTGCCACTGTCTTCAACGTAACAGGTATTCTAGTAAATGAACATCCTATACTGACATATGTGTTGCTACTAATGGCAACTTGCCATCCATGCTGTAAAATAATAAAAGCGTTTGACATCCTTAGAAAGAAGAGTCTTAATTTCTATCTGTGGTGTTGAACTGATAGTCAAACTCAGGATAGAATTGATTTAATATCTAATACAAGGCTCTTCTGCTTTGACTTCCTGTCACTCTTTCCAGAACTGATCAATAGAGACAAAAGAGAAAATATGGCTTTGGAAGTGAAAGCTGGCACCAAAAGGTGTTGGGTTGTGATGACTGTCAAAGCAAGCCATTCATTTTGTTTGCTTGCTGTTTGTTCCTATTGACATCTATAATACAGCACTGTTTACCTGTGGGCAGTCAGACCATGATGGCCAGCCTAGACATGATATGCAAGACTGCATGGAAATTCAACATTAGAATGGACGAAAGTTATACACAGCCACTAATATATTTCATGAGCAGTTTTCCAAGGCTTCGGAAACAGACCTAAAAGCAAATATATGGTTTCCTCAAGGGGCCAACTCTAACAATGTCCTTCTGAAAACCAGCATAGATACCTTCTAATAAAGTGTACTTTCTCAAGGAAACTGAAGACAACTTTAACCATGAGACAATATCTGAAGATGTTCTTATTTTCCACGAAACCACCCAAATTAACTCAAGTTAACCCAACCGTGCTTTCTTGTTGGCATCAGGAAAGGCTTTCTCTGCCTTTCTCTCACTACTGACATATGACTTCAAAGGAAATGCATGTTATTACAATGACACAGTGTACTAGACTTTGCTGCCTTTCAATTGTATGCACAAAGGCAAGGGGGCTGCTATGTCATTGTCATTGTTGCTGTTGGTGTTGGTGTTGCTGTTCTTCTATCAATTCAAGTCATTTCCAACCTTTCAAAGCAGAAGGACCTTGCTTTGGACTTACTCTTAAGTTGAGAGAGCATGACTTACCAAGACCATCCAGTGGTTTCCATGATCAAATCGAGATTTGAACTCTGGTCCCACAGAGTCCTAGTATAGCCTTCAAACTGCTACACAACACTGTCTCTGTAGTTCGTCTTACTTGTTGGGGTATTTGGGGACTGTTGTAGAAAAAGCAACTTCCACACTAGATCCCTATGTATCTACAACCTCCTCAGTAGAAAACCTTTTTGCCAAGGTTGCTTTGCTTTAGGCTTATGTATTTGAAGTGGCGTTGTTGATGTATCCCACCCACCCACCCAAAATAAGATGATTTAGATTTGGGGGGGGGGGGGGTGATTACAGGTTTGAAAGTGGCACCAAAGTATGGCCTATGCAATAGTTGGTGTCACAATGAACATCTCCCAAGCTTCCTATTCAGTCAGGATCCATTTCATGTGCTCCAGCATGTGACACAGCTTTCATGTCAGTTAATTGATCCAGCAGCAGCACTGAATTCATGTCCCAAATACACCCTGCTGGGAAACAACAGCTGAATTATCGAACCAACACCTGTGTGTGTTAATGCTATTCTTGCTTCTGCCTTGCTGAAAATACATGAAATCTCCTGCAGTTAGGATGTGTCCTTATAAAACCCTTGTGTAACTATGACAGTTCCTGGAAAGCAGTTTAATAATAATAATAATAATAATAATAAATTATACACTTTATTTATATTCTACTTTAATTCCCCAGAGGGACTCAGAGCAGATCACAGTACACATATAGGCAAACATTCAATGCCTGTTTACACAACGAACAACAACATACAATACACAGATAAGGTAAAGGCCTTCTCCTTATCATCTCTGGCATCTGGAGGCGATGCTCAACTTCCAGCCATGGGGAGGTGCTCTTGTTCTTTTTTTTAAAAAAATGCTTTATTTGATTCATTTTGAAACACATATAATTAATTTTAAAAAATTAGACAAAGTGCAACATCAAACAGGGTACTTGGGGAGGCAGTGATGGGAGAAGGTTGGGGTAAAAAAGGGGAGGTCAGGTAGGGGAGTGGATGGGAAAGACAACATAAAAACATTACATTGCAAGTACTTCCATCCCACGCATATTCCCTTACATGTCTTTTAAACTGAAATAGAACTCGAAGAGCCTATCTAGGTCTTATCTCATGCCCGTCTGGTATTGAAACTAAATACAAAAGAACCTCATATTACATATCCATTTTGATCAGCCAGTCGTATTTTTGTCCTTTGATGTGATCTATGAGTTGTGACCAATTGGTCTTTATCATTTTTGTGTTTCCTCTTAAGGCCTGTGCTAGGCAATCCATCTGCATCACATCCAGAAGTTTCATTGTCCATTCTTCAAGTGTTGGAACATCTTCCTGTTTCCACTTCCTTGCAATAGTTAACCTTGCCGCTGTTATACAATAAATAAATATTTTTTCGTTATTTTCTTCTATTTGAAAATCCAGTAAGCCTAAGAGCAAGTAATCTGATCTGAAATTAAATCTTATCCCTAGAATTTTTTGAATTTCAAAATATATTTTTTTCCAGAAATTCTTAATCTTCTCACAGTTCCACCAGCTGTGGTAGAAGCTCCCGATTTCGAATCCATCTTCTTCAGGGTGGCCACAAACACTATTATAGCAGTTGATTTGTATTGCAGATTGATATTTGAGTTTGCATTTCAACCCATTTGGGGCCACCTTGAAGAAGATGGACTCAAAACAGGTCGGTTTCCGTAAATTGATTTACCCGTAGGTGGTCAGCCCATTGAATTATACTACACGGAGGAAGATTAGCCATCGGGCTTGGAGCAACGACTCACAGCTACCCTGCCATTGTGGTTTACCATTTCCCTCATGAGGGAGCCTGTGTTTGTGGCCATCGGGCTGTGGATTACAATTACCTTTTTTGGTTTCATTGTGGCCATCGGGCCTTGGATTACAATTACCTTTTAGATTTCATACACACGGAAACAGATTATTAGCAGCTATTTCAGCGTTTATTCTCGTCACTCCTTTTCATATGAACTGGTGACTTTACGGTCTTCCACTTAGAATTTTTACTATTATGCAATTGGAGTGATCTTGAATTTATTATTTACACCTGTATCCACTACATGTTGGCCATACACGGGTGTGGGTAACATGAGTATCGTTACTTTGATCATTTACATCTACAATGAATTGACACCGTGCATTTCTCTTTATATGTTTATGAAACTTTATAAATGTGAATATTGTCCTATATTACTTATTGATAAGTTATAAAACATTTGTGACAAACTTTTTTAAAAAACAAAAAACGTTTGTGACGAACTTTAGTCCCTTTGATCTTATGGTTTTGTACTGAATAGAAGTTAGTAACGTTACTTCTACCTCTTATCAGTGAGAGACTTTGCCTGCTTTGAATCCTGCTTTGAATCCTGATTGATACGGGACTATAATCCATTGCTTCCTTCCTGGGAGACTGCTGCTATTTGCTGGTGCTACTTTAAGGCATCCTAGATTGGCTCCTAGCCTCTTTCTTATAACCAGTTATTCTAAATAAACCTTTTGTACCTCAGCTGGACTTTGTGGTTTATCAAGGGAGGTTCCAAGTGTCTAGGGCACGACAATAACTACTAAAATAATGTATAAGTATTGAAATAAATAGAGCAACCCTACACCGTGGTTTTTCACTTATTGCGGGAGGTCCTGGAACCTAACTCCGGCAATAAGTGAGGGAACACTGTACTATTGTTGGGAAAAGAAATGTCTGCATGCATATAGTGCCCAAATCCAAATGCCGCTGTTCAAGAAATTCTGAGAAAGTGGGAAATAATAATGCCATCTTGCCTGTGAATCCAAAAGTCCCAAAGCTCTGCCCTTGTGAGCCTCGAGCCTTATTCTTCATAGAAACCCTTTTCATTCAGCAGCGATTAATTCTTCCTTCCTCTTCCCAGAATAACTCTATAAGCGCCTTCATTCCCAGAACCCCCTCCTCAATATACCCAGCAAAAACACAGGGTTAATTTGCCAATGCGCTTCCCAGATTAAAGACAAGAGTACATTTCCATTTATAACAAATTTTAAAGGTGGAGATATATATATATATATATATATATATATATATATATATACGAACATGTCCAAAACAAATAAAAACATCAGCCAATAGAGCCTGTTTTAATTCCTTGTCATTCCCAAGATTCAATAAATCTCCCATGTCTTCTCAAATGATTTAGCTTGTTATTCATCAGTCTTATTGGGTTTTTAAAAACCCAATTAACTCAAGCAGTTTAACACTGTCCTATACTTTTAATATCCAGTCCTGAGCCAAAGGCAGTTTCTCACAGTTCCAGAATTTAACTATAAATATTCATGCTTCCAAAAACAACAATAACAAAAAAAAACCTCAAACCATTTCCTAATGGGTTTTAGGGACGAAATCATTCCTTACATATGAAGCAGTCCGGATGCAGTCTTGAAAGATCCCCTGTACCCTATTGAAATCAATAGGATACTCTCTCTTGGCATTACTTCGCGAATGAAGATTCTTAGGAAGGACTCATCCCATGTTTTTTACAAGTGTGTTGATGACTAAAAAGGCCAATCTGAGATAGGCAAGTTCAGTTGCAGAAATCACAGAAGAAAGTCTCCTTGGGTGATGTTGTTTCCAAGTTGCGGTTCTTTCTGCGTTGTCGTTTCTCTTCGAGACCCATTCGGCATGTCTTCTCGAAAGAGGATGCAGCATTGTGGATCTCCATGCCTCCTGATGTGAGGCCAGGGTAGACCATTGTTGGTGATCAATCTGGCAGAGCCTAAGATGTTGTTTCAGGGAGTCCTTATATCTCTTTTTGGGGGCACCTCTCTTGCGCTGACCCGTGGTGAGTTCACCATAGTAGTATCTTTGGGAGGTGGTGGTCCTCCATCCTAGAGATGTGTCCTGCCCAGTGCAGCTGCGTTCTCAATAGCATGGCCTCAATGCTGGTGATCCCTGCTTGCTCAAGGACAGCAACATTAGTCACATAGTCAGTCCAGTGTATATTTAGGATTGTGCGATACTAAGTGCACTTTAAATGGGATACTAAGTGCATGATAACATAGTCCGTGAGAATTCAGAAGACCTACAAGCCACTCTAAACACCTGTGCAGAAGCATACAAGAAGCTCGGCCTGTCATTGAACATCAAGAAAACCAAAGTGCATTTCCAGGAGGCACCAGACAATCCCTCTCCAATGCCAGAAATACAGCTTAATGGTATAACATTAGTAAATGTTGACCACTTCCACTACTTTGGCAGCCACCTCTTCACAAAAGTCAACATTGACACTGAAGTACAACACCGCCTGAGCTCTGCGAGTGCAGCATTCCTCCAAATGAAGCAGAACGTTTTGAGGTTCAGGACATCCGTAGGGGCAACCAAGGTATTTATTTATAAACCTATTGTCCTCCCAACCCTGTTATATGCCTGCGAAATGTGGCCTGTCTACAGATGGCACACTTAGCTCCTGGAACGATTCCATCAGTGCTGCCTCTGAAAAATCCTGCAAATTTCTTGGGAAGACAGGTGAACTGGATGCTGGAAGAAGCAAAGACCACCAGCATTGAAGTGATGCTCCTATACCATCAGCTCCACTGGACTGAATGCCATGTTGTCCGAATGCCCAAAGATCACTGTCTCCCAAAGCAGTTACTCTACTCCCAACTCAAGAATGGAAAACATAATGTTGGTGGACAGGAAAAGAGATTTAAAGATGGGCTTAAAGTTAACCTTAAAAACTGTAAAAACTGCCACTGAAAACTGGGAAGCCCTAGCCTTTGAGAGCTCTAGCTGGAGGTCAGCTGTGACCAGCAGTGCTTGGAATGTGAACAAGCATGAATGGAAGGCGAAAGGGAGAAACATGCCAAGAGAAAGGCATGTCAAACTAACCCTGACCAGGCCTGCCTTCCACCTGGAAACCGATGCCCTCACTGTGGAAGAACATGCAGGTCAAGAATAGGGCTCCACAGTGACCTACAAATCCACTTCCAAGACACCACACTTGGAAGTCCATCATACTCAGACAATGAGGGATCACTTAAGTAAAGTACCCTGCAATATTTCACAGATAAAAATGGGGGCATATGTGTTCAAGGAATATCAGATTGTGGTCGACGAATCCACCAGCCCAGGTTTTTAGGTTGATCTGGACTGCAGCAGAGAGTTCTGCAGTTCCTGAATATCTGGTTGAGTCAGCACTGAGGGAATTGTGGCCGCAGCAGCAGCTCCAACCAAGGACTTATTTCCATCATGCTTCTCCTTTCTCTTCCCCTCTGCCCTAACAATGTAGCAATCCCCCAATAAAAGTATCCTTTGGTTGCAACTCATCCTCTTCATAGTGATACATTGTGTCCCTTTACTGCCTCTAACACTTTTTAACATGAACCCTTCCTTTTCCAAGTCGCAGATCACTGCTGGCTCGCCCGGGATGCTCTTAAAGTGTCCCGGGGAGGCCAAAACTACGAGCCTCTGAAGTGTGGATATGGAGACCCATGGGCCCCCGGTATCCACGGATCAACGGATTGCCTCCAAACCGGTGCCATTCTTTTCCTAGACCAACTTTAAAACTAATGGCTATCTTACTTTTTGCATTCTGGACTTCTGCACTGCAGGAAAGGTCAATTTGTTTCAGAGTACATCAATACAGGGACCTGGTGACTCCAGCCCATGGCTTCCTGCAGCAACAGTGTGTATACCCCGCAATTCCGGTGAATGGCCAAAAGCTTGCCAACTCCAAGGTACCTGCTGTGGTCACCCCTTGGGATCCCCGGACCCCTGACAAGCCTTTGCTGGCCCCTCTGGACTGGGATCTGTAGTTTCCCATCTTTGATGAAAGGACCCCAGCATTCTCGTGCTTCCACAGGCTTCAGTGCTTCTCCATGGACTCTTATATTACCCTTAACATTTCTTATGAACTCTTGATGGACTTTTGAAGGAGGGCTGACATGATTTCCATTTGCTCTTATATGATTTATCCCCTATAAACTCCTTGCATATTCCGTTTTCCCATATTCACATATGTGTGTGTATGTCTATAAAATTGAAGGAAAGGCCACGTTTTCATCGATCGAGCACCACATGGCTTCAGGAAGCATTTTCCCATTTCTGGGCCAGTTAATCCCTAGACAAAGGTCTCAACCAAAACTCTATTGCATGGACAATAAAGAATTGATGTTATCTCCCAGACTTCTGTGGGCAAATGGCTAGTCCATCTGGAGAGATAAGATCTCTGGGCATCTAAGTCAACCGCACAACACACAAGGGTACTGGTCCAAGACACAATGTACACAAAGAGCTGAACTGTACACAAAGAGCTGAACTGTACCACTCCCTGTGGCCTCAATAAACTTTATTTTTGATATTTTGGATTTCTACGCGTCTGTGTGTGCTTTTTGACATCGATATCAGCTCCTGCGTCCGCCCACAGCCATTTGGGTCCTTCCGGGAGGCTTGGGCGGCTTCCTGGCTCGGTTTCCAGGGTGGGCCTCCCCCTCCAGGACCGAGGCGCCACCATACGGCCATCTGGCTGTTCCCACCCCCCCTGTATATTCACGACAGGGGCTCATCGCCTGTTGGATTCAGACGCACGGGTGTGTAGCCCTTTAAACGGGGCTTCCCCATGTTCGGCTCAGGAGACCACACCTCCCAGTCCATCTACACGTCATCATGTCCGCGACCGCTTGACGCCGCCCCCTGGCCGCCGTCATCTTCAGAGAACGTCTGCGTCATCGTTGAGCGCCTGTTTACATACGACGTCATTGCAAGGGAGCCGCGGAAAGGGCCGGCGCCCGTCCTCTCCGTACCAGCATTTCGCTTCACGACGGATCCATCCTGGCCTGCAACGCATAGAGCCTCCGTCTACCTCCCTGCGCCCGGGGCCCGCCTCATTGGGTCTGGATTGATTCATCCGTGCCCCCCGGGTCTCCATTCGGGCTGGCTTCCAGGCTTGGGACCTCAGTTCGGGATCCCTGCGGTTTGACTTTATTTTGTCTTTATTTGCCTCACGTGGTCACCCTGTGTCTCACCCGACTGCCTGGCATTTGGTCCATCACACATGTATATTGGGACGAGGGAGGCCACGGCTTCCCTCCGGTGGCTTGGCACTTTGGAGCATCTCTCCGTTGGGCTTCCCCAGGAGCCTCCCCTTGCCCCCCATCCTTTGGCACCCAACTGGGTGGGGGATAGCAGCCCTTTGGCATTTATTGGATGCACCACACCATCGATGTGACTGTTTATGTGTATCATTTTATGACTGTACAGTTCAGCTCTTTGTGTACATTGCATCTAAGTCAACCCACACAAAGGGTGTTTTCCTGTCTGCGAGGAACTAGGGATCACTGCAGCTTCTTTTCCTTTATGTTAACACTTCTGGCCGAAACCATAAACCCATAAATCCCATATCTAGGACGGAAGGACAACATAGGGTCTGGCTCTGGGGCCAGACGAAGATGTGTTTTCAAGAAACTCAAACAATAGCCTGGCCAGCTCGAGGGCTAGAAAAGCAATCGCTTGACATTGGACACCCATTAGTCACTTTAATCTCATCATCTTTTCCTTTTTGTTCATTGGGCCCGCCTTCTCCCTTCCCATTGGCTGAGAGGCCGAAGCAGCACTGGCTCCCTGATTGGGTAAGGTGCAGCTAAGCCGGCCATGCCTCCCAGCCAGCTGATGACTCCATCCAATCAGAAGAAAGCCTGCAAGTGGGCGGGAGCAGGAACTTTGAATTTGACAGCTCCGTATTGTCTGTATTTTCCATAAAAATGGTGTTATTTCACCTTGGGAGTTATGTCAGCTCCTGGACAAATGTTTGCGGTTCACATCCGTTCCAGCTGGAATGAAATAAACATCTCGGTGGCATTTTCTTCAACTTGGTGAAATTTATTGGAAAAATAGGGAAATTTCTTCCAGGTGCTTTCTATCTCGCTAGGGTTAACGGATCCTCTTTGTTGGGTCTGGCCGGTCTCTGCCTTCAAGACAGGGACCCCCAAATTCGTGTTCGACTTCAATTTGGTGATCACAAAAGGACACGGTTTGGAGTCCCAAAACCAAAATTTTAGCTCAAAAGCCAAGCTGTTGTTAAGAGAGAGGCTTGACTGTGGAAAGGGGAAATCACTCTGCAGTCCAGCAAGATGGATTGGCCAGTTTAGTGGTTTTGTTGACAAATGGATTCCGCTTCTAAATTAATTGCTGTTAAGGTTTTTGCCCAAGAAATGTCAAGCATTTGCAAAACAAACAGAATAGAAGCATTATCCCACTCTGGATTTCCACCAACTGAACATTACATTCCAGAAGATGAGCCAGAGAGTGATATTCCTTCTTATTGCACCCTTCATGTTCCCGAGAACTGGTTCCATAATCTCCAGACCTGTTTTTAGTGGTGCAGAAGGAATGGATGGGAAGAAATTTATTTGGCAGTTACCAAGAAAAATGGATTTAGCATTATAATATTAACCAGGGAGAGCATGTATATATTTTATTATGATGATTATTTACAGCATTAATATTCTACCCTTCTCACCCCGGAGGGGACTCGGGGTGCTTCACAGAACCCATACACGGAAAACTTTCAATGCTGCTAAACAGACAGGACAGACAATAGATAGATATATATGTTGCCATTTTCCCCAACTTTGGCGTCCTGGAGGTTGTGCTCAATTCTAGCCACCCGGGGGGGGGGGGGTTGTTGTCACTTCCTTTTTAGGGTGCCATAAAATACCGCCCCACTTACACAGTGCCTAATTTCTCTACTCGCAGCTCACAGCTGTTTTTCAAACTGCTTAGGTGGACAGTGAGGTGGGGTGAAGGTCTGGTGCTCATTCTAACCCAGGTTTTGAACTGCCAACCTTTCAATTGGTGTGATCTATTACTGCTGGTGATTAACCAGATGCACTAAAGCCTAGTCCATGTTGTATATTCCCCATTAAGCATACAGTGAATCCATTCTCTTCTGAAACTATCCATGGTGATGTACATTTTCCGTCAAACAGAACAATAGATATGGTGTGACTCTTTTGATCATCAACAAGAGGGAAAAGAAGCCAAACATAGTAACTGGGGTAAAATTTTATTGACCTAGCTATTATATCTTGAAGACAAGGTGCCCAACCTTTGGTCCTCCAGATGCTTGAAACTCCAATTCTCAGAATCCATAGCATGTTTTTTCAATGGTCAGGAATTATGGAAGCTGCAGTCCAAAACACCCAGAGGACCAAAGGTTGGACAACATCGTTCTAGAGGGATACTTAACCTGGGAGGAGTGATACTTAACCTGGGAGGAATAGCTGGGGCAGGAGGTCTCCTACTCAACCCAATCTGCAGCTTCCCTTGGGCAAAACACCTGAACACTGAAGTGAAACCCAACTTGGCCAGAATCTTGGCTTGCCCGAAGTTACCCCTCTCTAAGTCTCATGACATAAGGCTGGGGGTTTAAAACTCAGGCAAATTTCCACCTCTCCAGCCCCTCAACTCAAATAGGCAATTTCTCACCTTTTTCTGGTACTTCCTCAAAACTAGCCCATGCCTGACCTACTCTAGGTTTCCATTGGTCTCTGTTTTTTGCTCACTCATTCTCTTGCTTTCTCTGTCCCCAATAACAATATAAGGAAACCATGACTGGCTCAGCCTTGAGCCTCAGGAAGATGGTCACCTCAGGTGCCAAGGCATCTAGAATGGGAAATGTGGCACTCCCCACATCAGTTTTTATTTATTTATTTATTTATTATTTCAATTTATATACCACCCTTTCCCAAGGTGGTTTACAGCATATAAAACATACAATAGTAAAATAGCACTAAAACAATAAAACATCAGGTCACTAAAACAATACATTATGCTATCGGCACACAGAGGGAGTGGCTAAGAGTTAAATGCCTGCCAAAAAGAACTGTCTTGCAAGCCTTCCGAAAAGCAGGTAGTTCACTGATCGCTCCAGTATGACAATGCCTTGCCATTCTGGAGAGCGGCAACTGACCCAAGTAAGTCTTCAGTACCTGGCCTCCCCAAAAAGAGATAGGAGGATGATGCAGTTATAGCCACCACACTCCTTCTGCCATTAAGCAACAAACTCTGTTCTGCATAGCCAGCTTGCTTCCTGAGTTCTTGACAGACTCTTATCTCATCACTTGTTCTTATCTCTGGGATAGACTGAGATGACTAAGAAAATGGAAAAGGTAATTTTCCAGCCCTTTCCTCAAAGCCTTCTAATGTTGCACAATAGTACTGCTTTGCTACCTTCCTCAAATGATGTAAGAACTTGTACTGCTCCTGAAGCAAGTACAGTCAGATGCAGGGCTTTTTGTGAAGGGCCAATGCCTTGACTAAAGCTGAAAAGGATGAACATATAAAATTATTCAAGTATGAAACCCTTCTGGAATGGTATTCCTCATAGGAAGACCTACATCTGTCTATATCTGTGTTTCTCAACCTGGGGAGGGGACCCCTGGGGGAGTCGCGAGGGGATGTCAGGGGAGTCACCAAAGACCATTGTTGGTCCTGGAGTTTCTGTGTGGGAAGTTTGACCCAATTATATTGTTGGTGGGGTTCAGAATACAATCAGAGTTGTGATTGTAGGTGAACTATAATTCCCAGCAACCACAACTTCCAAATGTCAAGGTCTATTTTCTACAAACTCCACCAGTATTCATGTTGGGGCATATGGAGTATCCATGCCAAGTTTGGCCCAGATCCATCATTGTTTGAGTCCACAGTGCTCTCTGGGTGTAGGTGAACTACAACTCCAAACCCCTTCTAGTATTTTCTATTGGTCATGGGAGTTCTGTGTGCCAAATTTGGTTCAATTCCATTGTTTGTGGAGTTCAGAATGCTCTTTGATTGTAGGTGAACTATAAATCCTAGCAACTCCAACTCCCAAGTGACAAAATCAACCCCTCCCCCCAACCTCACCAGTATTATGCTATCATTTTAATTGTTTTTAACTGTTTTATGATGTTTTGAGCATTGAATTTTGCTATTGTTAACCGCTTTGAGTCACCCAAGGGCTGAGAAAAGCGGTATTTAAATATAGTAAATAAATAAATCATACATATTGGGTATTTGTGCCAAATTTGGTCCAGTGAATGAAAATACGTCCTGCATAACAGATACTTACATTTTGATTCATAACAGTAGCAAAATTATGAAAATAATTTTATGGTTGGGAGTCACCACAACATGAGGAACTGCATTAAGGGTTCGTGGCATTAGGAAGGTTGAGAACCACTAGTCTATATAGTAGATCAGGGAATGCAACTGTGTGTGTGATGGGGATTATTCTGCTCAAAATAAGAACACAGGAACCACATGCATGCGCAAACTTTTCCCACTCCGTTGGCAGACCTTCCCTTTGCTAGAGACAGATGCTGGAAATCCGACGCTGCTAGAACCAATTTTGGAACCTGATTTGGACTACAGTATGGGCACCACACGGATCCCGCTGGCCGGCATGTGAGGCTCTCTCAATGCACAATGATTGCTGGCATTATATTGCTGGCAAGGCAGCAGTAGCCAAAGAAGAGCCGCCAGACAGAGCAAGGAGAGATGAAAACAGCAATATTTGAATAAGATGGACTGCTTTCAGCGAGGCAGTCATGCTGATACAATGTCACAAATGAGGGAGAGATTGTAAGAGAAGTGCATGGTAAATTGGGCACAGAGACACTTAAAAGGACTGGTTATTTTCTGGCTAGTTGCCTTCTGATTGTTCTTTTTTCAAAAAAAAAAAGGAGAAGGGGAAAAGGGGGGGCAAATGAACCCGAAAGATCAGTTGAGAGGAAGAGTCAGAAAAATCCATTTATTTAGAGTCACCCCCTTTCTCTTTTTTAATTTATTTTTCTTGCTCACGCAAACACACACATTTCAGGTACGGACGCCGCGCGCCAATTGTGCCTTGCTTGCTATTATTGCCCAAGTCTCTGCGCATACATCATGGTGACATCGCTTGTGATAATGTCAATGGTACCCAAGGGGCTCTTGCCCGTGGGGTGTCAATTTTACTTATTCATTAACTTATTTCCATTTATCGCGACCCCCACCCCCTTGTGCCCAACAGAGCCTCGGGGTGACTGATGCTGCTTGTACACAGAGAGAAGCCTAAACCATTTAAAACAGTGTCAAGCTGTATTGAACACATCCATGAGAAATATCAAAATGAGTGGCTGTTTGGTAGAACATGGCAATTCACCATGTCCATAGATTTGATGGAAATTGGGTTCCTTCTTACTGGATCGAGCAATTTACTCTAGCAGCGGTAGCACAGCAGGTTAAACTGCTAGCTGAAGGATATTTGCTGACTGGAAGGTTGGCAGTTTGAAACTGCGAGTTGGGGTGAGCTCCTGCTGTCAACACTAGCAGTTCGAAAGCATGCAATGGGAGTAGATCAATAAGTATCACCTTGGGGGAAGGTCAAAGGGCGCCCCATGCAGATATGCAAACATGCTGGCAACACAGTCAGAAATGTCTATGGACAACAGGCTCCTTGGCATGGAAACATGGAACAAGAGCACCTCCCCATGGCCAGAGTTGGGCATCACCTCCAGACACCGGAGATGGACAAAGGGGGAAGGCCTTTATCTTTGTCTGTGTTGTACTTACTTACAAGGATGATGGTCCTCCAAGTGTGGTGTCTTGGTGATGGGTCTGTAGGTGACTATGAAGCCCTATTCTTGATCCACATGTTCTCCCACAGTGAGCACACATCGGTTTCCAGATGGAAGACGGTCTCGGTCAGAGTGGACTTGATGTGCCTTCCGCTTGGTACGTTTCTCCCTTTCACCCTCCATCCGTGTCTCTTTGAATTTTGCAGCACTGCTGGTCACAGCTGACCTCCAGTTAGAGTGCTCAAGGGCCAAGGCTTCCCAGTTCTCAATGTTTATGTTACAGACACTGGTTGGTTTTAAGCCCATCTTTAAATCTCTTTTCTTATCCACCAACATTGCATTTCCCCTGAGGATGCAGGCTAAACAGTAGGATAGAATGCCTCTCTAGAACATGGCTATATAGCCCCCCCCCAAAAAAAACCCCACAACCCTACAACAATGCAGTGATTCCGGCCATGAAAGTCTTCGACAATACATTACGTTTCCTGTTCTTGAGTTATGAGTATAGTAAATGTTTTGGGAGACAGTGATTAGACATTTGGTCAATGTGGTCAGTCCAGCAGAGTTGATGGCGTAGCAGCATTGCTTCTGTGTCTGTGTTGTATGTTGCTGTTCACTGTGTGTAAAAGGTATTTAATGTTTGCCTCACATGTGTATATTGTAATCCGCTCTAAGTTCCTCCAGGGAGATAAAGCAGAATATAAATAAGGTGTGTTATTATTATTTTATTTGAGATTTATCTAAGAAACTTCATTTCAAAAATTGGGTAAAATGAGGAGGTTCTGGTTAGGGCTTTGGATCGACATGATTGGTGTGATTGATTTCAACCAATGTCTATGGACTAGTGATAGCCAGTTGGTTTAATTTCAGTTGGGTGACAAATCTACTCAGGGGTTTTATTCCAGATTTTCAGTGGATTGGGTTCTCCAACTCTATATAATTAATTAGTTTATTTAATTCCAATAAATAATTAATTATATAGGGTTGGAAAATCAATGCAGACAACGTACAACATTATACAAAAATTAAAACATTAGATGTGTGCAAAACATCAGGAGAGAATGTTTCTGGAACATGGCCATATAGCCCAGAAAACTCACAAAACCCAGTGATTCCAGCCATGAAAGCCTTCAACGACACAAAAAAGACAGCTTGAAAACCCAGGCCATTGTTCAGCCCTCAAATGATTCCAGAAGCTCAGGCCTCCTCAACACATTATCTGATTTGAACTAGATCATGTGAGTCTACACTGCCATATAATCTAGTTCAAAGCAGATAACCTGGATGTTATATGGCCTAAGGCATGTCAATTTTGGATAATGTGTGGAAGGGGAACTGTGGCGTCCCGCCAGGGCCAAAGAAAGGGGACTTTAAAAGGATGGACGAGCTCTATGGGCCCTGGGGTTCATGTTCCAGCCCTCCCATGTACAGGAGACCTGGAGTAGCTTTAAGAATGAGTGCTAGACTCAAAATAGTGAACCAAAACCAAGATTTATTTAATAACAACCAGTAAAAGTGCTGGTGGCCCAAAAGCTTGAGGTTGGTTGCTAGCAAAGGTCCTTTGAGAACAGGGATTGCGTTCACTTGCCTCTGTTGCAGAGTGAAGGTACCTTTCTTCGATTCCAGGTGTCCTTTGTTGCTCCAAATGGTCATCCGACACACGAAGTTCTGAGGTCCCCAGAGATTACAGTCTTTGGGTGAAGGGCAGGCCTTCCTTTCACTGCAATCCTGGCTTGAGAGCGTTGGGAGAAAGCTATACGTGAATCAGGCATGTAGCCAGGGGGCTAAGGGGCTTACTGGTACATTATTTGTAGAGAACATAAGAACATAAGAAGAGCCATGCTGAATCGGACCTCAGCCCATCTAGTCCAGCATTCTGTATCACACAGTGGCCCACCAGTTGTACACGGGGATCTCGAGCAGAAGGGAGGGCAAAACCCTGACCTGCTCCCGACCCTCCACAACCAGTACCCAGGGAAATCCTGCCTACCTCAACCAACTCCGAGGTGGCACTTGGATGTCCTTTTCAGTAACTACCGATACACTTGGTATCCATGAATCTGTCTAATCCTGCCTTGAAGTTGTTCAGGCTGACAGCTGTCACAACCTCTTCTGGAAGTGAGTTCCATAACCCAATGACCCTCTGGGTGAAGAAATAGTTCCCTTTATTAGTCCTAATTTTCCTACCTTGGAGCTTCAGGGAGTGCCTCTAGTCCTAGTGTTTTGTGACAAAGAAAATAGTTTTCTTTATTCACCTTTTCTATCCCATGCATGATTTTATACACTTCGATCAAGTCACCTCTTAAACGCCGTCTTTCAAGGCTGAAAAGACCAAGGCGTTGCAACCTGGTTTCATAAGGGAGCTGCTCCATCCCTTGGATCATTCTTGTTGCCCTTTTCTGTACCTTTTCCAGTTCCGTTATATCCTTCTTAAGGTGCGGAGACCAGAATTGTACGCAGTACTCTAAATGTGGCCTTACCATCGATTTGTAGAGAGGTAACACAACATTTGCTGATCTATTTTCGATTCCTTTTCTGATCATGCCTAGCATAGAATTTGCTTTTTCACTGCTGCTGCGCACTGGGTTGACATCTTCATTGAGCTGTCCACCAAGACCCCAAGATCCCTTTCCTGGTTTGTCTCGGAAAGCTTTGACCCCATCAATTTGTAGGTGTAGTTGGGGTTCCTTGCCCCGATGTGCATGACTTTACACTTGTTTAGGTTAAAATGCATTTGCCACTTTGTTGCCCATTCACTCAATTTCGAGAGATCTTTCTGGAGCTCTTTACAATCAGTTTCATTTTTAACTACCCTGAACAATTTAGTGTCGTCTACAAACTTTGCTACCTCAGAATTCACTCCTACATCCAGATCATTAATGAATAAATTAAAAAGTAATGGACCCAAAACTGAACCTTGGGGTACGCCACTTCTCACCTCTTTCCACCCAGAGAAATGTCCGTTTATTACCACCCTTTGTTTCCTACAGTTTAGCCAGGTTCCAATCCAGGACAAGACCTGTCCTCTGATTCCATGGCTGAAGAGCTTATTTAGGAGCCTTTGGTGAGGGACTTTGTCAAAAGCCTTTTGAAAGTCAAGGTAAACAATATCAATTGGGTCCCCTTTATCTATGTGTTTATTTACACCCTCAAAGAATTCTATCAAGTTAGTAAGACATGATTTGCCTTTGCAGAAACCATGTTGATTTTCTTTCAGCAATGCCTGTTCTTCTATGTGCCTAGTAATATTTTCTTTAATAATGGTTTCCATCACTTTGCCTGGAACTGAGGTTAAACTGACTGGTCTATAATTTCCTGGATCACCTCTGGATCCTTTCTTGAAGATCGGTGTTACATTTGCCTCCCTCCAGTCCTCGGGTACAGTGCCTGATCTTAGAGAAAGGTTATATATCTTTGCTAGAAGTTCAGCAATTTCACACTTGAGTTCCTTAAGAACTCTGGGGTGGATGCCGTCTGTTTAAACTCTTATGTTTATTCATATCATGATCTGATCACCATGCTCATTATATCCCACATTAATGGGGTTATTGGGATAACAATACAAAAGGTTTGCTAGGGTAGACCCTCTTCCACCCAGTCTCAGCCCCCCCCCCGAACCAAAATCCTGGCTACGCCCCTGACATGAATGAAGGTGCTTTATCTGAGCGTTGACTCCAGATTTCTGCCTGCTTCGTCCATGTGCTCTTTGCTGGAATGGCCAAAGAGAGGAAGTCCTGCCCCTCAGATGACCTCGGAAAGGGGAGGAGTTAGGGTGATGACATCACCTTGGCACCAAACACAGTCCCTCCCACCAAGTCCGCATGGTTAAGGACAAAGGAATGCAAGTAAGGTTAACCAAGTCCATGATGCAGTACTAAATAAGCCCCGTAGGGGCGTAATAGGAACAACCAGGGCATTCTAGTAATTTCCAGATAAGGATGGAAGGAATCTCATTCTTTTAACCCTGGAGGTTCACAGCTAGTTGGAGCAGCCAATATTGGGCTGGATATATAAAGCAAATAGCCTAAGGATACGTGGGAGAGTCGTAGTCCAGAGAAGTAACATTCCCAAAGCTTTGTAGACCAGAGAAGTAACATTCCCAATGCTACCCCTGTATTCTGCATTAGTTAGACCACATCTGGAATACTGTGTCCAATTCTGGGCAACACAATTGAAGGGAGATGTTAACAAGCTGGAATGTGTCCAGGGGAGGGCGACTAAAATGATCAAGGGTCTGGAGAACAAGCCCTATGAGGAGCGGCTTAAAGAGCTGAGCATGTTTAGCCTGAGAAAGAAAAGGCTGAGAGGAGACATGATAGCCATGTATAAGTATTTGAGAGGAAGTTATAGGGAGGAGGGCGCAAGCTTGTATTCTGCTGCCTTGGAGACTAGGACACAATGGAACAATGGCTTCAAACTACAAGAAAGGAGATTCCATCTGAACATTAGGAAGAACTTCCTGACTGTGAGAGCCGTTCAGCAGTGGAACTCTCTGCCTCGGAGTGTGGTGGAGGCTTTTAAACAGAGGCTGGGTGGCCATCTGTCGGGGTGTTTTGAATGCAATTTTCCTGCATCTTGGCAGAATGGGGTTGGACTGGATGGCCCATGAGGTCTCTTCCAACTCTAGGATTCTATGATTTCCTCATTTGCAGAACTTCAGCTGGCTTCTCTTTCAAGAAGCTTGGCCTCCATCTTTTGGGAACCGAATCCCCTCCCCCCTGCCCCCACTATGCATTGCAGAGATATATGTCTCATTGTCAATGGCTCATAAATGGATGAACAGCTCAGCTCTTTTTAATACAGTGAGGCACGGCGCTGTAATAGACTAGTGCAGCTCTTTCTTCTCTGCTTAATTCATCTTTCTACAAATCATTAACATTGTTGGAATAACTGCTATCATTATATGGGTTTCCTTCTTTAAAGCCTGACGGCAGGGTTTTAATAAGATGGTGGGGTGGAGAAGGGGGGAGGAAAATGTGTAAGCAGCATAGTGGAGGCTGCACACGGAATAGTGGAATTGTTTAAAGGAGGATCAAGAGAAAGGGAAGCTCTTTGGTGAGTTAGGAGCAATTTCATTGCCATCTCCGTCATTCAGTCTCTGTCAGGCATCGAGAACCCACCTATTCCACTTCTTTTGTTGTAATTATTTTTAAATGGGAATTTAAAAAATACTGTTTATATTTAATCCTGTTTCAATGTTCATATATGTGTTATTTTAAATGGTGATGCTGATGCTTTTATGTTAAGCCACTTTGAGTCCCCTTTGGGGGAGATAAGGTAAGGTTACGGGTTTCCCTTGACATTAAGTCCAGTCGTTTCCAACTCTGGGGGTTGGTGCTCATCTCCATTTCTAAGCTGAAGAGCTGCCGCTGTCCATAGACACCTCCAAGGTCATGTGGCTGGCATGACTGCATGGAGTGCTGTTACCTTTCTGCCGGAGCAGTACCTACTGATTTACTCACATTTGCATGTTTTTGAACTGCTAGGTTGGCAGAAGCTGGAGCTAACAGTGGAAGCTCACTCCACTCCCCAGATTTGAACCACTGACCTTTTGGTCAGCAAGTTCAGCAGCTTAGAGGTTTAACCCTCTGCACCACCAGGGGGCTCCTTTAGGGGAGATAAAGCACTGTATAAATAATATTATTATTATTATTTACCCTCATAGTAATGTCGACAGACTTTACCTGCCCAGAAAATCAGGAGGCAGAGGGCTTCTGCAAGTGAAACTAATGATAGAAGAAGAGAAACATGCACTGGCAGATTATGTGAAAGGCAGTCAAGAACCAACATTGGGGGAAGTCAATAGTAGTAAACTGCTTAAAGTGTAAAAGACAAAGAGTGAATACTTGAAAAAACACAATGTAGGGCAGAAGAGAAAACTGGCAAAAGAAGGCTCTCCATGGACAGTTCCTGGGAAAAATTGAGAGCCAAATTGACAAAGAAAAAACATGGACATTTGGCTCACAAATGGAACTCTGAAAAAGGAGACGGAGGGCCTGATTCTGGCAGCACAAGAACAAGCCATTAGAACAAATACCATCAAAGCCAGAATTGAAAAGTCAACAACAGATCCCAAGTGCAGACTCTAGAAGGAAGCAGAAGTTCAGCCACTGAAAGAAGATCGTGCAGGCAGACTACAAGCAGAGGCATAACACCATTGCTCAGATGACTCATTGGAACTTGTGCCACAAATACCTTCTACCTGCAACAAAGAACTGGTGGGATCACAAGCCCGAAAAGGTTACAGAAAACGAACATGTCAAACTACTCTGGGACTTCCGAATTCAGACTGACAGAGTTTTGGAGCACAATACTACTGACCTCACAATTGTGTTAAAAAACAAAGTATGAGTCGTTGATGTTGCAATCCCAGGCAACAGCAGGATTGAAGAGAAACAACTGGAAAAGCTGACACGATATTTATTTATTTATTTATTTATTTTATTCGTTCGACTTAATATACCACTCTCTCTGGAGCCCAGAGCGGTTTACAGAGTTAAAAACAGATACCCACAGAAAATGCAATAAAACCCCCCAGTTAAAATCAAATTCCAGCAGAACTGCAATGGCAGTAGGAATATGCTGACAGCGACACAACAAGATGCTGATAACACGGCATTGGTTATGGACCAAATGCCTGTCTGAATAGCCAGGTCTTTATGGCTCTACGGAACGGCATTAAGTCCCGGATGGCTCGCAGCTCTTCGGGGAGGGTGTTCCACAGGGTTGGTGCAGCTACGGCAAACGCCCTCTGCCGCATGCTAGCAAGTCTATAGACCTTAATGCCCGGCACATCCAATAAATTGAGCCCCTCTGAGTGCAGTGATCTCCTGGGCACATAGGGGTAAGCCGCTCCCTCAGGTACACTGGCCCCAAACCATATAAGGCCTTGAAAGTTAAAACTAATACCTTGAAGGTGACCCGGAATTCAATAGGAAGCCAGTGCAGCTCGCGCAAGAGTGGAGTCATGTGGGCAGATCTTGATGCTCCTGAGAGCAGATGTGCTGCAGCGTTCTGCACCAGCTTGAGTTTCCGGATCGCCGACAAGGGTAGGCCAATGTACAGCGTATTACTGTAATCGAGCCTCGAGATGACCATGGCTAGGATCACCGTGGCCAGGTCGCAGCGGGAGAGGTAAGGAGCCAGACGTTTTGCCTGTCGTAGGTAGTAGAAAGCTATCTTGCAGGCGCAGGCAATCTGCGCCTCCATAGACAGCTGGGCGTCCAGCTGGACCCCTAGGCTCTTTACTGACGGTTGCGGGCGAAGAGCCACACCGTCGAACATCGGCAACTGGGTCTCTACCCCTCCCGGGCGGCCCAGCCACAAGATCTCCGTCTTCGCTGGGTTCACCTTCAACTTACTGGCTCGCAGCCATCCAGTTACGGCTTCTAGGCAGAGATGGAAATGATCAGGTACAGAGTCCACCCCGGGTCCATCTCAGAATGAGCTGGGTGTCATCAGCGTACTGATGACATTCCAGCCCAAAACTCCATACCAGTTGGGCGAGTGGTCGCATGTAGATGTTAAATAACAGCGGGGAGAGAACGGCCCCCTGAGGGACTCCACAATGTAAGGGGGAGCCCTCGGAGACCACCCCTCCCCACTTCACTCGCTGCAGGCGGTTTTGGAGGAAGGAGGACAGCCAGTTGAGGGCTGTCCCCTCACCCCCGCCACCGCCAGGCAGTGTGTCAAAAGTTGGTAATCGACAGTATCAAACGCTGCCGTGAGGTCCAATAAAACGAGCAGCGCCGATCCACCTCGGTCCAAATGGCAACGGAGTAGGTCTGTGATGGAGACCAGGACAGTCTCTGTCCCATGGCCCGAACGGAAGCCAGACTGGAAGGGGTCTAGCCAGGTTGCATCATCCAAGAATGCCTGCAGCTGGTCCATTGCTGCCCTCTCAATTACCTTGCCCAGGTACGATAGATTGGACACTGGGAGGTAATTGGAGGGAGCCGCGGGGTCTAAACCGGGCTTCTTCAGCAATGGACTAACCACCGCCTCTTTTAACTCCTCTGGAAAAGCTCCTTGCTCAAGGGAGCAGTTGACTATCTTCAACAGAGGGCCTTGTAACCCTTCCGCGCAAGCTCGAATCTGCGTGGAGGGGCACGGGTCGAGGGAGCAGGTGGTAGGTCGAAGGGCTGCGACAATCTTGTCAACATCCTCTGCGTCCAGTGGCCGAAACCGGTCGAAGGTGGATCCGGCGGAGGGCCACGGAGTCTCAAGTTCCTGTATTGTATCAACCGTGGCAAGGAGGTCCCGTCGGAACGTCGCAATCTTGTCTGCAAAGTGATTCTGGAAAGCCTCGGCGGAGAGGGCCCGATCGTCGTTATTTGGGATGGTAGGGACCATCGTCAGCTGCCGAATTATCCTGAACAATTGAGCCGGGCGTGAATCTGCAAACGCTATCAAGGAAGCACAGTAGGAATTTTTCGCCTCCTTGACAGCATGTTCATAAGCCTCCATAAAAAGCCTATAAGCTGATTCCGAGGGTCCGTCACGGAGCTTCCTCCACATGCGCTCTAGCCGTCTCTTCTCCCGCTTCATGGATCTAAGAGCCTCCGTATACCAGGGAGAACAACATTTGCGGGATTTGAGAGGGCGTTTAGGGGTGATCTCGTCGAGAGCAGCAGACAACTTACAGTTCCAGGTGGTAACAAGTTCATCGAGCGAGTCACTGGCAGGCTCCAAATCCTCAAGGCATTCAGGAACCTAATTGGTTCCATAAGTCCTCATAAGATATGGGGACTTAAAGATCGAACAACAAAGATTCTGGCACAAGCCAGTAAAAGTGGCCCCAGTGGTGCAGTGCATTGGGTGGGAGCAGTGCCTTGGTGTGCACTTAAACATAATCAGCACTGACAAAATTACCATCTGTCAGCTGCAAAAGGCCACCTTACTGGGATCTGCATGCATTATTCTCCGATACATCACACAGTCCTAGACACTTGGGAAGTGTCTGACGTGTGATCTAATACAACAGCCAGCTGAGTCATCTTGTTTGCTGTGGACTCATCTTGTTGAGTTTCAAATAATAATAATAATTATTATTATTATTTATTGTGTGATTTTTCTGGCACTGTATATTTCTGCCACTTCTGTGATTGTTCATTTGTATTTTGATTGTGTAGGCCACTTGTCGATTGATGTCCAGAATAAGCAGCATCCACCGCGGTACTTTTATCTGGGGTGTTGACCGAGCCAGTATAGATTTTGGTTTGGTTTGTTTCTCCATAGTGCTAATGTGTTAGGTGCTCTTAGTTCCAAAGGCTCTGGCATAAACCAGTACAGGTGGTCCCAGTGATCATTGGCACACTGGGTGCCATGCTAAAAGATCTCAGCCGGCATATGGAAACAATAAACATTGACAAAATCATGATCTGTCAACTGCAAAAGGCTACCTTACTTGGATCTGTGCACATCATCCGAAAATACATCACACAGTCCTAAACGCTTGGGAAGTGTTCGACTTGCGATTTTAGGATACGAAATCTAGCATATACTGTATATCTCATTTGCTGTGACATACTGTGTTTTTGTGTCAGTAAAATAATAATAATAATATTAATTATTGTTTGGAGCTTGTGGCATGTCATTTTTGTCTCTTGAAAAACATACACAGGGAAGGAAATCTAGCAATGGCAGCATGTATATCTCATTTGCTGTGACATACTGTGTAATAGGACCGCACAACCTCTGAGAATGCCTGCCATAGATGCAGGTGAAACATCAGGAGAGAATGCTTCTAGAACGTGGCCATACAGCCCAGAAAATTCACAACATCCCAGTGATTCTGGCCATGAAAGCCTTCGACAATAAATGTCAACGGAATTGGTTTAACCTCTGGTTTTGTTATTAAACTGAAGTACTGTGTCACGAAACAATGCATACTAATAAATATGTCACCAACATGAAATGTTTGGAAAGCTCTGCCTTACAATGTTAAGGACTACAAGCTTGATCTTTCAAGCACAAAAAAACCCTAAGCTCTCCGGATGCTGGATTTAGCTCCGCAATTCATTGCTCCTCTGTGAAAATATCTTCCTGTCGCCATCACTTTCCCCGCCTTCCGCTCAGCAGATTTCTCCACAGGGACAATTTCAACCGGTCCTTCTAGGTGAAAAATAAAGCTGTTAAGCGTGCTGTAATACAGCGTGTTTTTGACACAAGCTATGTAAATGGGAAGTATTTGCTTCCGCCGTTCCATTAATACCAGCAACGACTTCTGCCTTTCGGTGGTAGGACTAAGAGCCAAGCTTTTACTTATGGGCTCCCTTGTGTGATATAAACTATCATTACAAGATGCATTTTCTTTCCATTATACTGTCAGAAAGTCCTTCCACCTTGCGATCTAAATATACATTTCCTCTGGGGCTTCCTATTTGGTAAAGAACATGGTGGAAATCTAATCTCTTTTTAATCAATAAAACACCAAATGATGTTTCTATTTAATGCAAACTTTGCTCCTTGCCATGTAATGAACCTGTTCCTATTAAGGATACAACCATTAATGGAATAAGTAATGTGTTCCTGCTTAGGTTTCTGCCGCTGTACGGTTAGTGGTTCAGATATTAAGCTTGCTTTGTAATCCAGCAATAAGGATGCATTTCAAGCGGTAGTTTTGCCCACGTAACCTCATATTACTGCCTTTAGATGTTGTTGCTCTTAGTGGAAGCAGCAGGAATACTTTAAAGACATGATCGCGGTTCATTCTTCATGAATGACAGATTCTTTGCTCCAGCTTTGGCCAAAGTCACCTGACCGGCTGATGATGAACATCGGTCAATTTCGCTGGGAAGTAGAGGCCAAACCACTTGGGACCATCACGTGCCAAAATGTTATATTTTCAAGACATTTCGAAAAGGGCATCGGATGACTGGCCCCGGAGACTATTAATGGGTATTTTGGAGCTTTTGGCATGTCGTTTTTATCTCCTGAAAAACATTCGCAGAGAAGGAACAGGATGCAAAACAGAGACAAAGATGCAGAGGGATTTCCAATTTCTGGAGCTGCTTTGAGGCAGAGGAGTGGGAGAGTAAGCAGGGAAGAAGGATGGTTTATTGATCTTTTTGTGGTGTTATTTATTCCATTTATGTCCTGCCTTTTATCTTGGCCTGGGACCCAAGGCGGTTGACAATGTACGTTGAAACAAAACCTTATGATAAAAAGCTAAATAATCATTAAAGAAGGATCGTATTTTAAGTGGTTTCGAAACATTGCTGAAGAGAATAGAAATACAGCACATCAAAAGATCCTTCAGCCCCAACCAAGTAACAAAAGATCTGTCTAAATTGAAAGGGAAAACACAGAAAAGAAGGGACCAACCAAGCTTCCTATAGAATTTCATCCTAAGGTAGCAGCGAGACACAATTGATATCATGGGAAAGACTATATATTAAGGTAAAGGTTTTCCCCTGACATTAAGTCCACTTGACATTAAGTCCACTGCACTGGGAATGTGGCGCAGCTGGCTAAGTGTCAGCTGCATAAGATCTCTCTGACCAGTAGGTCATGAGTTCAAGGCCTGCCCGGGTTGAGTTGGGTGCTCGACCTTTAAGTGTAGCCTGCTGTTGACCTTTGCAGCCCGAAAGACAGTTGCATCTGTCAAGTAGGAGATAAAGGTACCACATTAAGTGGGGAGGCAAATTTTGACTGAATTATGAGGTCATTAAAGAACTCCAGGAATGCTGAGGAATGCGGAAGGAACAACAAGGGATGCTGGGAACACTGAGAGATAAGGAGTGCGTCAGCTCCCCCTGGTGGCCAGAGTTTGCCTCTGTTCATCTATATGTTGTATGTGAAAAACGGCAGGGATTGTCTGCTAAGTATGTGTACCTGTACTCCGCTCTGAGTCCCCTTCGGGGTGAGAAGAGCAGAATATAAATAAAGTAAAATAAAGTAAAATAAATTGTGTCCGACTCTGGGGTGTGGTGCTCATCTCCATTTCTAAGCCAAAGAGCCAGTGTTGTCCGTAGACACCTGCAAGGTCATGTGGCCAGCATGACTGCATGGAGCACTGTTACCTTCCTGCCAGAGTGGTACCTATTGATCTATTCACATTTGCATGTTTTCAAAGTGCTAGCTTGGCAGCAGAAGCTCACCTCGCTCCCCGGAATTGAACCTGCGACCTTTCGGTCAACAAGCTCAGCAGCTCAGCACTTTAACCCACTGTGCCACCGAGGGCAGTGGGTTATATTATTAACAGGCAAATGCTCTGTGTGTACAACATTCCTGGAATAGATCTCCAGCATCTTCAGGCAGAGCTAGTAAACTTGGGGTACCTCTACACCAGGCATGGGCAAATGGCCCTCCAGGTGTTTTGGACTCCAATTCCCACAATTCCTAACAGCCTCAGGCCATTTCCTTTTCAAGGAATTGTGGGAGTTGGAGTCCAAAACACCTGGAGGGCCAACGTTTGCCCATGCCTGCTCTACACGGTAGACTTAAATGAACTTTGGCAGCACTTTAACTGCCATGGCTCAATGCTATGGAATTATGAGAGTTGTCATTTTAAAAGGTCTTTAGTTTTCTCTGCCAAAAAGTGCTGGTGTCTCATCAAACTGCAACTCCCTGGATTCCATAACATAAAGCCTTGGTAGTTGAAGTGGTGTCAGACTGCATTAACTGTACAGTGTATATGCACCCTTGGAGAGATACTACTAGTCACTGTAGCTAATTAGATGATCCCAAGGTCTGATTATGAGTGCATCTACACTGCAGAATTAGTGCTGTTTGGCACCACTTTGATTGCCCTGTCTCAATCCTATGTAATGATGAGAGCTGAAGTTTGGTGAAGCACCAGCACTGTTTGGCAGACTTTGTAAAGGTACAGCTCCTATTTTTTAAATCGTGTCAGAAGCGACTTGAGAACATACTGCAAGTCACTTCTGGTGTGAGAGAATTGGCTGTACAGAGACATTGCCCAGGGGACTCCAGGATGTGTTAGCTGGGAAGTTTCTCCCATGTCCTTGCAAGCTAGCGTTGACAGATAGGAGCTCACCCTGTCTCACAGATTCGAACTGGCAACCTTCAGGTCAGCAATTCAGCTGGCACAAGAGTTTAGCCTATTTCACCACTGTGGCTCCTATGATTCCATGCTATTAAATCATAGCAATTAAAGTGGCACAAAACTGCATTAATTCTACAGTGTAAATGCACACTTAGGCTGAACAAAGATAATTTCTCACCTCTTTTGTGCAAAGGTTCTCCCCAAGTGGTGAAACATGCCTGCTTCTTGTGGCAAATGGTTTTCCTCACCTGCGTATCTTGCATTTAGCATGCTTTGTTTTGGGATAGCTCACTGGAAAGCAAACAAAGGCTTAATTAGGAAACAGATTGCACATATTTTGAAAAAGAGTGACTCCCTAGCGCAGTGTTTCTCAACCTTCCCAATGCCGCGACCCCTTAATAGAGTTCCTCATGTTGTGGTGACCCCCAACCATAAAATTATTTTCATTGCTACTTCATAACTGTAATTTTGCTACTGTTATGGATCATGTAAAATATCGGATGTATTTTCATTCGCCGGACCACATTTGGCACAAATACCTGATACACCCAAGTATGAATACTGGTGGGATTGTGGGGGGTGATTTTGTCATTTGGGAGGTGTAGTTGCTGGGATGTATAGTTCACCTACAATCAAAGAGCATTCTGAACTCCACCAACGATGGAGTTGAACGAAACTTGGCACACAGAACTCCCAACAGAAAATACTGGAAGGGTTTGGTGGACATTGACCTTGAGTTTGGGAGTTGCAGTTCACCTACATCCAGAGAGCACTGTGGACTCAAACAATGATAGATCTGGATCAAACTTGGTACAAATACTCAATATATCCAAATGTGAACACTGGTGGAGTTTGGGGAATATAGATCTTGATACTTGGGAATTGTAGTTGCTGGGATTTATAGTTCACTTACAACCACAGAGCTTTCTGAACTCCACCAACAATGGAATTGAACCAAACTTGGCACACAGAACTCCCATGACCAACAGAAAATACTGGAAGGGTTTGGTGGGCATTGACCTTGACTTTTGGAGTTGTAGTTCACCTACATCCAGAGAGCATTGTGGACTCAAACAATGGTGGATCTGGACCAAACTTGGCATGAATAGTCAAGATGCCCAAAAGCGAACACTGGTGGAGTTTGGGGAAAATATACCTTGACATTTGGGAGTTGTACTTGCTGAGATTTATAGTTCACCTACAATCAAGGAGCATTCTGAACCCCACCAACGATAGAATTGGACCAAACTTCCCATACAGAACCCCCATGACCAATAGAAAATAATGTGTTTCTGATGGTCTTTGGCGACCCCTCTGACACCCCCTTGCGACCCCCAAAGGGGTCCCGACCCCCAGGTTGAGAAACACTGCCCTAGTGGTTTAGATTGGGTCATCTGAAGCTCCATGAAATCCAAGAGCATCTATGGTTCCATCCATACTGACCATGGATGGAGTTTCACACCAGTATTGAATAAAGCGCTTTATATTTGCAGATGATTGCATAGGAAATCTTGGAACCATTCTGGTGATTACACAAACGCAGAGCACTGATGCACTACCGTTTGAAGCTAACTCTGAACTGGATTAAATGGTCAGTGTAGATGGGGCTTATGCCTGCCACTCAGCATTCCTTCTTTTCTATTTCTCTGGTTTCCAGCACGGCACCCATTTAGTCCAAGTACCACAGAGAATTCATCATAATGTCATCTTTTGACAACTCTTGTCACCCCTCTCCCATAAATAAGGATGCAATAGCCATATGATGAACTAGGGTCATATAGAAGCAAGGGAAAGGCAATAGAAACCTATGTATCATAAACGATATTCGAGGTTTGCTTTGCAAATTGATTTCCCTCCCTAGTACATAGGACAAACAGGAGAGGAGAGCAAAAGAAGACGGGGATTTGGGGAGAGGGAGAGAGGGAGCATGAGAAATGCCTTTCCCATTTGCAACCTGACAATCTTTCTCCATTTTGAGCCCCTTTTTAAAATGTATAGGTGCTGTTTCAGTGTTAATAAATGGCCCCCTTGGGCCATAAAACATGTAAATTGGGCTGCTGCGCATTTTCGTAGGCGAGAGATTTCCTTGTTCAAATATCATAAATATCACCATGTAGATGCTATGCTAACACAGAGGGCGGCTATCGCAGCATCAACTAATTCCCACAGAAGTACCTCTTACCCTGCAAAGAGTTTCTTCATATGTCATCTATCAGTCCTTGTTTTTAAAGGAGACGGCAGGGACAGCGCCTTTCTTGATGTAAATGAAAAGCAGCACAGATATAAGCGATTTACACAACTGAAGGCTTTGGTCTCTCCTCTGATTGTGTTTTCTGTCCACCTTAGTATGCTGGAGCAACTGCAGGTGCATCTATACTGTGGATTTAATGTAGTTTGACAGCATGACTATGCAATCTTGGGATCTGTAGCTGGATAAGGTACCAGAACTCTTTGGCATACAAGGTAAGAGACATTGAGAAAGTACAACTCCCATGATCCCATAGCATTGAACCTTGGAAGTTGTGTCAATCTGAGATAAATCTAGAATACTGACTAGGGTTGTGCGCAGAACTGTTTTCCTTCATTTCATCCTTTCTTTTGTTACTTTTGTTACCTTCAGGAGTATATAACGGGATTGCCCCTTCCGGTGCAAGAATCAGCTCAACACGAAGGCAAGCAGGAGCTGATCCTGGCTCCTCGTCTGCTTCTCGTGAAAGCAGCCTACTTGCCTTTGAAAGTGTGTGTGTGTGGCATGCAGGCCCAAAAAGCACACACTTGCCTGCAGCTGAGTACCTCCTCTAGAGTAAACTTGCCTCCTTGTCTTGCACACTGGCATGCAGGCCCACGCACGTGCCTGCCCTCAGCCAATCACCTCCTCTGGAGTAAACTTGCCTCAATGCCTCCTTGCCTTGGAAACTGGTGTGCAGCCTCACACTAGGCCTGGTTTCGAACCCAAAAATCGTGATTCTAAAATCAAATTGGGGGATTTTTTATTAGTAATAGAAAGACTTACAAAAAAATTTCCAAAAATTTCTAAAATGTAACTTAATTACTAACGATATTCGTTAGTAGTTCGTATGCCAGCGCATGCGCATTCAGATGGTTTTGGCCTACAACTCCCAGAACTCCTACCAGCTGGTAAATTGGCAGGGATTTCTGGGAGTTGGTGGCCAAAACTTGAATAAATCACACTGAATTCTAGATGGGACTCTCCAAATAGGAAGGAGGAGCAAAGGAGGGAGGGAGGGGGGTATTCTATTCTTGGAAGCAGCAAAAAGGAGGAGGAGCCCCCTCGCTCCTCGCTGCCTCTCTCTCACCCCGATCCTGAGGGAGCGAGGGCCCAAGTTTGCCCAGGCTGAGAGGAAAAGGAAGAGGCCTGAGGCTGTGAGCAATGGTGGAGTTGAAGTCCAAAACACCTGGAGGGCTGAAGTTGGCCCTCATGAAGCCTCTTCAAGGCTTTAGATCCTGGCAGGCAGAAGGGGCAGGGAGAGCCGTTCACTCCTCCTGCCCTGCCAGGATCTAAAGCATCAAAGAGTATTGGGGTGAGAAACCAACCTAATGTATAATAGAATGAATGCTACTGTAAGTGCCTAATATTATAAGTAATCCAACTGGTCATATCCTACATTCCATGCACATGCAATAATACAGCAGTAATAACAATGGGTATAAGAAGAGGTAAAATTCAAACCGAAGTATTCTGACTGTGGTCCCTCCTCAAACTGCAAAAGGCTCTTCTCTATGAGCCCGGGAAAGCCAAAACCCGGGCACAGCGTTTGCTGCCTGGGTGCACACACATACATATTCTTTGGGGGATTTGCTGCAGAATCTTCTCTATGAGCCCGGATTCTGCAGCAAATCCCCCAAGAATATGTATGTGTGTGCACCCAGGCAGCAAACGCTGTGCCCGGGTTTTGGCTTTTCCCGGCTCATAGAGAAGAGCCTTTTGCAGTTTGAGGAGGGACCACAGTCAGAATACTTCGGTTTGAATTTTACCTCTTCTTATACCCATTGTTATTACTGCTGTATTATTGCATGTGCATGGAATGTAGGTATATGACCAGTTGGATTACTTATAATATTAGGCACTTACAGTAGCATTCATTCTATTATACATTAGGTTGGTTTCTCACCCCAATACTCTTGATGCTTTAGATCCTGGCAGGCAGGAGAGGCAGGGAAGCCTGGAAAAAATGTAAACAGAGAGGTTTCCTCAGAAGTAAATCCACAAAGGAGGGCACTTCATCCAAAGTGCCCTCCTTTGCAGATTTACTTATGAGTAAACCTCTCTGTTTACATTTTTTGCAGGCTTCCAGCCGAAAGAAGGAGTGGGTTTAGGCTTGCCTTGCCATAATACTTATTGGCAAGGGAGGCGGAGGGTGGTGAGAGAGAAGGAGGGTGCCCCCTCACGACCCAATAATGACACTTAAGAAAATCCTGGCCCCCAAAGTTCTATAAAGAAAGTCCACTTCCTGGTTGGCGCAGATGCAGAAATACTCAAAAGTAGCATTTCTTACGAATTTCTTCCGAATCATTTCATTTTCATAACTTTTTTCTCATGCCTACCTCACACACGTGTCTGTCAGCAGCCAAGTGTCTCCTCTGGAGTAAACTTGACTCAATGCCTTCTTGCCTCGGAAACCAGAATGCAGGCGCACGCACACGCCTGCCTATAGCCGAGCACCTCCTCTGGAAATAAACTTGCCTCAATGCCTCCTTGCCTTGGAAACTGGTGTGCAGGTCCACACACGTGTCTGTCAGCAGCCAAGCATCTCCTCTGGAGTAAACTTGCCTCAATGCTTCCTTGCCTTGGAAATCGATGTGCAGGCCCACACACGGGCCTGCCTGAAGCTGAGCACCTCCTCTGGAGTAAGAACTTGCCTCCTTGCCTTGGAAAGTGCCTGTGGCATGCAGGCCCAGAAAGCATGCCCGCCTGCCTTCAGCCAAGCGACTCCCCTAGAATAAGAAGCAGGTAAGGAGCCTCCTTAAAGTGTGCATCTGCCTGCAGCTGCGCACCACTCCTCTAGAGAAACTGGCTAAACTGAAAGTTTCTCCCCAAATGGTCTGATAAAAATGGATCTTTTGGCACCCATGAGTGCCCTGATTTTGGGAAATATTGGGGCTCCCATTACAATCAATAGATATTTGAAATAGATAGATATTTGAAAATGCTTAGCACCAGCTGTATCATGTTCTAATTGAAAGAACACAAGAAGGCACAAAACCAGAGGTTTTAGGAAAATGTTGATTTCAAAGAGAGACAAAATTAAGCATGTCCCTTCATTAAAGTTACTGAGATTTCCAAATGCTTGACTTTAGTTGGATCATGGCTAACAGAGCTGAGATTGTGAAGCCAAAAAGAAAGAGAAAGCAGGTCGATAGAAAGAGAAAATAAGACCGATCCTGAAACATGCACTTTGGGCATATGGAAAGGTTTTGCCACTCTGACCTCGTCTGAATTATTCTGAGCACAATTTCCATCTGCCCCTTCTTTATATACACCTGACAGTGGCACATCCAGCCATCAACAGACAGGGCTCGGCCACGGCTGGGCTCTTTGGAGTTCTATTTGCTGATCCATTACTGCATCAAAAATGAAGAGATTGAATTTGATCCCAGCAAAATTACATTACATGCCCCAAAGAGCTCTTTTATTTCAAATTGGATATGGCAGCTTCCTTCGGTACCTCTAATTCTTTCCCACTGCCATCACCATTACAACCACAGTCCTCCCAATTCTAGAGTGCAATGTGTTTCTGTTGGTGACCTTCTTCTTTCTATAGGATTAAAAACAAATAGCAGAGGAAGATGCGAGGAAAAAAAGCTTTCAGGCATCGTACAGTTGTGATGAAAGTTATTCCTACCTACAGTTCACTGTCAACTCAAAAGTGTTCTGTGTTAACAATAGAACTACTAGTCACTTGTGAGTCAGTATGTTGGGTTTCATAATGAATCTCAAGAAAGCAATCCAAGTACTAGACTTAATTTGGCCTTAGGGCCCAGCACCTTGGATAGCTCCGCAGATTCATCATCCCATTGACATGAGCAATCAATACAGAGTAGAATGAGATATGTGACTGCTGTATATGACAAAATCTGATTGCTTTGCCCTATTTGGCAAAGCTATGAAACGTATCCCACAAGGAAAGGCCACAGTGGTACAACGGGGTTAAACCCTTGTGTTGCTGAACTGCTGACTTGGAGGTTGGCTGAACTGCTGATCTAAAGGTTGGCAGTTGGAATCCAAGAGATGGGGTGAGCTCCTGTCTGGCAGCTCCAGCTCCTGCCAACCTAGCAGTTCAAAAACATTCAAATGTGAGTAGATAAATAGGTACCACTTTGGTGGGAAAAGACAGAGATGCTCCAAGCAATCTTGCTGGCCACACAGCCAGGTGGTGACAATGTAGGCTCTTTGGCTTGAAAATGGTGAAAAGCATCTCCCCAAAGCCAGAGATGAGCACCGCCTCCGGAAGCCAGAAATGAAAGGAGAAGCCATTGCCTTTGTTTGTGTGTCTTCTTGTATATAACTGTAAAGGCATCAAATGTTTGCTTATGTTCTGAGTCCCCTAGGGGAGAAGGGTGGAATCTAAATGATTATGATTATTTGCATTTCTTGAGGTTCCGTCTTCAAAGGAGGTGGAGAATTTACTCATTCTGATCACATGAGATCTCCTTCTCCTCTTTCTATAGACCAGTCATTTCAAGGATACCAGCACACTTTTAAAAGCAGGCACCCTTTCCTTTTGAAAACACCACTTTCCATGGGCCGAATCCCCTACACCCGTGTTTCCCAACCAGTGTGCCGTGGCACACTAGTGTGCCATGAGCAATCATCAGGTGTGCCGTGGGAAATTGGAACCTCCAATACCCTTTCTTCCCTCTCCTGCCGAACACTTTTTCTTCTCCACTCAGGCTCCCTTCTTCCCAGCCTCGCGCTGCTTGCTTTACCTTGCTTTACCTTGCTTTGCTCATGCTGCCGCTTCTGCGGGAGGGGGGGAGGGAGGAAGACGTGACCCTGTGGGCACTACTGCATAGACTCACCCCACATCTTCCTCCCTCCCCTCCACAGTGCTCTCTGGATATAGGTGAACTACAACTCCAAAACTCAAGGTCAATGCCCACCAAACTCTTATAGTATTTTCTCTTGGTTATGGTAGTTCTGTGTGGGAAGTTTGATTCCATTCCATCATTGGTGGAGTTCAGAATGCTCTTTGATTGCAGGTGAACTATAACTCCCAGTTGTTGAGCAAGACCTTCGTGTGTGTCTTTCTGCTGTTCCTACCAGGATATCTATGTTGTGTTCATCGAAACAGGCCCAGGTTTCACACTGAGTGTATAAATACATTTAAAAACATATTTACTATATGTATTACTGTGTTGGAGTGTCATTTTGTGTCATTTTGGTTGGTGGTGTGCCCCAGGATTTTGTAAATGTAAAAAATGTGCCGGGGCTTAAAAAAGGTTGAAAAACATTGCCCTACACTAAAGGAGACAGGTACGTTTTTTTAAAGCACTTCTTTCAGTGTGACCCACAGCATCTTTAAACCATTAATGAAAAGAGAAGGAGCATTAGTAGACCACCCGCATGAACGTCCACGCTAAAACGTCACAATCTGGACAAATCTGCCACTTCCCATCCCAAGGAAAAATACCCATTTTTAGTGTTGATTATGTGCCAGGAAATGATTGGAGTCAATTTCTGCCTGTCTTTGAAATCCTCCTGTTTTGACATATTGTGAAGATGGAGTCCCACAAACAACCACCAGAAGGAGCCATGAGTCATTTGATGGGCTCCATGGGAGTCCGTCTTTGAAGTGTGTAGAAATGGGTAAAAATGGAGGAAAATTTCCATGTGATGAGGTCCTAAGTTGACCAGCCTGAAGGAAGAAGAATGGCTCTTGGTCATATCTTTAGTATAGTAGTTTCTTTTCTCTCTTAATCCTTGCTGGAGAAGCCCTGCCACCCACTTTATGGCTGATGATAAATACCCAGATGAGAAGAACATCTACAGCCAATAGGAAGTTGCCAGGGAAAGCCAATCCAGTTCTAAGGCTTGCACAGGGTTACAAACAGAAGTGTTATCCGATATAGGCAGTCCAAGATTAAAAGTGAAAAAGAAGTCCTGAGTACAGCCTGAGACCAATTCATGAATTATATTCCTAAAATATGTACCAAAGCTCAGAGATCTAGACAGCAGGCATTGTCAACCAGCAACACAATAAAGTTTGAGAGCTGTTGCTCTGCAGAAACAGAATGGCCTGAGCTGAGCTCATTTATTGCCAACCTGCCTGGAGTCATTATCCCTGTTCCCTCTATTTCAGGAGGGCCAGG
The DNA here is from genome assembly GCA_030556195.1 of Anolis apletophallus. NCBI lineage: Eukaryota > Metazoa > Chordata > Lepidosauria > Squamata > Anolidae > Anolis > Anolis apletophallus. Next base: position 13,801,674 of record JARBWK010000008.1, read on the forward strand.
CTCTTGCCTGACCTTTTGCTCCCAGTCCTTTGATTTACATCAGTCAACAGGGTGCTTCTACCTCCTGATCTGCTGCTGCTACCTGGAATGGACCAGGTTCTGACTCTTCCCATGTCAAAACTGCCAAAACTCCTCCAACTAGGGCCCATCCTTGTGGATCTTCCCCTTCTTCATCATCGGTGGAGATAAGACATGGCATGTGCTCCTTGAGAAGCTAACATCCCTGCACTGGGCAAATTAGAAATTGGGCAGAAGGCAGCATGATCCGTACTGGTTGTAACACTCCTAATGCTGCAACCCCTTAATACAATTCCTCATTTTGTGGTGACCCCCAACCATAAAATTATATTCGTTGTGCTACTTCATAACTGTAATTTTGCTACTGTTATGAATTGTAATGTAAATATCTGATATGCAGGAGGTATTTTCATTCCCACATCGTGTGGGCACTTTCCCCACTGCCTTGAAGGGACTCGCTGGCATGAGCCTCCTTCCAGTCTTGCACCGCCTCCCTTTCCCACACATGCACACCATGCTGCCATGTGCCAAGCATGCTTGCTCTCTCCTCACCACTAGAGTCTCAGAAACAGCCTTGCCCTTGGCTGGGAGGCTAGCCAATCACACCAGGAGGAGGCCTTTTGGTGGGAGGATTCACCGTCTGTTTCCAAAAAGGAAGAGAAGGACAGGAAGAGAGATCTTTATTTATTATTATTATTATTTATTTCAAATATTTGTATCCCACCATTCTCAACCCCCGAAGGGGGACTTAGGGCGGCTTACAGCCAGCAACAATTCGATGCCCCCATATACAACATAATAAATACAATAATACATACTGATAAAAACATTAAATCAATTAAAATTTAAAATCTGTTTGAAATATTACAGGTTGGTTTGCCTTATCTAAACCGAATTCTGTGACCAGTGACTCCATCAAAAGCTTGTCCATAGTCCATTTTCCATAGCATTGTCAACATTGTCACTATCAGCATGCTACCCGAGGGCCTGATCCCACAACTATGTTTTCAACTTCTTTCTGAATGAAAGGAGGGATATAGATAACCTAATTTTGTTGGGGAGCGAGTTCCACAGGCGGCGGGCCACCACTGAGGAGACCCTGTCCCTCATCCCCGCCAAGTGAGTTTGCGATAGAGATGGGGTTGAAAGCAGGGCAGTAGATACTTTCGGAGAAGTACGCTGGGCCAGAACCGTATAGGGCTTTATAGGTCAAGACCAGCACTTTGAATTGTGCTTGAAACTGGATCTTCTCTGCCAAAGGGGCTCCTAAGACTATCACAAATATGTGTTTTCTGATGGTCTTTGGTGACTCCTCTGAAACCCCTCCAGACCCCCCCATGGGTCCCGACCCCCAGGTTGAGAAACTGTTCTAGGGGTTGTACTTCCAGAAAACTGAGAAGTAACATCAAGGAAAATCTTGAAACAGAATCTCCAACAATCACCCTACATATGGGTCAGTAGATCTCCCAACATGAACACTATGAGGTGATTTCATAGGCCAGTTGGTATGCACCAAGTCATATACGTTTTCCATATCTGAGTCACTACCTGAAGTCAAGCAACAGCCATACAAATGACTGCTTTTCATGTCTCTTTTGATCACCGCTTGCTTGCAACAAAGCTGGACTCGGTTGCTACTTCTGTGTCAGATCTCAGCCATTGCCTGAACATGAATTTCATTCAACTCAGCTCTGTGACTAGAAGAGGGTGAGAGGAGCACCAAACCTGAATGGGATACAGAATGAGGAAACTGGGTAGATTCAGGGGTGGTTGTGTGTGGGCTAGCTGGATTTGTCCTCACACAGTAAATTGGAAATCTTCAAAAGGGTGAGGCCGCCGACAAGGTTGCTATTGTTGATGGTGGTCCTGGATAATATTAGTCAGTGTCTACTGAGTGAGCATTTCTGTAAAATTTGCAGTATTGGAAAACACCACTAATGTTGCTTTCTTGTAGTTGTTGGATAAGATGGGGTGTTGATATATTTTTTTAATAATAGACTGCCCTTTCCTACTTGCTTTGCCTATGCATGCAGCTTCACACAATGGGGGGAAAGGCACTCCTTTTGTGCAGACAGTTTTATGTGAATCATATTTTGTGAAAATTGCAAAAAAAAATGTCAAAGAATAAATGCTAAGTGATTACATTTTGCTCTGTTAGTGACTGTCTTTGACTCTGTCTTTGGATGTTGTACAAGTTCATGGTTGCATAACCGAATCCCACTTGTGTAACCATTTTATGTTGGCCTCAATCCTATTATCAATCTCAAGTACAGGATAATCAATTATATTTATCTATGTATTGACTAGCAATTGATTCATTGGACTTGCTCTGATTGGGACGAAATCACAAGATCCCAGGCATGCAATTGTGCATTCTTGGACAGAGCATAACTATTCATCAGTGCCTTCAATGTAGCATTTGGGATTCTGGGAACAGCTACTATGCATTCCCCATTCAGCTGAAGGCTGGTGTAGCATAACCACTGTGTAACTATGGGAGTGTAGATTTATACCTCATAAACATGATGTCGGATCTCAGCCCAAATCCCCTGAGTGGGATGCTAAGCTAAGAGAACTAGATCTGCATAATATCTTGGGATCAAGGAGAATTTTTCATGTCCTTATTGCTGACTTAAAGCACTCTCTCCAAACAGTGTGGACTTAGCATTTTGTCGTCATTGTAAACTGTTAAGAAAGGCATCCTTTTATTAGCAGCTCGTCTTAAGTCTTGTAAAACTCAGGGCTGCAGCTTTCTTTACTGAATCAGTCCACCTAGAACAGGGGTGCTCATTAGGTAGCTCGTGAGCTACTAGTAGTAGTAGATCTTCGGCCCTCTTCCAGGTGATCTTCGGGCCTCACCAGCCGAATGGGGCGCTCCTGCCATGTGCGCACACACCCTGCGTGCTGCTGGCTTCCGCTCTCGCGGTGCTTCTTTCACCTGTGGGGCATTGCAGGAAGAAGGAAGTACGAGGCGGGGCCTCCAGAGGGAGCGCCCTGCCTCTCTCTCATCCAGAAGCAGCTGTGCAGCCTCTGTTGCCGGCGAGACAGGCAGGGCGGAGTGCTCCCTCTGGATGTCCCGCCTCATGCTTTCTCCTTCCTGCAATGCCCCGCAGCAGGAGGAAGCACTGCACGGGCGGAAAACAGCAGCAGGAGCACGTGCGGTGGCAGGAGTGCACGGCGGTGGGAGCGCGCAGGAGCACATGGCAGTGGGGGCAGGTAGATCTTTTGGACTTGGTTGCTTTAAGAGTAGCTTGCATGCTGAAAAAGTGTGAGCACCCCTGACCTAGAACAATGTTTCTCAACTTTCCTAATGCCGCAACCCCTTGATGGTGGAGTTCAGAATGCTCTTTGATTGTAGGTGAACTATAAATCCCAGCAACTACAACATTTTATGGTCCTCATGTTGTGGTGACCTCTGACCATAAAATTACTTTTGGTGCTACTTCATCACTGTAATTTGGCTACTGTTATGAATTGTAATATCTGATATGAAGGATGTATTTTCATTCACTGCTCCAAATTTGGCACAAATTTTCAACTATTTTCAGCCCCTTTTCAACTATCCCAGCAATGGAGAGGTTGGCGTGGAGAGAGGAAGAGTATATTGATGGATGGGATTCGGCTCCTGAGGAAATCCGGCGTACTATGGAGTGGGATTGGACCACCCTCGACCAAGAGGGGTGCCCGGATGAGTACCGTGAGATGATGGAAGGTGTGGTTGCCCAGGAGAAGGAGCTTGGAGAAGCGGAGCGACTGTGGGAAGCTCAGGTGAGCTTGGAAGTGGCCCGCCGAAGGAGAGAGCGATATGACTCCAGACAAGTGGAGGTCTGGAGGGCTGGAAGGATCGGAGGAACTGTTCCGAAGGACTGGTCAGTTCAAGGGGATCCAGAAGTGTGCAGGACCAGGGAGACTGTGCCGAAGGACAGGCCAGCTCAGTTGGAGGTCCGGAGGGCCGGAGGGATCATGGAAGCTGTTCCGAAGGACTGGTCAGCTCAGGCGGATCCAGAGGTGCGTGGGCCCAAGGAGACTGTGCCGAAGGACAGGCCAGTTCGGATGAACCCGATGGAGTGTGGTAGTGAAACCACAGAACCTGCATCACCTTCGGAATTGGAAGTGATGAAATGTAAGTTGGAGGCTATGGAGCAGACCATGAGGAGGATGTCTCGGGCCATGTCCCGAAGAGAGCCGATGGAGTCCATTTGGAGTGCCCCGGGAGGAGGAGACTTCACTTACTATTCATGGATGGATGGTGGAGTATCAGTTGAGCGTCCTAGATCTCCCTTGGGAGTGAGGACCGTTGGTGGCCATCCAGGAGGAAGTTCGGCTCAGATGTGGCACCCGGCGCAACCGGCTGGCATGGGGAGAGGCGTTACCAGGCTCGAGGTCCCTCAAGGGAGGGAAGTGTTGTCCCAGGAGTTTGGGGCCCGTATGAAGAAAGAGCCATTACGGGTTGAATTTGAGGGCGAAGCCTGTAAAGTAGCCTTTTTTGCCGCTGCGGTGCAAGACCATATGGAGGACTACGGTCACCTTTATCCCAGCGACAGCAGCCGAGTGCGGCCATCGGAGCGGTGTTCAAAGGAAGGGCAGCTGAATGGTATGTCCAATGCCATGACCGCCGGGACCCGTGTTTAAGATCTGTGAAAGATTTTTTGCAGGCGATTCGGAATAGGTTTCGAGATCCGTTGGAGAGGATTAAGGCGAAGGAAGCGCTGCGCTGCCTGACCCAGGGATCCCGGTCCATCACTGAGTATGCGGAAGAGTTTATGGGGTTGGCTGGGAAAATTGCCGAATGGTCCCCAGCTACCCTACTCGAGTTGTTTAAGGACGGATTGCGGAAGGAGATCCTCGAGTGGTGTCTGCATCGAGATGATCCTGGCGATGTCGATGGATGGATCCAGTTGGCCGGCAGCGTGGAAGGAATCCTTGCCCAGGTGCAGCGGCGCCGTTTCCAGCCTGCGAGATCCAGGGGATCCAGTCGTGGTGCAGTTGAAGGGCGATTCCGAGGGGGAGAGCCTAGACGTGGTGGTGACAGTGTTACGAGGAGGCCAACGATGGGACGGGCCCTTTGTTTTATTTGTTCTCAACCCGGTCATTTTGCGTCCCAATGCCGGCAGAGGCAGGTGCTGGAGCCAGTGAAGGTGGCCTCTGCTAAAGCAGCAAGTGGGGACAATGATGATAAAAAAGTGTTGGGGTGAGCTCTAATATACAATGTACCTTGGGATTGTATAAAGGGGATAAGATTGTGGAAAGGAAAGCTTTAGTAGACTGCGGATGTTCGGAGAACATTATGTCCCCAAAGTTGATAGGGGATTTGGGTGGGGGGACAAAGCCCTTAGAAACGCCCATAACTTTTGCTCAATTGGATGGGTCTTTTATTGAGGGTGGCCCGTTCTCTGTGGGGACTAAAGATTTGAAGGGTCGGGTGGGACCCTGGGAGGGGGACATTGATTTTGTGGTGGCCCCCATTAAAGGGCATGAGGTGGTGTTGGGGTTGCCATGGCTAGAGCAGGCAAACCCCAAGATTGATTGGAAAACAGGCTTTCTTAGGGTTAGCCAATTTTTATCGCACTTTTATATCGGAGTTTTCAGCGATAACCCTCCCGCTTACGGAGTTATTGAGAACCAAGGGTAAGGGTGAGTCAAAGAGGACTAAGTCTCCAGGTGCTAAGCTGGATTGGACAAAAGATTGTCAGGAGGCGTTTGTGGCATTAAAGAAAGCTTTTACTAATGGGCCCTTATTAATGCATCCGAATGTGGATAAGCCCTTCGTGGTACAGTGCGATGCGTCTGCTTGGGCTTATGGTGGAGTGTTGTTGCAGGAGGATGAGCGAGGTAGATTGAGGCCGTGTGCTTATTTTTCTAAGAAGTTTGGAGAGCATGAGCGGAAGTGGCCAGTCTGGGAAAAGGAGGCGTTTGCTGTGCGGAATGCTTTGCAAACGTGGCGGCAGTTTTTAGAAGGTGCTGCTTTCCCTTTTGTGGTGATGACTGATCATCAGAACCTCCAGTATCTGAGGAACCCTCAGAAGTTGTCTCCCAAGTTAGTGAGGTGGGCTCAGTTTTTCGCTAGGTTTGATTTTCGGCTGCAGCATATAAGGGGCAAAGAGAATGTGGTGGCTGATGTGTTGTCCCGGTATCCGAATGTAGGAGAGAATGAGTTGCATAAGTCCGGGGAGGTGTTTGCCAGGGAGCATTGGGGTCTGGCCGTGCAGACAAGGTCCCAAACGGCGTGTGAGGTTAAGAAGGAAGAAGGAGTGGTAGATGAATGGAGTTTGGAGTTGCAGAAAGGTTATGTAGGTGATGTGTGGTTACAGAGTCATGAGAAAGAGTGTAAGCTATTGAATGGTTTGTGGATTATGGGAGGCAAGGTGTATGTCCCTCAGAGTATGAGAGAAAAGGTACTGAGGTTGAATCACGATCATAGATCTGCTGGTCATTGGGGGGTCACGAAGACTCTTTTGACCCTAAAGAAGAGGTATTGGTGGCCAGCCATGAGGGCTGAGGTGAAGAAGTATGTAGAGTGTTGTGAAACGTGTGCTAGAAATAAGGTTCCCTCTGCTAAGCCGCAGGGGTTGATTCAAGTGGTGGTTACTCCTGTGAGGCCGTGGACACATGTCAGTACGGATTTTGTGGGGGAGTTGCCCTCAAGTCGGGGTTACAAGTATATTTGGACCGTGTTAGATATGTTCTCAAACAGGCCCATTTTATTCCGTTAAAGGGGTTGCCTAGTGCAGAGAGATTGGCTGAGCTATATGTGCGGCATGTGTACCGTTTGCATGGGTGCCCGGAGCAGGTTTTGAGTGATCGTGGAGTCCAATTTACTGCCCAATTTTGGGAGCGATTTTTGGAGATGTTGGGGGCTCAGAGGCGTCTTACGACCTCTTATCATCCTTGTTGCAATGGGGGCGTAGAAAGAGCTCAGAAATCGTTGGGGTCTTATTTGCGTATTTTTAGCAACAAGGAGCAAAATAATTGGTCCGATCTGTTGCCTTATGCTGAGATGGCCTATAACAGTTCGGTACACTCTTCCACTGGGAAGTCCCCTTCGAAGTGGTCTATGGTCAGGAGGTAGCTCCTTTGCCCCAGCTATTGGAGTTGGGGGGGGGGAGGAGAGGGTGGAATGGAGGATACGAGCCCAGGAGGATTGGAAAGAAGTAGCGGCGGCTTTGGGAAAGGCACAGCGTTCTTACAAGTTGTTTGGAGACCGGAAGAGGCAGGAAGGGGAGGAGTACAGTGAGGGGGATTTGGTGTGGCTGTCCACGCAGAATCTGAAATTAGGATATCCATCGAAGAAGCCGCTCTGAGTCCCCCCTCGGGGGTTGAGAAGAGCGGGGTAAAATCCTGAAATAAATAAATAAATAAACTAAGTCCGAAGTACATTGGGCCTTTTAGGATTAAGAATGCAGTGAATAAGGTCTCATATACCCTTCTGTTGCCCAAGAGTTTAGGGAAGGTTCATCCCACGTTTCACTGTAGTCTTTTAAAGAAGTATGTGGGGCCCTTTCCTCCTCCGGATTGAATATGTTTTGTCTTCTAGGGGAGGACGTGGTGGAGGAGACCGTTATGTCAGGACTGGGAGACCTGAGCTTAGGAGAAGTTCAGGCTCCCAACCTGCCATGAGATTGCACCGACCTTTGCCCCAGTTATTTGGTGACCTTGGCTCCAGCTGCATAGAGTCTGTGCTGAGTCAAGTGGGAGTGACGTAACTTCCAGATGTGTGTGAGGCTCCGGAGGGAAGTGAGGTAAACTCCTCCGAGCCTGGACATTGGACAATTGGACTCATAATGCTGGCTCATGGACCCATGAGGTCACATCCCTTTGGACTATGGGATATGCTGAATCACCCGGATATGGTGCAACCCTGCTTGGACATTGCATGGGCAATGGGGAGGGGCTCAGGGTATATAAGGTGTGTTTGGGTGGCGGGACGGGGCTTTTGCTTCACATGTGTCGTACCTACAATAAAATCGTGTTGGACCGTGCTACAATCTACGCGTGATCCTTACCGAGTGTTGGAGAGTCGTTACATACCCGATATGCCCAAATTTGAATACTGATGGGGTTGGGGGGGTGTTTTTGCCATTTGGGAGTTGTTGTTGCTGGGATTTATAGTTCATCTACAATCAAAGAGCATTCTGAACCCCACCAATGATGGAATTGAATCAAACTTGGTGCACGGAACTCCCATGACCAACAGAAAATACTGGAAAGGTTTGGTGGGCATTGACCTTGAGTTTTGGAGTTGTAGCTCACCTACATCCAGAGAGCACTTTGGACTCAAATAATTATGGATTTGGACCAAACTTGGCACGAATACTCAATATGCCCAAATGTGAACACTGTTGGAGTTTGCATTTGGGAGTTGTAGTTGCTGGGACTTATAGTTCACCTACAATCAAAGAGCATTCTGAACCCCACCAACGATAGATTTGGGTCAAACTTCCCACACAGAACCCCCATGCCTGGAGTGAACCTCCCTCCAGCCTCACATGTTCTCCCTTGTCCGCACATGTCAGTGTGTGCGCACCACACTGCCATGTGCAGAGCATGCCTGCTCTCCCCTTCCGACTTGGAATCTGAGAAACAGCCCTCCCCTTGGCTGAGAGGCCGGCCAATCACAGAGGAGGAGGGCTTTTGGTGGAAGGATTCACCATCTGTTTCAAAAAGAAAGAGAAGGACAGGCGATGAGATCTTCAGCCTTCTCTGCCAAAGGGGTTCCTAAGACCATCAGAAATACATGTTTTCTGATGGTCTTTGGTGACCCCTCTGAAACCCCCTTGTGACTGCCCCCAGGGGTCCCGACTCCCAGGTTGAGAAATGATGACCTAGAATGAGGTCTTCTTTTTCTCCTGCCTTCTGCTTTTCCAAGCATTTACATCTTTTTGGGATATGTCCAAAGTACATTCGTCTCAGTTTAATTATTTTAGCTTCTAGTGAGGGTCGAGGCTTAATTTGCTCTAGTAACTTCATCCATCTATAGCCACTCTTAACTTCTTGTCCATGGGCTACAAAACCTGTCCTAGGCATAGGAACAAACAGTAAAGAGCAATGCTTGAAATATATGTGCCACTGGAAGGAAGCACACTTTGCATGAAAAGAAGCATCCCTGGTTAGAATTCATGACCAATGCACTCCACTTATTTGCTCCTCCATTTCACCCATTAAAGATTGGAACGGGGACCAGCATTTATCAGGACTGGACATTTGCTCAAACGATAGAAGCCCGTCTACCTTCAGAACAATTATTTTGCTCTCCCTGCCATTAGAGGGAACGGTGGCGCATCCCTTCTTCCCGCTGCGATCTGTCATCTCACAACTGTGCTTAATCAGAGCGTGCTGAAAAGCCAGCCAAAGAAATAAGTATGTGTTGCTTCCCTGACTTGACACAATGATAAAATATAATAAACAAACATGCAAAGTGCGGGGACTGCGAGGCGAATGCCCACCGGACATCATTACTTGTTGGTTGTCACTCGCTGGCAGAATAAATAAGGGGATGTCAAAACCCGGAGGAAAGAAAAGGCTGGGTTTTGAGTCAGGGATGCCATGCAATCTTCCTCAAAGAGACTGGCAAGTATTAGTCCCAGTCCAGAGGCCTCAAAGAAATAGGAAATACATTTCAGAGCCAGTGAGTAAAATTCAGCATTAGTCCTACCTAACGTATTCCATGAAATGAACACATCTTATGCTAGTTATCATTATAGCATAAGATTGATTGCTATGGGACTTCTCTGGTGAAGACAAATGCTGGATTTATCCCAGGAAGTGTGACCTAATGTAAATCAAGGCCAAACTGAATATGACATTATTCACACATTTGGTAATAGTGTGAATACAAAGGTAAAGGTTTCCTCTGACATTAAGTCTAGTCATGTCCAACTCTGGGGAGTGGTGCTCATCTCCATTTCTAAAGCAAAGAGCCAGCATTGTCTGTAGACACCTCCAAGGTCATGTGGCCAGCATGACTGCATGGAGCACCATTACCTTCCTGCAGAAGCAATACCTATTGATCTACTCATATTTGCATGTTTTTGAACTGCTAGGTTGCCAGAAGCTGGAGCTAACAGTGAGAGCTCAAACCCACCCCCACCCCCCGGATTCGAACCACCAACCTTTTGGTCAGCAAGTTCAGCAGCTCAGTGGTTTAACCCACCACACCACCAGGTGGCCCTTAGTGTGGATGGATATACTATTGTGTAAATAACAAACACATAAAAGGCAGGAAAAGAATTAAAATACGCCCTCCAACATTTCATAGATGTAAAGAGGGACATGTTTTCAGAGGGTGGTCAAATATGCACACAAGCTACCAGTTGCTGCAGCACTTTGCTTTTGCCTGAGCTTATTGGGAAGTGAAGACTGCCCCCTTCTATCTCCTACTTCTGCTGAGCTAATTGAATGCAAGCTACTTTTGCACTTTGAACTCAGGTTGCAGCAATTTAAAAAAGCTGATGACATAAGGAGGGAGAAAGAGAGAGAGAAACATGAAAAATACTGTATATTTTCATATTTTGAAAAGAGATGAAACAGTAGGACGATGGAGGCTTAATTAGGACTGTCCCTACCAAATCAGGACAGTTGAAGGGTATGTTAAGACTCCCTTCTACCATGTCACACGTTTCTCCCTTCAGAAGCTATTTGCTTTCGAACAAATGTTCACAATCTGATCTGAGGGGTTCAGCAAGGTCAGAAGTGGGATTACGATACGAGAGAATAACAGCCGCTGTGGGCTACATTTGAAAGGCCATGGCAAACCACCTCTGAATATTCCTTGACTAAGAAAACCCTGTGAAACACCTGGGGTGGCACATACAACATATGTTGTCGAAGGCTTTCATTCCTGGAATCATTGGGTTACTGCAAGTTTTCCAGGCTGTATGGCCATGTTCCAGAAGCATTCTGTCCTGACTTTTCGTCCACATCTTTGGCAGGCATCCTCAGAGGTTGTGAGGTCTGTTAGAAACTAGGCAAGTGGGGAGTATATCTGTGGAATAATGCCCAGGGTGGGAGAAATAACTCATCTGTTGGAGGCAAGTGTAAATGTTGCAATTTGCCACCTTGATTAGCATTTAATTGCCTTACAATTTCAAAGCCTGACAGATTCCTGACTGGGGGAAACCTTTGTTGGGAGGTGTTAGCTGGCCCTGAGTGTTTCATGTCAGGAATCCCCCTGTTTTCTGAGTGTCCCTTTCTATTTACTGTCCCGATTTTATAATTTTAAAATAATGGTATCCAGATTTTGTTCATTTTCATAGTTTCCTCCTTTCTGTTGAAATTGTCCACATGTTTGTGGATTTCAATGTTTTCTCTGTGTAGTCTGACATGGTGGTTGTTAGAGTGGTCCAGCATTTCTGGGTCCTAAAATAATATTCTGTGACCAGATTGGTTCATCAGGTGCTCTGCTATGGCTGACTTTTCTGGTTGAAGTAGTCTGCAGTGCCTTTCATGTTCTTTAATTAGTGTTTGGGTGTTACGTTTTTGGGTACTGCGTTTGGTGTCCCTATGTAGACTTGTCCTCAGCTGCAGGGTATACGGTAGACTCCTGCAGAGGTGAGAGGCTCCCGCTTGTCCTTTCCTGAACGTAGCATTTGTTGGGTTTTCTTAGTGGTCCGTAGATAGTTTGTAGGTTGTGTTTCCTCATCAGCTTCCCTGTGCGGTCAGTGGTTCCCTTGATGTATGGCAAGAACACTTTTTCTGTGGATGGATCTTTGTCTTTACTCTCGTGGCTTGTTCTCGGCCTTGCAGCTCTTCAGATGTCTGTGGTGGGATCTGCATTGGCCTGCAAAGCCCAGTTTAGGTAGTTCAGTTCACCTCGGAGGAGGTGGGGTTTGCAGATTCTTTTTGCACTGTCTTTTTGCACTATCACAGGTTATTTTTGCATGGTCCGCCAGGGATTTAATTGTGCTTCTTCTTTTGACTTGGATGATGGTTGGAGCTACAGCATATTTGAAGGCACATATGTTATATTACATTGCCAGGTGCGATGGTTTTCCATGCTAAAGATCTATGCCTGGTTGCCCCAGGAAGTTTCCACATCTGTATACCTTTATAAAACGGAATGTTTGTATGTGTGTATGCGGAGGGCGGGAGGGCAGAAGGGCGGAAGCAGCCACTTTCACAGGCCAGGGCGGATATGTGGCAGCCACTTTCACAGGCCAGGGCGGATATGTGGCAGCCACTTTCACAGGCCAGGGCGGATATGTGGCAGCCACTTTCACAGGCCAGGGCAGATATGTGGCAGCCACTTTCACAGGCCACAGCGACCAGCGCAGGTGATGGACCTGCACCAAACTTGGTACACATAACCCCCCCTAACCCCCTTTACGTCCTGGCGTGGGTCGGGGGACATGACTCACGGATTATGGGATTTGTAGTACTTTCCAACACTTTGGTTCCCACAGACCACTGAGGCCACCAAAAAGGACCAATACAGACCACACTCAGCACACACAGCCCGCATGACCCACTCTACGTCCTGGTGCAGTTCGGAGGAGGGTGAACCATGGATGATGGGACTTGAAGTGCCTCTACTCACTTCCCAAGTCCGCTGCAACCCTCATCCAATCACTGATCGAGACCAAACTTGGCACACATAACCCCCATGACTGCCTTCACGTCCTGGTGAGGTTTGGGGGAGGACTGACAATGGATGATGGGATTTGTAGTACTTTTACACCCCTCTGTTCCCACAGACCACTGTGGCCCCCAACAAACACTGATAAAGACCACACTTGGCACACAGAGCCCCAGTGACCCAGTCCACATCCTACGAAGTTTGGAGGGGACAGAACATGGATGATGGGTCTTGCAGTACCTTCCCTCACTTTCCAAGACTGCTACAAACCTAATCCTATGATTGATCAACACCAAACTTGCCACACAGAGCCCTCATGACCCACTCTACATTCTGGTGCAGTTTGGAGGAGGGTGGACCATGGATGATGGGACTTGAAGTACCTCTACTCACTTCCCAAGTCTGCTGCGACCCTCATCCAATTACCTATTGAGACCAAACTTGGCACACATAACCCCCATGACTGCCTTCATGTCCTGGTGAGGTTCGGGGGAGGACTGACAATGAATGATGGAATTTGTAGTATTTTCACACCCCTCTGTTCCCACAGACCACTGTGGCCCCCAAAAAACACCGAGAAAGTCCACACTTGGCACACAGAGCCCCAGTGACCCACTCTACATCCTACTGAAGTTTGGAGCGGGAGAGAACATGGATGATGGGACTTGCAGTACCTTCCCTCACTTCCCAATCCTGCTACAAACCTAATCCAATGACTGATCAACACCAAATCTGGCACACAGAGCCCTCATGACCCACTCTACAGCCTGGTGCAGTTTACTGTGAGACGGACCATGGATGATGGGACTTGAAGTACCTTCACTCACTTCCGAAAAAGAATGCATCCCTCATCCATTCACCAATACAGACCAAACTTAGCACACAGAGCCCCCATGACCCAATCTACATCCTACTACACTTTGGGGGGCAGAGATGATGGGACTTGCACTACCTTCAGTAATTTCATGATACCACTGCAACTCCCAATAATGATGGATCAAGACCAAACTTGGCACACAGAGCCCCCATGACCCACTCTACATCCTGCTGCGCTTCACAAATAACCCGGGCAGGGCCGGGTCCCCAAGCTAGTTTCAATAATATAGTTGAGGCGCATGTGTGTTATTACATTATGGAAAACTTAGAGTAAAGGGAAAAAACCATGCCAATCTACCAAAAGTGAACTATCCATCTATCCATCGTTTCCAATCTACCTTTGCTCCTCTCCACCCCAAGCTATAAATATTATTTACAGTTGTATATTGATGGAAGCTCATATATCAAATTGTCCTCATCACCATTAATATTGGTTGCAATCCAGACAAAGCTAAAGACACATCGATCCCGGCCATTTCAGCAGGAGAGATTCCTAACTCTCAAGCCGAAAAGCAGCGATGGGTGTGAAAAAAGAAATGGCCTCGCTTTGGCTGAATCCTTCCCACGTTTGCTGCCCTTGTCAGCCAAATCGTGTCGCTTCCAATATGCCAGGAATCATTTTTCTGATGAGGTGTGGGGAGAGAAAATAAGCTTTGGCAGGAGGCTGAGAACATGCACAGCAAACAATGGAGAAAAGATATTTTTGGGAGGATGATCCATCGGCAGGTTGCCATCCGTGGGTGTGATGCTTCCCTTCAGCGGGGATCCAGTAGAGCTAAAAATGGGTCAAACGTATCACATTCTGAACAGGGTTTGTCTGATTAATTAGATGTATGCACTATGCATATAGAGAGGGAGCACCGCCTTTCCCCCCTTTCCCTTTTTGCCCTCTGCTTATTGTTCACGTCTCAGAGAGATGACGGCCTGCTGCAGAGATCAAGAGAAGAGATCAGCATTCAAATAAAGGGTTTTTAATTATTTAACTCCTTTCCCTCCCTCTTGTTTACCGGAGGTGACGAATGATCAAAGGGTCTGTTCAAGGTTGCCGTATGCCGTACTTCATTTTGTGAGCAGTCTAAACCAAGATTTTATTGTTGGGCTGGGTGAGGTGGATATCAACCTCAGAAGGGTTATCAATGGAGGCATTGATAGGAGGAATAGGTAAAACAGGGGAGAGAGACAAGGAGAAGAACCCACTTCCTAAATCCAGGTATTTGTCCCATCCAGAGTGAACCCATCGAGACAATGGAATTGGCATAAATGTTGATCTCTTAGATCGCCATTGAATTAATAGAGAAATTAAAAAAAGATTTCATGTAAAATTTCATTTCTTTCCTGCCAATCAGACTAACCAAATGTTGCTCCTGACTTTCTAGTACAGTGTTTTTCAACCCTTTTTGAGCCGCAGCACACTTTTTACATTTACAAAATCCTGGGGCACACCACTAACCAAAATGACACAAAATGATACTCTAACACAGTAATACATATAGTTAATATGTTTTTAAATGTTTTTATACACTCAGTGTGAAACCAGGGCCTGTTTCGATGAACACAACATAGATATCCTGGCAGGAATGGCAGAAAGACTGCAAGTACTGAAAGGGTTTGCTTGGGAATTGACCTTGAGTTTTGGAGTTGTAGTTCACCTACACCCAGAGAGCACTGTGGACTCAAATAATGATGGATCTGGACCACACTTGAAATGAACACTCAATATGCCCAAATATGAACGCAGATGGAGTTCAGGAGAAATAGACCTTGCCATTTTGGAGTTGTAGTTGCTGGGATTTATAGTTCCCCTACAATCAAAGAGCATTTTGAGCCCCACCAATGATAGAACTGGGCCAAACTTCCCACAGAGAACCCCCAGGTTCTGACTCCTTGCCTGCTGCCTTCCTCCCCTCGCCCGCCACCGCTCATCTTCTCTGCAAACTCAGGGGAAAGCAAGAAAAGTGGTATCTTAAGCCCTGTCTTTAAACCCAGGTCTCCTGTTCAGACTGAAGGGAAAGCATCAAAGAAGGAATGGTATCTTAAGTAACTCTGATGCTTTTAATCCAGGTCGTAATGAAAGATATAAGGACAAACCATGCCAATGCCAAAAATGATGGGAAGGGGAGTGGAATTCTACCCCCCATTGCTACCAGTTAAAGAAGAAGTGAAATAGGGGGGCTGGGTACTGGGCTGTGTGTGGGGTTTGTGGAGCACCTTTGACATTTGGTAGGAAGGAATGGTGCCCTAGCCTGCCTCCCTCCTGCTGCTGCTCCTGGAGAAGTTAGAGGGCAGGACTAGCAGAGGGAAAGAGGGAATGATTTAAAGATTTTATATATAGAAAGAAAAAATTCCTAAAAATTGGGGGCTGTCCCAACCATTGTAAAACTTGATGGGCTAAAAGTGGTAGATGTGCCCTCCATGTCTGGCAATTTTTACCCCTATAGCCCTAAAACTGAAGGGAAGGAGAGTCTGGGGAAAACTGCCCATAGTGGCCAATAAGACGAATGTTTTCATTTTTTCGGATGTGGAATGAAAACACCCATTCAGAAAGGCACCCATTTTCGGGAGGTGCACGAAAACGAAAACAGTGGGCTCATGAATGAAACAAACAGAAACGGATAACAATTCTATACAAATGCACAAGACTACTTTGTATTGCCCCAGCTGAACTTAAGCATGATTTGGAAACTAGTAATGTTTTTTGGTTCGTTTGCAATAATATACATGGTGTGAAAGAAAGAATTTAGTTGGTTAGTTGGCTTGGCCTCATGCTAGGCGTCCCAAGTCCCCTTTGGGGAGATGGTGGCAGGTTATAAATAAAGATTATTATTATTATTTATTAATTTATTTATTTATTACCACCATTTCTACCCCATTTCACTTTTTTCCTGAATGCCAGGAGGGATGGGGTTGATCATATATCAATTGGGAATGCGTTCCACAGACGGGAGCCACCGCCGAGAAGGCCCTATCTCTCGTCCCCACCAACCGCATTTGAGAAGTAGGCGGGAGTGAGAGCAGGGCCTCACCGGCTGATCTTAAATTATGAGGTGGGACGTAGAGGTAGGTGCGTTCGGACAAATAAGCTGGGCCAGAACCGTATAGAGCTTTAAAAGTCAAAACCAGCACTTTGAATTGAGCTCGGAATTGGACAGGCAGCCAGTGGAGCTGACACAACAGGGGGTGGTATGCTCCCTGTATGTAGCTCCCGTTAGTAGTCTGGCTGCCGCCCACTGGACTAATTGCAGTTTCTGAACTGTCTTCAAAGCAGCCACATGTAGAGTGCATTGCAGTAATCTATTCAGGGTGTGACCAGAGCGTGGACGACCGTAGCCAGATCAGACTTCCCAAGGTACGGGCGCAGCTGGCACTTGAGTCTTAACTGTGCAAAATCTCCCCTGGCCACCGCCAAGACCTGGGGTTCCAGGCTCAGTGATGAGTCTAGGCTTACTCCCAAGCTGCAAACCTGCGACTTCAGGGAGAGTGTAACCCCATCCAACACAAGCTGTAACGCTATGCCCTGTTCGGCCTTTCGACTGATCAGGAGGACCTCTGTCTTGTCTGGATTAAGTTTCAATTTGCTAGCCCTCATCCAGTCCGACACAGCAGCCAAGCACCGGTTCAAAGTCTGGACAGCCTCCTTGGTGACAGATGGAAAGGAGTGACAGATCTGGACATCATCTGCGTACAGATAACACCTTACTCCGAAACTCCGAATGATCTCTCCCAGCAGTTGCATGTAGATGTTAAATAACATCGGGGACAGTACTGAACCCTGAGGGACTCCACAAGACAACGGTTGCGGAGCCGAACAGGTGTCACCCAATGACACCTTCTGGGTATGACCTTCCAGGAAGGATTGGAGCCACTGCAAAGCAGTACCCCCAAGCCCCATATCTGCAAGGCGACCCAGAAGGATACCGTGGTTAATGGTATTGAAAGCCGCTGAGAGGTCCAGCAGAACCAATAGGGACACACTCCCCCTGTCGAGCTCCTGCCGTAAATCATCTACCAAGGCGACCAAGGCTGTTTCAGTACCATGTCCCGGCCTAAAGCCAGACTGTGCCGGATCAAGATAATCAGTGTCTACCAAGAATTCCTGGAGTTGCGAAGCTATTATTAGTTCTCAAGTGAACGCGCCTAACCTCTGGTGGATACTTAAGTTTAGGAGTGCAGGGTCCCCACAAAAGTGGTTCATTTGCAACAATTATGAACAGCTAGCATACAGCCCACTAAAAAGAGCTTTACGACAACATGGTGCTTGGAGTCAGAGTTATATCCCAAAGCTTACTTGATCTTTCTCACCACCAATATCTTACTTTTGACCTCCTGGGCTGAATTCTCATCTCAGACTTGAGTTTCTCTCCCCACTCTATCTTTTTCTTCATGTCACCCAGTGATATAGTGGGAGAAAAAAATCACATCATGGTTTTACCACATCCATTTTGCATGGTGAATATTTCCTCTGAATGCACTTCCCGCAGTGACAGGCTTACAATGACCACCGGAAGGCAAAACAATATTGTGAAGGGAACATTTTATTTGTTTACTGGAAACTGATGTGTCCAACGACCAGAAAAAATATAAATCTCCCTGGGGGACTTCTCTGTACCAATAAGAACTATGAGAAGCAGGACAAATGGCTTTTTTTGCTCACAAAAGCCATAGCTCCGGAGTCATTCTGGGGCAAATAATGCGGCTCAGATGTAACACATAATCTAACAACATGAGGATAAACAGCTTAGAAATCATTTCCCTCCTACTCTCTATTCAAGGATAATAAGCTCTTTTTGAGAGCAGATAGCGTGATATAGGGCTTTGTCCTCTGGACTGTTTCTGAGCAAGATCACTTCAGGACTCGGATGCCTTTCTTTATATCCAAGGCCACAGGTATTAATAAACCGGAATGCCAGTTTGTCAGCTGGCCTTTTGGTCACGAGAAGTCGCTGACTTTTATTGTATTGAGTTGGCTGGAAAAGACTCGGAGCCATTTCATTAAACAAAGCCTTCTGCCGTGTTCTACACCACGACGTGGCCTGTAACACCGAGACCCCAGAGAGACCTCTCTTCAAGCTAGAGATAAATGATTTGTGTTGGAATTTTCTGAGAAGTAGTGACCAAACTCATTTTTCTTGCGTGACCCCAGCAAAAGTGATATCCACATCTCATAAACTGAAGCGGAACGGTTATTATTGTGAAGCCCTGAACTGAGCTGACATGGCTTGCCATTCCCAATGAAGCTGTCAAGAGCCCAGGAGGATTTGAGAGCCCCATGGTGACGAGGTGGCCTACTTCCTCCCATTGATTCCTGGATGGGATAAAGGCGGCCGGTTTTGTGATATTTCGGGGAAACATCCATCCAAGTGACATGGAACCCCAAAATTGTATGTACGTTTAACAGACTGATCTGCAAACTAGTAAATGTTGTCAGGTAACTTATATATAAAAAGAATCAGAATGGGGTTATTTATTTATTTATTTGCTATATTTCTATCCCGCCTTTCTCAAGCCTGAAAGCGACTCAAGGCAACTCCGCTCTGAATCCTCCTTGCCCAGGGGTTGAGAAGGGTGGGGTAGAAATACTGTAAATAATAAATAATAAATATAAATTGACTTTATAAACAAGCAGCTTGGTATCCCTAAGGTTGTCTCAATCCTTAATTTAAGTGAATTGAGACTACACAATCATGATGTGGGGTTGTAGCCTCCATCATCAGCTGATTTATTCTTCCACTAGGATCACAGAGCAGCCCCATAGCCTCTGCCCATTGAGGGAGATGCTGTGTGAGCGACCAGGTAGCTAAACAATATCCCATCTTCCCTTTTATTTGGCTTTTCTTCAGAAAGAACTTTATTTTCAGTGCCCTACATGAACAATTAATTAGTCAGTGTTTGCATAGCCTTCTTGAGGTGCGAAATCCTCAAGGAGTATTGCTAAGCGTTTGTATTAATGTGTATTAGCAGGAGCCCAAAAGCGAAGAAAACAAATGTGTGTATGCGTATGAAGCAGTTTGCATCTCACTATCCCAGTTCATTGTGTCTAAAGTTAAAGTGACTAATGAATGGAAAATATGGACATCCAAATGGAACATCAGCCACAAGCTTCTCAAGTGCTTTGCTGTTATGTGCCATCAAGTTGTTGTCGAACGGCTGAATTTAAGGGGCCCTTCCCATAGGGGGACTGGCCCAGGCCACCCCTAAAATGCGAGGATCAAGGCCCAAATCTGGATGATCTTCCCAGAACTACAAATCCCAAGGTAACCCAGATCAATGCTCACCCAGATTTGGAAGAACGCCAATACCGAGAGAAGAGTCTAATTCAGCTGAATAGGATGAAATGCTACGCCAAGGTTCCAAAGGCAAAACATAGTCTTTAATGGGAATGCAGTCAAATATATAGAAAAGCAGTCGGAGGAGAAGGAGAAACAGCACAGGGGACAGGACAAGGGAAGAAGATCAGGAACATATCCCTCCCTTCGTCTCCCCCCCCCCCAAATAGCACAAAGTAAAAAACCCTAACGGGTCAAAAAGGAAGGGATCCCATCCACCAAGAGGGACACGAAGAGACCATCCCACCCCCTTCAGCCCCAACCAGAGTCAGCGGCACGAGAGCTCGCCCCGGAGGAGATCCAAGCATTGGCCACGCTCGCTCCCATCCACTACAGGTCAAATCGCATGAGCATCCCAGACTGGGGGTCAGCAGGCACAGGGCGCACAGGGAAGCACGCCGGGTACCGGGACCACCAGCCCCCCTTCAAGCCACACACCAAGGCCCTCCGGAGTGGAAGAGATATCTATCAGGGAGGGAAACAGGGTCCGTCTCTCATCCATAACGCGCCAGGGCTAACGCACCTCCCCCTCTTCAGAAACACAGGCGGCGGAGCCACTGGGACGGGGTACGGCAAGGCAGGGAACATGGCCACTCCAAAAATATTCAAGGACGCCAAGGGGGTCCAGAAGAGGCAAGCCGTAGGGGAGGATCCAACATTAAAGGAAATTTTGAAAGAGCTCCAGAGAATCTCGGAAAAACAAGAACAGACCCAGAGGAAGGTAGACCAAGCGGCGGCGCGGCAAGAGGCGCAGAATAAAACAGTCCAGGAGCAACTCCAGGATATCAAACTGGACCTAACTAAAGAACTGGTAACAATGAGGGAGGAAATCAAAATCATCAAACTAGGCAAGGACGAAATCGCGTCGGTGCAGAGTACAATGCAAAAACGTATGGACTACCTGGAGGGGAAAAATATGAAGCTGGAGCAGATGCAGGAAAGGATGGAGCAGGCCACTCTGGAAACCAGACTTCGCCTCAGGAACCTGCAGGAGGACCCCCAAGAAGACCTGATAAAAGTTGTGAGCAAACTGACAGCCTCCATTCTAGGCAAGGGCGAGGGAGAAACACAACAGGAGATCGAAAGGGCATACAGAGTCCCCTCGGCGTATGCAAGGCAGAACAAAGTGGCCCGAGACGTGGTGGTCCAGTTTAGCAAGAAACGGACCAGGGATGCAGTGCTCTTAAAAAAGAAGGAGGCGCAGGTCACGCACAAAGGGGCTAAGGTGATCATTCTAAAAGAGTTCACCACAGCCGCAATGCTCAGGAGAAAAAACTACCGGTTCCTCACAGAGGAGCTGAAAAACAGGAAAATCAAATTCCGCTGGGAGAGAACCGAAGGGGTGATGGTCACCTACCGGGAGCAAAAAATATGGCTGACCTCGGTAGACAAGGCCCAAGAGTTTTATAAGAAGCTGCAAAAAGAACCACCACAGAGGACAGCCTCACATGAGGGCCAGAACGACCAGCCGAAAAAACGGCGATTCTCCTCCCCCCCGAATGAGCCTGCACACTCCAGTCACGGACCCCAGACTACGGAAACGACCACCACAACTAGGAACACGGACAATAATGTCGACGCACCGAGCCACACAGAAGAGATGCCAGATGCATGATTTTCAAATCCCGATATCGTGCTTCTCGAACAACACAAACGGGCTGAACTCGGCCTCAAAAAGGAAAAAAGTGTTCAACCTACTAAGGAAAAAAAAGTACGACATTGTGGCATTACAAGAGGTCCACGTCAAGAAAACGCATATATCTCATCTGGAAAGCAAAGGATTGGGAATCCTCTTCTGCTCGCTGGCGGACGAAAAGAAGAGGGGGGTGGCAGTATACGTGAGCGAGAAACTACCGGCCAAGCTCGCATTTGCAGATACCGAGGGGAGGATCGTCGGGGTGAAGATTGAGCTAGGCACGCTGCGTCTGCTGGTCTGCAATATATATGCACCAAACGGGCCCAAGACCACCTTCATCCAAACTCTACAAAGACTAATAGAAGACCAGGAGTATGATAGCTTGGTGCTACTAGGAGACTTTAACGGAGTCCTAGTGCCGCAAATGGACAAAACCCAGAGCGCCCTCAAGCGCAAAAGACCGGATTCGGACCCTGCCAGCGCACTCCCAAGAGCTTTTCTGCATCTCAAGTCGGATCTCTCCTTGATAGATATATGGCGTCACCACAACCAAGGGGAGAAAGACTTCACTTATTACTCCAGCAGACATCAAAGCTGGTCTAGGATCGATATGGTCTGGGCGTCGAACTCTCTGGCTCCAAAGATAACACAAATAAAGATCCTGCCAAGAGACGTCTCAGACCATTGCCCGATTGTGATGAACTTCAACCACAGGCTCCCTGTACGACGCTGGAGACTCAACGATAATCTTCTGAAGAAGGAGGAAGATATACGAAAGTATAGGGAGCTAACCAGAGATTACTTTGCGATTAACGACAACCAAGAAACTAGCCCTGAAGTGGTCTGGGATGCCTGTAAGGCCGTCCTCAGAGGCCACTTCATACAGCACAACGCGATTAAGAATAAGGAGAGACAGAGGGCCCTCACAGAACTACAAACCAAAATAGCAGTAGAAGAACAAAATCTGAAGGATCACCCAGATAGCCGAACCACGGTTACAAGGCTGGCAGTGCTGCGAAGACAAAAGCATCGTCTTGATCTGGATCAAATCGCTAAGGACCTAAAATTTGTGAAGCAAAAAGCCTTTCAGAATGCCAATAAACCGGGCAGATGGCTAGCGAGAAAGATCAAGCGTAAGAAGCAGGCGGGATACATAACAAGAGTTAGAGCGGAGGACGGAATGGTTACGGCAGAAGATGACATCAGAAAGGAGTTCCACCGATTCTTCGCCAAGCTATATGCAGCAGAGCCCGAAAGCAAGGAAGACATTTGGAAGTACCTAGAGGATCAGAAACTGGGTAAGATCCCAGGGTACTACAGGGGCATTCTCAATAGAGATATTTCGGAGAGGGAGATAGACTCTGCCATAAAGAATCTGGACCCGAGTAAGGCCCCAGGCCCAGACGGCCTGACAGCCCGGTTCTACAAAACCATGAACTGCGAAATTACCGCCTTTTTGAAAAAACTTTACAACAGAGTACTATCGGAGGGTACATCTCCAGACACATGGAAGGAAGCAAATATAGCCATCATCCATAAAGAAGGCACAGATGAGGCCAATGTGGCCAACTATAGGCCCATCTCACTGTTGAACATCGATTATAAAATCCTGGCCTCCATACTAGCGGCGAGACTGAAGATCTGGCTGGGAGATTGGATTGCTTCAGACCAGAATGGCTTCTTACCGGGCAGACAGGGCAAAGAAAACGTCAGGACTGTCATCAACCTGTTGGAATATTATGAAGCGCACCCCCGAAAAGAAGTTGCCTTTCTCGCCCTAGACGCAGAGAAAGCATTTGACAATTTGCGGTGGGACTTCTTTCAGCTGCTCATGGCAAAGATGGATATGGGCCCCAAATTTCAAAATGCGATTGGGGCGATCTATCAGGAACAATCAGCTAGGGTCTGGGTCAACGGGCGCCCGACGGAAAGAATAAAGATACTGAAAGGGACTAGGCAGGGATGCCCCCTCTCGCCTCTGATCTTCATACTCGCTACGGAGGTCCTGTTGAGAGCGATAAGAACCAACGCCCAGCTACGAGGCCCGAAAGTGGGAAATCACCAGTACAAGGTGAAGGCATTCGCAGATGACATAATTTGCTTTGTCGAAAGGCCTCTGGACTCCATACACCTGTGGCTGGCGGAGATCGAAAACTTTGGCCGACTAGCGGGGCTGAAAATAAACAGGAGGAAGACGAAAATTCTAACAAAGAACGTATCTAAAAGTCGTCAGGAGTTGTTGGGATCGGTCTCGGGCATGCAAATTTCCCAGTCAATTAAGTACCTGGGCATCCAGATAGCTGCACAGAACTGTCACCTGATCAAGAACAATTACGAGGCACTCTGGAAAAAGGTCCAAATTGATCTGGGGAATTGGAGAAGTGCCAACCTCTCCCTCATGGGCAAGATAGCAGCTGTCAAGATGAACATCCTCCCACGGCTGCTATACTTGTTCCAAAACATTCCCATCATCAAGTCATGTGCTGTCTTTGAGGCTTGGAAAAAGGACATTCTCAACTTTATTTGGGACTCCAAGAAAGCTAGAATCAGGTATGCAATCCTGATAGATAGAAAGGAGAGGGGGGGACTGGGTCTCCCGGACCTGAAGATGTATCATGACGCGTGCGGGTTGATCTTTGTGAAAGACTGGATAGCTCTGGCTAGAGAGGACATTCTGGCACTGGAAGGATTCGACCTCAAAGCGGGCTGGCACGGATACCTGTGGTACGGGAGCACGAGATCGGACCCCAACTTCAAAAAACACTTCCTGAGAGCAGCGCTCCTGCAGATATGGGAGAGATACAGGGAGAGGTTTTTCGCCAGGACCCCCCTCTGGATTTCTCCCATGGAAGCACACCAAAAGAGTATCCTAGGATGGCAGACGTGGCCAAGGTACGAAGAGCTTACCACTAAGGTAGCAGGGAGGAGATGTCTCAAATCGCTGGCTCAATTGCAAACTCAATACGAGCGGCTCACATGGCTACAATACCTCCACATAAGGGCATGGTTCAAGAAGGATGACCAGGTCGGTTTCGAGGATAAGGAGACTTTCTGGAAGGCCTTCCTGAGAAGGGAAACGAAAACTAGTCACAAGAGCCTACCAGAAGCTGTTGGAATGGGCCACGGAGACCGAGGTGGTAAAAACCTGCATGGTCAAATGGGCGCAGAATATAGGGCGTCCCATCAGCATGTACGAATGGGAAAAGGTCTGGAGGAAACAGCTGAAGATCACGTATGCCACAGACCTCACAGAAAACTGGTACAAGCTGTTCTTCCGGTGGTACATGACACCACAGAAGCTGGGGATGATGTACAAGGAAGCCCAGTCGGACTGCTGGAAGTGTGGGTCACAACCTGGATCTTTTTTCCACATGTGGTGGACCTGCCCAGAAGCCACAGCTTATTGGAAAGGCATCCACAGAGGTATCCAGAAAGTCCTCCTCACTACGTTGGAAAGGAAGCCGGAGAGCTACCTGCTGGGCCTGCTGTCGGAAGAAGAACTGCCGGACAAGAATTCGGAACGCCTGTTTGTCTACTTGACCACGGCAGCAAGGATGGTATATGCGAGGAGCTGGAAGGCTACAAATTCACCACGGCTCGAGGATTGGGAAGCCAAAGTATGGGACATCATGAGCATGGACAAGCTCTCCTACCACCTAAGCGAGGTGGGAGGTGGAGCGATAAAACGGACAGATTGGTCACCTTTCCTGGACTATATGAAGGCCCGGGAGGACCCGGCGGCCCCAGCATCTCCACAACCATGAAACCTCCAAAGAGTTCCATCCACTCTGGGGACCCAGAGGTATTGGGCCGCTACAGTAGAGACACTTGCCTAAGGGGAAGGAGAATATCAAAGGCAAATCGGACGGAACCCTCAAGGGCACACAACGCCCCCCCCCCCGCTCACTGTCAAAGACGTTTAACTCTTTACTCTCACCCCCCCACTCTCCCCCACGAGGATTGTGCAAATGGGACTATATGGTAGTGCCGGAAGCCTACACAGCATACCCCCCCTCCCCATCACTCCCTTTCCCGGACCTTCCTCTCCCTCCTAACTCTCCCCCCCTTTTTTTAACCCTCCCACCCCACTACCCCGAGCCCAACCCCCAGTCCCCTCCTTTCTCTCCTCTGTTCCTACTGTCCTATACCTGCAATTGTTCCCCCACTTTTAATGTTTATGAGAAAACCCAATAAATATATTTCAAAAAAAAAAGAAGCCCACTTTGGTCCAGCTATGGGGTGGCTGAGTGACTTGGGGTTGCCAGAGCCCATGGGTCCCTTGGAGGTCAAGCTCCGAGGCCAAGGGGAGACACGAGCGGGTGGATCCAGGCTCATAATGGCGGAATCTATGTTCCACAGAACACCTGACCTTCACCCAATTATTGGTGCAAAGCATCATATGGCCAGAAAAATGTATCATCTGTTTACCAGGGGAACTCTCCGCAAAGGGAGTCCTGGCTGAGCTTGGAAGCATGGTTGCTCAGTTTAAAGTGTCCTGAAAGATAGCTATTGGGGCTGGCTGCGAGGGTCCGAAGCTCGCATAAAACAACCATGTTTTGGGTTCTGATTATATGACCGTACATATTCCCTATCATTGGCCAAGCTCCGAAAATGACAGAGACATATGTGGGGAGTCTTGGGCATAAAGAGTGTGGGCCTCACCCCACGAAGAAACCCAACGTCCCTCCCAGAGTTATTTGTGCAAGGCAAAATGGATGGGAATAGTGGGTTATTGTGCTCGGTTAAACTCTGGAACTCTCTGCTGAGGGCATTATCTTAACGTTACAGGGACACAAAAAAAGGGAAACACATAGGGGTACAATGTAGACAAGACAACCCAGATGTCCCCCCGCAATCATCCCATTTACATTCCCATGCAGCTCTTGCTCCCAGAGGAATGATCTTTAAAACAGGCAGCACAATGCTGCCTTCCTCCTGGGAGTTGTAGTCCTCCTTGATGTAACCACTGTCCTTGGGAACTGCAGAGCCTTTGGGGTTTGGGGTGCAAAGGAGTAGCAAAGTCAGTGAGGGTCCAGGGTGCAAAAGAGGAGAAACAGGAAATGTCCAACTGGAGAAATGTCCTTGAGGAAACTATAAAGTTCGTGATCAGGAGAGAGAGTCCGAGGGGAGTGATCCTGGGTGTGCCCGCTTGTATGGGGCTGAGCTCAAAGTAGTGGAAGTAGCAGTGAAGAGTCCATGAGCAGTGTCCTTGGGCGAACTTCAGGTCCCAGCTCGCACAGACCCGGGTTATGAGTTCGAGGCCTCCCTACTCACACAGATCCCTTCCCATTAACCTCCTGAAGGCGATCTACTGAGGCAAAGGCATCTTCCCTCCCCCCAAAGTCCATGGGTGCTCTTTTGGGCCCCTCTGACAGTTTTCCAGTCAGGGAAGGATCTTGAGTTCGTCCAGGGAAAAACGGCCAAAAGCAGAGAAAAGTGAGTTCTGGTACTTGAGCTCCAAGCCCCCCTTGTTGGCAGAAGGCTTGGGGTCCCGTTCCCCCCTTCAGGATCCTTTTAGTCCAAAATCGTTGACTTGCTGCCGGTTTTGGACTCACTATTGCTGCAGAGTTGATGGAACCTTAATGCGAGAAAAGGTGGGGGCCAATTGTCCTCAGATGAACTGAGCGCGCCAGCGGTAGAGTCAAGCCGCTGATTGCGAGCGGCTGCTTTCCCGGCCTTCCCCCAGGCACGGGAGGAAGAACGGGGAGAAGAAAGAGTGGAGACAAGATAGGAGAAGGGGGCAGAGTGCTTTGGGACAACAACGGGGCAAATTGGGGAAACTTTCAAAGTGTGGATACTGAATACATTGGTCCCTATGGAGATCTCACTTATCCATGGATCGCTCCGCTCCTCGCCCCCACCCTTGGCAAGGGCCCCCACTTATTCCAAGATGGCGACGGGGCGGGCGAGTCTGCAGGAGTGACCGGTCATAGAAGGATGGAAAATACGGTAGGGGGCAGTGGGTTGACTTTGGGGGGCTTGTTTACTGTTTTAAAAGTGTTTTTGTTTGTTTTCTTATAGCGGTAGAGGGAGGGACGGGCGTTTCGGCCCTAGTGGTGGGTGGTGGTACTGCAGCGGCCTTGCATAGGCCTGGGTGGAGGTTAGCCAGGCTGTTGTGGCTTGACGGTATGGGAGGTGGGGAAGGTTGGTTCTGTGTTATGGTTTGCTGATGGGGATGTGAGGGTTATGGTAATATGTGGGGCAGGAGGATGCTGGGAAGAAATGTTCTTTCCTATTGTTTTGCAATGTTATGTGAAGTATTTCTAATGTATGCTTTGGTGTTCTGGGGACTGAATGGGAGGGAAAATGTATTTGGCTTTTGTCTTGCTGTGGGCTGCCTATGGGGTCCAAGGTGTTGTTGTAGTGTGTAAGGTTTTGGTGGGTGCTGAGGGAAATGTCCTGGTTTTATTGTTATGCTGTTTGATGTTTGCTAAAATGTCTTTCATGTACTATTTGCTGTGTAAATGTTGTGCAGGTGGGGCAATGGGAGGCCATGGTGGCTGGGCTTTTTGGGAGGGACGAAGTTGGTGCAGTGTGTATGGGAAATTGATGGGGCAAAAAAGGTCTGGTACTGGTGCAACTTAGGCCATCGGCCAAGAGGAATACTGGGGACTCTCTGCAGTTAGATCTCCTGAATTTGGGGCTTCCTGATTCGACCATAAAGTCAACTGTAATGCATGCCAACCAAGTTATAGGGTGCTCTTGGCAAGGGTTATCCAGAGGAAATATGTCACTGCCTTCTGTTTATCCCAGATTATCTAGCAGTGGAGATTCATATAATCCAGTTTAAAGCATATAATCTGGGATCGGATCCTGGGACATAGGGGCCTGAGAGAGTGTGACTATGGGTTTCTATGGCTGAATGGGGATTTGCCTCCTGATCTCCCAGAATCATAAACAATAGTGAAATCTCTATAGCATGCTGACTCTTCAGAAGTGCTGCACTTATTCAAAATTGACAATGGAGGTAAATGAAATACCAAATCTGAAATACTAGGGACCCGCAAAGTTAAGGCACCTGGCTATATATGACTTTGGATCAGATCAGTTTTGGACACATATTTCTACAAATGAATGTTCAGTGGAAGCCAATAGTTGTCAATCATATTACTGCCTTAGCTTAGCATGTGGCAGAGCAGCATATTGTTTTGGGAATAATAGAGATATTGTTTTGGGAATAATGCCAGGCAGTGTTTTGGGTCATTTTATGGGCCATTTTTGCCTGGAATTTTTTTAAAGGGAGCCTTCAGAGGCTTTGTGGGTGACTTACCAAGCCGCAAAACAGGATTTAAGGACCCCTTCCCTAAATATACTATTGCAACCCAGGCCTGGAGGAACCAATGACAACAGCACCACACAAGAGTCGAGAATACAAGCAGTTTATAGCCAAAAAAACCCCAAAACACCCCACATAAAATATATGCAAAATAAGGAATAAAGAAAGCTGTATAACCCCAAAAAGGGATAGCAATAGATGATAATTTTATTATTGTCATGTTTTATTGTATTGCTAATGTTTTAACTGTTTTAAGTACTGTTTTTAGGATGCTGTTGGCATTCAATTTGTTGCTTTGCAAACCGCCCCGAGTCGCCTTCAGGCTGTGAGGGTGTGGTATACAAATGTGTTAAATAATAAAAAATAATAATAACCAAACAGTAATCCAAATGTCTCATGCAGATCTCAAGGTAACAGAGTCAAGGTATAGTCAAACAGTCACAAGTACAGCATAAGTCCACAAGAAAAAGGTATACTTAGTGTAACTTGAGCAGGAATACAAAAACAAGAATATAGAAAACTTCCAGGATACTTAAATCCAAAATCAAGGCTTGACTTGAAACAAGAACCAGAGAACTTAGGCCTAGCTTCTCACTCAAATGCTACATTGCCTAAACTAAACCTTCAGTAAACAATTTGCTAATTAATAAGCACCCATTAAGTCATTTCTTTTCCTATGAATTTTCTCCCTAACTTTCCCATGTAATCACTGACTGGCTCTACCTATTTTCTGCTCTAATCTGTAAACAAAGACTTTTGTTGATCTCCATAGTTCCAGGTGGTTTTCCCTGGGAGCCTTCCATATCACTTAGCTCTTTTTCTGTAATGTTGCAGTTTCTGGCTCCTCTGACAGAATGTCACACCACAGGGCCTCCAGGCTGCCCATTTGCCCAGGCCTGTACAGGCCCATCCGGCCTAGGAAGTGGTTAAACCGTCAGTTTGATGCTCTCCAGGCCCCTTTGAAGCCTCTCTGCATTCTCGTGTGAAAGTGGCACGGAATGCATAGATAACTGTATTCAAGGTTACCAAAGCGAGACTCCCTTTTGGCCTGGCGCTACAGAGGAACCATAAACCGATCCTCCCCAGAACATCTGCGCCCGGTAATTGGGGAACATTCTAAAGAACCTGAGGTAACCATAAACATATAGTTTCTCATCAATCATCGGGCTTGATGTTCGACGCACTGGGACGGGCCAAGGGAATCCTATATGAGAGGTCCCCGTATCGCAGGGGGGCATCCCGGATCAACTCCTGCCATCACAGAATGTTACTCTGAAGAGCCGGCCGCGAACGGCCTGATCCAAGCAACCTCTGCCCCTTCCACCGGGCTGCCTTGGTCCATTGAACTCTGTGCGTCTTGCTCGAGCCTGTTGCTGCTAAATACTTTGTTGCTAAACCTTCTTTGCTTTCCCAAGCCGCCCGGTTGCGGAATCGGAGGGAATCTACCCAGAGACTGTTCCAGAGCATCCGGCTTGGAATCCCCGCCGCAGGACTATATTACCTGCTGTTCCCGATTGCTACTTTAAGGCATTGTTTGGCCTTCACGCTTTCTTCTTTCCTGCACAATAAAACTGAGTTGTACCTTAAAGCTGTGTGGTTTGTTCAGGGAGATCAAGTGAGGCCAAGCCCTAGACGGCGACACAGACCCTGAAGCCCTGCAATTTCTGAGTCAGGGTTTCTCCCAGAGAGAACCATCATTTCCCTGACTTGAATCTTCAACACTTTGTGCCCCAGGAAATCACTGAGGAATTCCCACAATTCTCTTTAAATCATCAGTGAACCCGTCAGCCTCAGGCTGTACAACAACATATACTTTTGGTACCTTTCGGTGAAACTAATAATAATAATAATATACTTTATTTATATTCTGCTCTTCTCACCCCGAAGGGGACTCAGTGCAGATTACATTACACATACGGCAGACAGTCCCTGCTGGCTGACATACAATTACAATACATCGTACAGACAAATATGTGCAAACAAGCATGTGTAATTAGAAGGATTTTTTTCTCCTCTGGCAGCGTCGCGGGTGCAGTTGCCCCATTACGTCACAAGGGGGTGCTGTTGCTTCATCCTCAGACGTGAGCCTCTGGTCCTGCATTCCACCTCCTGGCAGCCAATCTTCCTTATTTTATTCAGGTGTTGTAAAGTCCTTATAAAAATTCTTCCCCGCTGACCGGTTCCTATTCATCTAATCACAGCTGGTTTGTTTTCAATCTGTTAGGTGGACAGTGGACATGGCTCACAGCTGGGTGTCCAGACCAGCCCGCGAATCAAACATGCAACCTTCAGATTTCAAACACAGCTGTTGTTACCGCTGTGCTATCTCTCCGGCCCTACTCTTCAGTACCTACTGAAGTACTCTACTCTTCAGTATCTTGGAAATCCTTCTGTTGTAAAGAGGCCGCCTGGCTTTAAAGGTAAATTTGGGGCAGGGGGCACTCTTGAACATTCCAATGGTGCAATTTAGTATTTGCAATACCATAAGCCAGTTTTACACTATCATGATAACTGGAATTCCAAAAATTATGATATTGTATTTCTGGCTCTGGGAATTCTAAGTACTAAGCAGAATGCCAGTTGTTGTGTTAATATTTTTCTGTATCTTTCTAATTTTTAAAAAAATTGAAAAACAGGCACTAGAATCAAGTGCTGACTAGACAAGTGGAAAGGAGTTGCATGAAGGTGAGCAAATGAGTTTATTTCGGCTTTGCATCCAGTTTACATGATTTTCCCATAAATCCCTTTTGTTCCATTTCCATGTGAACTTTTTTTAAAAGTATTATTATTACAGAATTATTTCGGCACAGAACTCCATATGTTAATAGCATACTTAATGAGCATTTCCATCTTATTTTCTCTAATATCAACCTATTTTATCTCAATGTACATATCCGTAAAACACATTTGAGGCTAAAGCATGCATTTCTAAGGCCATTTCGGTACTCCCCCCTTCCCTTTTGAGCTGATAATGCCATCAGAAAATTCAGAGAAGTGTAAAGACTGCAGGATAATTTCACCCCAGCCTGCGCATTAGGTATGGTTCAGGCCAGTTTGCACTGGAATTCACAAAGATCCAAGCATCTGAGTGATAAATCACCAGATTTGCATGGTTCATTCTCTTGCAGCTCTGGCCATAAAGATGGGAGATAGCCGGGTTAAGAAAACTGCTCAGATGCCGCAACAAATCAATGTTAGAGAGACCTATGGTCCAATTCAGTGGCTGAAACCCTACCTTTGGGTTGTATAGTGTAAATCTGAGAGCCAGCATGGATATTTATTTATTTATCGTGTCAGAAACAAATTGAGGATACAGTTATAATGTATTTAAAAACACAAAGTTTAAAACTTGGCATTACACTAGATTTCCTTTGACCAGAATCTGGTCACTTGGAGTGCCTCTGGTGTCGCTGTGAGAAGGTCCTCCATTGTGCATGTGGCAGGGCTCAGGTTGCATTGTAGTAAGTGGTCTGTGGTTTGCTCTTCTCTGGCATGGATGAAATAGTTTGAGTTTATTGTACCATTTTCATTGTAATGAAGTGTGCATAGTGGTTTCACTGGGTGCATCTGCATTGTGGAATTAATGCAGTTTGATATCACTTTCTCTACCATGGCTCAATGCTAGGGAAACATGCCAGTTGTTGTTCTCTTCAGTAGGCTAGGCTCAAGACCTTGTAGAGCTACAGTTCCTAGCAGTCTATACCATTACACCATGGTGGTTAAAGTGAAGTCAAACTTCATTAATTCTACAGTGTAGATGCACCCACTGTTGTATTATTACCCTGGGAGACTAAGATTCAACTCCCTGCTTTGCCGTAGTCTGTGCGCATTCAGAAGACCTACAAGACACTCTAAACACCTTTGCAGAAGCATACGAGAAGTTTGGCCTCTCATTGAACACTGAGAAAACCAAAGTGCTCTTCCAGCAGGCACCAGCCAATCCCTCTGCAATGCCAGAAATACAGCTTAAAGGTGCAACATGAGAAAATGTGGACCATTTCCGCTACCTTGGCAGCCAGCTCTCCACAAAAGTCAACATTGAAACTGATATACAACACTGTCTGAGCTCTGCGAGTGCAGCATTTTTCTGAATAAAGCATAGAGCATTTGAGGACCAGGACATCCGTAGAGAGACCAAGGTGTTTATTTATAAAGCTATAGTCCTCCCACCCATGCTATACGCCTACAAAACATGGACTGTGTACAGACATCACACTCAACAATTCCATCAGTGCTGCCTCCAAAAAAATCCTGCAAATCTCTTGGGAAGACAGGCTGACAGTGTGCTGGAAGAAGCAAAGACCACCAGCATTGAAGCAATGCTCCTACGTCATCAACTCTGCTGGCCTGGCCACGTTGTCCGAATGCCCAGTCATTGCCTCCCAAAGCAGCTACTATACTCCCAACTCAAGAATGGAAAACGTAATGTTGGTGGACAGGAAAAGAGATTTAAAGATGGGCTTAAAGCCAACCTTAAAAACTGTAGCATAGACACTGAGAACTGGGAATCCCTGGCCCTTGAGCACTCTAACTTGAGGTCAGCTGTGACCAGCAGTGCTGCAGAATTCGAAGAGACATGAATGGAGGGCAAAAGGGAGAAACGTGCCAAGAGGAAAGCGCATCAATCCAACCCTGACTGGGACCGCCTTTCACCTGGAAACAGATATCCTCACTGCGGGAGAAAGTACAGATCAAGAATAAGGCTCCACAGCCACCTACGAACCCACCACCAAGACCCTACACTTAGAGGACCATCATCCCTGGGCTATGAGGGATCACCTAAGGAAGGAATGAAGTTTGCCATGGAAACTGACTGATGACCTTGGGCATGCCAAACACTCTCTCTACCTCAAAAGAAAACAATGGTATACATCCTCTGAAAACCCGATATCTTAACCTTAGGGTCAACATAACTCTAAAATTACTTGAAGGCGCAACTCAGATAAATTACTGCATTGATTGTGCCATACATCTGAAAGGCAATCCAAATATGGACAACAAAGTTCAATGCAATACCGCTCGCCGCTTTTGCATCATGCGCAAATGAACACACCCTTTTTCAAAAGTAACATTCAGTTTTATTTCTGTATTTATTTACTAGGGGCAATCCATTGTTGTTGTTATTGTTGTTTTCTTTCCAAATTGTGGACTGAATGTGGTGGGCTCATCTGCACTGCCGCCAAGGGTCCTTTGAGGCAAGCCATTGGCGCAGTCCAACACAAGGGGCCCCCTTAATCTAATACAGCTGAGTAGAAGAAAAAAGGAGGCAAGGACAGATGTTCAAATACTTTCCCCTTAGCAACAGGGAGCTCATGCATGCCAAAGAGGTCGAGGAGTCAAAGGTGAGAGGGGGAAGGGGAGCAAAAGAAAAGGTCCATGCAACAGGCTTGGCTTAAGGAGGAGGGAGCCCAAGTCGGAGAAAGCAAAACAAAAGGGGGAGGGAGGGAAAGCCTGGAAGCAGTATAAAGAAGTCATGGACTTTTGGGAAAAGGTTTAAGCCTGGAACAGTCATATTTAAGGCTACCCCAAGAATCCTATCTGTCGCTGGGTTGCTGTGAGTTTTCCGGGCTGTATGGCCATGTTCCAGAAGCATTCTCTCCTGACGTTTTGCCCACATCAACGGCAAATAGGCTCAGAGGTTGTGAGGTCTGTTGGAAACTGGCTACCAGTAAAAAAAAACCTGTAGAATCAGGAGAGTAAATAAAGAGCAACACTAAAAGAAAACCAGGGGGAAACAATCAGAGCCAGCTAACACCTCCCAAAAAAGGATTCCCCAAGCAGGAAGCAGCTAGGCTTTGAAGCTTCAAGGTTATTCAATGCTAATCAAGGTGATTAATTGCAACATTCACACTTGCCTCCAACAGACAAGAGTTCTATCTCCCACCCTGGACATTCCAGAGATACATAAACCCCACTTGTCTAGTTTCCAATAGACCCCCTCAACCTCTGGGGATGCCTGCCATAGATGTGGGTGAAATGTCAGGAGAGAATGCTTCTGGAATATGGCCATACAGCTTGGAAAATTCACAGCAGCCCAGTGATTCTGGCCATGAAAGCCTTCAACAACACATCCTATATATCCAGTAAATAAAAGGGAAAGTACACACCTTTCTTTAGCAAATAGCAATTTGCCCAGGGAGACGCAGTAGTTTAAACCGCTGAGCTGCTGAACTGACTGAAAGGTCGCAAGTTTTAATCCAGGGAGCGGGGGTGAGTCCATGGTGGTCTCTGGATGTAGGTGAACTGCAACTCCAAAACTCAAGATCAATGCCCACCAAACCCTTCCAGTATTTTCTTTTGGCCCATGGGAGTTCTGTGTAACAAGTTTGGTTCAATTTCATTGTTGGTGGAGTTCAGAATGCTCTTTTATGGTTGGTTAACTACAAATCCCAGCAACTACAACTCCCAAATGACAAAATCAACTCCCCCCACCAACCCCACTGGCATTCAAATTTGGGCGTATGGGATATTTGTGCCAAATTTGGTCCAGTGAATAAAAGTACATCCTACACATCTGATATTTACATTACGATTCATAACAGTAGCAACGAAAATAATGTTATGGTTGGTGGTCACCACAACACAAGTAACTGCATTAAGGGGTTGTGGCATCAGGAAGGTTGAGAACCACTGTGATGGGGGGTAATGAGTGACATTTTTGGAACCAATGGGTCAAGTACATCCAGAAACAGAACTAACATTTGAGGTACCAAAATGTGCATTGGCCGGTGCTATAATTTCCCTCCATTCTCTGAAAAAACAATAATGTTTTCTTGGAAGGCGGATTCACAATGCTGGTGCAATAGGGTGGGACCCAGGACCACACCACCCAGCTGCCTTTCCTGTTTCGGCGGCCCGCGCAAAGGCGTTATTTGTGTGACAGGCAATTTTCATACTCATTAATTCCCAAACGTGAGAACAATGGCTTTTTCTTTGGCCTGCTGAATAATGCATCGGAGGGCGATGCGAACCACCGTCAGCAGGGATCCTGGCGAGTGACAGAAATTCACACTCAAGGGCTATTTTAAGCCGTTGGTCACTGCCAAAATTATTTGCGCTCTCCGGCTTGAACGGTCCCTGAGACAACACATCAAGAAC
This sequence comes from Anolis apletophallus, assembly GCA_030556195.1. NCBI lineage: Eukaryota > Metazoa > Chordata > Lepidosauria > Squamata > Anolidae > Anolis > Anolis apletophallus. Next base: position 13,837,472 of record JARBWK010000008.1, read on the forward strand.
AGAGTATGTTGTCAGAAGAAGAATCCTTTGTTGACTGTGGGTCTTGAATCACTTACTGTACATATATGTGATATGAACAAAAGTGTGTGTGTGTGTGTGTATTCAGGGGGAAAGGGTGTTTAGCCTGGCTTTTGTCTCTCCCATCCTGCTGACCGACAGCTAGGATGTCCAGCATTGATGGATGCTTTGTGTTTCCAGTAAGCTGGGTTCCCATCGTGGAGAAGGGGCTTTTGAATTTGACTCTTAAACGGAGCAGAAAGAAGAAAACATAGAACTCAGAAACTTTATGAAAGCACAACAAAACAATGGAGAAATGGTGGAAGAGTCCATCGTAAAATGACTCCTAGAATTTAAAGTAGTTGGGCAGCTAAACCGCTCTCTGGAGTCTTGGATATCTACTTTATAAATGAATCTGCAAACAAAATTGCATTTTTAAACAGCTATGCAAGTTTAAAGGTCAGCAATAGTTGAGGCAATGTGGTGCGGTAGCCTGAGCATTGAACTAGACTGGGATTCGAATCTTAGCTCACACTCTTTCTGAACCTAAAGGTGAATCTACATTGTGTTGTCAAAGGCTTTAATCGCCGGAATCACTGGCTTGCTGTGAGGTTTCCGGGCTGTATAGCCATGTTCCAGAAGCATTCTCTCCTGACGTTTTGCCTGCATCTATGGCAGGCATTAGGCCTAGTTGATCCATTTAAAAAATGGTTCAAAACTCGTTCCAGATGTAGAGGGCGCTGGCGCTTCGAATCTGAATGCCTTCCGAAATTTTCCGCCAAAAAAATCCAGAAATTTCGGAATGGCTTCGTTAATGGCGTCTGCGAAAACCTACAAAAAACCTCAGTCTGACGTGGGAGGGAAGAAATCCGCTTCCAAACTGAGTTACACACGGCTCCTGCCCCAGGTCCTTCTCTCCCGCGAACCTGGGGCAGGAGCCATGTTTGGAAGCGGATTTCTTCCCCCCCACATCAGTCTGACACGGGAGGGAAGAAATCCGTTTCCAAACTGGGTTTAACACGGCTCCTGCCCCAGGTCCTTCTCTCCCATGAGAAAGACCTGGGGCAGAAGCCATGTTTAACTCAGTTTGGAAGCAGATTTCTTCCTTCCTGAGTCAGCTGATTCCTTTCCAAAAAGGCGGCAGCGGTTTGGAAATTTTTATTATTTATTTATTTATTTATTTATTTATTTATTTATAGATTTATTAATCGCCCATCCCAGATGGCTCTGGGCGATTTACACACAGTTAAATACCTAAAACACACAGGTAAATACCTAAAACATCTAAAGATCAAACTGGCAAATTCACATCCGGGTTGCTTACATCGCTTCAAAACCGCTTCAAAAGTTAATTTAATCCAAATTCATTCTGATTTTAGAAGCATTCCAAAGAACCTAATCAGGCCTAGCAGGCATCCTCAGAGGTTGAGTAGTCTGTAGGAAACTAAGTAAGTGAGGTTTATATATCTGTGGAATAATGTCCAGGGTGGGAGAAAGAAATCCTGTCTGTTTGAGGCAAGAGTGAATGTTGCGATTGGCCATCCTGATTAGCATTTAATGGCCTGCAGTTTCAAGGCCTGGCTGGTTGCTGCCTGGCGGAATCATAGAATCATAGAGTTAGAAGAAACCTCATGGATCATCCAGTCCAACCCCATTCTGCCAAGAAGCAGGAAAATCTCATTCAAAGCACCCCCGACAGATGGCCATCCAGACTCTGCTTAAAAGCCTCCAAAGAAGGAGTTTCCACCACACTCCGGGGCAGAGAGTTCCATGGCTGAACAGCTCTCAAAGTCAGGAAGTTCTTCCTAATGTTCAGGTGGAATCTCTGAAGCCACTGTTCCACATCCTAGTCTCCATGGCAGCAGAAAACAAAGCTTTGTCCCTCCTCCCTGTGTCGCCCCTCACATATTTATACATAGCCATCAAGTCTCCTCTCCTTTCTTGGGAAGTGTTAGCTGACCCTGATTGATTCTTGTCTGGAATTCCCCTGCTTTTTGAGTGTTGCTCTTTATTTACTAACCTGATTTTTAGAGTTTTTAAAATACTGGTAGCCAGTTTGTTCATTTTCATATTTTTCCTCCTTTCTATTGAGATTGTCATATGCTTGTGTCTTTCAATGGCTTCTCTGTGTAGCCTGACATGGTGGTTGTGAGAGTGGTCCAGCATTTCTGTATTATCAAATAATACATCATGTCCAGGTTGTTTCATCAGGTGCTCTGCTATGACTGACTTCTCTGGTTGAGTTATAGAGTGCCTTTCATGTTCCTTGATTTGTGTTTGGGCAATGGTGCATTTGGTAGTTCCTATGTAGACTTGTCCACAGCTGCATGGCATACAGTAGACTCCTGCAGAGGTGAGAGGATCCCACTTGTCCTTTGCTGAACGGAGCATTTTTTGGGAGTCTATAGATCTTTGTATGTTGTGTTTCTTCATCAGCTTCCCTATGTGGTCAGTAGTTCCCTTGATGTATGGTAAGAACACTTTTCCTCTGGGTGGATCTTTGTCTTTACTCTCATGGCTTGTTCTCTGTCCTGCAGCTCTTCTGATGTCTGTGGTGGAATATCCATTGGCCTGTAGAGTCCGGTATAGGTGCTTCAGTTCACCTTGGAAGAGGTGGGGGACATTCCACAACAGATATCAGAAGAGCGTCACAACCAAAATATACAAAAGTTGAATGAAAAGTAATACCTCCACCTTCCTAATTCCTCAACAGATGGCAGTACTGGTATGCAGCAGGTACTGGCTTGTTCAGTAGACTCTCCTCTACAGTTCCATTTTATCAGAAAGCCTTAGCATTGAATAGTTGTGTTGCTAAAGTATGAAGTATGGCAGTGTTTCCCAACTAGTGTGCCGTGAGCGATTATCAGGTGTGCCGTAGGATATTGGCACTCTCCCCCCTCCTAGCAGCCCCCTCACATGTTTCCAAGAAACAAATTGAGCCTCTCTGCTTGGAAATGTTTTTTTATATATTTTACTGGATTTTTTGAGAGTTGCCTCCCCCTCCCCCCAGCTTCATGACATCCATAGTTAACTGGAAGCAAGTTTCACTCAGGGTGAAATTTCACAAAGGTCTGGAGAACAAGCTCTATGAGGAGCGGCTTGAAGAGTTGGGCATGTTTAGCCTGAAGAAGAGAAGGCTGAGAGAAGACATGATAGCCATGTATAAATATGTGAGAGGAAGTCATATATATTTTGTGTTCATCGAAACAGGCCCAGGTTTCACACTGAGTGTATAAATACATTTAAAAACATATTAACTATATGTATTACTGTGTTAGAGTGTCATTTTGTGCCATTTTGGTTGGTGGTGTGCCCCAGGATTTTGTAAATGTAAAAAATGTGCCGCAGCTCAAAAAAGGTTGAAAAACACTGAAGTATGGAACCCTGCACAGACAGTTGATCAATGTGACTTAAGCAACGTGCAGTCATTGAATTCTTGACATCAAAAGGTGTCACCCTAAAGGAGATTCATCAGAGAATGCAAGCTGTTTATGGTGATTATGTTGATGTGAGTACTGTGTGTCGTTGGGCGAGTACGTTTAAAGATGTTGAGGTGGGAACATCTGACTTGTATGACAAATAAAGAGTTGGACGTCCTGTGACTGCAACCACCGAGTTTCACAAGCAATAGGTTGACAGATTGATTGTCGTATCACTCACAGAGAAATTTGAAGCATAATCAGCATTTCACGAGAACATGTGGGTCTTTGCTTGGCTATTGGAAGATTGGTGCACGATGGGTACCCAAAACAGAGTGTCGGCTTCTTCCATGACGGCTTCAGAAAACTTGTTCATCGTTGGCAGAAATGTATCCAATTGTCTGGTGATTATGTGGAAAAGTGAAAAGTGGTAGTTAAAGAGGACAATCTAAGGATTATTTCTGCGTTTGATTTATTAAAATATTCCCATCCAAACCCAAGTAACGAAGGTGGAGGCATTACTTTTCATTCAACCCTCATATAAGTCTTGCTTATATATCTTCTAATATGATAGCCACTCTTTTCCATTCTCCAACTGTGATGTGTTCATTATAAAATAATGTTAAATTCAGCCATGCCTCTGTCATCTTTCCTCCCCACAGCAGGCTTTGTATGGATAGGTCACTTTTATCCCCATTTCACAGCTGGGGACTGAGGACAAGAGAGGGAGAGTGCTTGCTCTCAGCGGATGCGCATTTGTACGGCAGAGTATGAGGCTGTTTGAGTGTCTGGGGACATCCGTAATGGATATAGGCTCAGGAAAACAACTTAGGGAAAATAAAAAAAAATGCTGTAATGATCCTTGAAGATGTTTGATTGATACAACATTAGGAACCAATTTTCTACTAACCTTCAAGAAACCTTCATCTTTGGTCAAGGAACATGTATGAGAAATTGCATTCTCTGATATTTCTCGAGAAAGAAGGAAGAAAGGGTTGTCATGGTGACCAGAGTTTCAGTCTGAACTCTTCGATCCTCCTTCTGCACACACACACACCCCCAGCAAAAAAACCCCAAACCAGCCATAAATTAAGCTTCCCCTCCTATTAGCCAAAATTCAGAGATTAAGATTTTGGAGATAATGAGAAAAGTTGGAATTCGACACTGGGAAAACAGAGAGAAGAATGCCAACATGGTATTCCTCTGGCCAAGGATGGAGCAATGAATCCGCTCTGGGTTTTAGTCTGAAGTTTAATCTGAATCTGTTTTGGGCATACAAGTCAGCCCCTTGTTTAGGGTAGTTGCCTCATTGCCAATACTCGCATTCCTGATAGTGGTAATAATAATAATAATAATATCTTTATTTATACCCCGCCACCATCTCGCCAAAGGGGACTCGGGGCGGCTTACATGAGGCCAAGCCCAGTACTGCAATGACAATAAAATACCAAAAAAAGCATAAAATAAACATCGCAATAAAATAAACAGAGCATAAAAATACAATAAAGAATGCAAAATAATACAGTGAAAAATTAGAAACAATCACAATGAGCGGGCCACATGTGCAAGGTAATGATGATAAAAATTCAGGATGAGATAGAAATAAAACAGATATATTTGCAAGGGAGAAACTCACGAACAACGGAGTAGTGGAGACAGGCCTTCATACAGGCTGGAGGCAGTGCAATATGGGGACAAATATGGGGGAATGACAGAGGGAGATGTAAGATCACTCTCCAAAGGTGCAACGGTAAAGCCAAGTTTTGAGGTTCTTCTTGAAAGTTTCTAGGGAGGGGGCTTGCCTAATCTCAACGGGCAATGAGTTCCAGAGTTGGGGGGCCACAGAGGAGAAGGCTCTCTCCCTCGTTCCCATCAATCGGGCCTGTGATAATGGAAGGAGTGAAAGGAGGGCCTCCCCCAAAGAACAAAGAGATCGGGCAGGTTTGTGGAACGTGATACGGTCACGAAGATACTGTCAGCTCCAGCTCCCCATGCGGGAACACGAGAGAAACCTCCCACAAGGATGGTAAAACAGCAAACATTTGGGCATCCCCTGGGCAACGTCCTTGCGAGCGACTTGCAGTTTCTCAAGTCGTTTCTCAAGTTGTTCCTGACACACACACAACCAAAACAGAGGGATTGACTGTCTACTATGAAGCTGATTTTAATTCCTTGGAAGTACTTCTCCCCAAACCCACTCTGCAAAAAGTAATTTGGGAAGTTTCTCTAACCTCCCCCTTTCCTTGAAGGACCCTTTGCTGATTGCAGATCGCCCGAAGTGCCTCGAATGGAAACAGCAAGCAAGCAGCTATTTTGAGCAACCGGCCCCTTAGGCAAGCTCAGGCCATTGAACCCTCTCAGCTCTAATTTATTGGAGCAGATCAATACTAATTATTTTAGTGCTAAAGCCTTATGATGGTCCCGCTCAGAGCTGTAATGATGATCTTTTACTACCTGTTTTGTAGCTTTACTGTATCATCCTTCATTACAGGGCACGAGCTGCCGGAGAAATGACTCTAGGCTGAGGGGTAGGATACACAGTCTAAAATTGTGAGATTGCACAAAATGGGAAGCCAAGCTTAGGCATGTGAGGGTGCATCTATACTGTAGAAGTACCATATTTTCTGGCATATAAGACTACTTTTTAACCCAGGAAAATCTTCTCAAAAGTCAGGGGTCATCTTATATGCGGGGGGGGGGGGAGTCAATTTATACACCAGGAGTCGTCTTATAGAGCGGGTGCTGAAACTTCCAATCCGGATTGGAGAATCTGTGGTGGCCGCATATGGTGGGGGGAGCTCAAAAATGGCAGTGGCCGCATTCCTGCCATATGCAGCGACTGTATGAAAGCATTAAGGGCGACGCTGTACAAGTACGGTAGAAGAAAATCCATTCATCAGGATTCGTGGACTTAATGTGGTCCCGATGGTGAGGTGAAAGAGCGCCTCACCGGGAAGGTGTAAGTGAAGGGCGGAGCAAGCCGCAGGCGTCTGGAGTACCCGGGGTATGGAAAAAAGAGATAGAGGGCTCTGGGCCCAGAAAAACACACCTCTTTTTTACCTGTCTGGCCTGCCCTTGTATCCTATTACCATACCTCCTCCTCTGCGTCTCAGATCTCGCTCTTGGAGACTGCAGTGAAGCGGTGCAGGTGCGCCTGTGCGAGATCTGAGAGGCAGAGAAGGAGGTACAGTAATAAGAAAATTACCATATTGAAATCAAATCTGAGGTTTTTAAAAATTTTATTTGGCGTGCGTTGGAAGGAGGGTAATCTTATACGGCGAGTAGTATATCCCAAACTCTATATTTTAACTGGAAAAGTTGGGGGTCGTCTTATACCCCCAGTCATCTTATACGCCGGGAAATACGGTAATACAGTTTGACACCACTATGTGCCATGGCTTAATATGACAGAATCCTGGGAGTCTTTTCAATGAAGATGCAAGTACCCCACTTTGCCTGCTCCCATTCTAGACCAAAAGCAAAATGAACCATCCTGCAAGTCAAGCAGAATTTTATCCTGCCAAAAACCTTTCGTGCAAACGTTAGTTTTAAGGATATTCATATCTCTGCATTTTTGGAAGCCACAACCAAATAGCAAGGCCATGCCAACGTGTTATAAATTAAAATTGTTGTACCCCTAAGAGATCGGGTCAACACTGACAGAATTCTGCAGGTTGAATCGTTACATGAATCAGCAGAGCACCTGATGAACCAACCTGGACACAGCATATTATTTGAGAACACAGAAATGCTGGACCACTTTAACAACTTCCATGTCAGGCTATGCAGAGAAGCCATTGAAATCCACAAGCATGTGGACAATTATGAAAATGAACAATACCTTGCTACCTATATATAGGTATATATATCGGCATTACTTCGCGAATGAAGATTCTTAGGAAGGACTCATCCTGCGCTTTTTACAAGCGCGTTGATGACTAAAAAGGCCAATCTGAGATAGGCAAGTTCAGTTGCAGAAAGCACAGCAGAAAGTCTCCTTGGGTGATGTTGTTTCCAAGTTGCGGTTCTTTCTGCATTGTCGTTTCTCTTCGAGACCCATTCGGCATCTCTTCTTGAAAGAGGCTGCAGCATTGTGGATAGTGTGTCTCCATGCCCCCCGATGTGAGGCCAGGGTGGACCATTGTTGGTGATCAATCTGGCCGAGCCTGAGATGTTGATTCAGGGAGTCCTTATATCTCTTTTTGGGGTGCCTCTTGCGCTGACCCGTGGTGAGTTTACCATAGAGTAGTATCTTTGGAAGGCGGTGGTCCTCCATCCTAGAGACATGCAGCTGTGTTCTCAATAGCATGGCCTCAATGCTGGTGATCCCTGCTTGCTCAAGGACAGCAACATTAGTCACATAGTCGGTCCAGTGTATATTTAGGATTGCACGAAGACAGCGCTGATGAAAGCGTTCAAGGAGTCGTAGGTGTTGGCAATAGGTGACCCATGTTTCAGACCCATATAGGAGAATAGACAGTACGATAGCTCTGTACACATATATACTCTAACAGTAAATAAAGAACAACACTCAGACACAGGGGAACTCCACACAGGAAACAATCAGGGACAGCCAATCACCTCTCATCAAAGGATTCCCCCCAGGCAGTGACAAGCCACACCTAAAAACTGTCAGGCGATTAATCAAATGCTAATCAAGGTGGCCAATTGTAACATTCACACCTACCTCCAACAGACAAGATTTCTTTGTCCCACCCTGGACATAATTCCACACATATATAAACCCCATTTTCCTAGTTTCCAACAGACCTCACAACTTTTGAGGATGCCTGCCATAGATGCAGGCAAAACGTCAGGAGAGAATGCTTCTAGAACATGGCCATACAGCCCAGAAAACCTACAACCACCCAGTGATTCCAGCCATAAAAGCCTTCGACAATACATTGAATTGTCACTATTAACAAAATGGGTGGCTCTTTTTCTTGCTATTGAAGCACTTGTTCAGTTTGGTGAGCCACGCAAAGAGTTTCCAGCCAGCTTGCATAAGCTGAACAGCTCCAAAATAAAGGCCTGTCAGATTTATATAACCTTTACAGAGCAATTCGATTACCGATGGTGAGAGAGAGATGGAGAGGCACAAAATGATCCTGCGGCATTTGGAGAAGAAATTGCTCAGGGAATTCCCACGGGTCATTGGGAATCCTTTGTCCATGACTCAGAGGATCTGATTCCTTTGTGAAAGAAGAGATGGCTGAACTGTCATACAGAGGAACTCTCTTTTCTATGGTCCAGAACCACCATTTACCAATAATTCAGTAGCTTAGATGAGGTCATCCTCTCCTCCTTTTCATGGGCTGCCATCTATCTATCCATCTACCTACCTACCTACCTACTAGGCCTGGGTGATAAAAATGGTTCAAAACTTGTTTTGGATGTAGGGGGCGCTGGCGCTTCGAATCTGATTGACTTCTGAAATTTTCTGGAAAAAAATCGAAATTTATTTGGAAAAATTCTGAAATTTTGGAATGGCTTCATTAATGGCGGACACACATGTTTAACCCAGTTTGGACATGGATTTCTTCCCTCCGCGTAAGAACTGGGGCAAAAGCCGGACCTTGGCAAAGCACGTCTTGCCTGATGGCCAAGGGGCGCTGCAAGGAGGGGACACTGAAAGGAGGCACTGCCGCCCCTCCCCATGGAAAATGTGGCCCCAGATGCTACAGAGGAGTGCCTTGGGCACTTGGGGCCAAAGCGCCATGGAGGAGTAGAAGCATACACACCCAGACTTCCTCCCTCCCTTGGATACTCGTTCCCTGCGCTCTACAAAACATTGTCCTTTCAAAGGGGGAGCCAACAGGACCCAGATGGCTTTCCCCAAGTCCCCCAAGTCTTCTGCCAACGCCATGAAGAAAAACCCAACTCTGCTGGAGATTGGGGAGCTGTGTTCGGCTTCACCAGCCACTTGCTCCGGAGGAAAAGCAAGGTGAGAACTGGGAAGAGGCGGTGGGCTTGGGAAAAGAAAGTTGGGGTTGCCGTGTGAAGCTCTGGAATTTCTTTCTTCCGCGTTGACTTGGGAGAAAGAAAGAAGGGGAGAGAGGGTGGAGATAGGTAATTTTCGCCGATTCCTTTCTGAAAATGGCGGTGGTGGCTTCGAAATGGCAAATTCACTTCCGGGTTCCTTAAATCGCCTCGAAATCACTTCAAAAGCGGATTTAACCCATATTAATTCCAATTTTACAAGCATTCCGACAAACCTACCCAGGCCTACTACCTACCCACCTACCTACACCCACATACACACACACACACACATACATACACATGGTGACAACGTCCCCCAATCTGATGGTCTCAGCAATTAGCAATGACCGCATTCCTTTCTAAGTGTTTGCAGGCCACTTCCTTAATTATCTAGGAACGTTGCCCAATACAGCTCTGGAGATGACTGCTGCCCAACTCCTGAAACCTCAAGTTCTATTTATTTATTTGTCACGTTTCTATACCGCCCCTCTCAGCCCGAAGGCGACTTGGGACGGTTTACACAGGCAGTCTCTGCCCTCAATACAACACAAGCAACAAGGCAACCCCCCCTAAACCATATAATAACAAATTAACAATTAAAAACATGCAATTACAGTCTCAGCGTCATGTTGAAATCAGTTTCCATCGCATCGTCGTCATTCCATATATCTCATTAAGCCTTATATTTCATCAGCAAATGCCTGCTCAAATATTTCTACACACTTTAAACACATTTTTAAGATGGAGTCCCACAGGGAATGGCAGGAAGTAGTTTTGCGTTGAATGATTTCAACTGCTTTTAAAGTATTTCGAAACCCAGGAGGATCCTTTGTCTGATGAGATCCTTAGACATTAGATGCTAGAAGACAGAACTGGAGGTTGGTGCAGAATGCCTAGTGGCCCTCAAGTGCAAAGGAAGAGAGCATTGGTCCCAACACCAGTGTGTAAAGGTCAATGGCTATTTGGACTGGGTTTTTTTCTCTCTTGGCATTTCCTGCATGGCATTGGAGTGGCTGGTAGCACAGTAGGTTAGACAGCTGGGTTTCTGAACTTGCTAACTGAAAGGATGCAGGTTCGAATCCGGGGAGCAGGGTGAGCTCCTGCTCTTAGCCCCAGCTTCTGCCAAGCTAGCAGTTCTAAAACCTGCAAATGTGAGTAGATCAATAGGTACCGCTCCGGCGGGAAGGTAACAGCACTCCATGCAGTCATGCTGACCGCATGACCTTGGAGGTGTCTACAGACAACGCCGGCTCTTTGGCTTAGAAATGAAGATGAGCACCAACCCACAGAGTCAGACACGACTAGACTTAATGTTGGGGGGAAACCTTTACTATCATTGCAAGAGACAACCCATCTTGAGCAGCCCTACATGTGCAACACCAGCGATCACTGATGGTGTCTATCGTCCTTCAAAGCAGGTTCCCAAATGAAAATCCTATTATCTGATATTCCTACGGCTTTGGAGCTCTCCTGTCTTTTGGGAGCAGGTTGCGTGCCAAAGATATGACACCCTGCTCCCATCACCTCCTCCTCCCCCTGAGCCCTTTAATAACATCATCCCCTTCTATCCTCTGTCCCTGAATGGTCTTAATCCTTTTTCAAAACGGAAAGGAACCTGTTCTCCTGCCAGAAATATTAGCCCTTTTGATTTTTTACAAGCGCAGAGGCGGAGTTAATTAGGTGAGCAAAACAGCTCAGTCAATATGCAAGGCACTGGAACAGGCGAGAGCAGGCTGGGCAAACAGGAAACACCGGGGGAATATTCTTATTAAATAAGGCAGAATTCTGTCACTTTCTTAATCATGAAATATTGATGAAGCTGTAAGCTTTCCCTCCAAGGTGTTCGCCTCTTGCCCTCTCCTCCATGTGAGTGTGCGGGGGGCATGGGTGTGTGCGCAAGGAGAGGAGAAATTAAAGGATAATATGAAACGGGATAAGGAAAAGAGCTGAGCTCAGAAGAAAAGGCCAGCTTGTTTTGGATATTAGTTCCAATTATCCACACAGACTGGGGGTAGTTCTCAGCATGTGCCTGAGATTTCTGGGAAACACAGGACTTGTCTACATGGGTTATATTGTCTTCATTGAGTGAGAAGTTGTTCCTGGATGTCTGTTATCGAACACCACTAACCCCCACCCCAATAAAAAGGATCTATATGATGTTTCGTCTGCATCTATGGCAGGCATCCTCAGAGGTTGTGTGGTCCCACAACCTCTGGGGATGCCTGCCATAGATGTAGGCGAAACGTCAGGAGAGAATGCTTCTGGAACATGGCCATATAGCCCGAAAAAATTACAAAAACCTCATGATTCCAGCCGTGAAAGCCTTCGACAATCAAATTGAACTATAGTTTGGTATGAAAGCATTAAGTCTTGGTCACCCTACGACAGGGCTAGCAGCAGCATGGGCTCCCTTTCTCTCTGGCAATATCTATATACAGCTTATCAGGTTTTATAAATGTATAGCAGAAATGGACAGCTAACAAATATCCAGGAATACATATTACAAGTTACACTGATCTTTGTTTGGCCTAAATTATGCCCCCCCCCCCCCAGTGGTGCAGTGGGTTAAGCTGCTGAGCTACTGAACTTGCTGACCGAAAGGTTGGCGGTTTGAATCTGGGGAGCAAGGTGAGGTCCCACCAACCTAAGAGATTGAAATGTGAGTAGATAAATAGGTACTGCTTCTGTGGGAAGTTAACGGCACTCCATGCAGTCACCTTGGCCACATGACCTTGGTGATGTTTATCCACAATGCCGGCTCTTTGGCTTAGAAATGAAGATGTGCACAACCCTTCAGAGCTGGACATTACTAGACTTAGTGTCAGGGAAAATCTTTACCTTTACCTGGCCTAAACAGGAGCCCCCTGTGGCGCAGTGGGTTGAACCCTTGTGCCGGCAGGACTGAAAACCGACAGGTCGCAGGTTCAAATCTGCGCGGATGAGTTGCACTGGACTGCATTATATGAGTCTAAACTGGCATTGAGCCCCCGGTGACGCAGTGGGTTAAACCACTGAACTGCGGAACTCGTTGATCGAAAGGTCACAGGTTCGAATCTAGGGAGTGGGGTGAGCTCACACCATTAACCCCAGCTTCTGCCAACATAATATGCCAATGTGAGTAGATCAATAGGCACCACTCTGACGGGTAACAGCGCTCCATGCAGTCATGCCAGCCACATGACCTTGGAGGTGTCTATGGACAACACTGGCTCATTGGCTTAGAAATGGAAATGAGCATCACCCCCCCAAGTCTAACACGACTGGATGTAATGTCAGGGGAAAACCTTCATCTTTACCTGGCAGTGAAGATGGGGCCACAGTTACACCAAATACACCGCTTAAATAAAAGTCAAGCAAATAAGAATATATATTCACACACCATACCAATACACGCACCCTTCAAGGCAGCACTCTCACCCTAAGATTTCTCGCTCTTTTGGGATTGGAGAAAAGGAGCCAAGCCGTGAGAGGCAGCAATTTAAAATAAAACCAAGATTTCTGCCCCCTTTATAAGAACACGGACTGCGGGGCCAGGGCTTTTTGTTTCTGTCGTTGCTAGTTTCATGCCGTCATTCCATGTTAGATCCCATCAGGTGGGCTCTGCCAATGCAGGGACTGATCAAAGGGTAGCATAATTGGCTCTAACCCTGTGGTTGACATTTAAAGAAAGAGAACATGTCCCACCCCCAGCCCATGGCCTCTTTGCTGAAAGACTGTCTGAGGCCAGCGAGCCTTTGGAGAGAGGGAAGGAGAGTAGCAGGAGGGTTAAAATGGGGCAACGCAAGGGACAGAATTACCTCTTTGTCTTCAATGCTAACAAAGGTCTCTGGGTTAAATAAAAGAGATGAATTTATAAGATCAGATTGGGTTTGTTCCACGGTGTCGTTCTGCCTTTGGTGGTGAGACAAGGGAGAGAAACAAACCAGTTTTGAGTGACCTTTTGGTGACAATTTCTTGTACTTGTCTTATTAAAGATGTTCAGCCAAGGTCGCTTAACCTGGGATCCGTTAAAAGCGTGCTTCCCTTCTGTTTCGTTCCTCTTCATTCGAGTGTCACATACCATTGTGAATTTTGAGGAAAACGTTTCATCTTTCCCAATGTTCACTGGGACTATGGTGAAGGATATTAATGCCTTCACCAATAAAATAAGTTGTGTGCAAACAGTTGTGGGTATGCTTAAGTGGTCAGTGTAGACTAAGCATGGGCAAACTTCAGCCCTCCAGGTGTTTTGGACTTCAACTCCCATAATTGTGGGAGTTGAAGTCCAAAACACCTGAGAGCCGGAGTTTGCCCATACCTGGTGTAGACTCATACACAGGTATGTCCTCAGTGGGATTGAAGATATTATTATAGCACATAGACTATGATAGATGCTCCATGCATCTATATCTGATTCATCTGTTGGACTTCCAGTTGGCTTTTACATTGATTCCTTTTGCACGGTTGTAATTATTGTCCTCGATTGACTGAAGTAACCTGAGAAACTACAAGTCGTTTCTGGTGTGAGAAAATTGGCTGTCTGCAGAGACGTTGCCCAGGGGATGAACATAAGAACATAAGAAGAGCCATGCTGAATCGGGCCTCAGCCCATCTAGTCCAGCATTCTGTGTCACACAGTGGCCCACTAGTTGTACACAGGGATCTCTAGCAGAAAGGAGGGCAAAACCCTCACCTGCTCCCGACCCCCCACAACCAGTACCCGGGGAAATCCTGCCTGCCTCCATCAACACAGAGGTGGCACTTGGATGTCCATTTCAGTAACTACTGATTCCCTTGGTATCCATGAATCTGTCTAATCCTGCCTTGAAGCTGTCCAGGCTGACCGCTGTCACAACCTCCTCTGGAAGTGAGTTCCATAACCCAATGACCCTCTGGGTGAAGAAATATTTCCCTTTATTAGTCCTAACTTTCCTACCTTGGAGCTTTAGGGAGTGCCCCCTAGTCCTAGTGTTGTGTGACAGAGAAAATATTTTTCTTTATTCACCTTTTCCATCCCATGCATGATTTTATACACTTCGATCAAGTCACCTCTTAAACGCCGTTTTCAAGGCTGAAAAGACCAAGGCGTTGCAACCTGATTTCATAAGGGAGCTGCTCCATCCCTTGGATCATTTTTGTTGCCCTTCTTTGTACCTTTTCCAGTTCCGTTATATCCTTCTTGAGGTGCGGTGACCAGAATTGTACACAGTACTCCAGATGTGGCCTCACCATAGATTTGTAGAGAGGCAATACAACATTTGCCGACCTATTTTCGATTCCCTTCCTGATCATGCCAAGCATAGAATTTGCTTTCTTCGCTGCTGCTGCGCACTGGGTTGACATCTTCATTGAGCTGTCCACCAAAACCCCAAGATCCCTTTCCTGGTTTGTCTCAGAAAGCTTTGATCCCATCAGTTGATAAGTGTATTTGGGGTTCTTTGCCCCGATGTGCATGACTTTACACTTGTTTAGGTTAAAATGCATTTGCCACTTTGTTGCCCATTCACTCAATTTCGAGAGATCTTTCTGGAGCTCTTTACAGTCAGTTTCATTTTTAACTACCCTGAACAGTTTAGTGTCATCTGCAAACTTTGCTACCTCACAGTTTACTTCTACATCCAGATCATTTATGAATAAATTAAAAAGTAACGGTCCTAAAACTGAACCTTGGGGTACGCCACTTCTCACCTCTTTCCATCCAGAGAAGTGTCCATTTATTACCACCCTTTGTTTCCTACAGTTTAGCCAGGTTCCAATCCAGGACAAGACCTGTCCTCTGATTCCATGGCTGAAGAGCTTATTTAGGAGCCTTTGGTGAGGGACTTTGTCAAAAGCCTTTTGAAAGTCAAGGTAAACAATATCGACTGGGTCCCCTTTATCTATGTGTTTATTTACACCCTCAAAGAATTCTATCAAGCTAGTAAGACATGATTTGCCTTTGCAGAAACCATGTTGATTTTCCTTCAGCAATGCCTGTTCTTCTATGTGCTTAGTAATTTTTTCTTTAATAATGGTTTCCATCACTTTGCCTGGAACTGAGGTTAGACTAACTGGTCTATAATTTCCTGGATCACCCCTGGATCCTTTCTTGAAGATCGGAGTTACATTTGCCTCCCTCCAGTCCTCAGGTAGAGTGCCTGATCTTAGAGAAAGGTTATATATTTTGGCTAGAATTTCAGCAATTTCACACTTGAGTTCCTTAAGAACTCTGGGGTGGATGCCATCTGGCCCTGGTGATTTGTTGACATTTAGTTTAGTAAGGCATGTGAGAACATCTTCCTTGTTTATCTCTATCTGATTTAATTCATTTAATTCCCTCCCTGAAAAAACTGACTCAGCTGCAGGCATATGTTGTCTGTCCTCCTGTGTGAAAACGGAGGCAAAGGAGGCATTTAGCCGCTCGGCAATGTCCTTGTCTTCACTTATTGTCCCTTTCTTACCATTTTCGTCAAGTGGCCCAACTGCTTTTCTAGTTGGGTTTCTGCTTCTGATGTACTTAAAGAAGTTTTTGCTATTTTTTAAAAATATTCTTAGCTATATGTGCCTCAAAATCTCTCTTGGCTTTCCTGACGGTTGCTTTGCATTTAGTTTGCCAGAGCTTGTGTTCCTTTCTGTTCTCCTCAGTAGGAAGAACCTTCCATTTCTTAAATGAGTTTTTCTTCTTTCCAATCACATCTTTTACTTCATTTGTAAGCCATACCGATGTCCTCTTGGACTTTCCCGGCCTCTTTCTTATTTTAGGAATGCATTTTAGTTTGGCTTGTTTTAAAGTATTTTTAAACAGTTTCCAAGCATTCTGGAGGGGTTTGATTTTTTTTACTGTTCCTTTTAGTTTGTTCTTTACTATTTTTTTCATTTTGGTGAAATTCCCTTTGTGAAAATTTAAGGTCTCTGTGTTAGTTTTCACTGACAGTTTGCTATCCAAACTTAAGTTGAAGGTTATTGTGTTGTGGTCACTGGTACCTATGGGCTCAGTTACAAGGACATCTTGAACGAGATCTTGTTCATTAGTTAGCACCAAGTCCAGGATCCCCTTTCCCTGGTTGGTTCCATGACCATCTGCTCAAGGGAATAATCAGCTAGCATGTCGAGGAACCTTGTCTCTCTTTCATGTGTAGAACAAGAATTTAGCCAATCTATTCGGGGATAGTTGAAGTCCCCCATTATGACTAATTTATTGCTTTTTGAGGCCTGTTTAATTTCATTTTCCAGATAGCAGTCTGCCTCTGGAGTTTGGTTGGGAGGGCGATAGCAGATCCCTAATGCTAGATTAGTTTTTTGTCCTGGGACTTTTACCCACAATGTTTCTGTAGGTGAGTTTGAATTTTCTTGAAATTCTAATTCATGAGATTCTAGCTCTTCATTTATGTACAAGGCCACACCGCCACCATTTTTCCCTCTCCTGTCTTTCCTGTACAGTTTATAACCTGGAATTTTTGTGTCCCAATTGTTTTCCTCTGTCCACCAGGTTTCTGTTATGCCAATAATATCAATATCATTTTCTTTTGCCAAACATTCCAACTCCCCTATTTTTGTTCAAAGGCTTCTAGCGTTTGCGTACAGACATTTATATTTATTGCTCTGATGCCCTTTCAACTTTGGCTGTTTATGAGAATTTGTAGAAGGCCTACCATGTCCTACCTCTTGACTACTTTCTATCTTTTCTGTTGACTCAGCCATTTGTGCATAAATTTCATCCTCCATACTTGGCGTTTCACCCTCTCGAACCGGAAGCTGCCCAGCTCCTGTCGACTTTCCCCTAGGAATCAGTTTAAAAGCTGCTCTGAAGCCCTTTTAATATTAATTGCCAGCAGTCTGGTTCCATTTTCGTTCAAGTGTATGCTCGGATGTGTTAACATCCTGTGGAGGCTTCTCTCATGTCCCCCACAAAAGAAGCTGGAGCTGAGAGGCAGGAGCTCCCCCCATATTGTGGATTCAAATTGCCAACCTTCAGGTCAGAAGTTCAGCCGGCACAAGGGTTTAACCCATTGCACCACCACGGTTCCCACTGTCCTTGATGTTGATATCGGAGGGGACCCTCCTTCTCTTGGGCTCTGTAGAAGGCAGTTTAAAACCAAAGGATTCATAGTTTTCCCAAGAACACTAGGCTGGAAGTGATCCCATAATCCCCTATCTGTCCCCCACATGGGAACCTAAGGCTCTTCCCATGGCCCCATGGTCCCACATGACAATGCCTCTGTAACCCACACTTTATGAATACACTCAGTTATTTTCCTTTTGCATTACTCTTATGAACTTTTTTTCATTCCCAAAGACTTTTTTCCCTTTCTGTCTAGGGCCCCTTTCTCTTGGGCTATCTTTTATGAATCTAATAAACTGTGTATCTTTTTGGTGGGTAGGCAGGGGTGATCAGGATGGTATATTTTCCCCATAAACCCCAATGTATCTCCCCTCAAGTTTTCCCCATGTATGTAATTTTAAAAATATGAAAGTGCCACTGTTTACCTTTAGCCAGCTACCTTGAGGCTTGCCAGCTGCAAAGCTTGTGATTCAATCATCCCTCCACTAGCCTCATTTGCATGATAATAGGGCTTTTCTGGTGTAGAAAACAAAAGGCTGCTTTTGTTTTCTCAACGAAGACCCCTCATCTCTCAGGGGGAAGAGCCTCGAAGTTTCGTTCCCTCTTTCCAATGAAGGATAAATGGCATAAATATTTCTATATTTCATAAATGGTCACTTCTGCCAGCCTCGGAAACTGGCACATGGCTACAGTTTTTTTCACTTGTTTACCATCCAAAAGACTGAAACTCTCATGAAAAGATTTTTAGTGACCTCTTGTCAACAGGAAGAGGTCATTAAGGACAGTTCCCATTTCCCACAGAAGAACAAAAGACTTTTCTCTGACCTGAAAGGTCAGGGGCTTGGAATCATTAACATATGGACAAATCTACTCAAGGAAACTCCAGCTGCTTTGTTTTGAACACATTCCTGCTCCTCGCTCTCTATTCGCCAGAACAGAAGTGGCACTGTTTCACTATTGGATCAAACTCCAGCTGCCCCAGCGATTCCATCCAATCAACACAAAGCTGGTCTGGAGGCGGGAAGTGAGAAATTTGAATCTGTAACCTTACAAAATGGCATGTAATTTCAATGTAACTTTATGACTGCTTTGCTACAAGGAAACTGCAGTGGTCATCCTTCTCAGCTGACAGGAATAAAGACTTCAGCAGCATCTCCTTCCAGACTTCTTTGGTGAGATCATTTGGGAAAGGGATTTTTAGGCTGTTTTTTAAAACTCGCCAGAGGTTTTTGATGAAATCCCCGCTTTAGGGGTACTTCTGGGCCTCTGCCCCCTATGGGCCAGGCTATCCTAAACTGTTCGAGAACAATGTGAAAGGCTATGTGGATCACGAATAGGTCTTTACGGTCACTTATGGATCCACCACTAAGACTCCTTCCACACTGTTATATAAAATCCACATTCAATTGGATTATATGGCAGTGTGGACTCAAATAACCCAGTTATTGTGGATTATCTGCCTTGATATTCTGGGTTATATGGCTGTGTGGAAGACCCTATCATTGGAAGACAATCAGGATAACCTATGGTCAGAGCCGGTGGAAGCGTTACGCCAACTACACAGCCGTGTAGGGCGTCGCTTCCTGGGAGGGGCATCGTCACCTGGGGGAGGGGCGCCGCTGCGCCGGTCCCACCCCGCCGCCCCGTTGGCTGCGCCTCCGCAGCCGCCCTGCCCAGGCCATGCCACGCCACGCCGCGCTGCGCCG